>JASKON010000044.1:1642500-2377224 GCA_036010255.1 Myotis pilosus
ACAGCCTGGTATTGAGAACAGAGATATAGAAAAACGGAAAAGAATAAAGAACCTAGAAATTGACCCAAGCCATTATGCTCAATTAATCTTTGACAAAGAAGGTAAGAGCATACGGTGGAGTTAAGTATCTATATAATAGGTATCTACGCTAATAAACATGCAAATTAACCATCACTCCACCACTCTGCTACACCTGCCAGTGAATCAAAGCAACTATGCAAATTAACCCAACAAAGATGGTGGTTAATTTGCATATGCAGCCACAGAGTAAAGACTGAAGATGGCGGTGGCCATGGAGCTGGAGCCAGCAGGAGGCTTGGGTTGCTCCCAACAATGGAGAAAGCCAAGCTTTCTGCCAGTGCTGGACTCCACTCAAGGAGTGACTGGGGGCAGGCTTCCAGTCCACCCTGGGCTCTGCTCAAGGAGTGGCTGGGGACCTGGGTCACAGGGGGCAACCCAGGCTTCCATTATTCCCTGAGCTCCCCTCAAGGAGGGGCTGGGGTCCTGGTTCGCCA
This sequence comes from Myotis pilosus, assembly GCA_036010255.1. Taxonomy (NCBI): domain Eukaryota; kingdom Metazoa; phylum Chordata; class Mammalia; order Chiroptera; family Vespertilionidae; genus Myotis; species Myotis pilosus. Next base: position 1,643,016 of record JASKON010000044.1, read on the forward strand.
GGGGCAACAAAGGCTTCCAGTCTGCACTGGGCTCCGCTCAAGGAGGGACTGGGGTCCTGGGCTCTGCTCAAGGAGTTTCTGGGGGCCTAGGTCACCAGGGACAACCCAGGATTCCAGTCCTTCTTGGGCTCCACTCAAGGAGGGGCTGGGGACCTGGGTTGCCGGGGGTGACCCAGGCTTCCAGTCCTTCCTCGGCTATGCTGGAGGAGCTGGGGAAAAAAGGAGGGGCTGGGAGCAACCGGAGCAGAGAAGCCAAGCCTCGCTGCTGCGGCCGGACCAAAGGCCTGGGTCCCAGATGCCGGAGGAAAACCGGTGCCAGCAGCCAGGGGAAGGAAGGCCTATTGCGCAAATCTTCGTGCAATGGACCACTAGTCTATATATAAGTGACCATTATGGCGGAACATCCAGAACAACTGATCACTATGATGAGAACTGACCACCAGGGGGCAGATGCTCAATGCAGGAGCTGCCCTTTGGTGGTCAGTGCACTTCATGGGGAGTGCCACTCAGCCAGAAGCCAGGCTTAGAGCTGGCCAGTGCAGCAGTGGTGGCAGGAGACTCTCCTGCCTTTGTGACAGCACTAAGGAGCAGCAAGCCGAGCAGTAAGGAGCAGCGAACAGGCAGGTGGTAAGGAGTGAGGAGTCCTGGACTGCGAGAGGCATGTCCAACTGTTGGCTTAGGTCCGATCCCTAAAGGTGAACATTCCCCTAGGAGTCCCGGTCTGCAAGAGGGCACAGGCCAAGCTGAGGGACCCCCACCAATGTATGAATTTTGTGCACTAGGCCTTTAGTATTCAATAAATGGTGTTGGGAATATTAGACAAGGTACATGCAAAAAAATGAAACCAGACCTCTAACTTACTCCATATACCAGAATAAACTCAAAATGGATAAAAAGACAAATGTAATTGGTGAATCTATAAAAATCTTAGTAGAAAACATTGGAAGTAAAATCTAGACATCCCATGTAGCAGAATTTTCACTGATACGTCTCCTAGGGCAAGAGAAACTGTGGAAAAATAAATGGGACCTCATCAAAATAAAAAGCTTCTGCACAGCAAAAGATACCATCCTCAAAATTCTGCTGAAACCGGTTTGGCTCAGTGGATAGAGCATCTGCCTGTGGACTGAAAGGTCCCAAGTTCGATTCCAATCCAGGGCATGTACCTGGATTGTGGGCACATCCCCATTGGGAGGTGTGCAGGAGGCAGCTGATTGATGTTTCTCTCCCATCAATGTTTTTAACTATCTATCTCTCTCCCTTCCTCTCTGTAAAAAATCAATAAAATATATTTTTTTAAAAAAGATACCATCCTCAAAATTCTAAAGGAACCCACTCTATGGAGGAACATATTCATTAATGATGCATCTAATAAGGGGTAATTAAAATCCTATATAATAAAAGCCCAATGACCAAATAGCACAACAATCAGAAAGACGGTTAGACCAATGCTCAAAGTAGGAACTTCCCCCTGGTGGTCAGTGTGCAGTGCTCCCACAGCGAGACCAACTGCTCAGAGGGCAGGTCCACTGCTGCTTGTCTGACTAGGATGAGCAGCACTCCCACAGCAGGCTGATCTCTACAGGCCACCCCCCACCAGTGCAAAAATCACAGCACTAAAAGCTGATGGTTACTAAGCACCATCTTTGTGGTGAGTGAATACAATACACTCTCCACAGAATCTCAGATAATCTCAGAACCCACCTCACAGGGTTGATCTAAGGGTTTCCATTCACAGCTGTAAGGATGGAATGAGGTCATCAGCTTTTAAGTAGTTGAGGGAAAACACACACTGCTCCTTTTTCATTCTCTTTATACCACCTTCTTGCAAGAAAAGGAATAACTGGCTCCTACAACCTGCCCTGAGTGCTGTGCCAAGAGCTCATAGCCCTCAAATCCCAGTGAGTCTGCCTTCCAATGGCCTTTACTCCTCGAGCCACTGCCTGAGCATCTTACTCAACCCATATCACTGACTGAGCACCCACTGTGTCCCAGGAGATGCCTGGGTGCTCACAGAGCAGCAGGGAGCCAGCGACTCTGTCCTATGGAGCATGCATTCTGCCAGGAGAGGATGCGGTGTGGGAGGAAACAGCCTTGGATAGATGTGAGGTGCAGTCGTTAGAGGGTACAGGCACCAGAAAAACATGAGAATGATGCTACATAGCACCTCCATGAGGGAGGGGCAAAGGGAGGCTCACTGAGGGAAAGTGGACGAATGGAGGAGAGCATGCAGATACCCAGAGAAGGGCACTGGGCAGAGGGGCAGCCCACAGAGGGGCAGCAGGATGAGAAGAGGCTGAGTGGAAGGAGGTTAAGTCTGGGTCTGGGGGCACGTCCTGCAGGGATTGAGGGCCTGTGAGAACCTGGCATCCCCTGAGTGCAGAGGGCGGCACCAGGGATATAGATGATGACCTTCTGCTTCTGTGTCAGGAGCAGACTGATGAGGAAGAGGAAGCACAGAGACAGCAGGAGGCAACAGCACCCTCCCCAGGGGCAATGTGGAGACAGTAGAAACTGTGGCAACCAAGGTAGAGGCTTTGTGGTGTTCTGGAGGGAAGCCAGAGCGTGAGGAACAATTTGGAGGGGAGTAGGGGGAAGGAGGTCCCATGCTTGGCTTGGCCCTGGGAAGGCAGGGTCTCTGGGACGGGGCCTTGGGTCAGATCCTATCTGTTTTGAGGATGTGACTATAAAACCAAGACCTTAGTTTGAGCTCCACATGAGGGATGTGGAATTTCATGACCAGCTTCCCACCATGACATCCAGGAGGTGAGTCATTCCTGTCTGCCTGCCCTAATCCCTCCATGCACCCCTGCCCCCTCCCAAGCTCTCTTTAGTGTTGACAAGTGCTTATTGGAAACAATTTTATTTTTGGTACAAAAAACCCCAACACAACAGAATGTACAGTATTATGGTAAGCAAACATTGAAAACTAGGAAAATGAAGCCCCCTTGTGGACCCACAGATTAGCTGTGCCCGGAACTGGGTCACACAAGACACAAAAGGCCTTGGGGTCCAATGCAAAGGGCTTGCCCAGGTGGTCAGACTCCATCCCCAACTCCAGTTTCCAGGGCAGAGAGGATCCCGTACCACAGAACAGAATGGCTGGCCAAGACCAGCTTCAAGTCCCCTGGCCTAAGGCAATGCTTGCAGTGCTTCCAGAGAAAGAAATGCTTCTGAGATAGTGGGATAGGGTGATCAGCAACTCCCACCCGGGGTCTGTGGTGCTCCCATCTCTGCCCTACCCTCCTCCTCCCATGTTCCCTACCAGGTGAACCATGGATGGCCCTTTCCATCCTCCACCCACCTCAGCTCTGATGACAGATAGGGAGGGTGGGGGTCATGCAGGGAATCTGAGTACCACAAAAAAGTGCTGCTTGAATAGCCAGAGTCAGTGTTTTCCACCCATTGACCCCTGGATGAATTGATTAACACAGAGGCCTCATGAGTGTGTGTTTAAAACTAATCCCCTTCCCTCTCCCTGTCTCTGCCACAGCATAACTTGGCTGTTTTGGGCAAGTTGACTCCTGGAGTGTTAATTCTCTCGACTTTAAAATAAAAACAAGGTGTGGCTCAGTGGTTGAACATTAACTTATGACTCAGGAGATCAAGGTTGTGGTCTCAATCCCCAGTGTGGGGTGTGCAGAAGGCAGCCGATCCATGATCCTCTCTCATCATTGGTGTTTCTATCTCTGTCTCCCTCTTCCTACCTCTGAAATCAATGGAAGATTTCCTATCTTACTAATAAAAGCCTAGTTGGTCCTCAGGCTATCATGCTGTCATGCCCTCACGCCATCACAAGATGGCTGTGCACATGCAGGTGGGCAGGTCTGAGCTTGACACTGCATACATGAGGGCGCTGAAGGAAAGTTGACCAGGAGGTGCATCAGGGGAATCCCACTGCCCCGTGGGGTTGGCGCAGAGCTGCAGGATTCTGGGATGCGGGGGAGTCACCCCATGGGACTGGGGGACTCCGGGGCTTGGGAATCCCACAGCCCCACCAAGCGCCAATCTGTGGGCTAAACATCAGGGCAAAGGGCATGATCCCCACTCCACCTCCACCCAGGGGAAATGAGATTCAGCTCCAGTGTTGGGATAAACCTGGGGTAGCAGGATCTGCCCACACTCCACATTCACCCCCCAGCCTTGACCTAGAGTATGAACATGACAGAAAACCTCCCTGGTCACTGCCTGGCCCCTTACCCTGAGCTTCTCCCCACACAAGAGGAATGATTTCATTTTCTAACAAGAGCAGTGACCTCACTTCCTGACAATGGAGCAAAACAGAACATGGAACCCTGGTAGTCAGGCAGCCATGTTCTAAAGCAGGCCCTACGCAGCTCATTTGATAGAGACATTTCCATTAAGGCATGTTCTGCTGTTTGCCACAATCCCACTGCCATGATAGGCAAAGAGCCAGCTAGGACAGCTTCTTCCACCGTTGCCATCTCTGGCTCTGCACTCAGCCCTGACACCTCTGGCCCTTTTCACGGGGGAACCCAGAGGTAACCCAGGGAGGCCCAGTTCAGTTTTCTTAGAGCCAGGCCACCACTCTTATCCTCCTCACCAGCCCTGTGTCCCCTAGGGTGCTGGCCCCATTGGGATGCAGGACTCCGGAACTCAGGAGAGTCTCGCAGCCCCTCAGGGCACTAGCTTTCACACTGCAACCCTATGGGCGCCATTACAGACTCTGACAGGAGGGAGGAGGAAGACAGATACCTGCACCCAGGACTTGGCAAATAGTGACATTAAGATATTCCTTCTAATTAATTCCCTTTCAATGTGCACAAATTTGTGCATCAGGCCACTAGCACATAATGTAAAGAGCTACTATGCAAAGGGCTGTCATGCCCTCATGCCTTCATGCCTCAGACACTCAACACTGGGGAGAGAAGAATGGGGAGAAGCCAGGCTGTGGCCCCAGAGAGGGACAAGCCGCATGCCCACTGTCCCAGGTGCCAGCAGGTGAGGCTGTGGCCCAGGAGAGGGACAAGCCACCAGCCCCATGGTCCTGAAAACCAATGGCTGCACCTGCACCTGCACCTGCAACCTGGAAGAGGAACAAGCCGCCCACCCCATAGTCCTGAGTGCCTGAGGCTTAAGCCCAGATGAAGCCACCCACCCATGGTCCCCTGCATCTGCGGCCAGCCTGGAAGAAGCCAGCCCAGGCCCTGGGTGCCTGCAACTGACCAGAAGGAGGGAAACCCAGGTTCCAGGTGCCTGCAACTGGCTGGAGGAAGAAATCCTGGGTCCCAGGTGCAGAGCAAGGCAGAGGCGGTTAGGGGTGAATAGGCTACTAGGGGAGCAGTTGGGACAATCAGGCAGGCAGAGGTGGTATGGGATGATCAAGCAGGAAGGCAGAGGTGGTTGGGGGTGATCAGGCAGGCAGGCAGGTGAGTGGTTAGGAGCCAGCGGTCTTGGATTGTGAGAAGCAGTCAGACATCCCCCGAATGGTCCCAGATTGGAGAGGGTGCAGGCCGGACTTACGGACTCCCTTCCCTGTGCACAAATTTCGTGTACCAGGCCTCTAGTCCTATATAATAAAAGCCTAATATGCAAATTGTCCCCTCGACCAGGAGTTCGACTGGGAGGTCGACCACTCACTATTATGTATACTGACCACCAGGGAGAAGCATGGAACATGATGGTCATTGGTGATGGGGCACTGGCAGCGGGTGGCAGTGCAGGTGCTGCTGGCCCAATGGGCTTCTGGGTGGGCTGGGCTGCAGCTGCTGGGACTGCAGGGACCAATTGGGCTCACCATGGGTTTGCTCAGGAGCCAGTCTGCTGAGAAAGCATGCTGGGAGAGAGCACACTGCTCGCCTGACTGGCTTTCATGTGGTATCACTGGGCAGCCCAGAAGCCCATGCTGTGCCCTGGCCCACAACATCTGGACCTGCTTACCACATCTCTGCATGGGGACTCAGGTGCCATGACTCAGGCAGAGGAGGGATGTGGGGGCTCAAGGGATTGGGGACCCAGGTGCTGCCCAGGGCCCAGAAGTCAGCTGGACTTGCCCTTCCATGCAGGATGCCCGTGCTTTGATAGTTGGCCAGGCCTAGGGACTGCACCCGTGCAGAATTTCATGCACTGCGCCTCTAGTATATATATAAATACCTCCTACAACTCAAAAGGAGAACAATTAAAAAATGGTCAAAGGACCTAATGCTCAAAATAAACTGATGAACAAGATAGAAACAGGCATGATTACCTGGAACAGATTGACAGAAGTTAACAGGAGGGTGAAGGGAGGAATTGATGAAAGAATAAAACAAAGAACATATATGCATGACTCATAGACATAGACAACAGTGTGGTGATCTCAAGAGTGAAGAGGGGGCAAAGGCTGCATGTAGGTGGATAAATGGGAGGAAAAGGTGGACATCTGTCATTGTGTCGATAGTGAGAAAGGGCAAATAATAAGAATAGAGCCATGGTTTTTTAATAATTATTTATCTTACCAACTACAGATAAGAGGTTTTCTCTCAGACCCTGGAAACTGGAAGATAAAACAAGGCTGTGAAGATAAGAAGTCTCAATGTGTCCATGACTCAGAAAAGAAATACATTTTGAGAACAGATCAAGGACCAGGCTATGACCCCCAGTGGGTGTTTGCCTTAGGAATGCTGACCATTCTCCAGGGTCAGGAACATGCTGAGCTTTTTTAAAACATCTTAGAAGATTAGCCAGTGATTATCAGACTTTAAGCTCCTGAAGCTGGACTGCAGACCTTCTCCTCCCCTTTCCATGTTATACTTGTAGCTGCATGAAGTTATCTTCTCCCTGGCAAGGGGGCTTATAGCAGAATTTCCAGGGTGACTGGCTACTTTCCCCAGATTGCCAACCTTATTGGAATAAACACTCATATATGGTTCAACTCTGTTTAATTTGGCTTAAGTAGTGACAGGTGTCCTCGGATCAATTGTATCTAATTTCGGTCTCAGCAATAAAGTTAACAGAATAAAAATTTAAAAAATAATATATTTTCACCCCTATGTGCATAGCATTATTCACCATGATGAAGCATGGAAAGATCTAAAGTTTCCTGTAATAGAAAACTGAATAAAGAAGATATGATACTTATATACTATGAAATACTAAAAGATGAAATACTGCCATTTGTAACAGCATGCATGGGCCTGAGGCTATGCTAAGTGAAATAAGACAAATAGGAAAATATAAGAATCATATAATCTCATTCATATCTACACTAATAAAAGAGAAAAATGGTCATTGGCATACGATGCTACCCTTTTCATTGGCTAATCAGGGCTATATGCAAATTAACTGCCAACTAAGATTGGCAGTTAACTGCCAACTAAGATTGGCAGTTAACTGCCAACTAAGATTGGCAGTTAACTGCCAACAAGATGGCGGTTAATTTGCATATGTAGGCACAATGCAGGGAGGTGAAAGGGAAAGCAGGAAGAAGCCCCCTGCCACTGACAGTGATTAGAAACCCAGGGGGGACCTAAGAGCTGGAGGGCAGGGCCGCCTTTGCCCTGCCCCCCAGCCATGATCGGAGAATCAAGCACCTTTGCCGCCCTGGCCAGTGATAGCAGGAAGTAGGGGTGGAGCCAGCGATGGGAGCTGGGCACAGTCGAAGCTGGCAGTCCCAGGAGCTAGGGGTCCCTTGCTTGGGCCTAAAGCAAAGCCCACGATTGCGGGGCTGCTGCAGCTGCAGGTCCCCGCTGCCCGGGCCGGACGCCTCAGCCAGAGGCGTCCTGCAGGGGCAGGGGCAGAGCCCGCGTGATCGCAGCGCCCCCCGCTGCCACTGCAGGTCCCCGCTGCCCGGGCCGGACGCCTAGGCCAGAGGCGTTAGGCCTGGGCAGGGGCAGAGCCTGCAACCGCAGGGAGCTGGGGGTCCCCTGCCCAGGCCTGACACCTCTGCCGGAGGCCTCAGGCCTGGTCAAGGGGCCGATCCGGTGATTGGTGATCGGAGGGTGATGAGGGTCAACTCTTCTGGCCGAGGTATCAGGCCTGGGCGGGGGGCTGGGGGTCCTCTGCCCAGGCCTGATGCCTGGGCCAGAGCTATCAGGCCTGGGTGGGGGGCAGAGCTGGGGATTGGGGGGATATGATGGTCCCCTTGCCCAGGCCTGAAGCCTGGGTCAGAGGTGTCAGGCTTGAGCGGGGGGTGGAGCAAGTTATCAGAGGGAGATGGGGGTCCCCTGCCCAGGCATGATTCCTGGGCCAGAGGCATTAGGCCTCGGCGGGGGTCAGAGCCAGTGATCAGGGGGAGATGGGGGTCCCCTGTTCAAGCCTGACACCTCTGGCGGAGGCGTCAGGCCTGGGCAAGGGGCCGATCCTGCGATTGGAGGGTGATGGGGATCAACGCCTGAGGGCTTCCAGTATGTGAGAGGGGGCAGGCTGGGCTGAGGGACACTCCCCCCCACACACCCAGTGCACAAATTTCGTGCACCGGGCCCCTAGTGTGAATATAAAACAGAAGCAACAAATAAACACACGAGAGAAACAAACAAAAGCTCATAGACAGACATAAGGATAATTGTTACAAGAAATAGGTGATGTGGAGATCTTAAAGGGTAGAGGAGATCAAATATAAAGTGATGGAAGATGATTTGACTTTGGTTGGTGATACACCATGAAATATACATATCATGTATGGTAGAAATATATACTGAAACTAGATAATCATATTAACCAATTGTTCCTAGTAAATTTAATGTAATTTTTTAAATAGGAATTTCAAGTAAAGTATAGAAAATGTAGTCTATAATCTCTATATATAAAAGCCTAAGCAACCGAATGATCAAATGACCAGTTGACCAGTCGCTATGACATGCAGTGACCACCAGGGGTCAGACACTCAATACAGGAGCTGCCCCCTGGTGGGTGCTCTCCCACAGTGGGAACACCACTCAGCTGTCTGACTGGACCCAGCGGCCCACCAGTCAGGCAGCAGCCACTCACTCCCTCAGTAGTCCTGCAGGTCCAATCTCCAGAGAACGGGCCAAGAACTGATGGACATGAGCTCCCAGCACCCTGACAGCTCTGCCGGCCTCCTGGAAGTCAGCCTAAGGCACCGCAACAGAGGCAGCCTCACCACAGTAGAGAACAGTTGAGAAGAAAATGCTAAATAGCTAAGATTTGGAAACAGCCTACAATGCCCATCAGCAGATGAATGGATTAGAAAACTGTGGTACATCTACACAATGGAATACTATGCTGCTATAAAAAAGAAGGAATTCTTACCATTTGCAACAGCATGGATGGAGCTGGAGAGCGTTATGCTAAGTGAAATAAGCCAGTTAGTGAAAGATAAATACCACATGATCTCACTCCTTTATGGATAATAAGGAATATTACAAACTGTTGAACAAAAAATAGAGGCAAAGAGGTACTGAACAGACTGTCAAACTATGGCAGGAAGGTAGGGGAAAGTTGGGGGTGGGGCAGGTAAGCAATCAACCAAAGGACTTATATGTGCGCATATAAGCACAACCAACAGACACAAGACACTGGGGGTGAGGGGAGGAGGGCAAGTGCCGGGGGTAGGGGAGGCCAGGGCGAGGTCAGTGGGAGGAAAAATGGAGACATATGTACTACTATTTGTAATACCTTAATAAAATTTAAAAAATAAAAATTAAAAAAGGAAGTTTATGTGGGATCTGTGGTCAAGGCTACTCCTTCTTCCAAAGATGAAACTTCACCCTCAATTTCTTCATCAGTCTCTTCAAATACTGTCGGCATTCTTGAGGTGGTAGCAATCTAACTTCCTTCTCTTAAATACATACAGTAATGGTTAACATCCAATCCAAACAGAAGAAAACAAGATCCTGTACAATTTAACATTCATTGAAAATGCAAATATAGGCAGCAAAATATAGACCACAGATTATGACATAATCCCACATTTGGTTTAGAGAATATTGAAATACAATATCTAACTCTACCTATTCTTTAGAAAATATTGTTATAAACAAATTGATACTTTAGAAAATTTAAAGATCGGGATAGACTTCATTAAGTTGGAATGCCTTTTTATTTTGAAGGTGTGTTTGCTCAAATATACTAGTATATAAGCTTACTCTGAGCACCTGCATGTATTCCAACTTATAATTGCTATCCTTTAAAACTTTCACTAACAATTGGCAATATTTTACACTAAACATAAAATACATGAACCCCATAAATACATGAATTCATGTCTGTTTAATCTTAGAATTAACCAAAAATTTATACCTGATATCTTATAATACCTTAATAATTATGTGCTGAGTTAATTGAGGAAAAATAAAAATGAATGGAAATTGACCTTCTTGAGAGCACTGTTTTCTTCAAATTTATAAAGTCTACTCTAAGCTTTAACTTTAACGTAAAAGCATTCTAGACAGAAATTCAGTTATTTATATAACAGTCTTAATATTATGTGCTAAAATTAAGCTGAGGATGCTGAAGCAGAAAATAATTTTTGTTCATATTCTTTATATATACAATATCATAAAACTTATAACATATGCATATGTAATAAAATGGTAAATATTCCTATTACAATATCATCTCCCAAATTTTTCCTATTTAATCTGAAAAACACTTCTTCATAATTAATGACAACTTTAATTTAGCTCATATGCTTGTTCAGCTCTTCAAATCTCTGCTACTTTAGTGAGTGTAACCAATTCAATTTTATCTCTGTGTTTAACCTGCAAACCCAGTCTTTTACATCTGTAGGTCTCAAACTCCAAATAAGATTTTGTTGTTTCTTTATTGATATATTAGGGGCCAGGTGCACAATTCATGCATGGGTGGGGTCCAGCAGACCCGCTCTGTTGGGGCGAGGGCGGGGGAGGGTGTGATCAGAGAAAGGGGTGGCCAAGGGGTAGGCAGTGGGACAACCCGATCGGGGTAGGGGGGCTGATAAGGGGCTGGGCCATGGGTGGTTGGGGGGCTGATCAGGGCAGAGAGTGTCATAGCAACTGGTTGTTCCACCATTGCAGTCACTTGGCTTTTATTTCTTTAATTTTTTTTTCTTTATTGATTAAAGTATTACATATGTTTTCTTATCACCCTATTGCCCCCTCAACGCCCACTCATGCCCTCACCCCCCTGGTGTCTGAGTCCATTGGCCAGGCTTATATGCATTCATACAAGTCTTTTGGTTGATCTCTCCCCATTATCCTTATTCTCCCCTACCTTCCCTGAGGTTTGATGGTCTGGTTGATGCTTCTCTGTCTCTGATCTGTCCCTGTTCATCAGTCTACATTGTTCACTATATTCCATAAATGAGTGAGATCATGTGGTATTTATTTTTCTCTGACTGGCTTATTTCACTTAGCATAATGCTCTCCAGCTCCATCCATGCTGTTGCAAATGGTAAGAATTCCTTTTTTTTACTGCTGCATAGTATTCCATTGTGTAGATGTATCAAAGGTTTTTAATCCACTCATCTGCTGACAGGCACTTAGGCTGTTTCCAAATATTAGGTATTGTAAATTGTACTTCTATGAACAAAGTGGTGCATATATTCTTTCTGGTTGGTGTTTCTAGGTTCTTTGGATATATTCCTAGAAGTGGGAGCACTGGGTCAAATAGGAGTTCCATTTTTAGTTTTTGACGAAACTCCATACTGTTCTCCACAGTGACTGCACCAGTCTGCATTCCCACAAGCAGTGCAGGAGGGTTCCTTTTTCTCTGCATCCTCTCCAGCACTTGGCCTTTGTTGATTTGTTGATGATAGCCATTCTGACAGGTTTGAGATGGTATCACATTATCATTTTGATTTGCATCTCTCAGATGATTAGTGATTTTGAGCATCCTATCTAATAAAGAGGGAATATACTAATTGACTGCCCCACCCTCAAAGATTGTGGTGCCCACATCCAATAAGGAGAGAATATGCTAATTGACTGCCACGCTCTTAAAGATGGTGGCACCCACAGCCACAAGATGGCGATGCCCAGTCCCCAGGCACCAGGGCAGCTCTGCATGCCTGTCCCAAGAATCCCCCAGTCCCCCCAGCCCCCCAGCTGCCCAGGGCCGCCTGAGGCTCAGGTAACCAGGGCAGGCTGAGCCTTGCATTGCCAGCAATGGCAGCAGCAGAGATGTGATGGAGCATTGTCTTCCCCTGATTGCCAGTTCGCCTCCTGTCCCTGAGAGATCCCAGACTGTGAGAGGTGGTAAGGCCAGGCTGAGGGATCCCCCCTACAGTGTATGAGTTTTCATGCACCAGGCCTCTAGAATTTTCATATGTCTCTTGGCCTTCCTTATGTCTTCTTTCAAAAAGTATCTATTTAAGTCCATTGCCCATTCTTTTAAGATATATTTCTTTATTGATTTCAGAGAGAAAGGGAGAAGGGGAGAGAGAGAGAAACATCAATGATGATAATCATTGATTGGTTGCCTCCAGCAGGTCCCCTGGGAATTGAGCTCGCAACCCAGGCATGTGCCCTTGGCTGGATTCGAGCCTGGGACCCTTCAGTCCGCAGGCTGATGCTCTATCCACTGCGCCAAACCAGCTAGGGTGCATTGCCCATTTTTTAATTGGGTTGTTTATCTTTGTTTTGTTAAGTTGTATGATTTCCCTGTAAACGTTGGAGATTAAACCCTTATAGGTAATAACATTAGCAAATATGTTCTCATATGCAGTGGGCTTTCTTGTTGTTTTGTTGATGGTTTCATTTGCTGTGCAAAAGCTTTTCATTTTGATGTAGTCCCATTTGTTTATTTTCTCTTTAGTTTCCATTTACCCAGGAGCTATATCAGTGAAGAAATTGCCTTGGCATCTGTCTGAAATTTTGCTGCCTATGGATTCCTCTAATATTTTTATTGTTTCCCTTCTTACATTTAAGTCCTCTATCCATTTTGAGGTTTTTCTTGTGCATGGTGTAAGTTGGTGGTCTAGTTTCATTTTTTTTGCATGTGTCTGTCCAAATTTTCCAGCACCATTTATTGAAGAGACTGTCTTGACTTCATTGTATCCTCCTTTGTCAGTATTAATTGAGCTTATTGGTTTGGATTGGTTTCTGGGTTCTCTATTCTATTCCATTGGTCTATATGTCTGTTCTTGTGCCAGTGCCAGGCAGTTTTGACAATAGTGGCTTTGTAATTCAGGTTGATATCTGGTATTGAGATCTCTCCTACTTTGTTCTTCTTTTTCAGGATTGCTGAAGCTATTTGGGGTCTTTTTTTTTTATTCCAGATGAATTTTTGGAGAGGTTATTCTAGGTCTGTGAAATATGCTGTTGGTATTTTAATGGGAAGGCATTGAATCTATAGATTGCTTTGGGGAGTATGGAGATTTTAATGATGTTGATTCTACCAATGCATGAACTCGGTATGTTCTTCCATCTCTTTATGTCTTCATTTATCTCTTTTTTCAGTGTCTTGTAGTTTTCTGAGTACCAATCTTTGATGACCTTAGTTAAGCTTATTCCTAGGTATCTTAATTTTTTTGGTGCAATGGTAAATGGGATTGGTTTTTTTTTTTTTCTCTTTCTGTGAGTTCATTATTGATGTATAAAAAGGCCATAGATTTCTGGGTGTTAATTTAGTATCCTGCTACATTTACAAATTCATTTACTAAGTCTAGCAGACTTTTGATAGAGTATTTAGGGCTTTCTATGTACAGTATCATGTCATCTGTGAATAATGAAAGTTTTATGTCTTCTTTTCCTCACTTGGCTTATATATATATATATACTAGAGGCTCAGTGCATGAAATTCATGCATTTGGGGAGGAGGTCCCTCAGCCCTGCCTGTGCTGTCTTGCAGTCCTGGACCCCTTGGGGGATTTCTGACTGGTGGCTTAGGCCCACTCCCCAGGGAGCTGGCGTAAGCTGTCAGTTGCTAAGGAGGCAGGAGAGGCTCCTGCCACTGCCTCTGTGCTTACCAGCCATGAGCCAGCTTAGGGTTTCTGATTGAGTGGCACTCCCACTGTAGGAGTGCACTGACCCCCAAGGGGCAACTCCTGCATTGAGCATCTGCCCCCTGGTGGTCAGTACCCATCATAGCAACTGTCCAGGCATTATGCAGTTTGGTCAATTTGCATATTAGCCTTTTATTATATTTTCACACCAATAAAACTTATTTATTTAAAGTGTACAATAATTATTTTTCAAGATAAAAATGAAAACCAAATAAAATTTGTCCAAATAAAAACCACTATCCAAACATACAACATTTAATCATCCTAAAAAAGAAACTCTGTAACATTAGAAATCAGCAGTATTTTTCCTGTTTACCAGCCCTTGGCAATAACTAATATATTTTCAGTGTAATAGACTAGCATATTTTGGACATTTTATTCAAGTGAAATAATGAAATATTTAGCATCTTGTGACTTACAGCTTTTTGTTGTGCATGATCTTCAAGAATGTTTGTATAATAAACAGCCATAATGGTAAATTTGATATCTCCTTGAATGTCAGATAATTATTCTAACCTCCCTTAAAAAGGCAAGGATTTATGGAATGGGTTAAAGGTTTCTGTGAATTTGAGCATGGGAGGTGGTGGGGGAAATGATTCCCAAGAGTGGCTACAAAATCTGGAACAGCTTTTGCTTTACTTTCCTGTAGGAAAGATACAATTTTCCCCTGAAGTCAAGGAAGGAACTCCTGATACCCTAAGTGAATATGCAATGGAAGTTTCTCAAGAATAGCAAGAACCTTTGTGTATGGTAAACTAGTATCAGGGAATGCTGAAGAAGTACAAGAGGAGATGGGAATAGATATCTTTATAACAGCTGGCACACCATGGTCAGGGTTGAGCCTCACATGAAGCCAACTTGAGGCTTGAGCCTACACATAAAAGGGAAAACTGCAACCAAGAACCAATTAAAAAGTAGGACCTATATAACTCACACAAGAGACATTTCTAGAGCAACCAGCTCAGAAAACTAAAAAGACTATACCACTGGGTCTCACAAGACTCCCACAATACAAGGCTATTCTACCAAGATTGGGAGTCATGCCTTTACTATCCAACACATAGAGACAAATTAAAACAAACACTAAAAATGTGTGTGGGATGATATGTGCCAAATGAAAGAGGAGGATATTCAGACAAAGAGATAAATGAATAGAGGCAAGGAATTTATCAGAAACATAGTATAAAGTAATTAGTTTTAAAGAATGCTCAAGAATAAGAATTAGAATGTAGAAACTAGGAAAAATAAGCAGTTGGAAATAAGGAATGAGAATATAATGGAAGGAATAAACAGAAGGTTTGTAAAAGCAGAGGTTTGAATCAGCAATTTAAAAGAAATTGTAGAAAAATGCCCAATCAAGCAGCAAAAGAAAAAATATTGAAAAGTATGAGGATAACATAAGAAACTGGGAGGTAGGAGAGGCTACGGGAAGGTCAAGGGGGGAAAAAGGGAGACAAATGTATTACTCTTTGAAATATTTTAAGCAATGAAAAGAAAAGAAAGAAGAGAGAGAGAGAGAGAGAGAGAGAGAGAGAGAGAGAGAGAGAGAGAAGGAAAGAAAGAAAGATGAAAGAAGAAAGAAAGAAAGAAAGAAAGAAAGAAAGAAAGAAAGAAAGAAAGAAAGAAAGAGGATAGTATAAGGGACATTGTAGACAACATGATATATAACAGCATCCTCATTCTAGAGATACTACAGGAAAGAGAGTGTAAGGAATAGAGATCCCATTTAAAGAAATCTTTTCATGCATGCCTAGTGAAGGGAAAAAAATCACACAGGTTCGAGTAGCACAAGGAGTCCTTTAAAGATGAATCCAAAGAGACTCACATCAAGATACATCAAATTTAAATGGCAAAGTTTAAAGACAGAGAGAAATCTTAAGGGAAGCAAAAGAGAAACAGTTAGTTACCTGCAAGGAAGCTTCCACAAGGTTGTCAGCTGATTACTTCACAGAAAACACTGTGGAGGCCAGAAGAGAATGACATGAAGTACTCAATGTAATGAAAAGTAAATATATGAAATCAAGACTACTCTATCCTGTAAGACCATCATTCAAAATGGAAGGTGAAATAAAGAGATTCCAGACAAGAAATGGCTAAAGGAGTTAATTACCACCAAACCAATATTGCAAGAAATGATAAAGTGACTACTATATAAAAAATAGAGAGAAGAGAGAGAAACATAGGTATAAAGAAAAAAATGGAATTAAAAGTATCCTATCTAATAATAGACAAACATGGTAATTAACCATACCTTCACTATGTTTCCCATTGGCTAATCAGGGTGATATGCAAATTAACTGCCAACCAAGATGGCAGATGGCAGCCACACAGCTGAAGTGACCATGAGGCTTGGTTACACCGGCAATGGAGGAAGCCAAGGTTCCCCACCTACCATGGCCCAGCTCTGAGCTCCGGATGCAAAAATGTTGCAATTATAGAAGCTAAACAAACCCCAGGTACCTGCTTTCAGCCAGCTGGCCTCAGAGCTGGAGCCGCAACAAAGTTTCAATTACAGAAGGTAAATAAATCCCAGAATAAAAAAAAAGAAAAGAAAAAAAGGAGAGACTGGGAGCTTCAGTTGCAGGCTTGGACTGCCTGAAAACAGCCCTCAGCCCCTCATCCAGGCTGGCCAGGCACCCCAGTGGGGACAACCACCCTAAAGGGAGTGTGGGGAGCCTGAAAACAGCTATCAGCCCCTCACCCAGGCTGTCCAGGCACCCAAGTGGGACCCCACCCTGATCCAGGACACCCTTCAGGGCAAACCAGCTGGCTCCCATCCATGCACCAGGCCTCTATCCTATATAGTAAAAGGGTAATATGCAAACTGACCCTAACAGCAGAAAGACTGGTAATGACTGGTCACTATGACACACACTGACCACCAGGGGGCAGAAGCTCAATGCAGGACTATAACAACATTGTCTATACCAGGGGTGGGAAAACTTTTCGACTCGAGGGCCACAGTGGGTTCTTAAACTGGACCAAAGTGCTGGAACTAAAGCATGGATGGAGTGTTTGTGTGAACTAATATGAATTCAAAGTAAACATCATTACATAAAAGGGTACAGTCTTTTTTTTCAATAGTTTTATTCATTTCAAACGAACCGGAGCTGGCCCACGAGCCGTAGTTTGCCCACGGCTGGTCTATACCAATTGTCTCAGCAAGGTAAACCAAACCTCTAGAGCAGCAGTTCTCAACCTATGGGTCGTGACCCCTTTGAGGGTCGAACGACCCTTTCACAGGGTTTGCCTAAGACCATCAGAAAACAAATATATAATTACATATTGTTTTTGTGATTAATCACTACGCTCTAATTATGTTCAATTTGTAACAATGAAATTGGGGGTCTACACAATATGAGGAACTGTATAAAGGATTGTGGCATTAGGAAGGTTGAGAACCACTGCTCTAGAATGATCAATAGGAAGCCTAATTACACACTCTGCAGCCCATGGACCAGAGAGACTAAGCAATAATACCTTATATAGCAACCAGCCAGCAAGATAAACCACACTCCCCAAAACCAGTCTACAACCTGGACATCAACCAGTCCAGAGACTCTGACCACATACCCTCAGTATCCTAACAGTCAGGTCAGGCTGAAAAACAACAAACCCTGCAGTTTTTAGTCCAGGAAACTTAATTATAACATCTGCATCAAGCAACCTTCATGCCTATCCACAAATCCTTCTTGAACCAACATAGGAAACTTAATCACAATCCTAATATTTAAAAACCCTGCGTCCATCACATCCACAATGATTGGAGGATTGACCTAATGCCCAGGCTGCATGCACAGCAGGCTTTGGTGGATGGGGACTTGTGGAAGAGGAGACAGGCCAGCCGTCTCACTCACAACCACATACACGCACAGACACACCCAGTGTCCACCAGCTCACAGCCTTTTCTCCCTTTCTTTTCCTCCCTCCCAGCTTGCTCTTGGAGCCTCTCTCAGAATGAGGATACAAAACAGACTGGGCCTGAAAAGGCATGAATGGAAGGGAGGGTGAGCAGGGGGTGGAGCATCCCCCATTGGCCCCATCCCCTCCCAGCTGGGAAAGAGGATGAGGGAGACAGGGAGTCAGGGAGGCCTGGAAAACTTCTGAGAAAAACAAAGAGAGATAGAGACTAAGTGAGATCAGGCTGGCAGGGAAGGGCAGTTAGGGATTATCAGGCAGGCAGAGGCAGTTGGGGGTGAGATCAGGCCAGCAGGGGAGAACAGTTGAGGGTGATCAGGCAAGGCAGGCAGAGCCAGTTAGGGACAATCAGGCAGGCAGGCAGAGAGGTTAGGAGTGATCATGCAGGCAGGTGAACAGTTAGGAGCCAGTGGTCCCAGATTCTGAGAGGGATGACCAACTGCTGATTTAGGCCTGATCCCCTAAACCAGCAGTTGGACATTCCCCAAGGGGTCCCTGATTGGAGAGGGTGCAGGCTGGGCTGAGGGAACCCCACCCCTCCATGCACAAATTTTGTGCACCGGGCCACTAGTCTATGATAAAGCATCTGCAGAACTATAGCAAGGATGCACCACAAACTAAGCAACTACCACACCAGAAAGTCTAGTCACCTTTGCAGCAATCAGGAAGCCTCATTACAATGTCTTTAACCATCTGAAATATAAATCAAAACACCTCCAACAATTACCCTAGCAATCCTAAACGCAACATCAGAGGTAATCAGCGCAGGATGACAAATCAAGAGCCGTGAGTCATCGAATAAACAAGTCTAATGTCTAGCAATCCATCCAGAAACACAGCTACATGTTGGTAGCTAACAGCTAAGAAGCCTAATTGTAACCCTGTTAAGAAGCATTCCAGGAACCCTAAAGAAAACTTTGTAGAAAGCAGTTCAGGAAGCCTAACTACACATTTTCAGTAACTTGTTTGAAAACAACAACCTTTTCAGCAACTACATAGAAGTAGGAAGTGGCTATAGGGTTAAGCCTCAGACTGATCTGTTGGCAAAGCCACAAACAAGTCCAAGCTTAGAGGACATAGCACCCTTAGCATAATTAAGCTGTACCTTATTATCTCCCTAGATCCTGCCTAGGTAGCTAATGGGCTGTGGGAGGTGCAGCAAGTGCTGACAAAACAAGTGAAACTCACAAGAACATTGTAACTATGGCGATCACTATCTTGTTTACCTCTGTCTATAAAGGCTCAGCTTACTGGCTAGATCTCTTTCTGTGGCCTTAGCCAGGCACAGGAGATCCACCTAGACCCAGCTTATTCTCTTTGTCTGTATTTTCTACATCCTTCGCCATGCCCTCTCAGGTTCACCGAACCCTTAGCTGAGCTGGCCCGCCACACATAGATACACATTTATGTCTGCAGAAACCAAGTAAAAAGCAAAACCTTAAATTCTTTAGTTAATAAGTCTAATATCCCCCTGACTATTCATTAAGGAAGTTACAAGTTCTACAGAAAATAGTTTACCTCAAATTACATATCAGGGGGTTCTTATAGAGAGAAAAAGGAGCAGCAGAAAAGAGAGATTAAGGAGGGACTGTGGATGTGAAGGCAATGTCTTTCAAGGTATCAATATGGAATTTAATGCCTGCGCTAGAGGACCAATGCATGAAAATTTGTGGAAGAGTAGGCCTTCCTTCCCCCAGAAGCTGGCACCAGCTTCCCTCCAGTACCCAGGACCCAGGCTGTTTTGCTCTGGCCACCACCACCACCACCAGGCACCCAGGACCCCGGCTGCTTTGCTCTGGCCACTGCCACCAGGCACCCGGTTCCTCGTGGTTCCCCATTTGCCATGCTGGATTGGATCCTGTGGGCCAAGGGGGAGGGACTGAGAGGTGGTCAATGCACCTCATAGCGACTGGTTGAGCAGTCATTCCACTTGCTATGGTTGCAGGCCTTTTATTATATAGGACTAGAGGCCCGGTGCACACAAATTTGTGCACCGGCGGGGGGGGAGGGGGTTGTTCCCTCAGCCCCACTTGTGCTCTCTTGCAGTCTGGGACCTCTCATGAGATAACGACCTGCTGGCTTAGGCCAACTCCTACGTGGCAGAGGGCAGGCCCAATCCCTAGGTGCAGCCCCTGGTTAGACTCAGAGCAGGGATGATTGGGCAGTTGGGGTGCCACCCCCTGTCATGCACAGAGCAGGGCGAATTGGGAGGTTTCGATGCCACCCCCAGTCATGCTCAGGGTAGGGCCAATTGGGGGGTTAGGGTACCGCCCCCTGTCACACTCAAGGAAGGGTCAATGGGGAGGTTGGGATGCCACCCCCTGTCACGCACAGAGCAGGGCCCATCAGGGGGGTTGGGGCTCCATACCATGTCACAAACAGAGCAGGGTAGATCAGGGGGTTGGGGCACTGCCCCCTGTCACCCCAGAGCAGGGCTGATCAGGGGGTTGGGGCACTCCCCCCTGTCACACTCAGGGCAGGGCCGATGGGGAGGTTGCGGCTCTACCTCATCGCACACAAAGCAGGGCCCATTGGGGGGTTGGGGCACCGCACCCTGTCAGGGCCGATTAGGGGCTTGGGGAGCTCCCCCCTATCAGGCACAGAGCAGGGCTGATCAGGGGGTTGTGGCACCTTCCCCTGTCACAAACAGAGCAGGGCAGATAGGGAGGTTGTGGCCCCACCCCCCCGTCACACACAGAGCTGCAGGGCAATCAGGGGGTTTGGGCACTGCCCTCTATCACACTGCTCCAGGGGCCAGGAGGCCTCGAAGCTCCGCTAATCCCAGTGCTTGGAGGCCTCATGGCTCTGCTTGACACTGGGGCAGTGAGGCCTCGCTGCTCAGCTGATTCTGGTGCTAGGAGGCCTCACTGCTCCACTGATCCCGGTGCTGGGAGGCCTCGTGGCTCTGCTGATCCTGGTGCTGGGAGGCATATTACCCTTTTACTATATAGGATAGAGGCCTGGTGCACAGGTGGGGGCTGGCTGGTTTTCCCGGTCCCCACTGTGGTGCCTGGCCAGCCTGGATGAGGAGATGATGGCTGTTTGCAGCTGGTCACACCCCCTTCAGGGTGGGGGTCCCCACTGGCATGCTTGGCCAGTCTGGGTGAGGGGCTGAGGGCCGTTTTCAGGCTGGTGGGTGACTGAAGCTCCGAACCTCTCCCTTTTTTCTTTTTTTTTTTTTATGCTGGGATTTACTTACATTCTATGGCTGTCACTGGAACTGAGAGCCGGCTTTGGCTCTGAGGCTCAGCTCCAGCTCTGAGACCTTGGCTGCTGAAGGCAGGTATCTGGTTTGTTTGGGTTCTATAGTTGAAACTCTGTTGCAACTCCAGCTCGCTGGCTGGATGAAAACATGGGGCTTGTTTAGCTTTTATACTTGCAACATTGTTTCTTAGAGCGCAAGCTCAGAGCCCAGCAGTGGCAGGCAGGGAACATTGGCTTCCTCCATCACTGGAGCAAGCAAGACTCCTGTTCGCTTCAGCTGCGTGGCTGCCAGCCGCCATGTTGGTTGGTAGTTAATTTGCATATCACCCTGATTAGCCAATGGGAAGTGTGTTGGAGGTACAGTTAATTACTATGTTTGTCTATTATTAGATAGGATACTGAACCAGTCAGCATCCACCTAACTTCTGCAGTTGGATGATCTGAGTCAGTCAAAGCCTTGTGGTCAAGAATGTTTTTGTTTGTGTTTTTTTTGTTTGTTTGTTTTCTGTGGGTTTATTTTTTTACAAGCAGGAACTGGAACTCCGGATGCCTGCAACTTATAAAGTTTTTATTTTCTGTTAAAATTTTCCACTGCCAATTTTTTCTCTATATCTGTGGAGTTACTGATGTCTTCTGAATCTTCTGAGGAAAAAAATCTTGAGCCATTGCAAAACAAAATTCTGTGAGTAAAATTTAGGTTTATCTCTTAAAGACATATATCAGAAAGCTTCAATTAATTAATTAATTAATTACTTTTATGTAAGGAAAGCAATGATGATTTTTAGTAAAATAAAGGTAATTACTACAAGAATGGTTAAACCTAACTTAAGAATTTCTCCTACCAATCCTTTAGGTATTTGTGAGAACAGACTCACAACCAACATCTTGTTTCTTCAGAGTGAGGTGTGATGGTCTAACGTTTGTTGAAGCCAACTCACTGTTTATTTGATGTTAGTGATTGATACTTGTCCCTATCTGAGTCAAGTTGTTGATGCATGTACAACAGCAGAGGTTGATAGTCATGTATACACATCCTGTTCTTCCAACATGTAGTGGAAAGTGTTTTGATTATCTAAGAGAAATTTATCTAGAGAATGTAATGATTTTTTCAGATTGGCAAGCAAAGTAGCAGTTTTATTGGCTATAATTATCAATGTTTTAGATGCCTCTCCCCATAATGGTAAAAGTGTATAACTGAAAAAGTTCTTCTCCCTGTCAGGGATGTATCTTGTAGTATTCCAAATAACTCCAGTGAATAGCTTGAGTGAGCTACTCCAGGATGGGTCTCATTTCTTGGTTAGCATGATAAAGGAGTAACTAATGATCCTAGAAGATATTGTCCAGCATCTGTCTTGCTCCATAAACAGCTATAAACCTAGGGCAGACCCTGTGATCCACATTTGAACATGTAACCTTCTGGGCACACTGCATAACATGGCTGGTGCTTTTATGGCCATGGCAGACTTTAATAGGAGGTATGTTATTTGAGTTCATTCCTCTTCCTCTTTAGGCAAGGCACTTTTCACTCCTCTGCAGTGGTTTCAGGACTTTACCTCTGCATGCTTTATAAAGGTGTGAGTTGTTGGCAGTACATTATATGGGCCTGTCCATTTTTCAGGCAACTGGTATTTAGGGCCCTTGTTTTATCAGGTCTTCAAATGTACTTTGCCCTCAGGTTTAAAAGATGTGAAAGGTTCATTAGATGGATAACTGAACTCTTTCCTAGATCCCTGGTGGAAATAGTTCTTTTTCTGTTCTTTCTAGAGAGGCTAAGAACATCAGGATCTGTAATGCAAGCTCCGGAGATAACTGAAGATGCAGTTCTCATTTTTCTGGAGAGAAAGTTATCTGAGCTTTCAGTTACATAACAAATCTCATCCAAGTGAAGTATTGAGAATTTTGGCATATAGAGAAAATGGTATTACAGTTTAAATATCCCATTTGGTATTTTAGGAGTTGGAGAATGGCCTTTTGTTGCATGTGTCTTGTAACTCCCACTATCTTGACATATTTTAATTATTTTTATATGTAAAGCCAAGTTACATTGCTCTAGTGTCAAACAAAATTTAAGTCATCCATCAATTGCACTGGGACTTCTATTAGGAAATAATTATTTTGAAAAAATTAAGAGGAGCACCTGGGAGGGAGAGACTACTAGGTCTTCTGTCCTGTTGGCTTTTAGGGGCAGGGATGTTAACGGAGGATCTCAATAAAATACTCATCAGCTTTCCCAGTATGCTTTTTTTTAGGGTCATGAGCTGCACTGGTTGATCATTGTCAGTATAGGGGTCACTAGTCAATGAATCTGGTCCAGGCAAAAATACATTTGAGGTCTCAATGTTCTCTCAGGTGAGGAAATGTAATGGGGTCTAAACTGCATAACCAGTGCTGTAGTGGAAAAGAAAAGAGAGGCATCTAAAACATGGATGCTGGGTACTTGTTTTCCCAGTTTTTCTTGTTACTAGGTAACACCAGTTTTCCACCATTATGACTTTCTTCACATGTCCTTAGTGCCTTCACATGTCCAATTGTCCTTGCTCCTATCCTGACTGTCTCACTGCCTACCACAATTTTCCCTGATAGATCTTGGCTCTAAATGTTTTCATGGAAAAGGCTACAGGTTCTCTTCTGTGGCTTCCTGTTGAAGAAGAGAAAAGGTTTTCTTCAGAACCAAAAAGATTCTTGATTTCTGTTATAAAGACAATGAAGCCTTGTCATGGTAGGCGTTTGTGATGCTGTCTAGGGACAGTATTCCCTGAGTACTAGTATAAGTAAGAGACAATGTGTGTTACAAGTCTCAATATTACTAGTATTTGGGCAAATGCTAGAATTACAAGAATTATCATGAACAGACCACTGGAATGAAAATGTGTTAACTTTCAATGATTCCAAGTCAATAGGTAGGAGAAAAATGAACCATTAGTTTGAAAGATTGTAGTCAACAAGAAAACTAGAAAATTTAAGACACAGGTTTCTATGTAAATGAAAAGTAAAACTTTGAAGACAATTGTCTAAACTTGAGTTTTATATTCATCACCATGTATTGCAACACAATACCCTGGAATCACCCTCGTTTTCATCAAAAGGCTAAATTAAGACTGATTCATTTACTGCATGAGTCCAATTTCAATTTGGCCTTATTATTTGCAGAAAGCCAAAAAATATAGCAAATGATTATATAGGCTCTCATAAATCTAATTTTATGAATCTCAAAAGGAATATCCAGATTGTTTTAGTTAGCCTCTCATGGCAGAAAAACCACACCACACAGTTGCCATCAGTCTTTGTCTGCAATGCTTCTAAGTTCTGGTAAGTTCCTTAACTTTTAAGTCCTCAAAAATTTCTTGAGGTTTTTTTTATTGCATTCTCCCAATAAAAATAATTTTTATTTTCTTTTCTTCTTTCTTGGAAAGACTTTCATGAACCATATGAATAACCAAGGTACCATCAAGCCATTTCACTAAGGGACTTTATTAGCTTCAAAGTCAATCTTCATTTTTAGATCTCTCTGATGGTATCCAGAGTCTAGGCACATCTTTCTACAATTTGTCATTTCTGTCAAAGGCCTGGCTAATAAAATCACAATTGGAAACTGGTTATGTATGCTCTATCATACAACACAGAGACCTAGTACACAAATTCATGCCTGGGTGGGATCCGGCCAACCTGCCCTGTTTGGGACCAATTGGGGCCAGGCCTGCTGGGAGTGGGTGTTTGGGGGGAGAGGGTACATGGGAGGTTGGCCATCCAGCTCTGCCGCTGGTGGAACTCCCAATCGAGGGGACAATTTGCATATTAAGCTTTTGTTATATAGGATCAGATTCTTATTGAGTGCACTCAAACATATTGCCAAGTCAATAATAATACTCATTCATTAAGAGTTTCTAAATTCTGGATGCTTCAGGTAAAGAGAAAAATATAAATGCCTTAACGTTGCTTATGAAGTACTAGAGGCCTGGTGCATGGATTTGTGCACATTGAAAGGAAGTTAATTAGAATGTGACTGGTGGGGCCAACCGTCTGTGGTCCCTTCTCGGCCAGCCACACCTGGGGCAGTGCTGGGGCTTGAAGGGCGTCTGCGGAGTGAGCTGGGCCCCTCCAGAAAGTGGGGTTCCTCAGCCTGGCCTGCAAGGATCAGGTCAAAACTGGCAGTCCAACATCCCCTGTGGCGTCCTGGAGTGTGAAAGGGCACTCTGTAAAGTTGCTTATGCCCTGCAGTTCCTATGTTGAGCATCTGCCCCATGATGGTCAGTGTGTGCCATAGCTACTGGTCAGACAATTGGATGGTCAAACAGTCGCTTAGGCTTTTATATAATTAGATAATTTGCCAGTTTAAGAGAGATGTAGTTTATTTGTATATGGAAAGTAAGAGGAAAGTCCTTGTCCTTTTAACATTTCTCTATTAGATTAATTTTGATCTTCAAACTCATTTACTTAATTAAACTCATATTTAAATATGTAATTTTCTTTCAAGATTTATTTTTTACAAATCTTTTATGACTTTCACAAATATTTTCACCTATTTATATATAAAAGGCTAAGTGACCATCTGACCGTCTGACTGTCCAAGCAGCCTATAGGTATGATACCCACTGATCAGGGGGAAGATGCTCAATTCAGGAGCTGTTGAGCTGCAGTGACTTGGCAGCGGCAGTTCTCAGGTGATGCACCCTGGAACCAGAGGATACTGATCCTTGCAGGCCATGTCAAGGGACCCCACCTGCTGGAGGGACTCCACTCACTAAGCAGATGCCCTTCAAACCCTGGCACCAACCCAAGTGCCACAGGCCAGGGAGGGACCATGGGAGGTTAGCTCCAGGGCATGTCTGGTCCAGTCCCACCCTGCCATCCACCTTCTAATTAATTTTCTTTCAATGTGCATGAATCTGTGCACTGGGCCTCTGGTTCAGAAATAAATAACTTTAGACTGCTATTTTTTCCTTCTTTTTCAAAAAAGGATTTCCATACTTTATATATTCAAAAACAGCATCATATATTAACATTTTAAAACTTTATTTTTTTTTTTTTACTGAGAACCAAAACTAAGTAACTGACATTATTTAAATTTGAAAGTGCATGTTAAAATCTCTAGAAATAAAAATTAAAAAATTCTTTTTTTGGCCAATACATTCACATTTTCAATAGATACACTTCAAATAAAGTATAAGATATATTCATTAACAGATTCAAATCTATGTTTTATCCTCTTTATAACAAGAACTTAAAAGTAGGGAAACTGATCAGTGAATGATTTAGTGTTATATTATTTCAAATATACTTGGATATTTAATAATTTTTATTATATAACTTGTAAAAGTTCAATGTTTTGTTATGAAAGACTTTAAAAACTATAGTTAGCCATATATATATATATATATATATATATATATATTCATTTACTTAATTAAAAAAATATATATGTGAGTGTTTATTATTAAAAAGCTTTATAAAAAAAACCCTTCATTTGAGATACAAATATTTATTTGTATTTAATAACTCTATTGGATTTTAAAATTAGTTATTATCCAGGCCATTTTCTTGACACATTTTATAAGAGAGATAAATAAATTATCTTTGTAAAATCAGGAAAAAAGTTATATTAATAACTTTAAAATATATCAATTAGGCCTGAACTTTTACCCTTCTCCAAAATTGATGTATTTTAGCTCTCAGCACAAAGCTAGCTAGTGATTCTCTCACCTTTGGAGCTTCTGAGATCCCCAGGGTACTTCTGTTGGCTAGATATGGCTAATGACTATGGCTGTCATTCCAGTTAACCACTTACAGCACATCCTGGATTTTACTACCTTCACAAATTTTTTCAAATAATTTTATCTGAATTCTTAAAATCTATTGTTCGTAACATCAGCATAGTTTAATGATGTTATATTTTATGCCTTATCAGTTTATTGCCAAGAGATACACCTTATGCTTACAGTCCTGTGAGCTCCTGAAGACAAAAGTCACATTTGATCTCCAGGCCTGACTCTCATAGTTTTGGAAGAATGAAGGACATTTGTGACATTTAAGAAGACATGTATAGACTGAGAAATATTGGAGAGTAATCTTTTAGGACACGCTTTTTCTACTTGAAGATTTTTAAAAACAGATTCTGGGATTCATTTATGAGACTAGACAAAGATAAACGGAGTAATGTAGGAGGTTAGCCATTGTAAATGCCAGGACTGATGGTTCTCTAAGAAGAATCAGAGTCGTGAGGATCTTATGACACTTCTTTCTTTGTAACCTGGGGAAGTCATTTCAACTTTTAGCCTTATTCCTCATCTGCTATTGATAGTGGTTTATCATCTATTTTTTTGTAAGAGCATTGTGAAGATTAGGACACTTCTCAAGATGGCAGTGGTGTAGGTAGATTTGCACTCATCTCCTCCAAGGAAAAATAAGAAAAACAACTAAATTGAGAAATATTCACCCTGAAAACCAACTAAACACTAACTGAACAGGAGTCATGTAATCAAGAATTAGCAGAAGAAGCCAACTTGATATAAAACATTTATTGATTTGCAGATATTATACTAACCTTACATCCCTGGAATAAATCCCACTTGGTAATGGTGTATGATTTTTAATAAATTGTTGGATGTGACTTGCTGATATTTTATTGAAAAGACAACACAATTACTGGGAGAAAACATTGGTCAATGATACATCTATTAAGAGTCTAATATGCAAAATTTATTTTTACAAAAAACTCAAAGAAGTGCTGTGGCTGGTTTTGCTCAATGCTTAGAGCATTGGACCTTGCATCAAAGGATTCAGGTTCAATTCCTGGTCAAGAGGTTCATCCTGGGTCCTGAAAGGGCATGGCCACTGCAAGTGTGCTCTGGCTTCTCTTGCATCCCCCTGTATGGCCCACAGCCATGCCAACCTTACACAGAATAGACTCATCAAATGTAGCTAGCCCAATGTTGTACTGGACAAGGCTTCCCAACATGGAAAGAAAACTGAATACTGGCTCAGATTTTAGACCTACTGAAGTCCCAGGCATGTCTTTTATGCCTGGACTAAGGTAAATGGAAGTTTGGAAACCCAAGGGTGTAATTTCAGGAAAATAAAGCTTTCTAGTAAACTGCATCCTTCAAATTTAGATTAAGATAATTACTTTTCTCAGAATACCGTGAGAACCACACCCCCAACAGCATCAAGGGGAGATGAGACACACTCGCCGTCATTAACTATAGAATTACAGTATAGATAGAGATTAAAACTGGTAGCTGGCAGGGAAGAGGTGAGGGAGAGGATGTGAGTGAGTGAGGGTAATGAAAGGAGAGTGTGTATATGTGGTGTGTTTGTGTGTGTGTGTGTGTGACAGTTAAACCCAACAAGAGTAGCAGGGGCTGGCAGACCAGACTCTCCTGGACAGGGAACACCTACCATCACTGTGGACACAACCTGGGCTGCAGGAATTGGACACAGAGTCCACGCCATCTTGAAGTGGAGAGCAGACTCATCTAGGAACTCATCAACACCACCACCCACACTACCTGGGACCCAGCAGCCACTCCAGCCAAAATCCTGCTGCCCCACATGCAGACCTGCAGACCCTAGGACCTCCACCTCCAAAGGTGCACCACTCCCACAGCAGTAAGTGCAGCTTCCCCCTCCCAAGCAGCAGAACTCGGGACAACACAGTCTCACATTTCCAGTGCACAGGCTGCTGGAGCCCACCACCCAACAGGCACCTCTTAGGAGTCACTATGAGCCCCTGCTGGGTGAAATATTGTAAAAATGGGGGTGCTCTGCCCCATAGTAGAAATTTTGAATTCACTCTTCCTGAATAACTGCCCACAGACAGTGTTGCACAACTACCAAGCCAGGGCCCCTCAGGGTGCATCAGAGCTCTGCTCCACAAACACACCACCACAAATGTGTGTTTCCAGCACACAAGCCTCCAGAGTGCACCACTCTACAGGCAGCTCTTGGGAGCCACTGTGAGCCCCAATTGGGTGTGACATTGTACAGACAGTGGCACACTGCCCCAGAGTAGAAATTCTGAAATCACTCTTCCTGAATAACTGCCCACAGACACCGTAGCAAAGTTTCAGTGCCGGGGTCTCTCAGGGTGCATCAGAGCTCCACGCCACGAATGTGCATTTCCAGCGTGCAGGCCTACTGTGCCCACCACTCTACAGGCAGCTCTTGGGAGCTATTATGAGACCCCGCTGGGTACGATATTATACAAACAAGGACGCACTACAATGCAGTAGAAATTCTGAATTCACTCTTCCTGAATAACTGCCCACAGACACTGTCACACAACTTCAGCAAAAGGGCCCCTCTCAGAGTACATCAAAGCTCTGTGCCACAAATGCACTGTGGGTACACAGGTGAGGTGCCACTAGGACTGCATGTATCCAACCACAGACAAGGCAGCAAAAACTGAATCTTCCCACACCACAGCTGCAGAACTCTGAACCCTACAATTACTCTTTTCTAGTGTGCAGGTCTACTGAGCCAACTGCTCCATAGGCAGCTCTTGGGTGCTGCTGTGAGTTCCCACTGGGTGTGTTCTTATCTAAACAAGGATCTACTGCTCCGGCAGTAGAAATTCAAAATACCCTCATCCTGGATAACTGCCCACAAACAGCTTGATCGCTTGGCTTCAGCCAGGGTCCTTCAGAGGGCATCTGTGACCTAGAAGACAAGGTAGAAAAAAACTACACAAGCAGAGCAGCACCTAGAAAAAAAAACTTAAAAAACAGGAGGAGAGCCTAAGGGAATTTTTGGACAACAGGAAACAACATCCACATAATAAGGGTGCCAGAAGGAGAGAAAGAGAAGCAAGGAGTAAAAAACCTGTTTGAAAAAATGACAGAAAACTTCCCCGATATTGGCAGGAAAAAAACTATTCAAATCCAAGAGTCCCAAATAGGATGAACCAAAAAACACCAACACCAAGATACATCATAAATAAATTGTCAAACATCAATGACAAAGAATCTTAAAAGCTGCCAGAGAGCGACAGAAAGTCTCTACATGGCATCTCCCATTAGAATATCGACTGATTTCTCAACAGAAACACACCAAGCCAGAAAGGAAGGGAATGAAATATACAAAGTGATGTAAAGCAAGGGACTTAATCCAAGAATACTATAATTAGCAAAGATATTATTCAAAATTTAAGGTGGAATCAGGAGCTTCACAGACAAAAAAAAAAGGGCTAAGAGAGTTTATTACTAACAAGACAGCAATGCAAGAAATGCTAAAGGTACTGCTATAAAAAAAGACACAGAAAGGCAAGCTGAAACACAAATATTAAGAAGAAAAATGATGACAAACAAGTACTTATCAATAATAACATTAAACATAAATGGAAATGGATTAAATGCACCAACTAAAACACATAGGATAGTTGGATGGATAAGAAAACATGATCCAGCCGAAACCGGTTTGGCTCAGCGGATAGAGCGTCAGCCTGCGGACTGAAAGTCCGGTCCAGGCTTGATTCCGGTCAAGGGCATGTACCTTGGTTGTGGGCACATCCCCAGTTGGGAGTGTGCAGGAGGCAGCTGGTCGATGTTTCTCTCTCATCGATGTTTCTAACTCTCTATCTCTCTCCTTTCCTCTCTGTAAAAACTCAATAAAATATATTTTTTTTAAAAAAAGAAAACATGATCCATATATTCGCTGTCTGCAAGAGAACCACCTGAGAAAAAAGGAGTCACAGACTGATAGTGAAGGGATGGAAAAAAATTTTCAGGTAAATGGAATTGAGAAAAAAGCTGTCATACTTATATCTAACAAAATAGAACTCAAAGTGAAGGCCATAACAACAGATAAGGAAGGCCACATAATACTAAAGGAAGAAATTCAACAAGAAGATATAACTGGTAAATATATATGCACCCAATACAGGAACACCCAAATACATAAAATCACTTCTGGAAGATATCAAGGGAGAGATCAATAGCAATACCGTCATAGTAAGGAGCTTTAACACAACTGACACCACTAGATAAATCCTCTAAACAAAAAATCAGCAAGGTTACAGCAATCCTAAATGACTCACTAGAACAGATGGAATTAATTGATATCTTAAGAATATTTCACCCCAAAGCCACAGAATATACATTCTTCTCAAGTGCACATAGGACATTTTCAAAGATAGACCACATATTGGGACACAGACAAAGTCTCTTCAAATTCAAGAAGATAGAAATCGTAACAAGCATCTTCTCAGATCACAATGGCATAAAACTAGAAACCAACTACAATAAATACAATGGAAAGAAATCAAACACCTGGGGGCTAAAAAGCATGCTATTAAACAATGATTGGGTTACTAAAGAAATCAAAGAAGAAATAAAAAGCATCTTGGAAACAAATGACAATGAAAACACAACAATCCAAAATCTATGTGACACAATGAAAGCAGTCCTAGAGGGAAGTTCAGAGCGCTACAAGCCTACCTCAAAAAAGAAGAAAAAACGGTAATAAATTATTTAACCCTACAACTTAAAGAATTAGAAAGAAAGCAATAAGAAAATCCCACACTACCCAGAAAGAAGGAGTTATTAATGACCAGAGCAGAAATAAATGACATAGAGACCAACCCCCTTCCCCCCAAAAAAAGCAAAAAAAAAAAAAAAACAAAAAAAACACAAAATATAAATGAAACCAAGAGCTGGTTCTTTGAAAGGATAAACAATATTGATGCACCTCTGCCAGGCTCACCAAGAAACAAAGAGATAGGATGCAAATAAACAAAATCAGAAATGAAAGAGGTGAAGTAACAACTGACACCACTGATATAAAGAGGGATTGTAAAAAAAAAAATACTATGAACAACTCTACTCCAACAAACTGGACAACCTCAATGGAATGAACACATTCCTAAATAAATACAAGCTTCCAAAACGCAACCAGGAAGAATAAAAAAACCTGAGTAGGCTGATAACTACTGATGAAATTGAAACAATAATTAAAATGCTTCAAGCAAACAAAAGCCCTGGACCAGATGGCTTCACAGGGGAATTTTAATGAACATTCAAAGAACTAAAACCAATCCTTCTCAGACGATTCCAAAAAAATTCAAGAGGTAGGCACATTTCCAAGCTCTTTCTATGAAGCCAGGATCCAGTGGTTCTCAACCTTCCTAATGCTGTGAACATTTAATACAGTTCATGTTACAGTGATCCCCAACCATAAAATTATTTTCACTGCTACTTCATAACTGTAATTTTGCTACTGTATGAATCATAATGTAAATATCTGATATGCATGATGTATTTTCATTGTTCGTGACCCACAGGTTGAGAACTGCTGCTTGAAAGACACCGCAAAGAAAGAAAATTACAGGCCAATATCCCTGATGAACAAAGATGCTAAAATTCTTAACAAAATTCTAGCAAACTAGATCAAGCATCTACACTAATAAAAGACAAAGATGCTAATTGACTGTACCTTTGCTATGGCCAAGCCATGCCCACCAGCCAATCGAAGCAACTATATTCAAATTAACCTAACCAAGATGGCAGACAGCAGATATGAAGCTGGAGCAAGCCAGAGTTTTGGTTGCCCCGGCGATGGAGGAAGCCAAGCTTCCCACCTGCACTTGCCAGCTGTGGCCTCCATAAAAGGCAAAAAAGTTTCAATTATAGAAGATAAATAAATCCCAGATACCTGCTTCCAGCCAGCCTCTGCTGGGACCTTGGGCAGCTGGGGACTATGGCCAGACTGAAAACAGCCATCAGCCCCTCACCCAGGATGGCCACACCCTGATGGGGAGAGGGTACTTGCTAGGGGAATTGGCCAGCCTGAAAATGGCCCTCAGCACCTCACCCAGGCTGGCCAGGCACCCCAGGGTTGACCCCCCCTTGAAGGGGCTATAGCCAGCCTTCAAACAGCCATCAGCCCCACACCCAGGCTGGCCACACCCTCATGGGGTAAGGGTCCTGCTAGGGGTGTTGGCCAGCCTTCAAACAGCCATCAGCCACTCACCCAGGCTGGCCAGGCACCCCAGTGGGGAACCCTTACCCTGAAGGGGGTGTAGTCAGTCTGAAAACAGCCCTCAGCCCCTAACCCAGGGTGGGGACCCGCACCCTGATCTGGGACACCCTTCAAGGAATACCAGCTGGCCCAACCGAGGCATAAGGCCTCTATCCTATATAATAAAAAAAAAATGCAAATTGACCCAAACAGCAGAGCAATTGGGAGTCACTGGTCACTATGACACACACACTGACCACCAGGGGCCTTATGCTCAATGCAGGAACTGCTCTCTTGTGGTCAGTGTGTTCCCACAGCGGGAGCTCTGCTCATCCACTATCCAGGCTGCCGGCTGCCAGTACAGCAGTGGTGGTGGGAGCCTCTCCTGCCTCCTCAGCAGTGCTAAGATGTCCAACTGCAGCTAGGCCTGTTCCCCACTGGCAATTGGACATCCCCCCAGGCTGCCAGGGGGATGTCTGACTGCCAGCTTAGGCCCAATCCCCTGGTGAGTGGGCCTAAGCCAGCAGGTGGATCCCTGGATGGGTCCCAGACTGCGAGAGGGCACAGGCTGGGCTGAGGGACCCCCCACCCAAGTGCACAAATTGTTCTGCACTGGGCCTCTAGTTACATTATAAAGATTGTGCACCATGACTAAGGGGGATTTATTCCAGGGATGCAAGGCTGGTATAATACCCTCAAATCAATAAATGTGATACATCATATAAAAAAATTGAGAGACAAACCACATAATTATATCAATTGATGCAGAAAAGGCATTTGACAAAGTCTAACACCCTTTTCTGATAAAAACTCTCAGCAAAGTGGAAATAGGAGCATCATACCTCAACATAATAAAAGCCTTATATGACAAACCTACAGCCAACATCATACTCAATGGGCATAAACTGAAAACATTTCCCTTAAGAACAAGAACAAGGCAGGGACGCCCACTTTCACCACTCCTGTTCAACATAGGACTGGAAGTGGTAGCCAATGCAATCAGACAAGCAGAAGAAATGAGAGGGAGAGGAACCAAGATGGCAGTATAGGTAATCACCTGTACTTCCTGCCTCGCACAACCACATCAAAACAACTAAAAGACCAAATAAATATCATCCAGAACCACTGGAAGACCTTCTAAGTGGAAGTTATACAACAAGAAGGAAAGAGAAAAGCACATTGAGACTGGTAGGAGATGCAGAGGTGCAAAAATGTGTAGGTACCTAGGTGCACATGAAATGAGCTGGCAACTGGGTACACTGTCATCTTTTTCATAGTGAGGGAGATACAAGTTCCCAGTTGCTCTGAACTCCAGGTCTGGGCAAGACTCTGGAGACCCAGACTCATATGGGGAGAAACTGTATTGTCTGGCATTGGAACAAGAACATGAGGGCAGTTTTCTCGCAGAGATGCTTGCAATGATCGTTGTTCCTGCATGGGACCACAGGACACAGAGAACTGGGGACCTCTCTGAGGCAGGGCTGACTAACAGAAATTGCTGTTTTCTCTGCCCTGGTGATTCTGAGACCCCACCCTGAGACCCTGCCCCACCCAATTTACAGCTGAACCCAAACAGTGCACAGAGGCTTTTGCATATGAATGGCCTGTCCTTTTGCAATGAAAAGCCTAACAAACTGAAGCTTGGTCAGAGAGTCCCAGAGCTTCCAAAAGAAGGCCAACAGCTCAACAGCAGCCTGAATTGCTTCACAGCTGGGCCTCATCTGGACACCTCCAAACCCCCCCAAAAAGAGGAGGAATCTGCAGATCTCTCTGTAGCTCCTCCTGGGTGGCCTCAGGCAGTGGCTTATTTTGCACCTACTTGGAGATTCAACAGCCAGTGTACCCAGTGGTCAGAGTGAGACCATCCAGAATACAACTCTTCACATCCATAAGCAACTCCCTCAAGGGGCAGGCTCAATGAGCACCAAAACCCCACTGAAGCAAGTCCTGCCCCATAAGGGTGTCTCCTGCACAACAGTTCTCCCACTGTAGACACAGCTGATTCTCATAGCCAATAGGCCTGGAGGTAAATTCATCCCAGTGATACCAAAAATAATCAAGCCTTAACTACAGCAAGACTGTGCACAAAGCCCACAAAGGGGTGCACCAAGACTGTCCACCTCAGGAAATTAGGGAGGCTGAGCCACTGGGCTCAATAAGACATCTAGCACACAAAGCCACTCTATCAACACAGGGAAGCAGCCAAAATGAGAAGACAAAGAAACATGTGACAAATGAAAGAAATGGAGGAAAGCAAACTACTGGATATAGAGTTCAAAACCACGGTTATAAGTTTACTCAAGAATCTTCTAGAAACCTCCAAGAAATCTAGTAAGACCCTCAAGGATATGAAAAAGGACCAATTAGAAATTAAACATACACTGACTAATGAAATTTTTATTATTCCCAGATGACATGAAATAAAGAATAATATAAGAGATCAAACAACAGACTAGAGGATCCTAAGAATAAAATAAAAGATTTGAAATATGAAGAAGCAAAAAACATCCAATTAGAAAAGCAAAAAGAGAAATGAACCCAAAAATATGAAGATAGTGTTAGGAGCCTCTTGGACAACTTCAAGCATACCAACATCTGAATCATGGGGGTACCAGAAGAAGAGAGAGAGCAAGATATTGAAAACCTATTTGAAGAAATAATGACAGAAAACTTCCCCTACCTGTTGAAAGAAATAGACTTACTAGTCCAGAAAGCCCAGAAAACCCCAAACAAAAGGAATCCAAAGAGGACCACGCCAAGACACATCATAATTAAAATGCCAAGAGCAAAAGACAAAGAGAGAATCCTAAAAGCAGCAAGAGAAAAACACCTACAAGGGAGTACCCATACGATTGTCAGCTGAGTTTTCAACAGAAACTTTGCAGGCCAGAAGAAAGTGACAAGAAATATTCAAAGTGATGAATAGCAAGAACCTACAACCAAGATTACTCTAACCAGCAAAGCTAACATTTAGAATTGAAGGTCAGATAAAGAGCTTCACAGATAAGAAGAAGGTAAAGGAGTTTATCACCACCAAACCAGTATTATATGAAATGCTGAAGGGTATTCTTTAAGAGGAAGAGGAAGAAGAAAAAGGTAAAGGTAAAAATTATGAACAACAAATACATTTCAACAAGTGAATCTAAAAATCAAATGAATAAAAAAATCTGATGAACAGAATAAACTGGTGATTTTAATAGATTCATGGGCATAGAAAGGTAGTGGACTGACAATTCTCAAAGGGAAGGGAGTGTGAGGGTGTGGGAAGAGACTGGAAAAATCATACACCTATGGATGAGGACAGTGGGGGTGTAAAGGCAAGTGGTGGGGTGGGAAATGGGTGGACAGGAGCTATGGGGGAAAAAGAGGAACCACTGTAATAATCTGAATAATAAAGATTTATTTAAAAAAATAAAAAGCATCCAAATTGAAAATAAGTAAAATTTTCATTATTCGCAGATGACATACTTTACATAGAAAAAAACCCTAAAGACTCCATCAAAAAATTATTAGACTTATTAAAGGAATTCGGCAATATAACAGGATTCAAAATTATTGGCAAGAAATCATTGGCATTTTTATGCACCAACAGTAAACATACAGAAAGAGAGATTTCTTAAAAATCCCATTTACCATCCCACCAAAAAAATTAAGATACCTAGGAATAAACTTAACTAAAGAGGTAAAAGACCTCTACTCAGATAACTACAAGATGTTGAAAAAAGGAATAGAGGAAGACATAAACAGATGGAAGAACCTACCTTGTTCATGGATTGGTAGAATCAACATCTTTAAAATGTCCATATTAACCAAAGCAATCTATAATTTCAATTCACTCCCCATTAAAATACCTACAGCATATTTCACAGACCTAGAACAAACTCTTCAAAAATCCATCCTATCTAATAAAAGAGTAATATGCAAATTAGTCACACTCCATCACAAAGATGGCCATGCCCACAGCCACAAGATGACGGCGCCCTCCCCTCAGCCCCGCCACTGAAGTGTCCAGGCCTGTTGGCCAGGCAGGTTGTGGGGGAGGCAAAAAGGGGGACGAGGGGCGAAGCCAACAATTGGAGGGGGTTGTGGGTCATTGCCTTAGGCTTCGGCAGGCACTGAGCCAGGGATCAGAGGGGGCAGGGGCAGAGCTGGTGATCAGAGGGGGCAGAGGCAAAGCCGGCAATTGCAGGAGTCTGGGAGTCCCCTTCCCAGGCCTGCAGCCTTGGCCAGAGGCTACAAGCCTGGGAAGGGGTTGAGCTTGGATTGGAGGGGCCTGGGCAGGGGCAGAGCTGGTGAAAAGAGTGAACTACAGAGGAAATACCATTTCTGACCACTCATTGGCTAAGCTCCCTGTATGCCACTGGTGATATTCTTAGTAGCTTGGGTAATAAGAATCCAAAAAGGTGATGTATGGTTTTTCCAACACACTTCTGGTGAAAAAAAATGAAGGTCCACTGCCTAGGGCTAAGATATGTCATATCTTGCCCCACCCAGTTTGGCTCAGTGGATAATACCTCAGCCCAACAACCGCAGGGTCTGGGTTCAATTCTGACCAAGGGCATGTACCTAGGTTACAGGATCCTCCCTGGTCAGGGCCCAGGTCAAGGCTCATGCAGGAGGCAACCAATCAAAGTGTTCCTCTTACTTTGATGTTTCTCTCTGTCTTTCCCTTTCTCTTCCACATTCTCTAAAAATCAATGGAAACATGGCCTCAGCTGAAAGAAAGAAAGAAAGAAAGAAAGAAAGAAAGAAAGAAAGAAAGAAAGAAAGAAAGAAAGAAAGAAAGAAAGAAAGAAAGAAAGAAAGAAAGAAAGAAAGGAAGAGAGAGGGAGGGAGGGAGGGAGGGAGGGAGGGAGGGAGGGAGGAAGGAAGGAAGGAAGGAAGGAAGGAAGGAAGGAAGGAAGGAAGAAAGAAAAAGAAAGAAAGAAAGAAAGAAAGAAAGAAAGAAAGAAAGAAAGAAAGAAAGAAAGAAAGAAGGAAGGAAAGAAAGAAAGAAAGAAAGAAAAGAAAGAAAGAAAAAGAAAGAAAGAAAGAAAGAAAGAAAGAAAGAAAGAAAGAAAGAAAGAAAGAAAGAAAGAAGAAGGAAGGAAGGAAGGAAGGAAGGAAGGAAGGGAAAGAAGAAAGAAAGAAAGAAAGAAAGAAAGAAAGAAAGAAAGAAAGAAAGAAAGAAAGAAAGAAAGAAAGAAAGAAAGAAAGAAAGGAAGGAAGAAAGAAAGAAAGAAAGAAAGAAAGAAAGAAAGAAAGAAAGAAAGAAAGAAAGAAAGAAAGAAAGAAAGGGAGAGGGAGAGAGAGAGAGAGAAAGAAGGAAGGAAGGAAGGAAGGAAGGAAGGAAGGAAGGAAGGAAGGAAGGGAGAAAGGAAGAGAGAGAAGAAAGAAATGTCATATCCTATGAAAGACACATCTTGAAAATGCCTAAAAAAAGTTGTCATTTTTTTCATGGTGAAGGGACTGGAGTTCCTGTTGATGAAAACACGTTGGTGGCTGAGGTTACTACTGGCAGGGGCTGCAGCAGCGGGGTGATGGGGCTGGTGCCTTCCTCTGATCAGCCCAGTCACCTCCCACAAAGGGAGGCCAGACTGTGGCTTAGGCCCTATCCCCAAGGAGGAGCACGGAGCAGGGAGTAGGACATTCCCTGAGGGCTCCCAGTATGTGAGAGGGAGCAGGCTGGGCTGAGGTACGTCCCCTTAGTGCACGAATTTTGTGCACCAGGCCCCTAGTCTGGAATAAAAAAAAAGACTCCAAATAACTGCAGCAATCCTGAGGAAGAATACCAAAGTTGGAGGGATCTCAATGCCAACCTGAATTACAAAGCCACTGTTTTCAAAACTGCCTGGTACTGGCACAAGAACAGACCTATAGATCAATGGGATAGAATAAAGAGCCCAGAAATTTACCTGAACCATTATACTCAATTAATATTTAACAAAGGAGGCAAAAACATACAATGGAGTCAAGACAGTCTCTTCAATAAATGGTGTTGGAAAAATTGGACAGATACATGCAAAAATAATGAAACTAGACCACCCTCTTATACCATGCACAAAAATAAACTCAAATGTATAAAAAACTTAAACCTAAGATGGGAAACCATAAAAATACTAGAGGAATCCAAAGGCAACAAAATCCCAGACATATGCCAAAGCAATTTATTCACTGACTAGAGACCTGTTGCACAAAAAGATTCATGCAATAGGCCTTCCCTTTTCCTGGCTGCTGGCACCTGTTTTCCTCCAGGACCCAGGACCCAGGCCTTCGCTCTGGCCAGAGGTGCCTCCAAAGCTCTCATGGCTTTGGCGGCCCAAGGTGCCTCCAAGCCTCTCACAGCTCCAGTGGCCAGAGCCACCTTAAGTCTTCACTCCGCCGCTTCAGGTCTACATATGAAAATTAACCACTATCTTTGCTGGTGGTTAATTTACATAGCTCACTGATTAGCCAATGGGAGGCATAGCGAAGGTATGCTCAATTTCAATCTTTGTCTATTATTAGATAGGATACTGCTGCTAGATCATAGGAAACTAAAGAGAAAATAAACAAATGGGACTACATCAAAATAAAAAGCATTGTACAGTAAATGAAACCATCAACAAAACAAGAAAGCCCACTGCATGTGAGAACATATTTGCCAATGTTACCACTAATAAGGGTTTCATGTCAAACATTTTCAAGGAACTCATACAACTTAACAAAAAGAAGACAAACAACCCTCCCCCGCCCCAAAAAAAATGGGCAACTCACCTAAATACATACTTTTTGAAAGAAGACATACAAAAACATGCCCAAAGTCACTAATCATACGAGAAATGCAAATTAAAACGACAATGCAGTACCATCTCACACCTGTCAGAATATGACAAGTGCTGGTGAGGATGTGGAGAAAAAGGAGCCCTCGTGTACTGCTGGTGGGAATGCACTGGTGCAGCCACTGTGGAGAACAGAATGGAGTTTCCTCAAAAAACTAAAAATGTGGATTAGAAAACTGTGGTACATCTACACGATGGAATACTATACTGCTGTAAAAAAGAAAGAATTCTTACCATTTGCAACGTCATGGATGGAACTGGAGAGCATTATGCTAAGTGAAATAAGCCAGTCAATGAAGGAAAAACACCACATGATCTCACTCATTCATGGATAATAGAGACCATTATAAACTTATGAACAATGATACATACAGAGGCACTGCTGCCTCAAACAGATTGTGAAACTGCAGCAGGAAGGCTGGGGAGGGTTGGGGGTCAGGAGGGAAGTGGGTAAGAGATCAACCGAAGGACTTGTATGCATGCATATAAGCATAACCATTGGACATAAGACACTGTGGGGTAGGGGAGGCCAGGGGATTGTCAAGGGCAGGGAAAAAAAAGGTCACATATGTAATATCTTTAAGCATTAAATAAAAAAAAGACTAAAAATGGAACTTCCATTTGAT
The DNA here is from genome assembly GCA_036010255.1 of Myotis pilosus. NCBI lineage: Eukaryota > Metazoa > Chordata > Mammalia > Chiroptera > Vespertilionidae > Myotis > Myotis pilosus. The sequence continues at coordinate 1,683,395 of JASKON010000044.1, forward strand.
CCAGTGATCCCACTTCTAGGAATATATCCCAAGAAGCTAGAAACACCAAACAGAAAGGATATATGCACCCCTATGTTCATAGCAGCACAATGCACCATAGCTAAGATTTGGAAACAGCCTAAATGTCCATCAGCAGATGAGTGGATTAAACAACTGTGATACATCTACACAATGGAATACTGTGCTGCTGTAAAAAGGAAGGGAATTCTACCCATTACAACAGCATGGATGGAGCTAGAGAACATTATGCTAAGTGAAATAAGTCAGTCAGAGGAAGATAAATATCACACGCTCTCACTCATTTGTGGATTATAACAAACAACATAAACCAATTAAAAAAAAAAAAAAACAGATCCAGAGACAGAGAAATCTCAGAGGGAAGTTAGGGGAGGGTGAGGATAAGGGGGAGAGATCAACCAAGAGACTTGTATGCATGCCTATAACCCTAGCCAATGGACACAGACAACAGAGGGTGAGTGTAGTGGCAGGATTGGGGGTTGGGGGAGCAATAGAGGGATAACCACACCTTAATCAATAAAAATAAATAAGTAAATAAATAAATAAGAAGGTGATTAAAAATACGGTCTATATGAAAATTTTTAAAACTTAATTTTGATTGTTAATATTACAGATGTCTCCACTTCTCTTTCTTTACCCACTTCCACCAAACACCCACAACCCCTTTATCCTGGCCCATTAGCATAATACTGTCTATGTCTACATATTATGCATATATGTTGTCAAAGGTAATGCCTTCACCTTTCTTTATCCAGTGTCTCCTTACTCCCCCCATCTCTGACATCTGTTAATGTGACTCATGGATCCATGTCTCTGTTCTGTTTTGTTCATCTGCTTATGTTGTGCACTAAATTCCACAAATAAGTGAGATGATATGGTGTCATTCTCTGTCTTACTTCATTTAGCATAATAATATCAAGGTTCATCATGGTGTCACAAAATGTAAGAATTCCCTCTTTTGAGTAAATGTACCACAGCTTTTATTGTCCACTCATCCAATGGTGAATACTTGGGCTATTTCTATATCATAGCTATCTATATCTAATCCAATAAAAAAGAAACATGGTAATTGGCATACGACCGCTACCCTTCCCACTGGCTAATCAGGGAGATATGCAAATTAACTGCCAGCCAAGATGGCGGCCAGCAGCCAGGCAGCTTGAAACTAACATGAGGCTTGCTTGTTTCAGTGATGGAGGAAACCAACGTTCCCTGCCTGCCTTGCAGGCCTCTGAGGCTGCAGTTTGAAACATTTTAACAAATATAGAAGCTAAAAAAAACACACCCAGAAACCAGTTTTCAGCGAGCTGGGATCTCAGAGCTGGAGTCAGAGCTGGAGTTATACATTGTTACGATTATAGAACTAAAACAAACCAATACCTACTTTCAGCAGTGGAGGCCTAAGAGCTGGAGCCTCAGAGCTAAAAGCTGGCCCAGATTTTAAAAAAAGAAAACAAAAAGAAAAAAAGGAGCGGTTGGGAGCTTCCATCATACGCCATCCTGAAAACAGCCCTCAGCCCCTCACCCAGACTGGCCAGGCACCCCAGTGGGGACCCCCACCCTGAAGGGTGTGTGACTAGCTGCAAAAAGCCCTCAGCCCCTCACCCAGACTGGCCAGGCACCCGAGTGGGGACCCCCACCCTGATCCAGGACACCCTTCAGGGCAAACCAGATGGCATGCACCCGTGCACCAGGCCTCTACCCTATATAGTAGAAGGGTAATATGCTTCCCAGCACCAGGATCAGCGTGACAGGGGGCAGCGCCAAAACCCCCTGATCGCCCTGCAGCTCTGTGTATGACGGGGCGAGGCCACAACCTCCCTATTCACCCTGCTCTGTTAGTGACAGGGGAAGGCACCCAACCCCCTGATCGGCCCTGTTCTGTGCCTGATAGGGGGGAGCTCCCCAACGCCCTGATCACCCTGCGGCTCTGTGTGTGACAGGGAAGAGCCATAACCTCCCCATCGGCCCTGCCCTGAGTGTGAGAGTGGCGGCGCCCCAACCTCCTGATCAACCCTGCTCTGTGCATGACAGGGGACAGCACCCCTACCCCCTGATTGTCCCTGCCTAGAGTGTGACAGGGGGCGATGCCCCAATCCCCCAATCAGCCCTACCCTGAGCGTGACTGAGGGTGGCATCACAACCTCCTGATCCGCCCTGCTCTGTGCATGAGAGGGGGCAGCGCCCCAACTTCCCAATCGGCCCTGCTCTGAGCCTGACCAGGGGTTGCACCTAGGGATTGGCCCTGCCCTCTGCCACCCGGGAGCAGGCCTAAGCCAGCAGGTCGTTATCTCCCGAGGGGTCCCAGACTGTGAGAGGGCACAGGCCGGGCTGAGGGACACCCTCCCCCATGAGTGCACAATTTTTTGTGCACCAGGCCTCTAGTAGGTAATATAAGAAAGTTGATTTTATATCTGAAATTACACATTTAGAGTTTGAGATATGAATATTTAGTTTCATAGCTTTAAATGAAAATTTTATTTTGTGTAGATTTCTGGTACTCACAAAACCCAATGTTATATATTGATTCAAATAGTTCAGCTAAATGTGTAAACAGCACTTTTTTAAAATCAATATTTAGGGAAGAAGGCCAGACTAACTAAAAATTGATTATTTTCCTGGGACTACATCAAACTTCCTACTCCAGTTCTCCATTTCATGATCACTGGCTTTAATCTCAATCAATACCTGGGTCTGACCCTTCAAATTTTTGCTTTTTGTTATAGTGTGAATCTTTTACTCCATTACAGGTGCTTTTGCATGTGTTCATGATAATTCAGAAGATTAGAAAATAAATGCTTAACTTCTGGAAAATTTATTTCTACTAATTGTTAATTATCAATTTAATTTTCACATACTTTTTAATTTAACCTATTAAAAGCATTTTATTATTAATTATTATTAATATTATTTTATCTGATTTGCAGTTTAGGAAATTGATAACTAATAAATAAAATTATTTTGTTTTATTTCTTCTGAGAAATGTCAACCTCATCTTCTGTCCAAATTTCTGATGGGTATTTCATGTTTTATTCACTTATAAATATTTTATATTTTTTAAACCTTTGGCATTTGAAATATATCTTAGAAATACATTTTTGTTGAAGTATTTGTAGTTTATTTTGGCCATTTTATAACCTCTACAATTCTTTCATCATATGCAAATAATCTAACTTTATGTAACTGTATTTTTCCATGTTTTGTTGAGACTTAAATGTAACATACCTAGAAATTGTAATCATACAAAAATTTCTTTAATCTGATCTTTTCTCATTCTTCCTTTATGATCCACCTAAATTTCATTCAGCATACCAATTCACCTACCCTCCATCTTTTGCATGTCCACTCCCTTAATCACTAAGCTCTCAGGACAATGATTTTCTGGTCAGCATTAAGCACTAAAGAAACAGGTCTATTGCTTAAAGAGACACAGTTTTTGTTATACTAAATATAATATCTAGGCCTCAGTTGTGTTTCAAGTCCAGACCCAGATAAGTGCAACAACCCCAAAGAAAATACTTTTAAAAACCAGACTGAGAAAAGCCATGGTAAACAGAGGGCCAGATGCCTTCTACAGTTATTGGAAACCAGAACCCTAATTTCATCATGATTAATGACTTCCCCCTATTAATTAATGACCTCAAACCTAATGGAAAGCCAATTCATTGAGCATGAACTGATGTGTGACTCTGGACTTGGCATCATTTCGTTTACATGGGCTTGGGCATGGTAGCTTTTTCTTAGCTGATCTTTAAAGTTTTCAGAAAGGAACTGTGGTCTGTATTTTGTTAACTCACTATGTATAGAGGAACTAAGGTCTAATCCACTTAGTACACCAGCTTACTGACATCACTTTTCAGTACATTCAATAAATCACTTACTATGATTATTTCAGAACAAATAGTACCCAGGAAATAACTGATAGAAGATAGCTATGGTACTATGTGAATATACTGGTGATTGTTAATTAGTTTTAATATAAAAGCTAAAATGTCATTCACAGGTAAAAATTAGAAAACAAGTTAAACAAATACTAAAAATTAAATGATGCTTCCTCATTGTATGATAGTTATTATAAATAATAAATATTTAAATTTTTTAGAACAACAATAATAAAATGGAAATGTGTATACACTATAAAATAATTATAACCAAAGCAAGTCAATTAAATATGTGAATGAAGTGTAATTCTAAAACTTAATATATAAAAACTGTTATAGTTCAAGAATCATATAACTAGTAGAGACCCAATGCACAAAATATGTGCAAGAGACTCAGTCCTCGCAACCATGGTGGCTGCCTCAGCCCTCGCAGCCTCAACTTCTTCCAGAAGGTCTTTAGGCTGCCCTGATAATTAGCATATTAACCTTTTATTATTATAGTCTAGAGGCCCGGTGCACAAAAATTTATACACAGGGGGGGAAGGGGGTCCCTCAGCCAGCCTGTGCCCTCTTGAAGTCTGGGACCCCTCGGGAGATAATGACCTGCTGGCTTAGGCCTGCTGCCGGGTGGCAGAGGGCACGCCTAATCCCTAGATGCAGCCCCTGGCCAGGCACAGAGCAGGGCCGATTGGAGAGATGGGGCGCTGCCCCCTGAAATGCACAGAGCAGGGTGGATTGGGAGGTGTGATGCCACCCTCAGTCACGCTCAGGGTAGGGCCGATTGGGTTGGGGCACCGCCCCCTGTCACACTCAAGGCAGGGTCGATGGGGAGGTCGCAGTGCCACCCCCTGTCATGCACAGAGCAGGGCCAATCAGGGGGTGGGGCACCGCCACTCTCACACTTAGGGCAGGGCCGATGGGGAGGTCATGGCTCTACCCCGTCACACACAGAGCAGGGCCCGTGGCCAGGAGACGGGGGACGGGGGGAGGGGGGGGTGTAGTTGCGGCGCCACACCCTGTCACACACAGAGCCACAGGGTGATCAGGGGTTTGGGGCGCCTTCCCCTGTCACAAACAGAGCAGGGTAGATAGGGAGGTTGTGGCCCCACCCCCTGTCACACACAGAGCTGCAGGGTGATCAGGGGGGTTGAGTGCTGCCCCCTGTCACGCTGATCCCAGTGCCTGGGGGCTTCGTGGCTCTGCTGATCCCGGTGCTGGGAGGCATATTACCCTTTTACTATATATGGTAGAGGTCTGGTGCATGGGTGCGTGCCGTCGTCATCTAGTTTGCCCTGAAGGGTGTCCTGGATCAGGGTGGGGGTCCCCACTGGGGTGCCTGGTTGGCCTGGGTGAGGGGATGATGACTGTTTGCAGCTGGTCACACACCCTTCAGGGTGGGGGTCCCCCCTGGGGTGCCTGGCCAGTCTTCTTGAGGGGCTCAGGGCTGTTTTCAGGCTGGCGGGTGACTGAAGCTCCCAACCACTCCTTTTTTTCTTCTTTATTCTGGGCCAGCTTTACCTTTGAGGCTTAGCTCCAGCTCTTAGGCCTCCACTGCTGAAAGTAGGTTCCTGGCCTTTGCTTACAATTTTGGGATCCTGCTGGCTGAAGCCCAGCACAAAAGCTTGTTTCTGGGGGTTTGTTTAGCCTCTATATTTGTTACATAGTTGCTTAGAGTTGCTGCTCAGAGGCCTGTAGCTGCAGGCAGGGAACGTTGGAGTCCTCCATCACTGAAGCAAGCAAGCCTCATGTTAGTTTCAAGCTGCCTGACTGCCAGCCGCCATCTTGGCTGGCAGTTAATTTGCATATCTCACTGATTAGCCAACGGGAAGGGTAGCAGTCATACGCCAATTACCATGTTTCTCTTTTATTAGATTAGGCTAGAGTTCTGATGCATGAAATTCGTGCAAGAGTAGGCCTTTCTTCCCCTGGCTGTTGGCACAAGCTTCCCTCTGGCACCTGGGACCTGGGTTTCCCTCTGGCCCTGGCTTCATCTAGAGCAGTGGTTCTCAAACTGTGGATCTCGACCCCTTTGGGGGTTGAATGACCCTTTCACAGGGGTCGCCTAAGACCACCAGAAAACACATATATAATTACATGTTGTTTTGTGATTAATCACTATGCTTTAATTATGTTCAATTTGTAACAATGATTGGGGGTCACTACCACATGAGGAACTGTAGGAAAGGGTCGCAGCATTAGGAAGGTTGAAAACCACTGATCTAGATGGATGCCTGGAATGTGGGTTGCAAAAAGCTTCAATTTCCATGGATACATAGGTTTATTTCAATAGTCTCTACATGCTGAATACAAAGGGCTGAAATAAATGAGTAATCAACATAAAATAATAGAATATTTTAATACAAATTAATATTTTTCTTGAAAATTAGCTTACCAGAATAATTGCACAAATTAATAAGTGTAAGGCAAATAAACCTATTTTTCTTGTTCTCTGAAAGTGAAATATTTCATTCTGTGCCCACCAAAAAAGTCAGTACAAGATTAATGACATGGCAATTGGCTGCTAAAATATTCCCTGCTAGTATTAGTGGAGGTAAATGGTGTGCCTGTGTGTAAGGTGTGTAAGTGAAATGAATGCAACATGATTATAGTAATCAGTCATCAGCAAACATTGTAGTTCATTATTAATAATTATGTATAACAGAATATTATAAAAATTAAGTTAAAAAAGATTTATTAAAATGTTTCTTACATACCATTATATTTGCTGCATCTCAAAAATATTTATTGTGGGAAGATTCAGATGGCTGCCAATGGGACAGGCTGCAAGATAGTGTGTGAGTGAGAGAACAAAAGGAGAGTGAGTGGATGTGCAGGGAGTGTCCATTTGTAAGTGAGGGACAGCTATATTCCAAGGGACTGTTGGTGACTTCTGGACCAGCTCCCCTGGCCAGGCAGCCTCTACTGCTGCTGAAATCTCTCCCAGAGCAGCTGGCTCTGCCACAAAGACTGCATCATCTAGAAGGTGACACCTCGGATACCTCCTGAGATCCTACAACCACAACACCCAGGGACCAGCTGCCTCAACTGTGAACCCACAAACACCCTGGGTCTCCAGCCACCCCAACCTCAGGTGCTTAAATAGTCTGTCCAGGTGCAAATATGTGGATTTGGAAGGGCACTGCACCTTCTCACAGAGCAGATAGAAGGAACAGTTAATTCGAACTACACCCACTTGGAATTGGCAAATTAAACACAGCTGGTGGGCTAACCCGTGGAGGAATAGGTCAGATATCGCATAGGGAAAGGTGAGGTTTGGGATTCAGGCTGGAGGGAGAAAAGTGTGCAGTTGGTTCTAGAGTTTCAGAGGAAGACTGTACCCCACAAAATCTGCAGCAGTTGGAGTCAGTGTAGCCTGAAAATGTGGAAAGGTGTCCACAGAGCTGCTGGCAGAGGAAACTCTAGAAATCAACCCACAGCTGGGCAGGACACAGACAGGCAGCCTGAAGTTCTACCAGTATACCGGCTGCACAGTGTCAGGGGAAAAAGATGTGAGCAGAGACACACACAGTGCTGAGGAAAAAGTTGCAAGTCCATGCACTTACTTTGGCTCTTTGTTGTTGTTTTTAAATCCTTGCTTTTGATTATTAAGCCCAGTACATAGGATCTTACAATTAAAAACACTCACAGAGACTGCAGGGGAAAGTTTTTTTTGTGGAACCTGGGGATCAGAGTGGGGAGAGAACAGAAAACCAGCTCTGGGGCAGTTCATTCCCCCAAGCCAGTATTAAGTGAGGCAGGGAAAACAAAATGTATATACTGGGTGGAGATAACTTTTAGCCCTGAATGTCAATACAGAAACAAGGCAACCCAGGGGTTGAAGAACAAAGTGACTCTTGTGTAAATACAACTAAAGGCAGGCTGAGAAACAAAGTAATTCTGCCTGCTTGAAAACAGGGTTGTGGCTTACAACACAAAGAGGCGGTGGATCTCGGGGAACTTCAATACCATCCTGACTATCTGACAGGAAACAGACATGCCAAACAGAACAGTAGAGGAAGCAAATGACCCTCTCTACAGCACATAATTATTTTTTTTAACTTTTACTTAAGAAACTAATTTTTTTCTCACTTCATTTTACCTTTATTATATTTTTAATTATTATTATTGCTACTATTATTTTACTTCTTTTAAAGTTTTAACTTATTTTTTATTTATTTTATTTTATTTTGGAATTAGTGTTCTACATTCTATTTTCATTTTTCCTTTAGCATTATTTTACTCTATCTCAATTTTACCTTTATGGCAACACTCTCTTCCTCACTTTTCTTCTTTTGTTGTTATATTTCTCTTATCTTATTCCTGCCTTAGTTTTTCCCTATCCTTTCTTTTTACCCGCTGTTAAATATTTATCCTACTTACATATCTAATTTCCACTCCCCTGCTCCAAGTCCATACACACTTCACTCTTCTCTTTCTTTTTTTTTTTTTTTATACATTCTTTTTTTTTTATTTCAAAATATTTTTTTTTTAATTTTTTTTTTTATTACAAAGGGTATTACATATGTGTCCATTTTTTCCCCGCCCAAGACAGACCCCTAGCCTCCCTATCCCCCAGTGTCTTATGTCCATTGGTTATGCTTATATGCATGCATACAAGTCCTTTGGTTGATCTCTTACCCCCTACCTCCCGCCCCGAACCCTCCCGACCTTCCCGTTGCAGTTTGACACTCTGTTTGAGGCAGCTCTGCCTCTGTATCTATTATTGTTCAAAAGTTTATAATAGTCTCAATTATCCATGAATAAGTGAGATCATGTGGTATTTTTCCTTCATTGACTGGCTTATTTCACTTAGCATAATGCTCTCCAGTTCCATCCATGCCGTTGCAAATGGTAAGAGTTCCTTCCTTTTTAGAGCAGCATAGTATTCCATCGTGTAGATGTACCACAGTTTTCTAATCCATTCATCTACTGATGGGCACTTAGGCTGTTTCCAGATCTTAGCTATGGTGAATTGTGCTGCTATGAACATAGGGGTGCATATATCCTTTCTGATTGGTGTTTCTGGTTTCTTGGGATATATTCCTAGAAGTGGGATCACAGGGTCAAATGGGAGTTCCATTTGTAGTTTTTGAGGAAACTCCATACTGTCTTCCATAGTGGCTGCACCAGTCTGCATTCCCACCAGCAGTGCACAAGTGTTCCTTTTTCTCCACATCCTCTCCAGCACTTGTCGTTTGTTGATTTGTTGATGATAGCCATTCTGACAGGTGTGAGATGGTACCTCATTGTTGTTTTGATTGGCATCTCTCGGATGATTAGTGACTTTGAGCATGTTTTCATATGTCTCTTGGCTTTCTGAATGTCCTCTTTTGAAAGGTGTCTATTTAGGTCCTTTGCCCATTTTTTGATTGGATTGTTTATCTTCCTTTTGTTAAGTTGTGTGAGTTCCCTATAAATTTTGGAGATTAGGCCCTTATCAGATATGACATTGGAAAATATGTTTTCCCACACAGTGGGTTTTCTCGTTGTTTTGTTGATGGTTTCTTTTGCTGTGCAGAAGCTTTTTATTTTGATGTAGTCCCATTTGTTCATTTTCTCTTTAGTTTCAAGTGCCCTAGGAGCTGTATCCGTGAAGAAATTGCTTCGGCATATGTCGGAGATTTTGTTGCCTTTGGATTCTTCTAGAATTTTTATGGTTTCCTGTCGTACATTTAAGTCCTTTATCCATTTTGAGTTTATTTTTGTATATGGTGTAACTCTTCTCTTTCTTTACAATACAATTTTTTCTCTCTTTCCTTTTTTCTTTGTTTTTGTTTTATGTTTTTCTGTTTTGCCTGCTCCGTTCTCTCTGTCCTGTTGTTATTGTTTTTTGTTTGATTGTTGATGAGTTGGTTTTTTTTTTTTCTTATTCTTTTTTTTTTTTTTGCTTGTTTTTTCTCTCCTCATGTGTTATCTTCTATGAATAGTTTAAATAAATCCAATCAACAACTCAAGCTATCTACTCTTTATTCTCCTGTTCCAATATTTTTTTTATTTTTTTACTTTTCATCTTATACACTCATTCTCTTTCTACCTCCTCTATACTGAATTGTGGCTATTTCTCCATTCATTCAATTCCTTGACCTTACCTTCTGGAAATAAGCTCTGACCCCTCAGATTCATGTGGGTGTTTGTTGTTTAAGTGTTTGCTGTTTGCATTTTTTGAATTAGTTGTTGTTTGTAGTTTGCATTCATCTCTGGGTGTTTATTATTTGCATTTTTTTGGATTGGTTGTTATTTTACTGGAGTCTTCTCCCCATACACATATATTTTCCCCCTTCTCTTTTATTCTCATTCGTTTCTCTCTAACATTTTTCTTTCTCTCAATATTATTTTTACACTAAATTTTTTTTAAAAAAATATCCCCTAACTCTTTTCTCTGGTGATCATCTTTACTTGGGGATATTATATTGTGAATGCATCTGTTTCCAATGCCTATTGCATTGAGCCATGTTGTGTTGTATTTAGTGTTTTTAAGTCAATGCAGAAGAGAGAGAGCTACATAAACAGAAACTCTGAGAGGAGCAAACATGGGGAGACAAAGAAACAGCCCTCATACAAAAGAAAATGAGACATCACCAGAAAAGTAAATGAAATGAAGGCAAGCAATATGTCAAAGAAAGAATTCAGAGCAATGGTCATAAGACATTGAAAAAGTTGGAAGACAAATTCAACAATATGTGTAAGAACCAAGAGGAAATGAAGAAGAACCAAGCAGAAATGAAAAATGACATTGCTGCAATAAAGAACTCAATAGAAAGCATCAATAGTAGACTAGAAGAACCAGAAGATCACATCAGTGACCTAGAAGACAAGGTAGAAAAACTACAAAAGCAGAGCAGCATCTAGAAAAAAACCTAAACAACCGAAGGAGAGCCTAAGGGAATTTTGGAACTACACAAAACAAAACAATATCCCCACAATAGGGGTCCCAGAAGAAGAGGAAACTGAGAAAGGACTGGAAAACCAGTTTGAAGATATAATGACAGAAAACTTCCCTGATATAGGAGAAAAACCTCACACAAGTCAAAGCAGCTCACAAAGACCCCCAAAAATTAACTCCAAAAGATCAACACAAAGACACATTATAATTAAACTGGCAAATACCAATGACAAAGTAAGAATCTTAAAGGCAGCCACAGAGAGACAGAAAGTTATCAACAAAGGATTCCCCATCAGACTTCTCAACAGAATTCTCAACAGAAACACATCAGGTCAGAAGGGAATGGAATGAAATATACAAAGTCATGCAAAGCAAGAGAATGGAATGAAATATACAGTCATTCAAGTCTGAATCCAAGAATACTGTACCCAGCAAGTCTATCAATCAAAATTGAGGGTGAAATCAGGAGCTTTACAGACAAAAAAAGATGAAGGGAGTTTATTACCACCAAACCAGCAATGCAAGAAATGCTAACGGGTCTTCTGTAAAAGGAAGAAAAAGGAAGGGAAGAAGGAACGCAGGCATAAAGAATAAAAATGGTGAAAACAAGAAACTATCAATAATAACTTTAACTGTAAATGGATTAAATACCCTAATAGAAAGAAATAGCGTAGCTGAGTTCTTAAGGAAACATGACCCATACATCTGCTGTCTACAGGGAATCACCTCAGAACAAGGGACACACATAGACTGATGGTGAAGGGATAAAAAAGCTTTTACAGATGAATAGAAGTGAAAAAGAAGCTGGGGTAGCAATACTTATATCTGACAAATTAGACCTCAAAGTGAAGGACATAACAAGTGATAAGGAAGGACACGTCATAATACTAAAGGGAGCAATTCAACAAGAAGATATACCTCTGGTAAATATATATGCACCCAATAAAGGAGCACCCAAATACATAAAAAAAAACTTTTGGAGAATATTAAGGGAGAGATTGACAGCAATATAATTATAGTAGGGGACTTTAACACCCCACTAACACCACTGGACAAATCCTCTAAACAAAAATTCAGCAAAGAAACATCAATCCTAAATGACACACTAGATCAGATGGAATTAATTGACATCTTCAGAACATAATAACCAAAAACCACAGAATATACATTCTTCTCAAATGCACATCAGTCATTTTCAAAGATAGACCATATATTGGGTCACAGACAAAGTCTCTACAAATTCAAGAAGATATAAATCATATCAAATATCTTCTCAGATCACAATGGCATAAGACATGACATCAACAACAATAAAAACAAAAAATCAAACAGCTGGAAGCTAAATAGTATGTTATCTAACAATAACTGGGTTACCAAAGAGATCAAATAGAAAATAAAAAGCATCATGGCAACAAACAACAATGAAACTACAAAAATACAAAATATATGGGACACAGGGAAAGCAGTCTTTAGAGGGAAGTTCATAGCTCTACAGGCCTACATCAAAAAACAAGAAAAAAATGGTAATAAATTATCTAACTCTACAACTTAAAGAGTTAGAAAGAGGGCAACAACAACAACAAAAAAGCCCAGCGTAAGCAGAAGAAAGGAATTAATAAGATCAGAGCAGAGGTAAACGACATAGAGACCAAAAATAATAATAATAATAAAAAAGATCAACAAAACCAAGAGCTGATTCTTTGAAAGGATAAACAAGATTGATGAACCTCTAGCCAGGATCACCAAGAAGCAAATATACATGACACAAATAAACAAAATCATAAATGAATGAGATGAAGTAATAGCCAACCACACACAAATACAAATGATTATGAAAAAATAATATGAACAACTCTATTCTAACAAAATGTACAAACAAGAGGAAATGGACATATTATTAGAAAAATATAAGCTCCAAAAACTAAATTCAGGATGAATCAAAAAATTTTAATAGGCCAATAACCACTGAAGAAATGGAAACAGCAATCAAAATCTTCCTGCAAACAAAAGCTATAGTCCAATGGCTTTACAAGGGAGTTCTAACAAGCATTTAAAGAACTAAAACCTATCCTACTCATACTATTCCAAAAATAAAAAATCAAGAGGAAGGCACACTTTCAACCTCTTTCTATGAAGCCAGAATTACCCTAACCCCAAAACCAAATAAAGACACCACAAAAAAGAGAATACAGGCCAATATCCTTGATGAACATAAATGCTAAAATCTTCAACATAATTCTAGCAAATCAGATTCAGCAATACATTTTAACAGTCATACTCCATGACCAAGTGGGGTTTATTCCAGGGATGCAAGGATGGTACAATATCCACAAATCAATAAATGTGATACATCACATAAACAAACTGAGAGACAAAAATCACATAATAATATCAATCAATGCAGAAAAAGCACTTGACAAAATCCAACACCCTTTCTTGATAAAAAAAAAAAAACTCTCAGCAAAGTGGAAATAGAGGGATCATACCTTAATATAATAAAAGCCCTATATGAAAAAACTACAGCTAACATTATACTTAATGGGAAAAAAACTAAACTCATTTCCCCTAAGAAGTGGAACAAGACAGGGATGCCCACTTTCACCACTCCTGTTTGACATAATGCCGGTAGTGCTAGCCATAGTGATCAGCCAAGAAGAAGAAATAAAAGGCATCCAAATTGGAAAAAGGGAATAAAACTGTCTGTATTCACAGATGACATGGTACTATAAATAGAAAACTCCAAAGACTCCATCAAAAAATTGCTAGACTTAATAAATGAATTTAGCAATGTAGCAGGACACAAAATCAACATCCAGAAATCTGTGGCCTTTTTATATACCAACTAGAGGCCCAGTGCACAAAAATTTGTGCACTCGGTGGGGAGGAGGGGTCCTTCAGCCTGGCCTGTGCCCTCTCGCAGTCTGGGACCCCTTGGGAGATAACAACCTGCTGGCTTAGTCCTACTCCTGGGGGGCAGAGGGCAGGCCCAATCCCTAGGTGCAGCCCCTGGTCGGGGTCAGAGCAGGGTCAATTGGGGAGTTGGGGCACCCCCCCATCACACTCAAGGCAGGGTCAATGGGGAGATTGCAGCACCACCCCCTGTCACCCACAGAGCAGAGACAATCAGGGGGTTGGGGCGCTGCCCCCTGTCATGCACAGAACAGGGTCCGTCAGGGGTTGGGGCGCCACCCTCTATCACCCACAGAGCAGGGCTGCTCAGGGGGTTGGGGTGCCACCACTGTCACACTCAGGTCAGGGCCAATGGGGAGGTTATGGCTCTACCCTGTCACATACAGAGCAGGGCGCGTGGGGGTCAGGGGGTTGGGGCACCACACCCTGTCACACACAGAGCAGGGCCAATCAGGGGGTTGGGACTCCGCACCCTGTCACACATAGAGCCGCAGGGCGATCAGGGGGTTGGGGAGCTCCCTCCTATCAGGCACAGAGCAGGGCTGATCAGGGGGTTTGGGCACCTTCCTCTGTCACGAACAGAGCTGCAGATAGGCAGGTTGTGGCCCCGCCTCCTGTCACACACAGAGCCACAGGGCGATCAGGGGGTTTGCGTGCTGCCCCCTGTCATGCTGATCCCGGTGCCGGGAGGCCTCTCAGCTCTGCTGATCCCGGTGCTGGGAGGCCTTGCGGCTCCGCTGATCCTGGTGCTGGGAGGCATATTACCCTTTTACTATATAGGATAGAGACCTGGTGCATGGGTGGGTGCTGGCTGGTTTGCCCTGAAAGGTGTCCTGGATCAGGGTGGGGGTCCCCACTGGGGTACCTGGCCAGTCTGGGTGAGGGGCTGAGGGATCTTTTCAGGCTGGCGGGTGACTGAAGCTCCCAACTGCTCCTTTTTTTCTTTTTTCTTTTATTCTGGGCCAGCTTTAGCTCTGGCTACAGCTCTGAGGCCTCTGCTGCTGAAAGCAGGTATCTGGTTTGTTTGGGTTCTATAATCAAAACACTGTATCAACTCCAGCTCTGAGATCCCGGTTGGCTGAAAGCAGATTTCTGGGGTTTTGTTTAGCTTCTATATTTGTAACAATGTTTCAAACTGCAAGCTCAGAGTATGGCAAGTCAGGCGGGGGATGTTGGAGTCCTCCATCACTGAAGCAAGCAAGCCTCATGTTAGCTTCAAGCTGCCTGGCTGCTGGCCACCATCTTGGCTGGCAGTTAATTTGTATATCTTGCTGATTAGCCAATGGTAAGGGTAGCGGGCGTATGGCTAATTACCATTTTTCTCTTTTATTAGATAGGATAATGAACTCCAAGAAAGAGAAATGAAAAAAAAAAAAAAAACCATTTACCATTGCACCAAAAAAAAAAAAAAAAAAAGATACCTAGGAATTAACTTAACTAAGTATGTAAAAGACCAGTACTCAGAAAACTCTAGGACATTGAAAAAGAGATGGAGGGAGACATAAACAGATGGGAGAACATACCATTTTCATGGATTGATAGAATCAACATCATTAAAATGCCCATACTACCCAAAGCAATCTTCAGGTTCAATGCAATCCCCATTAAAATACCAATGGCGTATTTCAAAGATCTAGAACAAACTTTCCAAAATTCATCTGGAATTAAAAAAAAAAAAAAAGACCTCAACTAGCTGCAGCTATCCTGAGAAAGAAGAGCAAAGGAGGGATCACATTACCAGATATAAAGCTATATTACCAAGCCATGTTTCTCAAAACTGCCTGGTACTGGCACAAGAACAGAACCCAGAACCCAGAAATCAACCCAAGCCATTATGCTCAATTAATATTTGACAAAGGAGGAAAGAGCATACCATAGAGTCAAGACAGTCTCTTCAATAAATGGTGCTGGGAAATTTGGACAGATACATGAATAAAAAAAAAAAAATGAAACTAGATCACCAACTTATACCATACACAAAAACAAACTCAAAATGGCTAAAGGACTTGAAAGCAAGATGGGAAATCATAAAAAGCCTACAAGACTCCATAGGGAGCAAAATAGCAGGAATATGTTGCAGCAATGTCTTTACAGACACAGCTCCTAGGGCAATGGATTCTAAGGAGAAATTAAACAAATGGGACTACATCAAAATAAAAAACTTCTGCACAGCAAAAGAAACCATCACTGCATGGGAAAACATATTTGCCAATGATATTTTCAATAAGGGTTTAATCTTCAAAATTTACAGAGAACTCATACAACCAAACAAAAGGAAGATAAATGACCCAATCAAAAAAATGGACAAAGGATCTAAATAGACATTTTGAAAAAGGACTTACAGAAGGCCCAGAGACAAATGAAAACATGCTCAAAGTCACTAATCATTCTAGAGATGCAAATCAAAATAACCATGAGAGACCCTCTCACATCTGTCAGAATGGCTATCATCAACAAATGAACAAACGACAAGTGCTGGCAAGGATTTGGAGAGAAAGGAACCCTCCTGAACTGCTGATGGGAATACAGATTGGTACAGCCACTGTTGAAGATAGTATGGAGTTTGCTCAAATAGTTGAGAATGGAACTCTTATTTGACTCAGCAATCCCACTTCTAGAACTATATCCCAAGAAACTAGAATCACCATTCAGAAAGGATATATGCACCCCTGTGTTCATAGCAGCACAATTTAGAATAGCTAAGATTTGGAAACAACCTAAGTGCCCAACAGCAGATGAGTGTATTAGAAAACTAATACACTACACAATGAAATACTATGCTGCTATAAAAAGAAGGAACTTTTACCATTTGCAACAGCATGGATGGAACTGAAGAGCATTATGCTAAGTGAAATAAGACAACCGGTGAAAGGTAAATATCACATGATCTCACTCATATGTCAGACATCATAACCAACATAATTTGATGAACAAGAATAGATTCAGAGACAAATCATAGGGCGGGGAGGGGGATGTTAGAGAGCAACCAAAGGACTGGTATGCATGCATATTAGCATAACCAATGGACACAGACACTGGGGTGGTGAGGCCTTGCCCAGGGTGGGAATGACTGGGTGAGGGTGGTCAATTGGGGAAAAAAATACATATATAAAACTTTAGACAATACATAAAAATAAATAAAGAAAAAAAATTATTGTGGGACATATGCAGCTTATGGGCCATAAGTTTGACATGGTTGCTATAGAATGATGAGATAAAAGGAATATTTTATGGTATTAATTCTTTGTATTTAGGAATATAATCTATACTTCCACCATTGTGTCTTTTCTTGTTGTTTTTAATATTCTGAGTACAGTCTTTTACATATTGAGTTAAATGTATATCTATGTAAATTATTTTTATATCAATTGTAAATGGCATTTTTCTTAACTTTCCTTTCTAATAGTTTATTATTGACTAAAGGCCTGGTGCATGAAATTCGTGCAGAGGGGTTGTGGTGTCCCCTCAGCCTAGCCTGCAACCTCTCCAATCAAGGACCCCTTATGGGATGCCTGACATCCCTCTCATAATCCTGGACCACTGGCTCCAAATCACTCACCATCCTGCCTTCCAGGTCACCCATAACTGTCCCCCCGCCCCCAGCTGGCCTGATCACCCTTCACTGCCCCCTGCTGCTGGCCCAGTCACCCCCAACTGCCCCCTCCCTGCCAAACTGGTTGCTCTTAATTGTCAACCTTACTGGCCTGGTTGCCCCCAACTGCCCCACCTGCCAGCCTATTTGCTTCTCACTGCCCCTATGCCAGCCTCATTGCCCCCAACTGCCCCTCTCTGCCAGCCTGGTCAGCCCTAACTGCCCCCCACTGACCTGGTCATCCCCAACTGCCTCCCCCACCAGCTTGGTTTCCCCTCACACCCCACCCCTCTCCTGGCCTGATGGCCCCACGCAGCCTTCTGTTCAGTCATTTGGTTGCCCTTCACTTACCCCCCACTAGCCTAGTTTTTGGGGTCCAGCCCCAGGGGTCCAGGGGTTCCCAAAGGTGTGGACGGAGTCGGCAAAGAAGGAATGATGCGGAGACAGCATTCAGTTCATCAGCCTAGCCAGGTTCTCCAGCCAGATTCTGTCTTTATTTTCCTGTTACATCTGTTTTTATACCAGTTGATTTTAATCCTATCTATTCTATTCCAAAGGTTAGGGCATTTGTTAACTCCATTCCAAGGTCACTACTCTATTGTCCTGTTAAACTACAAGGAAGTAACTGAAGGAGATTATCCTAAGTAAAGATTATGTAGTTTAAGTGTGATTGTTCCTAGTTAAAGTGATTAATTACCCACCTGACACTTAGTTAAGTGATTTTATTCCCTTCTTTAGTCCTGTTAATCTCTAGCTCCAGGGAAAAATCCCACCTGGGGAAACAACCTTTTTTGGAGAGGTGACTTTGGTTAAAACACATAGCACTAAGAAGGGGAGCAAACATATTAAGAACAGTCTGCCATATACGCCAGGTCCCTTGAAACATATGCTGTGCAGATGTTTCTTCCATGCAGAGACTGTGTCAAGTAGCAAGGATGAACCAGCTTCTGGCAAATTCCCCCTTTTTTATTTTTTAAATGATAGCACCTGTAAATCAGCGGCCACCTCTCAGATTGGGTTGTTTAAGACTCAGAAGAAGACTGACAAGCAATGACAGTGAGCATAGCAATAAACATCGTGGATGGAGTGCACACAGAACCTTGTAGAAGGTTGCTGGCCTCTTCAATCAAGGATTTCAGCTGTCCTGAAGTCAGTGGTTTGGTTTTCCTCATTGATCTGGCTAGTGGGTGGCATCGCTGGCTTCCCAGAGTGTCAGCATATTGAATGGCTGGATCAAAGGATCCATCAGAGCCGCGCTTGAGGTGGTGTCGGTGTCCAGGGAGGAGTAAGCTGTGCCCTCTGGGTTGGCCGATATGGATGATACGGGGGAGGAAGAAGATGAGGCAGAGGTGGAGGGTGGTGTGACATGAAGTCGGACTATACGATCTGGAATCCACACAGGTGAGTCTGTGTCTTGTGGAAATATACAAACTTATCCTCTCCCCGCCAGGTTAAAAGTACATCAGGCCCCTTCCAGGCTCCTGTAAGTAAGTCTCTCCATTTGACGAGGGCTTTAGGTTTAGTTAGATCAGGGTTCCAATGTCTGTACATTGGGCTCAGAATCTACATTTAGTATATTAATTACAAATAGAGTATGTTGTAGAACATGATGAGGAGAGGAATATTTAAATTCATTTTCTTGTAAGTTTTGGTAACAGGAGTAATTGGGCAATTCTCTGGTTGGGCTAAATCTGTATAGTTGTGGTGGGCGGGGAAAGTAAAATCTGTATTTCTCCTGTAAAGTCTGCATCAACAACTCCTGGGATGACTAAGATCCCTGGTAACGAGGTGACACTCCATCCTAATATTAAACCTACAGTTCCCTCAGGCAATGGCCCAGACACACCTGTAGGAATGGCTGCTACCAGTATTGCATGGGTGGTGGAATGGAGGTCCAATCCTGCACTCCCTGGGGTTGCCCTGAAGAGGTCACTGACTGATTGAAATTTGCAAAGGGGTTGAGAGTTGATGCCCGTATTATTGTATGGGCCTGGGGCTGGCCCCCTCTCAAGTTTCCTGATTGAGGTGATGGGATAGAATCTCCTTGGGAGAGGTTTATAGAATTTAAAGACTGACCGTTTTTATTGTATTTTGATCTACATTCCTTTGCCCAATGGAATCCTTTCTGACATAGGGGACAAACAGTTTTTAGAGGATTAATATTATTCCTTGATGCATTTCCAGGCTGTTGAGGAGCTTGAGTATTATTATTTTTAGTTGGGCATTCTCTGCTAAAGTGCCCAGATTGGCCACAAGAGTAGCAGTTCATATTTCCTTTATTATCTGTGTAATTGCTGGCTTGTCCTATGCCCTGTACATATTGTGGGTATGTCTCCCCCTTGAGGGCTTCAGCTATAGCTACACCCTGTGTAAATGCTGGACTTACATCAGTGTGCTGCTTTATAAAATCATTTTTAGTTCCTGTTCTGTGAATTGGCCTTAATAAAGCCTGACAGGTATTATTAGCATTTTCAAAAGCCAGTTATTTGATTAGGATATTGGCTGCTTCTTTATTAGTGATTACTCGCTTGACTGCCTGTACGAAGAGAGAAAGAAAATCCTGATACAATTCCTCAACCTTCTGTTTAACCTCTGTAAGGGTAGTTGTTCATCCTGCTGTACAAGGTAGGGATTTCCAGGCATTTACTGCACCACTGGTTACTCTAATAAGTGCCTCTTTGGGCATATACATTTGCTCCTGAGCCGTGATAAAAATCACCTTATCTTAATATCATGTCTAGGGTTATTCCTCCTCTGAATTTTTTGCTAGTGGCTACAGCTCTTTTAGCAAGATCATCATATTCAGTTTTCCATAATAAGTAATCACCTCCTGAGAGACAGGCTTTACAAACCTGTCACCAATCATAAGGAGTCATCCATTTACTGGCTAGGGCTTCCACCAAGGTTTGTGTGTAAGGAGCTAGAGGTCCATATTCAGAGCAGGCTGATTTTAATTCTTTAAGTACTTTGTAAGGTATAGGCTCCCATGTGGGATCATCATCACCAAACTCATTCTCATATGCAACTGGAAAGCAGAGTGAGAATTCAAGATCTCCATTAGCTTCAGCTTCTCTTATTGCCCTTTGAAATTTAGACATGGAGCTCATAGGAGCCGGAGGACCTGGTTTAGGCTTCCTTTCTAATTTAAGGAGCCTGTTTTGAATGGGAGGGCTTTTCTCCTCTCTACTGACTGGAAAGGATCAAGGGTCATGTTTATGGTATTTATTCTCCTTCCGATCAGTAGGCATAGCTAAATTGCTCTTAGATTGAACTGGAGACAATAAATGATGTGTCCTCTCTAGGTGGAGCCAAGGGACTATTTAAAGTTTGAGAAAGTTCAACCGTTTCTGCCTCTGGGTGCCAAGGTGTCACGAATTAAATTCCAGAGGGAAAGGGTATCTGCCAGGACCTTCTCAGATCTATGGTCTCTGTAACAAATCTTTAATTGCTCTCCTACTTCAGTTCAAGTTTCTAAATTAACAGTTCCTTCCTCAGGAAACCACGAACTGACTTCATGTATAAAATGTTCTGTCTGACTTGGAGTAACCTTAACTCATCTGCTAGCAAACATATGTGTTAAAAGATCAATACAGAGCCGTCTTTCTTTAGACTCAGTATGGCCCATCTTGTCAATCTAGGTTCTGTACTATCCACCCTCTTACCCTGCTAATCCTCTATAGGGGGGTCTGCAGCACCCTACGGTGGAGTCCTATCTGTCCTGAGTGGGGTGAGGGGGTCTTACCTAGGGGAATCCTGTTCGGGTGCCAGATGTTGGGGTTCAGCCCCAGCGGCTCCAGGGGTTCCCAAAGGTGTAGACAGAAACAGCTTTCAGTTCATCAGCCTAGCCAGGTTCTCCAGCCAGGTTCTGTCTTTATTCTCCTATTACATCTGTATTTATACCAGTTGATTTTTATCCTATCCATTCTTTTCCAAAGGTTAGGGCATTTGTTATCTCCATTCCAAGGTCACTACTCTATTGTCCTGTTAAGGTACAAGGAAGTAACTGAAGGAGATTATCCTAAGTAAAGATTATGTAGCTTAAGCATGATTGTTCATAGTTAAAGTGATTAATTACCCACCAGACACTTAGTTAAGGGGTTTTATTCCCTTCCTTAGTCCTGTTAATCTCTAACTTCAGGGAAAAATCCCACCTGGGGAAACAACCTTTCTTGGAGAGGTGACCTTGGTTAAAACACATAGCACTAAAAAGGGGCACAAACATATTAAGAACAGTCTGCCATATATGCCAGGTCCCTTGAAACATGCTGTGCAGATGTTTCTTCCATGCAGCGACTGTGTCAAGCAGCAAGGATGGATCAGCTTCTGGCACCTGGTCTCCCCATGCAGCCTGCTTGTTCAGTTGATTCATCATCCCTCACTGATCCCCCTGCTGGCCTCATCATAGGCAGTCATCTTATGAAGGGTGAGGGTTAATTTGCATATTGCCTCTTCATTGTATAGGACTAGTAGCCCGGTGCACAAAATTCATGCACATTAAAAGGGAATTAATTGCCCTAACTGGTTTGGCTCAGTGGATACAGCATTGAACTGAGGACTCAAGGGTCCTGGGTTTGATTCTGGTCAAAGGCATGTACCTTGGTTGCAGTAACATCCCCAGTGGAGAGTGTGAAGGAAACAGCTGATCGATGTTTCTCTCTCATTGATGTTTCTCTCTATCCCTATCCCTTCCTCTCTATAAAAAATCAATAAAATATATTTTTTAAAAAAGGGAATTAATTAGCAGAGATATTTTAACATTGCTATTTGCCCTTTCTCTATAATAGAAATGTGAGAGATGAAAGAAAATTAGTAAAATGTATATGAAAATAATATATAAATTTATTAATAAGTAAACAGTAACAAAAGCATATAACAACAGAGGCATGATATAAAAACAACAAACACAACAGTGATGCAAAGAATGACTGATAAAGTGATTAAACTTATTATAATATTTCCCTGTACACCACATTAAGAGTGAAAACACTTCCAGAGTGCTTGACTAATTTCCCTTGTGATGAAGTACTTAGAACTCTAACTGTAACATCACATGCTCTGTAAACTCGAGAGACAGCAACATATAACTGACCATGTGCAAAAACAGGTTCAGGTAGGAACGTGCCTACTTTGTCTAGAGTTTGTCCTTGTGATTTATCAATAGTCATCACAAATGCTAGCATCATGGGAAATGGTTGTCGAATAAATTTAAATGGGAGGCCAGTGTCAGATGGGAAAAAATTAATTCTTGAAATCAGAACAGCCTCTTCCTCTGCAGATTCTGTTAATACGTCAGCTTTGATAAAGTTAGGTCATAATCTTTTGATAATAAATCTGGTACCATTACAAAAACCCCATTTACTATTGAGGTTTCTCTATAGCATGATGATTGCACCCACTTTCAATTTTAATTTATGACACAACATTCCCGAAGGAGTAATACTATTCAGAAATTCGATGGGGAAATTTTCTTTGTTTCTTGGTTATGGGGTGGGGCCACAACATCAGTAACAAAGAAACAGAATTAAAACTTTATTGTGGGGAGCTGCTACAGTGTTTTAAAAAGGTTCAAGCCTTGGACTGATGAAAGGGCACAGTACTCTCATTGCCACGTGCAAGTCCCAGCTTGGAGGGCAGGGTCCTTCCAGCACAATTACAGCCAACAGCTGTAGTTGTAAGCTTAAATCTATGGTCTGAACACGTGGTCCCACGTGCCTGAGTGATGTGGGCTTGATAGAATTCAGGTGCATGTAGTTGAGTAGGATTGAAACCCAGGAGAATGTAAACATCTTAGTCATGCCCTTACTTTGCCTCATCGCATCTGCTATAAAATAAAGGCCTGGTTGTGGGCATGGTCACTGTCTCTCAGAGAAGCAGTGTCCTACCAAAACCCGGCTTTCATTCTCTTGTCTGTCTTTTCTAAGCCTTTCAGCTACCCTACTCAGTTTCACCCCATGCTGGCATGGCACACTTTAGAAAGATCTGCCTCCACACTCTCAGGGAGGGTTCCTCCCTCAAACTCTGCCCTCACAGGAGACAGCTTGGGGAAAGGTGCAGCCATTGCCAAGACAACTCCTGTAGGACTGACTTCCTTCTGCTCAGTTGCTGGCTGTTCATCTGTATGTGACGAACACCACAAATGGTTTTTATATAAGTAGATGTTTTAAAAGGCACGTGATTTTTAAAAACATTTTTTTTATCCCACTATTTACTAAAGTTATCAGCCTAATAATTTTTGGTGGAATCTCCAGGGTTCTTTATTTATACTACCACATCTTCTGCAAATAATAACAAGTTGACTTATTTTCTGAATTCTGTGTCTGGTAATTCCAATATTATGATGAACAAGAGTTGTGATACAGGACATCTATGTCTTTTATTTGTCTAAATAAAAAATTTTAAACATTTTGTTCATTGAATGTGATGTTGTGAATTTATCATACATAGCCTTTATAATATTGTGCACTGTTTTCTTTATTCCAGCTTTTCTGAGTCTTTATCAGAAACTAGAGGCCCAGTGCATGAACTTTGTGCACAGGTAGGGCCCCTAGGCCTGGCCTGAGATCAGGGCCAATCTTATGTGGCTCCCAGCTGCCAGCAACAGGCCCCACCCCTTGGCACCAATGCTGTGTATGGGACAACTGGAAGGGCAATCAGGGCTCGCTTGCTCACACCTGTGTTGGCCTGGCACCACCCATGTCCACCACCACCCACCCCTGGATCCCTGTTTCCCTTGGGTGATGGGGCCTGCAAGCTGCAGGTAGCTCCTGCATTGAGCATCTGTCCCTGGTGGTCAGTGCACATCACAGTGGCTGGTTGTTCTGCCATCTGGTCGATTTGCATATTTCTCTCTCTCTCTCTCTCTCTCTCTCTCTCTCTCTCTCTCTCTCTCTCTCTATATATATATATATATATATATATATATATATATATATATATATATATATACCAGAGGCCCAATGCATGAATTCATGCATCGGTGGGGTCCCTTTGGCTGGCCTTCAGGGATCAGGCCTAAACCTGCAGTACAATGCCACTTGCAGCTCCTACCTGCCTCTCCCGCTCATCCTGGTCCCACTATGCCTACCACGGGCTCACACCCAATAAGTCCCCTTTGGGAGAGGCTTGTGCTGCTATAGCAGCGCTCACCAGCTATGAGCCCTGTGTCTGGCACCCTTCCAAGGGGAGTGGCCTGTGGGATGAGGCTGAAATTGGCTTTCTGACATCCCCAGAGAGGTCCTGGATTGCAAGAGTGTGCAGGCCAGGCTGAGGGACCCCAATGGTGCACAATCAGGCAGAGGAGGGACCACAGGAGGGCTCCAGGGTGTATCTGGCCCATCTCGCTCGGTCCCAATCAGCCAGAACCCAGCAGCAAGCTAACCTACTGGTCAGAGCATCTGCCACCTGGTGGGCAGTGCATGTCATAGCGAGCAGTTGAGCAGCCTTAGCTTATCATATTACACTTGGATTGGTTGTTTGGTTGTTCTGCCATTCAGTCTATTTGCATATTACCCTTTTATTGTATAGGATAGATTATTGCTATATTTTATTAAAGGATTTTTGCACTTAATAATATGATCATATGGTTGCTGTCCTGCATATATCCTTTCTGATTGGTGTTTCTAATTTCTTGGGATATATGCCTAGAATTGGGATCACTAGGTCAAATGGAAGTTCCATTTTTAATTTTTTGAGGAAATTCCATACTGTTTCCATAGTGGCTGCATCAATCTGCATTCCCACAAACAGTGCAAAAGTTTCCCTTTTCTCCACATCCTTACCAGTACTTGTTGTATCGTGTTGGTTTTTGATACTAGCCATATCTGAGGTGATATGTGATTGTAGGTTTTTAAAAATATGCTTTTTATTGATTTCAGAGAAAGGAAGAGAGAGGGAGAGTGTGAGAGAGAAACATCAATGATGAGGGAATCTTCAATCAACAGCCTCCTGCACACCCTCTACTGGGGATGGAGCAGTGCCCTGACTGGAATAGAACTGTGACTTTCTGGTTTATTACTAAAACACTGAGCAACACTAGCAGGGCTGACTGTAGTTTTTATTCTCATAATTTGTGACCTTGAGCATATTTTAATATGTATATTGGTCATCTTTTTTGGAGAAGTGTCTATTCAGGTCCTTTTCCATTTTTTAATTAAATTGTTGTTTTTCCTGGTATTGAGTTGTATAAGTTCTATCTATAGTTTAGAAATTAACCCCTTATTGGATATGTCATTGATGTATCTATTCTGCCATACAGAGTTTAATTTTGTTGGTGGTTTCTTTTGCTGTGCAGAAGCTTTTCTACTTTTTGTATTCCCATTTGTTTATCTTCTCTTGGGGTTCCCTTGCCCTCAGAGACATATTGCCAAAAATATTTCTATGAAAGATGTCTGAGATTTTACTGCCTGTGCTTTCTTGTAGGATTTTTATGGTTTCACAACTTACATTTGTCTTTTATCAATTTTGAGTTTATTCTTGTGTATGGTGTAAGTTGGTTGACTAGTTTCACTTTTTTTGTATGTATCTATTATTTCCCCAACAGCATTTATTGAAGAGAATGTTTTTTCCTCCTTTGTATGCTCTTGCCTCTTTTGTCAAATATTAATTGATCATAGAGACATGGATTGACTTCTTGAATTTCTGACTGTTCCATTGATCTATATGCTGTTCATATTCCAGTACAGGCTGTTTCGATTACAGTGGCTTTCTAGAATAATTGATACCCGGTATTGTGATCCCTCCAAGTTTGTTCTTCTTTCTCAAGATTACTGGAGCTACTTGATGTCTTTTTTAGATTCTATGTAAATTTTTATTTTTTTATTTTAATTCTTTATTGTTGAAAGTATTACATGTTTTCCTTTTTCCCCTATTGGCTTCTCCCTGCCCACTCTTGTCCCCCAACCCCCCACATCCTCATCAGCACTTGGCCTTTGTTGATTTTTTTATGTTAGCCATCCTGACAAGTGTGAGGTGATAATTTGTTGGGGTTTTTTGTTTGTTTGTTTTTTATCTTTAATTTCTTTATGGGTTAAGATATTACAAATGTGTCCTCATCCCCCCATTAACCCCCAACCCCCCTCCCCCATTCATGCTCTCATCCCGCTGTTGTCAGTATCCATTGGTTTGGCTTTAATGCATGCATACAAGTCCTTTAGTTGATCTCTTACCCTTACCCCCACCCTCCCCTACTTTCCCTCTGGGAATTGATAGTCTGATCGCTGTTTCTCTGTCTTTGGATCTGTCCCTGTTCATCAGTCTATATTGTTCTCTATATTCCACAAATGAGTGAGAATCATGTGGTATTTATCTTTCTCTGACTGGCTTATTTCACTTAGCATAATGCTCTCCAGTTCCATCCATGCTGTTGCAAATGGCAATAATTCCTTCTTTTTTACCACAGCATAGTATTCCATTGTGTAGATGTACCACACATCTGCTGATGGGCACTTAGGCTGTTTCCAAATCTTAGCTATGGTGAATTGTGCTGCTATGAACATAGGGGTGCATATATCCTTTCTGATTGGTGTTTCTGGCTTCTTGGGATATATTCCTAGAAGTGGGATCACTGGGTCAAATAGGAGTTCCACTTTTAGGTTTTTGAGGAAACTCCATACTGTTCTCAGTGGCTGCACCAGTCTTCATTCCCACCAGCAGTGCAGAAGGGTTCCTTTTTCTCCACATCCATTCCAACACTTGTTGTTTGTTGATTTGTTGATGACAGCCATCCTGGCAGGTGTGAGATGATACCACATTGTTTTGATTTGCATCTCTTGTATAATTAGTGCTTTGAACATGTTTTCATATGTCTTTTGGCCTTCTGTATGTCCTCTTTCAAAAAGTATCTAGGTCCACTGCCCATTTTTTGATTGGATTGTTTATCTTCCTGTTGTTAAGTTACATGAGTGCCCTGTAAATGTTGCAGATTAAACCCTTATCCGTGATATCATTGGAAAATATGTTCTCCCATGAAGTGGGCCTTCCTGTTGTTTTGTTGATAGTTTCCTTTGCTGTGCAAAAGCTTTTTATTTTGATGTAGTCCCATTTGTTTATTTTCTCTTTAGTTTCCATTTCCCTAGGAGCAGTATCAGAGAAGAAATTTCTTCGGCATATGTTTGAGATTTTGCTGCCTGTGGATTCCTCTAGTATTTTTATGGTTTCCCATCTTACATTTAAGTCTTTTATCCATTTTGAGTTTATTTTTTTTGTATGGTGTGAGTTGGTGGTCTAGTTTCATCTTTTTGGATGTATCTGTCCAATTTTCCCAACACCATTTATTGAAGAGACTGTCTTTACTCCATTGTATGCTCTTGCCTCCTTTGTCAAATATTAATTGAGTATAGTGGTTTGGGTCGATTTCTGGGTTCTCTATTCTATTCCATTGACCTATATGTCTGTTCTTGTGCCAGTACCAAGCTGTTTTAAGAACAGTGGCTTTGTGATACAGCTTGATATCAGGTATTGAGATCCCACCTACTTTGTTCTTCTTTCTCAGGATTGCTGCAGCTAATCAAGGTCCTTTTTTTTTTAATTCCAGATGAATTTTTGGAGCGTTCGTTCTAGATCTGTGAAATATGCAGTTGGTAATTTAATGGGGATTGCATTGAATCTATAGATTGCTTTGGGTAGTATGGACATTTTAATGATGTTGAATCTACCAATCCATGAACACGGTATTTTCTTCCATCTGTTTATGTCTTCCTTTATCTCTTTTTTCAACGTCCTGTAGTTTTTCGCATATAGGTCTTTTACCTCCTTGGTTAACTTTATTCCTAGGTATCTTAATTTTTTTGGTGCAATGGTATATGGGATTGTTTTTTGAGTCTCACTTTCTGTAAGTTCACTATTGGTGTAAAGAAATGCCATAGATTTTTTGTCATTAATTTTGTATCCTGCTACATTGCTGAATTCATTTATTAAGTCTAATAATTTTTTGATGGAGTCTTTAGGGTTTTCTATGTACAGTATCATGTCATCTGAAAATAAGAAGTTTTACTTCTTCTTTTCCAATTTGGATGCCTTTTATTTCTTCTTCTTGTCTGATTGCAATGGCTAGTATTTCCAGAACTATGTTGAACAGGAGTGGTGAGAGTGGGCATCCCTGTCTTGTTCCTGTCCTTAGGAGAAATGGTTTTAGTTTTTGCCATTTGATTATGATGTTGGCTGTGGGTTTGTCATATATGGCTTTTATTATGTTGAAGTATGATCCTTCTATTCCTACCTTGTGAGAGTTTTTATCAAGAAAAGGTGTTGGATTTTGTCAAATGCTTTTTCTGCATCAATTGATATGACTATGTGGTTTTTATCTCTCAATTTGTTTATGTGATGTATTACGTTTATTGATTTGTGGATATTGTACCATCCTTGCATCCCTGGGATAAACCTACTTGGTCATGGTGTATGATCTTTCTGATGTACTGCTGGATCCAATTTGCTAGGATTTTGTTGAGGATTTTCTCATCTATGTTCATGGAGGATATTGGCCTGTAATTCTCTTTCATTGTGTTGTCTTTATCTGATTTTTGTATTAGGGTGATGCTAGCTTCATAGAATGAGCTTGAAAGTGTTCCTCCCGCCTGAATTTTTTGGGATAGTCTGAAGATAGGTTTTAGTTCTTCCTTGAATGTTTGGTAAAAACTTCCCTGTGAAGCCATTGGGCCCCGGACTTTTGTTCGCTGGAAACTTTTTGATGACTGCTTCAATTTCTTCCATAGTTATTTGCCTATCAGATTTTTAGATTTTTCCTGATTGAGTTTTGTAATGTTGTATTTTTCTAGGAAAATGTCCATTTCCTCCAGGTTGTCTAGTTTGTTGAAGTAGAGTAGTTCATAGTATTTTTTAACAATCCTTTGTATTTCTGTGGGTTTTGTTGTTATTTCGCCTCTTTCATTTCTGATTTAGTTTATTTGGGTCCTTTCTCTTTGTTTCTTAGTGAGCCTGGCTAGAGGTTTATCAATCTTGTTTATTCTTTCAAAGAACTAGCTCTTGGTTTTGTTGATCTTTTATATTGTTTTTTTGGTCTCTATGTCATTTATCTCTGCTCTATTCTTTATTATTTCCTTCCTTCTGCTTGCACTGGGCTTTTTTTGTTGCTCTCTTTCTAACTCTCTGAGTTGTAGGGTTAGGTAATTTATTATCATTGTTTCTTGTTTTTTGCAGTAGGCTTGTAAAGCTATGAACTTTCCTCTCAAGACTGCTTTCCCTGTGTCCCATAGGTTTTGGATTATTGTGTTTTCATTGTCATTTGTTGCCATGATGCTTTTTATTTCTTCTTTGATCTCTCTGGTAACCCAGTCATTGTTTAATTGCATGCTATTTAGTCTCTATGTGTTGGATTTTTTTGGATTGTTTTTATTGTAGTTGATTTCCAGTTTTATGCCATTGTGATCTGAGAAGATACTTGATATGATTTCTATCTTCTTGAATTTGTAGAGACTTCATCTGTGACCCAATATATGGTCTATTTTGAAAATGACCCCTGTGCACTTGAGAAGAATGTATATTCTGTGGCTTTGGGGTGAAATGTTCTGAAGATGTCAATTAATTCCATCTGATCTAGTGAGTCATTTAGGATTGATGTTTCTTTGCTAAATTTTTGTTTAGAGGATTTGTCCAATGGTGATAGTGGGATGTTAAGGTCTCCTACTATGATTGTATTGCTGTCAATCTCTCACTTCATCTCCTCCAGAAGTTTTCTTATGTATTCCGGTGCTCCTATATTGGGTGCATCTATGTTGACCAGAGTTATTTCTTCTTGTTGGATTGCTCCCTTTAGTATTATGAAGTGGCCTTCTTTATATCTTTTTATGTCCTTCACTTTGAGATCTAACTTTTCAGATATAAATATTGCTACCCCAGCCTTTTTTTTTTCATTTCCATTTGCCTGAAAAACCTTTTCCATTCCTTCACCATCAGTCTGTGTGTGTCTTTTTTTCTGAGGTGGGTTTCCTGTAGACAGCAGATATATGGGTCATGTTTTCTTATCCACTCAGTTACCCTACGTCTTTTTTTAATCTTTAAATTCTTTACTAGTTAAGGAATTTCAAATGTGTCATCATCCCCTCCATTAACCCCCATCCTCCCCACCCCCACTCATGCTCCCATCCCCCTGTTGTCCATGTCCATTGGTTTGGCTAATATGCATGCATACAAGTCCTTTGGTTGATCTCTTCTCCTTATGTCTTTTGATTGGGGCATTTAATCCATTTACATTTAAAGTTATTATTGATAGATACTTGTTTGTTGCCATTTTTATTCTTTACCCCTGTGTTGCTTTTTTTTTTTTTTTTTTTTTTTTTTTTTTTTTTACAGCAGACCCTTTAGCATTTCTTGAATTGCTGGTTTGGTGGTAATAAACTCCCATAGTTCTTTTTTGTCTGTGAAACTCTTGAATTCACCCTCAATTTTGATTGATAGCCTTAGTGGTTACAGTATTCTTGGATTCAGACCCTTCCTTTGCATGACTTTGTATATTTCATTCCATTCCCTTCTGATGTGTTTCTGTTGAGAAATCTGTCGCTAGTCTGATGGGGGATCCTTTGTAAGTAACTTTCTGTCTTTCTCTGGCTGCTTTTAAGATTCTTGCTTTGTCCTTGGTATTTGCCAATTTAATTATAATGTGCATTGGCATCGGTCTTTGGGGGTTCATTTTGTTTGGGACTCTGTGAGCTTCTTGGATTTGTGTGAATTTTTTCTTCTCTATATCAGGGAAGTTTTCTGTCATTATTTTTTCAAACAGGTTTCTATTTCTTGCTCAGTTTCCTCTCCTTCTGGCACCCCTATTATTTGCATGTTGTTTCATTTCATGTTGTCCCAAAGTTCTCTTAGGCTCTCCTCCTGCTTTTTAATTTTTTTTTCTAGAAGCTGCTCTGCTTGGGTATTTTTTCCTACCTTGGCTTCTAGCTCACTGATTCAGTCCTCTGCTTCTTCTAGTCTATGGTTGATGCTTTCTATTGAGTTCTTTATAGTAGTGATGTCATTTTTCATTTCTTCTTGGTTCTTCATTTCCTCTTGGTTTTTACACATATTGCTGAATTTGTCTTCTATTCTTTTCATCCACCTTATGACCATTTCTCTGAATTTTTTCTCTGACAGGTCGCTTGCCTCCATTGCCTCCATTTCATTTACTTCCTTTTCTGGTGATGGCTGTTTTTCTTTCATATGCGGGCTCTTTCTTTGTCCCCCCCCCCCAATGATCTCTCTTCTCCAGGTGTTTGGTTATGTAGTTCTCTCTCTGATGAATTGATTTAAAGACACAAATACACCACAACAAGGCACAATGCACAAGGCACTGTATACAAATGTATTCATGATACTAATAACCTCAAATAAAGGTGACCACCAGTTCAAAGAGAATTAGGGGATAAAGAAGAAAGAAGAGAAAAAGAAAAAAATGAGGAAAAAAAAGAAGAAAAAAAGGAGTGCAAAAATGAAATTGGGAAAAGGAAAAAAATGTAAGAGAGAAAAGAAAGAGAATGAAATAGAAGAGGGGAAGAAACTATTTATATGGGGAGAAAACGCCAGTAGAACAGCCACTAATCCCAACAAATTCCAGCAACAGATCCCTGGAATTGAATGCAAACTACAAACAACAACTAATCTCAAGCGAGGCAAGGGAAAACAGAAGCAAGTAAATAACCGGAAAAAAAAAAACAACAGAAAAAGAAAAACAATCTCACAAACAAGCATAAAAAACCCAATATACTTAACAATCAAGCAAACAAAAAACAAAATTACAGAGAGAAAAAAAAAAAAACTTTGGATAGTGAAGAAAGAGAAGAGAGAGGTGTATATGGATTTAGAGCAGGAGATTGGTAATTAGATATATAAGTAGGATGAAATTTTCAGAGGGTGTAAAAATAAGGAATAGGGAAAATCTAAAGCAGGGGTAGGGTAAGAGAAATGGGACAACAAAAGGGGAAAAGTGAGGAAGAGAGTTTTGGCATAAAGGTAAAGTTGAGGTAGAATAAAAGGATGCTAAAGGAAAGATGAAAATAGGATGTAGAACACTAATCCCAAAATATTCACCTTAACAAGACATGATCCAAAGGGAACAAAGCATGAATGTACTCATGGCACTGCTAACCCCAATATAACCAACCACCTGAGAAAAGATAATTAGGGGAGAGAAAAGAGAGCACAAATGATATCTAAGAGAGAGGAAAAAAAGATAGGAGAGAAAAGAAAAAGGAGAATATATATATTTATGGAGAAAACACCACAGAGCCAATAGGTAAACCAAACAAATACAAACACCAAACACTCAGTAAAGATGGTGCGGTCAGAATCTGTAGAGGCTGAGCTGATATACAGGAAATAATGTTAAGAATTGGATAAATATGGGGAAGACCTCAATTCACTATAGAAGAAGTAGAAAAGGGATGAGTGGATGAGAAGAGAAAGAAGGGGAACAAAATGACATATTTACAAAAAAAAAAATTGATTTATAAAATGGTATAAAAATAGGAAATAGCAAGTAAAAATAAAATAAAATTGAATGATGAAAAAATGTGAAAAGAAGTAGAAAATAAAGCAACAAACAAAAAAAGGAAAATAAAGAAAAAGCAAAAAAAAGAGCAACAAACTAAAACAGGAAAACAAAAAAAGCAAAAATAAAGCTAACAAAATGATAATATAAAAATAAAAATGGAAAATTGAAATGTCAATCCTTTGGCTGACTTAAGATCCCAGTTTTCTGGAATATCTGTGATTTTTTTTTTCTGTTTCTGGTTCTGAAGGCCTGACCCTGTTAACTCTCAGGGACTAATCAGATTATTTTAATCATTAGTACCATTCAGGGTGGAATCTTGAATGGTGGGTGTGGCTGTATTCCTTGTCTGGGGGCTGGAGGGAGGGGTTATAACTTTAGGAGAAAATGGCTGCCCAGGTCCTGGGCTCAGGCATGACTCAGCACTCAACTTGCTGCCACCTCTCCTGGGTCCCTTTCTCTCTCCAGCCTCTTCCCAGATTCCACTTGTCTGCACCTTCTCCCAATCCTCAGCACAGGTGAGTGTCTGTATCTGAAATGTCCTATGAATAGGGTTCAGTGAAAACAAACAAACGCTGACCACAGAAATGGGGAAGACTGAGTCTCTGTGAGCTCCTCTCTTACTGGCACTGCATGGTCTGGTCAGTGCTTCAGGCTGCCCCCTCTGGGCTCAGTCTTTCGTAATTATGGCACCCAGACCTCAAATCCCCTGGCGCCAAAAGTCCTGTGGATCTCCTTTCCCCATTCAGAGGCTTCACCTGTCCCAAGGAATGCTGCTGGGTGCCACGCAGTTTCCCTCTGATTCTCTGGGCTCAGAGATCTGGCAAACTTCCGTGCCCACAACCCTGGTTTTTACCTTTCCAGGGGAACTCTGACCTTCCTGGCTGCAAACTGTCTCACCAGCTGAGTCAGCTTCGCCAATTCGGGGTGGGTGTTATTCATTTTAGATGCTCTTCTATTTGCTCTGGGACAAGCCTTGGGACACGTCTGCCTATTCCGCCACCATCTTGCCTCTCTTAGGTAATTCGTTGTTTTGATTTGCATCTCTTGGATAATTAGTGACGTTGAGCATTTTTCATGTCTCTTGGCCTTATGTAGGACACTTTTTAGAAGTGTCTATTTAGGTCCTTTTCCCATTTTTTTTAACTGGACTTTTTGTCTTCTTTTGGTTAAGCAGTATGAATTCCCTGTAAATTTTGAGACTAGAACATTATCAGATGTAACATTCTCGCATGCAGTGGGCTCTCTTGCTTTTTGTTGATCATTTATTCTGCTGTGAAGATTTTTATTTTGATGTAGTTACATTTGTTTGTCTTCTCCTTAGTTTTCATTGTTCTAGGAGATGTAGATATTGCTATGAGACATGTCTGATATTTTGCTATCTATGGATTCTTCTAAGATTTTTATGGTTTCCCATCTTACATTAAATTTTTCATCCATTTTGAGTATATTTTTGTGTATGGTATAAGCGGTAATGTAGTTTCAGTTTTCTTGCATGTCTCTGTCCAATTTTCCCAACACCATTTATTGAAAAGACTGTCTTGACTTTATTGTATGCTCTTTGTATGCTCTGGCCTCCTTGGTCAATATTAGTTGAACATAATGTCTTAAGTTGATTTTTGGGTTCTCTGTTGTGTTCCCTTGGTCTATATGTCTGTTCTGGTGCCACTACCAGACAGTTTTAAGAACAGTGGTTTTGTAATATAGATTGATATCTGATTGCTCCAGCTTTATTCCTCTTTCTTGGGATTTCTGTGGCTATTTGGGGTCCTTTTAAAATTTCATATTAATTTTTGGAGAATTTTTCTAGGTCTTTGAAATTGCCATTCATATTTTAATGGGGATTGCATTGATTCTATAGATTAGTATGGGTGGTATGGCCATTTTAATGATGTTGATTTTACCAATCCATGAACACAGTGTTAGGTTTGATGGTGCAATTGAGTTGATGCCCTTTCCCCAGGAGCTGGCTTTTTAGGTCATTTTACCATGGACATTCCCTTTGCTGAAGACCACATTTCACTTGCAGTGACCACATTCCATTCTCTCCCCTCTGGGTATGCATAAAGAAGTCTCTGCCCAGAAAATTCCCACCAAAAGTCCTATAAAAGCCACTGACTCCCCTCACTGGGAGCTGGAGTCATCCAGGCTCAGCTACCTGGTGTGCGGATAATGAAATAAATTCATAATCCCTCACCACTCTGGACTATGCATTCCTCCTTCTGTGACCTACAATTTGGTGCCAAAACTCAGGGAGGTTCCAGAGGGATGGGGAGCCATCATCCTGGCTTCAGTCACCCTGTAATGGAGGGAGGCTGGCAATTGAGTCACCCGAGTAGGATGAGAAGAAAATAATAATAATTATTAGTTATTTGTTTATTTATTTTTAAAAGCAGAATAGAGGAAAGAGCAGGTAGACCTGCATTTAGGAATTGAAACTAATTTAAGAATTTAGGGAAGAAAAGAGCAAGAGAGGAGAGAGAAAAAAAGAAATACATATATATTTTAAAATTGTGAGTGAAGAAAAAGAGAAGGGGGCATGGAGTTTTAGCAGGGAAGAGGAAATTAGATATATGAATAAGTCAACAGTGACTACAATTATAATTACATAACAGTAAAGCAGATAAAGAAGATGAATTTTTAAAAAGGGTAAAAAGAAAAGAAAGAGGAAAAATTAAAATGGGTTAGAAGAAAAACAGGATGAAAAAAGGAGAAGCAAGAAAGAAAACGGTGAAAAATAAATAAATAAAATAACAATAAGAAAATAAAAATATTAATTCTAAAATGTTTTTTAATTTAAAAATGAAAAAGAAAAAGTGTTTGCTTCAGGCACATTTTAATGCCCCTTGGGAGCTGGTTTAGGACTCCACTTTTCTGTTCTTTCTGCCAATTCTGGGCTTCCAGTTAGGTAGTTAGGTGCTGACCACTATTAGCACAGTTTTGGCATTTAGCACCGTGTTGAAGCTCCAAGCAATCCACCATTCCTCTGTTTATGTCTGTTTGCACAGGCCTTGGCTGCAACAGGTGGAACCGATCTGCCCACTTTTCCTGTCTGCCAGCTGTCAATCTTAATCACTCAAGATCTGTTTCTAATATGGTTTTAATTGGAAATAGTGCTGTTTCACTTTCCAGGATTCAGAGCGACGATTTCCTGACCAAGAGCTACCCCTCCATGAGTGGCCCAAGATATTATTCTGGACTTGGTTGGTCAAAGATACTTGCATAGAGATCAGTGGGGTTAGCTGGCAACCTGGAGTTTTATCAGCCTGGTTCCCAGAATAGTCTGGCAGACTGGCCCCTATTCCAAACCAGTCACTGAGGGTTCTTTGGCACTATTCAGTGCCCTTATTTCCTTTGAATAGCTCAAAATGCAGGCAGTGTGGCAGGCTGTATTATCTGTCTTAAATGGCCACTTAGGTTTGGAAGGTTACAAATGTCCCAATGCTGGAGCCCTGAGCACATTTCCCTGCCCTGCCTCCCTCCCCAGTCTCACCTCTAGTATGTGCCTTTCCCTTCACAGATGCCTTGGAAAGTCTAATGTTCTGTATTTAGTGAATAAAAGCAAAGACCAAACAAAAGCAAAACAACCAATTAACTGCGGGCTTCTCTCCCCCAAGCACCACACTGCTTAGTTTGCTTTTCAGGCTGTCTTCGGGGGTGCAGCCCCCCTCAGCTGCGGTATTAGGTCTCGATTCCCCAGCTTCCAGCAGCCCTGTGGCTTTTCCTTTTCTCAGTTGGGTATTAAGCCTATCACCAAGGGACAAGTCTTTGGTGCAATACAGTCTTCACCTTTCTCTTCACCCTGTTGACCCTGTGGCCGGGTGTCCCACTCCATCCTAGATCCCCATTCCTACCTTTCTCCAGGCTTCTTCTGCCCTTTATTTTTTGTAAATTATCTTTTTAGTTGTGTATAATTTGTTGATTCTGGGTGGATGTTTTCCAAAATAGTTGCTTTTCCAGTCTGGGCCAGGATGAGGTGCATGACACATCTGCTATTCAGCCGCATTTTCTTCATCCATATAAATTGTTAGAATATTTTTCTAGTTCTGTGAAATATGCCTTTTATATTTTCATAGAAATTGCATTAAATTTATAAATTGTGTTAGGTAGCCTGGATATTTTAATGATGTTAATTCTTTCAATCCATGAACATGGTATAAGTCTCTCACTTATTTGTTTCTTAGTTATTACTTACTTGATGTCATATAGTTCTCCAAATAAAGGTATTTTATTTCCTAGATTTTAATTTATTTTTAAAAAATGTATTTTTGAATTCAGAGAGGAATGGAGAGGGAGAGAGAGAAACATCAATGATGAGAGAGAATTATTGATTGGCTGCCTCCTACATGATACCCACTGGGGATCGAGCCCACAATCTGGGACCCTTCAGTCACAGGCCAACACTCTATCCATTGAGCCTAACCAGCTATAACTAGATTAAATTTCTTCCTGAAAACCTGATGATTATTATTATTATTTGCAATAGTTAATGTGGAAGTAATCTTAGTTTTTCTTTCTGATAGTTCATTATTGGTGCATAAAAATGCCATTGATTTATGGATGTTGATTTTTGTATCCTGCAATTTTGCCGCATTAATTTATTAGTTCATTTGGTGGAGTTGTTTGGGTTTTCTATATTATGTCATCTGCAAATAATGACAGTTTTACTTTCTCCTCTCCAGTTGGATGACTTTTATTTAGTTGTCTTGTCCAATCCTATTGCTAGAACTTCCAGTATTATACTGAATAAGAGGAGTGTCTTGTTTCTGATCTGAAGAGAAATGCTTTTACTTTTCGCCCATTGAGTATGATATTGAGTTCAGGTTTATCATATATGGCCTTTATTATGTTGTAGTATAATCCTATTTTCACTTTGCTGAGAGGTGTTTTTTTTATCATAAATGGGTGCTGGGTTTTATCAAATGCTTTTTCTCCATCTAATGATATAATCATATGATTTTTATCTTTCATTTTATTTGGTGTATCGCATTTATTGATTTGCAGATGTTGTATCTCCATAATAAATCCCATTTGATCACGGTGTATGTTTTTTTAATGTATTGCTAGATCCTATTTGCTAATGTTTTGTTAATATTTTAAAATTTATGTTTATTAGGGATATTGGCCTATAATTCTTTTTCTGCTGTGCTATTAACTGGTTTTGGAACTGGGATAATGCTGGCCTCAGAAAAGGAGCTGAAAGCCTTTCCTCCTCTTGAATTTTATGTAATAATTTGAGGAGGATAGGTGTTAGTTCTTTTTTGAAGTTTAGTAAAATTTGCCATTGAAGCTATGCAGTTCAGTATCTTTGTTTTTGTTTCTATGTTTTAGATAAGACTGCTATGACTCCCAATCCTGGTGTGGTGAGTTTCTGTTGTAGATGTCTCCCAGTGGTGTATTCTTCTTGATCTGTAGAGCTGGGTGTTTTTTGTATGTTTCTCATGTAGATTTTTGAACCCTCCTATTGCAAGTGGGTTTTGATTGCTGATGGTTCTTTTGTGGTGGGATTGGCCTCAGGTTTCTTGAATCTGAGGCTCAACCTCAATCAGGATATGCAAACTTCCATGCTCATGCAATTTTGATGTACCTTGATGGGATCAGTGGCACTATAGTTAATCCTTCAGGTTGGGTGTTTATAGAGGTAAACCTTTATCACCATGTATGAGATACTGTTCTGGGGCTGCCTCCCTAAAGTTTTCTTCCCCCCAGCCCCCCGTTAGGGTCTGGGGCCTAAGGGGATCCACCTTTGTGCATATTATTTGTTTGTGTAATTGAGGCCAACCATTAATTACTATGGTTCTGGGCCCTTTCGGATGTTGTGTGTAACTGTCCTTGGGCTACCCGTGTGTAGTTATCACTCTGTTCACTGTTTGTTTCTGCATCTGCTAGACTTCTGTGTTTATTGGAGTGACCAATATGTGTAAAAGGGTTGGTTTCTTTTAGCTTAGATTTGGGGGCAGATGTGCAGTCAGACTGAGGCTCCCTGTGGTCCACCTTTACCTGTCAGCTACTCTACCTCCATAAGGTTTCCTCATTTTCAAAAATTGCTTTCTGTGGAGAATCTTTATGATGGATCTAAGCTAGCTTAACTCGGGCTAGCGGGACCCTGCTCGGAGAATCTGCAGTTAGTCATTCAATGAGGAAAAATTAGTCTCTGCTTCAAAGTCAAACTCTTCAGTCTTTATCAGAAGTGTTAACCCTAGTTTCCACTAAGTTGACTTGCTGCTAGTTCAGGATAGTACACCATGAAGTCTTCTCTGCAGGGACATTGATCAAAACAGTCTCATTTAGAATATTTCCAGCCCATCCAACATGAGACCTAAGCACTTCCTCCTGGTCCAAGAAAAAAATTTCTGAAGGTCTCACACTTCGAATGTCCTGCTCTGACCCACTCTCCCATTTCCCAGAAAAATATTCCTAGTAGGATATCCAGGACTTCACAGAACTGAACCAGTCTGCTGTTGTGGGTAGTATTCATCACATTCAGGAGGAGGAGGTAGGTCCTACCATGCCTTCCCTGGACTGGCTGGGCTGAACTCAGAGGAAATATAGTTCATCCTCCCCACAATGCAGTCACAACGCCAAGAATACTCTCTTCTGTCTCCCCCATGGAAACCTTACTGGGGGATACAGTCCAAAAATTCCAGCTTGTGCCACAGATCCAAGCAGGAGATATTACATAATCAGCCCAGTGTATGACTCAAATCTCTCTATGTGATATTTATCATTCACTGACTGGCTTATTTCACTTAGCATAAAACTCTCCAGTTCTACCCATGATGTTGCAAATGGTAAGAATTTCTTCTTTTTTACAGCAGCATAGTATACCACTGTATAGATGTACCACAGTTTTCTAATCCACTCATCTGCTGATGGGCATTTAGGCTGTTTCCAAATGTTAGCTATTGTAAATTGTGCTGCTATAAACAGAGGGGTCCATATATCCTTTCTGATTGGTGTTTCTGGCTTCTTGGGATATAGTTCTAGAAGTGGGATCACTGGGTCAAATGGGAATTCCATTTTTAATTTTTTGAGGAAACACCATACTGTTCTCCACAGTGGCTTCACCAGTCTGCATTCCCACCAGCAGTGAAGGAGGGTTTGTTTTTCTCCACATCCTCACTAGCACTTCTAATTTGTTGATTTGTTGATGATAGCCAGTCTGGCAGGTGTGAGATGATACCTCGTTGTTGTTTTGATTTGC
Organism: Myotis pilosus; assembly: GCA_036010255.1. Taxonomy (NCBI): domain Eukaryota; kingdom Metazoa; phylum Chordata; class Mammalia; order Chiroptera; family Vespertilionidae; genus Myotis; species Myotis pilosus. The sequence goes on from JASKON010000044.1 coordinate 1,723,364, forward strand.
ATCTCTCAGATGATTAGTGACTTTGAGCATGTTTTCATATGTCTCTTGCCTTTCTATATGTCCTCTTTTGAAAAATGTCTATTTAGCTCCTTTGCCCATTTTTCTTATTGGATTGTGCATCTTCCTTTTGTTAGGTTATATGAGTTCCCTGTAAAAACTGGAGATTAAACCCTTATTGGAGATAACATTGGCAAATACATTTTTCCATGCAGTGGTCTTTCTTGTTGTTCTGTTGGTGGTTTGCTTTGCTGTGCAGAAGCTTTATATTTTGATGTAATCCCATTTGTTTATTTTCTCCTTAGTTTCCATTCCCCTATGAGCTGTGTCTGTAAAGATATTGCTACAACAAATGTCTGCTATTTCATTGCCTATAGCTTCTTCTAAGATTTTTATGGTTTCCCATCCTGTTCAAGTCCTTTATCCATTTTTAATTTATTTTTGTATATGTTGTAAGTTAGTGGTCTAGTTTCATTTTTTTGCAAGCATCAGTCCAATTTTCCCAGCATCATTTATTGAAGAGGCTGTCTTGATTCCATTGTATGCTCTTTCCTTCTTTGTCAAATATTAATTCATGGCTTGTGTTGACTTCTAAACTCTCTGTTCTCTCCCACTGGTCTATATGACTGTTCTTGTACTAGTACCAGGCATATTTGAGAACAGTGTCTTGGTAATATACCTTGATACCTGGTATTGTGATCCTGCCAACATTGTTCTTCTTTCTCAAGATTGCTGCAGCTATTAGGGTTCTTTTTTATTTCAGATAAATTTTTGGAGAGTTTGTTCTAGGTCTTTGAAATATGCTGTTGGTATTTTAATGGGGCTTGCATTGAATTTACAGATTGCTTTGGGTAGTATGAACATTTTAATGATGTTGATTCTACTAATCCATGAACATGGTATAGTCTTCCATTTGTTCATGTCTTCTTCTTTCTTTTTTTATTTGGCATCCTGAAACTTTCTGAGTCCTTGGTTAAATTTATTTCTAGATATCTTATTTTTGTTGTTGTTGTTGCAATGGTAAATGGGTTTGATTTTTTTAGTTTCTCTATCTGTTAGTTCATTCTTGGTGAATAGAAAAGCTATAGAGTTCTGGGTGTTAATTTTGAATACTGCTACATTGCCAAATTTATTTATTAAGTCTGATAGTTCTTTGATAGAGTCTTTGGGGTTTTCTATGTACAATATCATGTCATCTATGAATAAGAACAGTTCTACTTCTTCTTTTCCAATTTGGATGCCTTTTCTTTTCTTCTATTTTGTCTGATCACAATGGATAATATTTCCAGTACTATGTCAAACAGGAGTGGTGATAGTGGGCATCCCTGTCTTGTTTCTGTTCTTAGGGGAAATGGTTTTAGTTTTTGCCCATTGAGTATGATGTTGGCTGAAGTTTTGTCATATAGGGCTTTTATTATGTTGAGGTATGATACCTCTATTCCCACTTTGCTGAGTTTTTATCAAGAAAGGGTGTTGGATATTCTCAAAAGCTTTTCTGCATCAATAGATATGATTATATTGTTTTTATCTCTTGGTTTGTTTATGTAGTGTATCATGTTTATTGATTTGCAGATATTGTACTATCCTTGCACCCCCAGAATAAATCCTGCTTGGTCATGGTGTATGATCTTTTTAATGTAATGCTGGATTCAATTTGCTAGAATTTTGTTAAGAATTTTGGCATCTATATTCATGAGGATATTGGCCTGTGATTCTTTCTTTGGATTGTCTTTATCTGGTTTTGTTATTTGGGTAGTGCTGACTTCATAGAAAGAGCTTGGAAATGTTCCTTCCTCTTGAATTTTTTTCAATAGTCTGAGGTAAATAGGTTTTATTTCTTCTTTGAATGTTTTATGAAACTCCCCTGTGAAGCTGTCAGATCCAGGGCTCTTGTTTGTTGGAAGTTTTTGTTTTTATTACTGCTTCAATTTCTTCTATTGTTATCAAACAATTCAGATTTTTTGATTCATCCATGTTGTATTATGGAAGGTCATATTTTTCTAGGAATATTCACATTTCTTCTAGGTTGACCCATTTGTGGGAATAGAGTTACTCAACTCTTTTCTTTTACTCAGATCATATTCATTTATGATTCTTCATATTACTATGAAGTCTGCTGTTATTTTGCCTCTTTTTATTTCTGATGTTGTTTATTTGAGTCCTCTCTCTTTGCTTCTTGGTGAGCCTGGCTAGAGTTTCATCACTCTTATTTATCCCTTAAAAGAAACAGCTCTTGGTTTCATTGATCTTTTGTATTGTTATTTTGGTCTCTGTGTCACTTATTTCTGCTCAGATCTTTATAATTTTTTTCATTCTGCTCACTATGGGCTTTTCTTATTTCCCTCTTTCTAATTCTTCAAGTTGCAGATATAGATGGTTTATTACTAGTTTTTCTTGGTGTTTTTTTGTTTTTTTTTTTTTGTTTTGTTTTTTGTTTTTTTGTTTTTTTTTTGAGGCAGGCCTGTAATGCTATGAACTTCCCTCTCATGACTGCTTTCACTCTGTCCCAAAGATTTTGGATTGTTTTGTTCTCATTGTCATTTGTTTCCAGGATGTTTTTTATTTCTTCTTTGATTTCTTTGGTAACCCAGTCATTATTTAATACCATGCTATTCAGCCTCCAAGTGTTTGAATTTTTGTGATTATATTTATTGTAGTTGATTTCTAATTTTATGTCATTGTGATCTGAGAAGATGCTTGATATGATTTCAATCTTTTTGATTTTGAAGAGACTTTGTCTGTGTCCCAATATGTGATCTATCTTTGAAAAAGTCCCATGTGCATTTGAGAAGAATGTATATTCTGTACTTTTGGTGTGGAATAGTCTAAAGATGTCAATTAAGTCCATGTAGTCTGGTGAGTTGTTTAAGATTTCTGTTTCTTAGCTAATTTTTTGTCGAAAGTAGAGTATTTATCCAGTGAGGTTAATGGGATATTAAAGTCTCCTACTATGACTATAGTTTTGTCAGTCTCTCCTCTGATATCTTCCAGGTTTCTTTTTCTTTTATGTATTTGGGTACTCCTGTATTGGGTGCATATATTTTTATCAGAGTTATATCCTGTTGTTGTATTGATCCCTTTAGAATTGTGAAGTGGCCTTCTTTGTCTCTTTTTATGGTCTTCACTTTGAGGTCTATTTTGTCAGATATAAATATTGCTACCCCAGCTTGTTTTTCATTTCCATTTGCCTGATAGATATTTTCCATCCCTTCACTTTCAGACTGTGTGAGTCACTTGTTCTGAGGTAGGCCTCCTGTAGACAGGATATATATGGGTCACGTTTTTGTTTTTGTTTTTTTTGTTTTTTTATCTATTCAGTCACTCAATTTCTTTTGATTGGAGCATTTAATCCATTTACATTTAATGTTAATGTTAGGTACTGTTTGTAGCCATTTCTGTACTTTATGTCTGTGCTTCTTCCTCCCTTTCTATTTCTTCTTTTTACAGCATTCCCTTTTGCATTTTTTTAATTGCTGGATTGGTAGTGATAAAGTCCCTTAGTCTTTTTTGCCTGTGAAGTTCCTGATTTCCCCTTCAATTTTGATTGATAGTCTTACTGAATAGAGTATTATTGGATTCAATCCTTTCCTTTGCACCACTTTGTAGACCTCCTTCCATTCTCTACAAGCCTGATGTGTCTCTGTTGAACAATCATCTGATAATCTGATGGGGGATCCTCTCTGTCTCTCTCTTGCAGCCTCTAAGATTCTCTCTTTGTTGTTAACATTTGCAATTGTAATTATGATGTGTCTTGGTGTGGGTCTTTTGAGATTTATCTTGCTTGGGACTCTGTACTTGTGTGACTTTTTTCTTCCCCTTATCACGGAAGTTTTCTGTCATTATTTCTTCAATTAGATACTCTAATCCTTGCTGCTCTTCTTGTCCTTCTGGCACCCACAGTATACATATGTTACTTTGTTTTGTGTTATCCCAAAGCTCCCTTAGGCTCTCCTATTACTTTTTAATTTTTTCTCCAGTTGCTGTTCCAATTGGGATTATTTCTCTATCTGATCTTCTAACTCACTAATTCAGCTCTCTGCTTCTTCTAGTCTACCTTGAAGCCTTCCATGGTGTTTTTGATTGTCGCGATGTCACTTTTGATTTCTTCCTGATTTTAACATAGGTTGTTGATTTTCTCATCCATCCAGTTTATGAACTGTAATGTTTACTCTGAATTATTTTTCTATCATATTGCATGCCTCCATTTCACTGATTTCCTTTCTTGCCGATTCCTCATTTTATTTCCTCTGGGAATTGTTTTGTTGTCTCCCATTCTATCACCAGAAGGTACAAATGCTGAGTTGCAGGAGCCTGAGTTGTGTGCAGTGGGAATGTAGCACCACCCAAATGCCAGAAAAAGCTCTGACACCAAGATGTGTGGCTGCTTTGAATCTGTGGAAGCCACATAAGCTGAGAATCAGAGTATTTGGCACTCAGTGCAGCCTCATGTGCGCACCTAGAATCAGGGGCCCGCATGAGCCACACTGAAAAAAAGGTTAAAAAATAAGTGTCTCCTAGCACACACCAGGAGTCAGAGTCCCCATGTGCATGTGCTGAGAATCAAATATCAGCAGCTGTGAGCGGGGCCTGCACTGTCAGGGCATGGGACCAGGGCTGCTGGCAGACAGGGGCCAAGGGGTCTTGGTGGCAGGAGTCGGCAGGAACACAGAGGATGGTCCGTGTCACTTGGTTCAGCCTCATGCCAAGAATTAGGGATCCTGTGTGCACATGCACCAAAAACTAGAGTCACTGAGGACCCGTGAGTGTGTAATGAGAAACAGAGTCCCCACTGTGTGTACACTGAGTATCAAGTCACTGGTGCTCAGTGCTGCCTCTCACATGAAGAATCAGGGTCCCCAGCCTGCTTGGGTGGCCACGTTACACAGTGACCCTGTGTTGTCAAGAGGCCAACTCCTGTGCAGTGGCAAACAGATGTGTGTACACCCAGAGTCAGAGTCAGGTGGCATAGCTTCCCTTTGTGGGCTAGAAGCCTGGTTGAATGCATGCATGCTTCTGGAAACAGACTCCTCATGTCTGCATGCCCAGAGTCAAAATCAGACAGCACAGCTTCCCTGTTTCAGCAAGAGTCCCACTCCTGTGCCATAGAAAACAAATTTCCATGTGAGTGGGCCCAGAGTCAAAGTTAAGTTGTGCAGCTGCCTTGTGTCAGCAGGAGGCCTGCTCACACAGAATAGGTCTAGCAAATCCCATGCTGCTGCAGCAGGCTCACATGGAGGGAGATGGGCTCTGTGATTCAGAGAAATTCGTGGCTGGAATGTCTGGAGTCTTGGTGTCCATGGGACTGCAGCTGTGGTCACAGGTCTTTGCCCCTAGTGGCTGTAGGTTCCTGGCTATAGGTTTGTATTTGAGACTATATTGGGTGGTGGTGAGGCTAGGATCCTAGTCACAAGTAGTTCTTCTTTGATTTCTTTGGTAACCCAATCATTGTTTTTTAAGATGCTGTGGTTTCTGTGCCAGCACTGGCCACCCAGAGTGATTATGGTGGCAATGGGCTTTTCAGCCTACGACTGCCCAGTCTCAAAGCCCCCCAGAAGACCTTCAGACATACTGTCTCTAGGTCACACACACACACACACCTCTATCACTCTGTCACTGTCACTGTCACACATTCTCCATCCCTGCCTTCTTGCTGGTCACCATCTTGATCCCTTTCTGAAAATTCTTTGCTCCCACATGCTGTGGTCCCACCTGGTGCTCACACCCACTGCAGGTGCTAGAGCCACCGTTCACACCTGCTGCTGGTGCATGGCACTGGCCCTGATCACTCAGATCATCAGCGGGTGTGAGTGGTGGCTGTCAACCCCGATCACCCACCTCCCCCTGATCCTGTGGGGTGATCGGGGAGTAGCCACCTCTAGCACCCACTGACAGTGATGACCCCACTCACACCCTTTGCTGGCGCTGGCCTGAATCACTGTGCACCATCAGCGGCTGCAAGGGGATGGGGCTGTCCTACACTGTCAGGGCATGGGAGCGGGGCTGCTGGCAGACAGGGGCCAAGGGGCCTTGGTGGGAGAAGCCAAGTGGGGGCACAGAGGATGGGCCAAGACTCACCCATTTGCCCACTACAGCCTCACAGCCCACAGTTCCTTTCGAGGTGCACAAATTCGGGCAGTGGGCCCCTAGTATGCCTATATAATGGACAACCTGGGAAAAATGGGCCAATTTCTAGAAGCATACAATCTTCAAAAACTCAACCAGAAAGAATCAGGAAACCTGAGGTCAGTAACAATCAATGACATTGAAGCAGTAATTTAAAAACTTCCAGCAAACAGAATTTTATCAAACATACAAAAAGAACTAATACCCATCGTCTTCAAACTATTCCAAGAAATTCAAGAGGAAGGAACATTTCCAAGCTTTTTATGAAGCCAACATTATTCTAATTCCAAAACCAGATAAAGACAGTACAAAGAATAAAAATTACATAGCTCCTAATGAACACAGCTCCTAAAATCCTCAACAAAATATTAGCAAATTGGATCCACCAATACATTAAAAATATCATATACCATGATCAAGTGGGATTTATGTGGGAATGCAAGACTGATACAAATTTGTTGAAAGGACGTCTGACTACCTTTCAGACAAAGCCATAGTAGTGGGGATTAGGCAGAGGCAGATAGGGATGATCAGGTCAGTAGAGGAGGGCAGTTCTCAGATCACAGTGGCATAAAACAAAAAATCAACCACAATAAAAACAATGAAAAAAATCAAACACCTTGAGGCTAAATAGCATGCTATTAAACAATGATTGGGTTACCAAAGAAATCAAAGAAGAAATAAAAAGCATCATGGCAACAAATGGCAATGAAAATACAACAGTCCAAAATCTACGGGACACAGTGAAAGCAGTCTTGAGAGGGAAGTTCATAGCTCCACAGGCCTATCTAAAAAACAAAACAAAACAAAAAAAAAACAAAAACAAAAACAAGAAACAATGTTAATGAATTATCTAACCCTACAACTCAAACAGTTAGAAAGAGAGCAACAAGAAAAGCCCAGCATAAGCAGAAGGAAGGAAATAATAAAGATCAAAGTGGAGATAAATGACATAGAGACAAAAAAAATTACAGTAGATCAATGAAACTAAGAGCTGGTTCTTTGAAAGAATAAACAAAATTGATGAACCTCTTGCTAGGCTCACCAAGAAACAAAGATAGAAGGCCCAAATAAAATCAGAAATGAAAGAGGTGAATTAACAACTGACCCTACTGATATTCAAAGGATTGTAAAATACTATGAATAATTTTACTCCAAAAAACTGGACAACCTCGATGAAATGGACACATTCCTAGAAAAATACAAGCTTCCAAAACTCTCAGGAAGAATAAAAAGACCTGAATATGGTGAAAATTACTGATGAAATTGAAAGAGTAACCAAAAATATTCCAACAAAAAACAGCCCTGGTCTGGATGGCTTTACAGGGGAATTCTACCAAGCATTCATAGAAGAACTAAAACCTATCCTACTCAGACTATTCCAAAAAATTCAAGAGGAAGGCACACTTCCAAGCTCTTTATATGAAGCCAGCATTACTCTAATCCCAAAAGTAGATAGACATCACAAAGAAAGAGAACTACAGGCCAATATCCTGGATTAATATAGATGCTAAAATTCTCAAAAAAAAAATTCTAGCAAATCAGATTCATTATTACGTTAAAAAGATCATACGCTATGACCAAGTGGGTTTTATTCTGGTAATGGAAGGATGGTATAATATCCGCAAAACCATTAATCTGTTACATCACATAAACAAACTTAAAGAAAAAAATCACATAATCATATCAATTGATGCAGAGAAAGTATTTGACAAAAATCCAACACCCTTTCTTGATAAAAACTCTCAGCAAAGTGGTTATAAAAGGATCATACCTCAACATAATAAAAGCCTTATATGACAAACCTACAGCCAACATCATACTCAATGCCCAAAAAACTAAATTCATTTCTCCTAAGAGCAGGAACAAGACAAGGATGCCCACTTTCACCACTCCTGTTCCATGTCATACTGGAAGTGCTAGTCACATTGATCAGAAAGGAAGAAGAAATAAAACACATCCAAATTGTAAAAAAAAGAAGTAAAACTATCCTTATTTGCAGATGACATGATACTATAAATAGAAAACCATAAAGACTCCACCAGAAAACTACTAGACCTAATAAATAAATTTGGCAATGTAGCAGATAACAAAATTAACACCTAGAAATCTATGGCCTTTTTATACACCAGTAATGAACTTACAGAAAGAGCAGCAACAAAATTCCCATTTATCATAGCACCAAAAACATTAAGATACCTAAGAATAAACTTAACTAAGGACATAAAAGGCCTGTACCTGGAAAACTTCAGGACATTGAATTAAGAGACAGAGGAAGCCATAAACAAATGAAAAGAACATACCATGTTCATGTATTAGTAGAATCAACATCATTAAAATGTCCATACTACCCAAAGAAATCTACAGATTCAATGCCATCCCCATTAAAATACCAATGGCATATTTCAAAGATCTAGAAGACACTCTCCAAAAATTCATTTGGAATAAAAAAACAAAAACAAACAAACTTAAAAAACCCTGAATAGCTGCTGCAATCCTGAGAAAGAAGTACAAAGTTGGTGGGATCACATTACCAGATATCAAGCTATATTACCAAGCCATGATTCTCAAAACTGCCTGGTACTGACACAAGAACAGACATATAGACCAGTTGAACAGAACAGAGAACCCAGAAATTGACACAAGCCATTATGCTCAATTAATATTTGACGTCAAGACAGCCTCTTCAATAAATGATGCTGGGAAATTTGGACAGATACATGCAAAAAAAAAAAAAAAATGAAACTAGACCACTAACCTACACCATACACAAAAACAAACTCAAAATGGCTAAAGGACTTGAATGTAAGACAGGAAACTATAAAAATCTTCCAAGACTCCATAGGCAGCAAAATAGCAGACATATGTTGCAGCAGTGTCTTTAAGACACAGCCCCTGGGGCAGCAGTCTCAACTTGTGGGTCATGACCCCTTTGGCAGTCGAACAACCCTTTCACAGGGGTCGCCTAAGACCATCGGAAAACACATATATAATTACATATTGTTTTTGTGATTAATCACTATGCTTTAATTATGTTCAATTTGTTACAATGAAAATACATCCTGCATATCAGATATTTATATTACAATTCATAACACTAGCAAAATTACAGTTATGAACTAGCAACGAAAATAATTTTATGGTTGGGGGTCATCACAACATGGGGTCGAAGCATTAGGAAGGTTGAGAACCACTGCCCTAGGGCAATGGAGACTAAGGAGAAACTAAACAAATGGGACTACATCAAAATAAAAAGCTTCTGTACAGCAGAAGAATCCAACAAAATAACAAGAAAACCACTGTATTGAAGAACATATTTGCCAATGATATTTACAATAAGGGCTTAATCTCCAAAATTTACAGAGAATGCTGGGGTCCCACCCCAGCAGGTCCAGGGGTCCCCAAAGGTGTGGACGGAGCCGGTAAAGATGGAAGGACACAGAGGCAGCATTCAGTTGATCATCATCCTAGCCAGGATCTCCAGCCACAATCTCCAGCCAAGTTCTGTGTCCATGTTCTCTTGCTAGGTTCTCCAGGTTCTCCAGCCAGGTTCTGTAGCCATGTTCCCTCGCTAGGTTCTCCAGCCAGGTTCTGTCCAGGTTCTCCAGCCAGGTTCAGCCACCAGGTTCTAGTCAGGTTCTCTTGCCATGTTCTATCCAGGTTCTGTAGCCAGGTTCTGTCTCTAGGATCTTCAGCCAGGTTCTCTCATTAGGTTCTGTCTCTAGGTTCCATTGCCAGTTTCTGTCCAGGATCTTTTGCCATGTTCTGTCTCTAGGTTCTGTCTCTAAGTTCTGTGTCTAGGTTCTGTCTTCTAAGTTCTGTCTCTAGGTTCTGTCTCTAGGTTCTGTATCTAGGTTCTGTCTAGGTTCTTCATCTAAGTTCTGTGTCCTGTTGCTTGTTACATCTGTATTTATACCAGTTGATTCCAATCCTATCAATCTCTATTCCAAAGGTTAGGGCGTTTCTTATCTCCATTCCAGGGAGTAAAGATTATGTAGCTTAAGCATGATTGTTCGTAGTTAAAGTGATTAATTACCCGCCTGGCACTTAGTTAAGAGGTTTTATTCCCTCCCTAACTTCAGGGGAAAATCCCTACCTGGGGAAACAACCTTTCTTGGAGAGGTGACCTTGGTTAAAACACAGTGCTAAGAAAGTGAGCAAACATATTAAGAACAGTATGCCATATATGCCAGGTCCCTTGAAACAGCAAGGATGGACTGGCTCCCGGCAAGAGAACTCATACAACTAAACAAAAGGAAGATAAATGATCTAATCAAAAAATGGTCAAAGGATCTAAAGAGACACCTTTCTAAAGGAGATATAAGGAGGGCCCAGAGACATATGTAAACATGGTCAAAGTCACTAATCATCCCAGAGAGGCGAATCAAAGCAATAGGTACCATCTCACACCTGTCAGAATGGCTATCGTCAACAAATCAATAAACAACACATGCTGGCAAGGATATGGAGAAAAAGGAACCCTTCTGCACTCCTAGTGGGAATGCGGACTGGTGCAGCCAGTGTGGAAAGCAGTATGAAGTTTCCCAAAAAAGTTAAAAATGGAACTCCCATTTGATCCAGTAATATCACTTCTAGGACTATATTCCAAAAAAACCAGAAACACCAATCAGAAAGGATATATGCACCCCTATATTCATAGCAGCACAATTTACAATAGCTAAGATTTGAAAACAGCCTAAGTGCCCATAAGCAGATGAGTGGATTAAAAACTGTGGTACATCTACACAATGGAACACTATGCCACTATTAAAAAGAAGGAACTTTTACCATGTGCAACAGCATGGATAGAACTGAAGAACATTATGCCAGTTGGAGAAAGATAAATATCACATAATGTCACTCATAGTGGGGTATAATGATCAACATAATTTGATGAGCAAGAATAGATCGACCCAGAGACAAATAGTAGTGGGTGTGGGGGAGAGGTTAGATTGCAACCAAAGGAATTATATGCAAACATATTAGCATAACCAATGGACACAGACACTGAGGTGGTGGGGGCTTGCCTGGGCTGGGAAGGGATGGGGGAGGAGGTCAATTGGGGAAAAGGAGACATATAAAACTTTAGACAATAAAAAAAGACAACCAAAATGGGAAAAGAAAAAGTAAAACTGTCATTATTTGCAGATAGAAACACTAAATGCTTCACCAGGAAACTACTAGATGTAATAAATGAATTTGGCAAGGTGGCAGGATACAAAATCAATGTCCAGAAATTGATGATATTTTTATATACCAATTATGAACTCTCCAAAGAGAAAATTTTAAAAAATCCCATTTATCATTGCAACAAAAAGTGAACATAACTAGGAATAAACTTAACCAAAAAGGTAAAAGACCTGTACATAGAAAACTATAGGACATTGAAAAAGGAAATAGAGGGAGATACAAACAAATGTAAATATAAACGATGTTCATGGATTGGTAAAATCAACATCATTAAAATGTCCATACTACCCAAAGCAATATATGAATTCAATGCAACCCCTATTAAAATACAAAAGGCATACTTCACAAAATTAAAGCAAATACTCCAAATATTTATATTGGACCATAAAAATCCTTAATAGCTGCAGAAATCTTGATACAGAAGAATAAAGTAGGAGGGATTACAATAGCAGATATCAAACCATACTACAATGCCACTATAAGCAAAACATCCTCATACTGGCACAAAAAATAGTCATATAGACCAATGAATCAGAACAGAGACTCCAGAAGTTGACCCACACCGTTACAGTCAATTAATCTTTGAAAAGGAGGCAAGAGCATACAATGGAGTAAAGACAGTCTCTTCAACACATGGTGTTGGGAAAACTGTACAGACTGATGCAAAAAGATTAAACTAGACCACCAACTTATACCATACAAGAGAATAAACTCAAGGTGTATAAAAGACTTAAATGTAAGGCATGAAACCATAAAAATTGTAGATGAAAACATAGAGAGTAAAATCTAAAACAGCTTACGTAGCAACATGTTTACGGATACACCTCCTAGGACAAGAATGTCAAACTTGTGGCCTGCAGGCCGCATGCAGCCCACAATTAATATTTTTATGCCCCAGCCATTATAACGGTATGTAAGAAATGTTTTAATAAAAATGTCATAACTTAAATTTTACAATATCCTTTATACATAATGATTAACAAACTACAATGTCCGCTAATGACTGATTACTATAATCGTGTTGCATTCATTTCCCTTATGCACCTTATGCACAGGCACACCATTTCTTTCCACTAAAACTAGCACCAAATAGTTTAGCAGCTGATTGCCAAGTCATTAGTCTTGTACTGACTTGTTTAGTATGTGCAACAGGAAATATTTCACTTTTAGGGAACAAGAACAGTAGATTTCTTTGCATTATGCTTATAAATTTATGCAGTTATTCAATGTCTGATAAAATAATGTTGAAGAAAAAATATTAATTTTTATTAAAATGTTCTATTATTTTGTGTTAACAATGACTCATTTATTTCAGCACTTTGTATTCAGCACAGTCTCTATCGAAATAAACCTACATTTCTATGAAAATTGAAGCTGCTGTTTTTTTGCAGCCCACATAAACTTTATTTTATTTGGCTCAGGTTAGCCTTTGAGTTTGAATGCTTGTTCTAGGACAATGGAAACTAAGGAGAAAATGAACAAATGGAACTACATAAAAATAAAAAGCATCTGCACAGCAGAAGAAACCATCAACAAAATGAAAAGGGAACTCACTGTATGGGAGAACATATTTGCCAATGTTATATCTGATAAAGGGTTAATCTCCAAAATATATAAAATATTTATACAACTCAACACAAGGAAGACAAATAACCAATTATAAAATGGGCCGACTACCTAAATAGCATTTCTCTAAAGAGAACATAAATGACCAAGAGACATATAAAAAAGGGCTCAGTTACTAATGATCAGAGAGATGCAAATTAAAACCAAAATGGGATGATTGTCCTACATCTCAGGCTCTCACAGGTTAGGTAGTCTGCTTGCTCTGTTAAGCCTATGTGGGGTACTCCTCCTCCTTCACTTCACCTCTAGCTACATCGTTGCAACTCCACCACCATGTTCGAAGCAAGCCTGGTTCAGGGCTCCATCCTGAAAACGGTGTTGGAGGAGCTTAAGGACCTCATTAATGAGGCCTGCTGGAACATCAGCTCAAGTGGCTTGAACCTGCAGAGCATGGACTCCTCTCAGGTCTCTTTGGTGCAGCTCACCCTGCAGTCTGAGGGCTTTCACATGCATTGCTGTGACCGCAACCTGGCCATGGGTGTGAATCTCACCAGCATGTCCAAGGTACTAAAATGTGCTGGCAATGAAGATATCATTACCCTAAGGGCTGAAGATAACGTGGACACCTTGGCTCTAGTATTTGAAGCTCCAACTCAAGAAAAGGTTTCAGACTATGAAATGAAGTTAATGGATTTGGATGTTGAACAACTTGGAATTCCAGAACAGGAGTATAGCTGTGTAGTAAAGATGCCTTCTGGTGAATTTGCATGTATATGCCGAGATCTCAGTCATATTGGAGATGCTGTTGTAATTTCCTGTGGAAAAGATGGAATTAAATTCTCTGCCAGTGGGAAACTTGGATATGGAAATATTAATTTGTCACAAAAAAGTAATGTCGATAAAGAAGAGGAAGCTGTTGCCATAGAGATGAATGAGGTAGTACAGCTAACTTTTGTACTGAGATATATGAACTTCTTTACAAAAACTACTTCACTCTCTCCTACAGTAACACTCAGTATGTCTGCAGATGTACCCTTGTGGTAGAGTATAAAATTGCTGATATGGGACATTTAAAGTACTATCTGAATCCCAAGATCAAGGATGAAGAAGGATCTTAGGTGGTTTTAAAATCCAAAAAAACAAAACTAAGCTCTTTGAGAACAGCTTCTGAGGTTTGAACATGCTTTTAAAAGTCTCTTTTGTCATGGAATTTGTACCTGAGTACACTTGTAGATAATCTATAAATAATCTATTTTCTGTAAATAATCTATTTTCCATTCTTTACAATTTGATCCAATCAGAAGTCGCTGAGTGGCTGAATGGATAAAAAAACATGACCCATATATATGCTGTGTACAAGAGACCCATCTCAGAATAAGGGACTTGCACAGACTGAAAGTGAAGGGATGAAAAAATATCTTTCAGGCAAATGAAAGTGAAAAAAAAAACCTTGAGTAGCAATACTTATATCTGAAAAAATAAACCTCAAAGTGAAGACCATAACAAGAGATAAGGAAGGCCACTTCATAATACTAAAGGAATCAATACAAGAAGATATAACCCTGATAAACATATATCCACCCAATGCAGGAGCATCCAAATACATAAACAAACTCCTGGAAGACACCAAGGGACAGATCTACAACAATACAATCATATTAGGGGACTTTAATACACCACTGACATCACTGCATAAATCCTCTAGACCAGCAGTTCACAACCTGTGGTTCGCAACACCTTTGGGGGTCAAATGACCCTTTCACAGGGCTCACCTAAGACCATCGAAAAACACATTTATAATTACATATTGTTTTTGTGACTAATCACTATGTTTTAATTATGTTCAATGTGTAACAATGAAAATACATCCTGCATATCAGGTATTTACATTATGATTCATAACAGTAGCAAAATCACATTTTTGAAGTAGCAACAAAAATAATTTTATGGTTGGGGGTCACCACAACATGAGGAACCATATTAAAGAGTCACAGCATTAGGAGTTGAGAACCACTGCTCTAGACAAAAAAATCAGCAAAGATAAAGCAATCCTAAATGACTCACTAGATCAAATGACCTTAAGTGACATCTTCAGAACATTTCACCCCAAAGCCACGGAATATACGTTCTTCTCAAGTGCACATGGGACATTTTCAAAAATAGACCACATATTGGGGCACAAGCAAAGTCTTCGAAAGTCAAGAAGATTGAAATCATATCAAGCAGCGTAGTATTCCATCGTGTAGATGTACCACAGTTTTCTAATCCATTCATCTACTGATGGGCACTTAGGCTGTTTCCAGATCTTAGCTATGGTGAATTGTGCTGCTATGAACATAGGGGTGCATATATCCTTTCTGATTGGTGTTTCTGGTTTCTTGGGATATATTCCTAGAAGTGGGATCACAGGGTCAAATGGGAGTTCCATTTGTAGTTTTCTGAGGAAACTCCATACTGTCTTCCATAGTGGCTGCACCAGTCTGCATTCCCACCAGCAGTGCACAAGTGTTCCTTTTTCTCCACATCCTCTCCAGCACTTGTCGTTTGTTGATTTGTTGATGCATCTTCACAGACCACGATGGCATAATATTAGCAATAAACTACAATAAAAACAACCCAAAATACTCAAACACCTGGAAGCTGAATAGCATGCTATTAAATATTGATTGGGTTACCAAAAAGATTAAAGAAGAAATTAAAAACATCCTGGAAACTGACAATGAAAACACCAAATCCAACATCTATGAAACACAATGAAAACAGTCCTGAGAGGGAAGTTTATAGCTCTACAGTCCTACCTCAAAAAACAAGAAAAATGGTAATAAATCATTTAACTCTACAACTAAAAGAATTAGAAAGAGAGCAAAAGGAAAGGCCCACAGTATCAAGAAGGAAGTATATAATAAAGATCAGAGCAGAAATGAATGATATAGAGACAAAAAAAACCCCAACAATATAGAAGATCAATGGAACCAAGAGTTGGTTCTTTCAAAGGACAAACAAGATTGATGAACTTCTACCCAGGCTCACCAAGAAGCAAAGAGAGAGGACCCAAATAAACAAAATCAGAAATGAAAGAGGCGAAATAACAACAAAACCCACAGAAATACAAAGGATTGTTAAAAAATACTATGAACAACTTTACTCCAAAAAACTAGACATCCTGGAAGAAATGGACATATTCTTAGAAAAATACAATCTTCCAAAACTCAATCAGGAAGATTCTAAAATCTCAATAGGCTGATAACTATGAAAGAAATTGAAGCAATCATCAAAAAGCTTCCAGCAAAAAAAAGTCCATGGCCAGATGGCTTCACAGAGGAGTTTTGCCAAACATTCAGAGAAGAACTAAAACCTATACTCCTCAGACTATTCCAAAAAAATCCAGAGGAAGGAACACTTCCAAGCACATTCTATGAAGCCAGCATCACCCTAATACCAAAGTCAGATAAAGACAACACAATGAAAGAGAATTACAGGCCAATATCCCTCATGAACATAGATGCTAAAATCCTCAAGACAATTCTAGCAAATCGGATCCAGCCTTACATCAGAAATATCATACACCATGACCAACTAGGATTTATCCCAGGGATACAAGGATGGTACAATATCTGCAAATCAATAAATGTGATACATCGCATAAACAAATTGAGAGATAAAAATCACATAGTCATATGAATTGATGAGAAAAAAGAACATTTGACAAAATCCAACACTCTTTCCTGATAAAAACTCTCAGCAAGGTGGAAATAGAAGGATCATACCTCAACATAATAAAATCCATATATGCAAAGACACAGCGAACATTATACTCAATAGGCAAAAACTAAAACCATTTCTCCTAAGAACAGGAACAAGACAGGGATGCCCATCTTACCACTTCTGTTCAACATAGTACTGGAAGTATGAGCCATTGCAATCAGACAAGAAGAAGAAGTAAAAGGCATCCAAATTGGGGGAAAAAAGAAGTAAAACTGTCATTATTCACAGATGACATGATACTATACATAGAAAACCCTAAATATTCCATAAAAAATTATTAGACTTAATAAATGAATTTGGCAATATAGAAGGATACAAAATTAACACCAAGAAATCTATGGCATTTCTATGCAGCATAATGAACTTACAGAAAGAGAGGCTAAAAAAGCAATCCCATTTACCATTGCACCAAAAAAATTAAGATACCTAGGAATAAACTTGACTAAGGAGGTAAAAGACCTCTACATGGAAAACTATAGGACACTGATAAAGGAGAAAGAGGAAGACATAAACAGATGGAAGAACATACTGTGTACGTGGATTGGTAGAATCAACATCATCAAGATGTCCATACTACCCAAAGCAATCTACAGATTCAAGCAATCCCCTTTAAAATACTAATGGCATATTTCACAGACCTAGAACAAACTTTCCAAAAATTCATCTGGAATATAAAAAGACCCCAAATAGCTGCAGCAATTCTGAGAAAGAAGAACAAAGTAGGTGGGATCTAAATATCAGATATCAAGCTGTATTACAAAGCCACTGTTCTCAAAACAGTCTGGTACTGGCACAAAAACAGACATATAGATCAATAGAATGGAATAGAGAACCCAGAAATCGACCCAAACCACCATGCCCAATTAATATTTGACAAAGGAGGCATGAACATACAATGGAGTCAAGACAGCCTCTTCAATAAATGGTGTTGAGAAAATTAGACAGATACATGCAAAAAAAAATAAAACTAGACCACCAATTTACACCATACACAGAAATAAACTCAAAATGGATAAAAGACTTAAATGTAAGATGGGAAACCATAAAAATACTAGAGGAATCCACAGGCAGCAAAATCTCAGACATATGCCGAAGCAATTTCTTCACTGATGCTGCTCCTAGAGCAATGGAAACTAAAGAGAAAATAAACAAATGGGACTATATCAAAATAAAAAGCCTTTTTGCACAGCAAAGGAAACCATCAACAAAACCACAAGAAAGCCTACTTCATGGGAGAACATATTTGCAAATATTATCACCGATAAGGGTTTAATCTCCAACATTCACAGGGAACTCATACAACTTAACAAAAGGAAGATAAACAACCCAATCAAAAAATGGGCAATGGATCTAAATAGATACTTTTAGAAAAGGAGTTCTGACCATTTGCAACAGCATGGATGGAACTGGAGAGCATTATGCCAAGTGAAATAAGCCAGTCAGAGAAAGATAAATACCACATGATCTCACTCATTTGTGGAATATAATGAACAACACAAACTGATGAATAAAAACAGATCCAGAGACAGAGAAGCATCTCATAGGGAAAGTAGGGAAGGGTGAGGAAAATGGAAAGACAGAAATCAAAGGACTTATTTGCAAGCATATAGGCCTAACCAATGGACCAAGACAACAGGGGGGTGAGATCATGGGTGGGGGAGGTATAGGGGGGTAAGATGGGGATAAGGACACATATGTAATAATGTAATCAATTAAAAAAATAAAATAAAACCAAAATGGGATATCACCTCACACCTGTCAAAAGGCTGTCATCCTATATAACAAAATGGTAATATGCAAATTGACTCCAACAGCAGAACAACTGGGAACAACTGGTCACTATGATGCACATTGACCACCAGGGGGCAGACGCTCAACATAGGATCTGCCCTCTGGTTGTCAGTGCACTCCCACAGGGGGAGCGCTACTCAGCCAGAAGCTGGCTCATGGCTGGCCAGTGCAGCAGCGGTGGCAGGAGCCTCTCCCACCTCTGTGAAGTGCTAAGGATGTCTAAATAATGGCTTAGGCAAGAGGGTGCAGGCCAGACTGAGGGACCCCCTCAAATGCATGAATTTTCACACACTGGACCTCTAGTTCAAAAATAAATAAACAAATAACAATTGCTGGCAAGGATGAAGAGAAAAGGAAACCCTAGTACACTGCTGGTGGGAATGTAGACTGGTGCAGTCACTATGGAAAACAGTGTGGAGTGTACTCAAAAAATTAAGAATGTAGCTTTTGTTTAACTCAGTGATCATTACAGATAATGATGTGGGAATATATCCTAAAACCCCCAAAACTCCAATCAGAAAGAATATATGCACCCCTATGGTCATGGCAAAGTTATTTACAATAGCTAAGATTTCGAAACAGCACAAGAGCCCATCAGTGTATGAATGGATAAAAAAGGTGTGGGGCATTTACACGGTGGAATACTATGCCACTATAAAAAAGAGGGACCTCTTACCATTTGTGACAACTTGGATGCACTTAGCAGAATTCTATGCTAAGTAAAATAAATCAATCTGAGAAAGTCACTTACTGTGGACTCTAATTATCAAAATGAATTAACCAACAAAATAAGACCTGAAGCTTGGAGGCATGGAATGGACTCACATACATCAATGTGGGGCTGGCTGGATGAAAAGAAATAAACCAACAAGCTTATATACTTACTAGAGACACAGTGCACGAAATTCATACACTTGTGAGGGGGTAGGGGTTCTTCCGCCCAGCCTGCACCCTCTTGCAATTCAGGAGCCCTCAGGGGATGTCTGACTGACAGCTTAAGCCCACTCCCTGCAGGACATCCTTTGTGCTGCAACAGAGGTGGAGAGGCTCCTGCCACTGCCACTGCACTCATCAACCTTGAGCCTGTCTTCTGGCTGAAAAACACTTCCCCTGTGGAAGTGCACTGACCACCAGGGCGCAGCTCCTGAATTGAGCAGAATAGGGCTGAACTGGCTCTCTGACATCCCCCGAGGGGTCCCAGATTGCGAGAGGGCACAGGCCAGGCTGAGCGATCCCACCAGTGCACGATTAGGGCCAGGGAGGGACACGAGAGGCTGGCCAGCCAGGTAGGGACTGCAGGAGGCCTCCAGTCTCAATTGGCCAGATCCCAGAAGCAAGCTAACCTAACAATCAGAGAATCTGCCCCCGGTGGTCAGTGAATGTCATAGTGACTGGTAGACCAGTCAACTGTTTGTCCCCTGGTGGTCAGTGCACATCATAGCAAGCAGTTGAGCAGCCTTAGCATATCATGAGCATATTATGCTTTGATTCCTTGAAAGAACTGACAACCAGACACTTAGCATATTAGGTTTTTATTAGGACTAGAGACCCAGTGCACAAAAATCGTGCACATGGGAGGGGAATCCCTCAGCCCGGCCTGAGCTCTCTCACAGTCTGGGACCCCTCAGAGGATGTACAACTGCCTTAGTGCTGCTGTGGAGGTGAGATAGGCTCCCACCACCACCGCTGAGCTTGCCAGCCATGAGCCTGGCTTCTAGCTGAGTGGTGCTCCCCCTGTGGGAGCACACTGACCACCAGGGGGTAGCTCATGCATTGAGTCTCTACCCTCTGATGGTCAGTACATGTCATAGCAACCAGTCATTCAGGCATTTGATTGATTTGCATATTAGCCTTTTATTATATAGGATAGGCATAGCCCATGTACAAGGGCAATAAGGTAATAAAGACCTGGGTGGGGGCTAAGAGAAGAGCAAGGGGTCTAGTGCTGGGGTAGGGGAGATATCTATAATGTTATCAATAATAAAACTGAACTAATATTTTTAATAAATACTTTTTATTTCCCCAAAATATCCACCATTGCAACCATAGTTTTTCTCTGTTTCCATGTGTTTGATTTTTATTTAGATTCCACATATGAGATAACACAGTGATTGTCTAAAACTGTCTGACTTATTACATCCTATGAATTAAAAACCTAACATGCAAATTGTTCCCTTGACCAGGAATTGGACTGCTCACTATGACATGTGCAGATCATCAGGGGCAGCGCAGAACATGGAGGGTGTTGGCGAAGTGGTGCTGGCAGTGGGCAGCAGTGGAGGTGCTGCTGGTGCCAATGGGCCCTGAAGAGAGTGGGACCACAGTAGGATGGTGGAGCAAGTGAGCAGGCAGCATCAGGACAAGGTGGGGTGCCAGGTGGGACTGTGGGTCTGAGATGCTGGAGCACAAGCCTGATCCCCACACACCACCTGTAGGGACCACCCATACACGTATTTGTGCATTGGGCCTCTAGTTAAGCATAATGGCCTCAATTGCCATCCATGTTGGTGCAAATAGAAGAATTTTCTTCTTGGAAAAGCTGAGTACCCAACAGTCACCTGAAACTATGGGGGCTCTTATCCTAAAGTCTATCTCAGCATCTGAGTGTAGGAAGAGAATTTGAGAGAGAAGGGAAGCATAACAAAGAGATTAAGGGGAGAGGCTGTGGATATGCAGGCCCTGATATGCAGGATTTGCTGATCCTGATATGAATCTTTCAGATCAGCATACTAAAACTAGATTGCATCAGCCAAATTTTCTGGTTGAGCAATCCGCATCAGCCACTCTTTTTGTCAAGGCCTTTATTGTACTAATAGGAACTGGAAGTACTGTTTCCTGAAATATGACAAAGATTGTATACTCCTTTCTACTCCCCACTGTCAATTATTTCTTAAAGTTTTTATTTTTTAAAATTTTGTTTTATTGCTTAAAGTATTACAAAGAGTATTACATATGTCTGCTCCCCCCACTCCTTGGACTTCCCCCACTGTCAATTCTTTCTCCATATCTATGGAACTATTAGCATCTCCTGAGTCTTATGATGAAAAGCTTGAGCCTGATGTAAAGCCAAATCTGGTAGGCTAAACAGAGGTTTATCTCTTAAAGGCATATGTCCACCAGATATAAATTTTCTGATGTAGGAAAGCCAATTCATGAAAATATTTAGCTTAAAAAGTCAAGTAGTAAAAGGGAAAAGATAAACAAAAAATAGTTAAACCCAATTTAAGAATTTCTTCTAGTGTGGACCTGAATTCTTGAGGCATTGATGAGAACAAACTCACAAACCAATCACTGGTTTCTTCAAAGAGTGGTGTGTGATGGCCTGAGGATTGCTAAAGCCAGGTAGTTTGTTGTCTGATCTTAGTGAGGCTTGTATCTACCTGAGCTGAGGCATTGATGTACATATAGCAAGAAGTTATAATCATATATATACCTGTTGTTCTACCAAAATATTTAAGTCCATTCAATTATTTAAGACAACTTCTCTAGAGAATCTAAAGATTTTGTACATAAACAAGGGAGATGGCATTTTCATGGGCTAATGTGATTAAAGTCTTAGATATGCTATGTAAACATGCCATTGGGCCACCATTTCTCACCGTGGTAGGAAGATATAACCAAATAAACACTTGACACCATTGGAGAAGCAACTTAGAAAATTAGAAGCTACTTGTGTGAATAGCTTGAGTGAGCTAGTCCAGGGTGGGTCCCATTTATGGATGTTGTGATAAAAGAGTAACAATAATCCTAGAAGGCATTTTTCGGTATCAAAATTTGTCCCTGTAATTCACATATGAACATGTAACCTCCTGGGGCACACTGCATAACATGGCTAGTGCCTTTATGGCCATGGCAGACTTTAATAGCCAGGTATGTTATTGAGTTTGTTCCTCATCCTCTTTAGGCAAGGCACTTTTCACTCCTGTGTGGTGGGTCCAGGGCTCTTCTCCTGCAAGCCTTTGCCAGTTGTACATCACATTGACCTGTCCACTTTTTAACCAACTAGTATTCAAGTCCCCAATTGTCCAGGTCTTCAAAAGTACTTTGTCCCCAGGTTGGGACAGGTGGAGAGGAGCAATCAATCAATCAATCAATCAATTGGTTCTCCACTATTAATTTTACTTGGGGCTCCTGTGGGTAAATAACAATTAGTCTTAAAATATCAGGAGGAGCACCAGGGAGGAACATTATGCTGGGTCCTCTGTCCTAAGGCCATATAAGGGTGTAAATTTAGGAGATAATCTCAATAGAAAAAATTCATCAAATTTACAGGTGTGTCCTTTCAAAGTCATTATCTCTATTGATTAATTGGTGCCATTACAGGATTCATCAGTTAATGCATCTGGTCCTAGAATCACCTGCCAGTTTTGCTGGTTTTTTGACCCTGAAGCTGAAGTACTAGTGAGGCTTAAACATTATCTCTAAAGAGTAAAGGTTGGAGGTGGGGTGTGTCTGAATAACATCACCAAGCAACATGCTAGGGGGAAAAAGTCACATTGGTAATGAGATCCTCTTTTTTAAGTTTTAGCCATTGCTACACATAAAATGATTTCCTTTCTGGTGACTTACTGTACCTGACCTATTTCCTTACTCCAATTTTGTCTGCCCAACTTCATACCACATTCCCTCCCAAGGATCTTGGCTCTGAATTCTTTCAGGGAAAAGAGGCCCAGGGTCTTTTTTGTAGCTGCTTCCTGCTGTAGAGGGGAAGACTGCTTTTCAGAGACAGGAGATCCTTCTCTCTGTCAGAGAGACAACAAAGCCTGTGCACTAAAGAATGTGGCTAGTGTGTTTAGATTTAGTATCTCTCAGTACTAGTAGAGCTTGTGCACACCTGTTCATTTTGGAGTCCATCAATTCTCCAGAGAACTGTTTCCTCTCATCAGCTAAACATTTCTTTGAGAGGGAGAGGAGAGTAGGTCCCAAAATAAAATTAAAAATTAAAAAAAATAAATATTGCCTAGCTGGTTTGACACAGTGTAGAGAGCATTGGCCTGCAGAATGAAGAGTCCCAGGTTCAATTCTGGTCAAAGGCACATGCTCAGGTTGTGGGCTTGATCCCCAGTGTGGGGAGTGCAGGAGGCAGTCAATCAAGGATTCTCTCTCATCAATGTTTCTATCTCTCTCTCTCCTCTCCCTTCCTCTCTGATTGGCAAATAGATTTTACTCAAATGCCACTCTCCCTATGAAAATTAATACTTGATAGTGTTTATTAATACCTTCAGAGTGTAGGCAGAAGCCTATCCAAATAGAACTGTAGAAGCCAAATAAGTTGCTAATTTTTTATGAAAACAAATCACTCCCAGATTTGGATTTCCTAGGTATTTACAAAAATGATAATGACTTTTCTTTTTTTCCCTATAATTACTCAACAAATGTCCTCTGCATTTGGCATTCAATATCATCTCCACACAAGCTTGAGATCCCAAGCTTCAGGAAAAGTTAAAAGAACAAATCAGACTCTCTAAAGAATTCTAGCCTATCTGTGTCAGGAGACTTCAGATACCTGGGTAAAACACTTACCTATTGCCCTTCTCAGGTTAAGGGCAGCACCCAAAACAAGTCTTTGTCTCAGTCCCTTTCTGACATTTGACTTCCTATTAGGCACTGAGACTCTTGAACTTGTCAAATACTTAAGTAATTTATGATATGTGCAAAAGCCTTAACTAAATATGGCAACCAAATTTTGCCTATGTCCCAGAAAAGGTCTGTTCCTGCTCAAATTAGCTCATAGTCCTTCCCACAACTTGGAAGGAAGATTCTCCCATTAAACAATCACAACCTAAGTGAAAAGGTCATTACTAGGTATTTCTAACTTCTCCTACAGTTGTGAAACTCCAAAGCATTAATAACTGAAGGTTCACTTGTCCAAAATGAAACCTTTTTCTTCTAAGCATCCACTGAATAGTTCAAAAGGGATCCCATGACCATGTGTATGACTGCCAACCCCTTAAGGACTTGAAGCTTTTCTTTTATATAAAAACTAGAGGACTGGTGCACGAATATGTGCACTGAGTGGTCCCTCAGCTCAGCCTGTGCCCTCTCGCAGTCTGGGATTCCTCTGGGGACATCCACCTGCCAACAGTCAGACATTCCACTTGCAGTACAGGGCTCTTGCAGTCCAGACCCCTTGCTCCTTACTTCCAACCTGCAGCTCCTGCATTGAGCATCTGCCCCTTGGTGGTTAGTGTGCATCATAGCAACCAGTTGTTCTGCTGTTTGGTCAATTTACATATTGGGGTTTTACTATATAGGATATTCACTTTACTTAAATATTTTAATGAACAAATATAGGCCATATCTCTAAATAGAATTTTAATTAAAAAATTTTTAAACTGCTAGAAATAAAAAAATAACCTACTTTAGTCTTGGAGGGAAGCCCAACATGGCAGCCAGCAGGATGGGAGTGAGGGAGAAAGTATAAGGGAGTGAGAAGGGAGTGTGTGTGTGTGTGTGTGTGTGTGTGTGTGGCAAATAAGGCTCTCCTGGACAAAGAACCCCTGCTGCTACCATAAGCACTCTCTGGAGGACATGGCACCAGCTCAGAAACACCATTTTGAAGGGGAGAGCAATAGCCACATCACCACCCAGATTGGCCTTGGACACCACTTCAAACTCACACAATCAGCCTTTCAGCAGCGGGAACTGAGTTGAACACCACACCTGCCACAGGATCCGGGACTGTGCAGAGAGTCACACACCAGAGGGACCTTGTAGGCAATTCTTGCCATGTAAGCTGGGACCCTAAACACATCCATAACAGCTTTCACAATGAGGTTGGAGGTGAGCCACATTGTCAGACAACCTATGAGGAGATTCCATCCACAACTGGGACAATAACATCAAGACTCAAATGCATTAGGAAAACACAAATAACTCAAGTAGAGGGCTTCCTAAAACATCCAACTCAGAAGATCTAGAGACTGCACCAGGGGTCCCCAAAACACAAACTACATATGACCTTCCCCTCTAAAATCTGGATGGCATAGAAATTTGATCTCAGACATAGAAACAAACACAGAGACAGCAAAAATGGGAAGACAAAGAAATAATCCCTAAATAAAAGAAAGGGAGGAATCACCAGAAAAAGAAACAAATGAAATGAAGGCAAGTGAATGTGTCAGATAAAGAATTCAAAGTAATGGTTATAAGAATGCTTAAAATATGACAGAATTACAAGCAACTCAATGGGAATTATAAGGAACTGAATGAGAAATTCACCAACCTGAGTAAGAATCAAGAGGAAATGAAGAATGATATAACTGCAATAAAGAACAAAATGGACTTGCAGCCGGCCTGGGGGCTGACCGGGGCCCCCACAGCGGCGCGTCTGGGTGGCACAGGCCCAGCAAACGGGGCGGCCGGTGGAGCGGCCCAGCTCCGGGAGAGCAGCATCCACTCGGAGCAGGCCTGGCCCCCGGGGCCGGGGCAGTGCAGCATGGCGGCCTCCCCGGGCTAGGGCACGCGCCCCACTCCGCTGCCGCCACTGCACTGGGGGCCGCGGGTCCACACGGCCTACGCGGGCCGATCCAGGGGGAGCGGGCAGGTGGCAGCCCGCGCTGGGCTCCCGCTGTGGGCCGGGGGGCCGATGCCCAAGGCCGCCAGCAGCACGGCCAGGCCACACCTCATGGGGCTCAGCGGCCGGCCCACACAGGCCCCCCCCAACCACCCCAAGGGCCGTAGGGACCGGCCCCAGCGCGGGCAAGCGGGGAGCCGACCATGGGGGAAGGGAGGAAAGAGCCAGGCGGTGAGGCCCTCCACTCCCATGACCTCCCCCGTGGTCGGT
Source organism: Myotis pilosus (assembly GCA_036010255.1). NCBI lineage: Eukaryota > Metazoa > Chordata > Mammalia > Chiroptera > Vespertilionidae > Myotis > Myotis pilosus. The sequence continues at coordinate 1,749,582 of JASKON010000044.1, forward strand.
CGTCGCCCGGCCCCACCCCTCGGCCTGCCTCGGCCACGCAGCCACAGCCCGTCTGGACACTCGGACCCGCTCTGGGGCGGGCGCGGAGGGATCTCAGAGCCCAGCGGCCAGACTCCTCCTCCCGCACCGCCGGAGAGGCGGGCCTCACGCCTTTCAATTTTTCCACTGATTTTTAGGGAGAGGAAAAGAGAGAGGGAAAGACAGGGAGAAACATCGATGTGAGAGAAACACATCAATCGGTTGCCTCTGCAGGAGCCCCAGCCAGAGCCCAGGCCTGGGAGGATCTTGCAACCAAGGTAAGTGCCATTGACCGGAATCGAACCTGGGACCTTTGGTCCGCAGGCCGACACTCTATCCACTGAGCCAAACCATCCAGGGCCTTATTCTTTTTTTTTGAGTTGTATTTTTTTCTTTAGTTTTTTTCTTCTATTACTTTTTTTTTTTTTAATAGTAAGGAGAGACTTTATTTGAAAAGATTATTGGGGTAAGGGCCAGAGAGAGGCTTTTCCAATAGTGAGTCTCAAGACTGTTACAATAATAGAAAGACAAACATTAGTGTCTGTAAGTTCTGTGACCAGAGATGTGCAAGTGTCTCCTTTCTATTATATTTTTTATTGATTTTTAGAGCGAGAGAGAGAGAGAGAGAGAGAGATAAAGAGAGAGAGGGCAAAACATCAATTAGCTGTCTCCTGCATGACCCCCTACCAGGGTTTGAACTCACAAACCCCCCTCCCCAGACCTAGAATGGAATGCAACTTTCAATGCACAGGATAATGCCCAATGAATGGAGTCACATCAGCAGGGCTGTATTTTAATGTTGCCTATCAAATTTTTAATTTCCAAGAGCTCACTCTTGTTTTCTCTTTCTTTCTTCTCTTACTTCCCCCTTCTTGCTCTTCACTCTACCCAGTTTCATTCCCCTTCTTCTTTAGCTTCTCCCCATTCTCCTCCTTTCTCTCCCTCCCCCACCCTTTTTCATCCTGTTCTTTTTTTCTCCCTCTTCCCTATGCTTCTCCTCTTCCCCCTTTCTCCTCCAGAATCCTGTTCTTGCTATACTGGTGTTATATCTTTTCTTATCAATGAGGACATGAATTACAGAATTTACTTGTTATTCATTTACTTTGTTTCAGTTTTCTTCTGTGCTACATTCTCTCTTTCCTCCAAATTGCTATTATCTGTTTTTTGTTCTGGAGGTATTTTGTTTTTTGTCTCCTTTTGATGTCTATTAATCTTTATGGGCAAAGCTCTATAGAGCTGATTGGAACCTCTATATGCATGAGTAGACTGGTGGGCTTATGGACTGGTGGGCTCATGGACTGGTGGGTTCCACTGTAGAGTGACAAAAGTAGGGAGCCAGTTTTGTGGCTGAAAGGTATCTGAATATTAGTGTTTGTAAATTCTTGGAGGGGTTGTTTTGATCCTTCAAAGAATAAAGATCTTCTAGTATCTTCTATGTAAATTAAAAATTATCCCTTAATCTATTATTTGTGAATGCAGGTATTTTAGCATCACATTTCCTTGGACTAGTGCTCAGCTCAGTTTATTCATTAAAATGAAAGAATTAGATTTGGTCCTTTCTATCTATAACCAATCTATAAATGCTTTGCTACAACGCCGATTCAGAATAATTTAAAGGTATCTAGTAACTCAGTAGGTATACAATATTAACCCACACATTTTTCTACAAACAGCCTGTACATGGCCCAGTGAAAGTTTACTTATGCACCAGATACATATTGTGCCCTCTAGAGATATGACCTATATATAATTTGGCATAATATAACCCAGAAACTATAAATGAGAATAAGTCACATAGGACTTTGAAATGCATCATCATCATATACGAGCAGTGTGACATACAGAAAGTCCAAATCCTCTCTGAGCCTCAGTTTCCTCATGAATTCCTCTGTGTCAGACTGTATACTAGCACTGCAATGAGAGCCCCAAATAAAAACAAAGTTTCCTCCCTTGGTGAGCTTCTATTTATTATATGTTGTTATTGGCTATAATTATGTTTTTAAGCTCACACTTTATATCCTGGCATTTCTGTAGTTAAAATCATGCTAACATAGACTTTTGTGGCCATACCTATACTTTTAATGATCTTTTCTTAAGAATGGTGCCCTAACCAGTTTGGCTCGGTGGATGGAGCATTGTCCTGCAGACTGAAGGGTCCCAGGTTCAATTCCGGTCAGGGGCATGTGCCTTGGTTGCGGGCACATCCCCGGTGGTGGGTGTGCAGGAGGCAGCTGATCGATGTTTCTCTCTCATCGATGTTTCTGGCTCTCTATCTTTCTCCGTTCCTCTCTGTAAAAAAATCAATAAAATATATATTTTTAAAAATAATATTACTAGTACAGGCAGTCCTCAGGTTATGTCGGACTCGACGTACGTCGTTTCGTCGTTACATTGCCATCTCCCATTTATTTATTTAAAAAAAGTTCCGTCGTTTTGACGTATGTACTTATGTCCTTTATGTGTTTTTTTTATATTTTTTTTATTGATTTCAGAGAGGAAGGGAGGGAGAGAGAGATAGAAACATCAATGATGAGAGAGAATCACTGATCGGCTGCCTCCTGCATGCCCCCACCTGGGGATCGAGCCTGCAACCGGGGCATATGCCCTGACCGGGAATCGAACCGGTGACCTCTCGGTTCCTGGGTCAACGCTCAACCACTGAGCTACACCCGGCTGGGCAGTCCTTTATGTTTTTTATTATTTATTTACCACAAGTAAAGGTCAGGAATTGTTATCTTTTAATTTTATTTTTTACTGTTTCACTTCATTACTGCTGTGTGTGTGCTCCATGTGACTGACATAGGTGCTTATGTAGGGAAACTGAAACCAACAATGGCATTCATGTCAGGAAAATTGAAGATTAAAGGAAACATGGCGCTAGCAATCAAATTGGAGAAGCTAATGAGTCAGATGCAGGCCAAGCTGTGAAGGAAAAGAAAAAAATATGTCCATGTCCAAACTCAGAAAAGTAAACGGGCTCAATAGTTAAAATCTAATGTTTGTTTTCTTCCCTATTGTATTATAAGGATATGCGTGTCTGTCCTGGAAGAAATATAATTTCTGTATCTATAAGACTTGAAATTATAATTAAAACAGTTAGCAAAAACATAAGCTTCATTAAGTAAATTCTAAGACATTCTTTTTTTATATTTTGTGAGTTTTGCCCTCTGAGCTATAAACCATTTACCATCTTCTTCTAGGAAAAGTATTATGAGCAACCAATCAAGGTCAAGCAGTAAAGTAACATTAGCTCTTTTCAAAGCTTTTTCCCATGGAAAATATGGCCTGTCACTTCTAAAATTTTTAATTGGGAGTTGTATACCAATGAAAATCATAATGATATGTTAGATTTTTATATTCTTACTTTAAGGAAGGTAGTCTATAATACATTTTCACAGGAATCACATAATAAACTAATAAATACTATTTTGAAGACTGATGAAAAAAAAAAAAAAAGAACAAAATGGAAGATTTCAACAGTAGAATTGAGGAGGCTGAAGACCTAATCAGCAACTTAGGAAGCAAGGTAAGAAAAACATCCAATCAGAGCAGCAACTGGTGAAAAAAATTAAAAAGCAGTAGGAGAGCCTAAGGAAGCTGTAGGAAAAAACGAAAGGAAGAAACATATGTATAAAGGGGAGACAGAAGGAGAAGAAACTGAACAAAGAAGAGAAAGCCTGCTTGAGGAAATAATGACAGAAGACTTCCCAGACTTGGGGAAGGAAAAAGTCACACAAGTCCAAGAAGCACAGAGAGAACCAAGTAAGATGAACCCCAAAAGACCCATACCAAGACACATAATAATTAAAATGGCAAATGTAACAAAGAGTTTTAAAGGCTTCCAGAGAGAGAGAGAAAGTTACCTACAAAGGATCTCCTACTAGACTATCAGCTTATTTCTCAACAGAAACATATCAGCCCATAATGGAATGGAATGAAGTATATAAAGTGATGGAAAGCAAGGGACTGAATACAAGAGTATTCTATCCAGCAGTTTAAAATTGAAGGTGAAATCAGGACCTTCACAGACAAAACAAACAAAAAAATAAGGGTGTTCAAACCAACAATGCAAGAAATGCTAAAGGAACTGTTGTAAAAAGAAATAGGAAGAGAGAGAGGAACACAGGCATAAAGAATAAAAATGGCAACATAATAACCTTAAATATAAATGTAAATAACCTTAAATGAAAATAATCTTAAATGTAAATGGATTAAATGCTCCAATCAAAAGACATAGAGTAGCTGAGTGGGTAAGGAAATGTGACCCATACATATGCTGTCTACAAGAGACCCATCTCAGAACGAAGGACTCACAAAGACTGAAAGTGAACAGATGGAAAAATGTTCAGGCAAAAGGAAATGAATAGAAGTTAGGGTAGCAATTCTTACATCTAACAAAATAAACCTCAAAATGAAAGCCATAACAATACATGAGGGCCACTTCATAAAACTAAAGGGATTGATACAACAAGAGGATATAACTCTGCTAAACATATATGCACCCAATACAAGAATATCCATAAAAATAAAAACTTTTGGAAGATATAAAGGGTGAAATCGAAATCAAAATAAGCATAATAGGGGACTTTAACCCTGTTGGGCCCTGTGAAGAGTACATCAGATGCTCAAGACCATACTAAGCATGGGCAGATTTGAGTTGCTTGAGACCAAAATACTATGCGGTGCAAGGTCACCACACACCTCACAATGCATAGACATGCCTTTCTGTAGCCCAATACCAATGTTATTGTTAGTCAAAAAGCCTTCTTGTTTGAGCATGTATATAAACTGTCACTGACCAACCTGCGATGGCTGCTTTGTGTGGAATAAAACATGTCCCATTTGTCTGCTTGCACATGTGCATTCTTCTAATTCCCACTTTCAGGAGGGTCAGGTTGTTAGCTGAAGAGCTTGCATCCAAAAAACACCCACTGACATCAGTGGATAAATCTTCTAGACAAAAAAAAAAAAAAATTGCTGGGAGCCAGTTCATCCTTGCTGTTTCAAGGGACCTGGCATATATGGCATACTGTTCTTAATATGTTTGCTCACCTTCTTGGCACTGTGTGTTTTAACCAAGGTCACCTCTCCAAGAAAGGTTGTTTCCCCAGGTAGGGATTTTCCCCTGAAGTTAGGGAGGGAATAAAACCTCTTAACCTAGTGCCAGGTGGGTAATTAATCACTTTAACTATGAACAATCATTCTTAAGCTACATAATCTTTACTCCCTGGAATGGAGAGAAGGAACGCCCTAACCTTTGGAATAGAGATTGATAGGATTGGAATCAACTGGTATAAATACAGATGTAACAAGACAACAAGAGACAGAACTAGACAGAACTTAGAACACAGAACTTAGAAGTCAGAACCTAGAGAGGCAGACCGAGAGACAGACCCGAGACACAGAACTCAGAACCTACAGACAGAACTTAAGAGACAGAACTTAGGAGACAGAACTTACACAGAACTTAGAAGACAGAACCTGGCTGGAGATCCTAACCAGAACTTCGCTGGAGATCCTGACCAGAACTTGGCTAGAGGAACCTGGCTATGATGATCACCCGATGGCTCCCTCCGTGTCAAGAGAACCTGACTAGAACTTGGACAGAACCTGGCTGGAGAACCTAGCGAGGGAACATGGCTACAGAACCTGGCTGGAGATCCTGACAAGAGAACCCAACTATGCTGATGAACTGAACACTGCCTCTGTGCCATTCATTCCTTCTTCGCCGACTCCGTCCACACCTTTGGGGACCCCTGGACCTGCTGGGGTTGGACCCCAGCACCTGGCGCTGAACAGGGACCCCTAGGTAAGTGCCCCGCACTCGGGATGGATAGGACTCCACCGTAGGAAGAGGGTGGATAGTCTTCGCCAACTCCGTCCACACCTTTGGGAACCCCTGGAACAGGATTCCCATAGGTAAGCCCCCCCCATTGAGAACCCCCACATTCGGGATGGATAGGACTCCACCAGGGTGCTGCAAACCCCCCTATAGAGGATAAGTAGGGTAAGAAGGTGGATAGTACAGAACTTAGATTGAGAAGATGTGCCATACTGAGTCCAAAGAAAGAAGACTCTGTATTGATCTTTATATTAAGAAGATGTGCCATACTGAGTCTAAAGAAAAAAGACTCAGTATTGATCATTTAACACATATGCTTGCTAGCAGAGGAGTTAAGGTTACTCCCAGTCGGAACGTTTTATACAAGAAGTATGTCCATGCTTTTCTGAGGAATGAAAGGTGCCGGAAAGGTAAATGTAGAGGCATGGGAGAAGGTAGGCCCAAGAAGCCTTATCCTTAACCCCACTGCAGCCTTTCCACCCCGGGAAAGTGCAGGATTGGCAAGCTCTCCCTGGGGTGATAGAGCAGGACTCAGGTAATAGCGAAAAGCGCCAATCCTACTCTTAAAATGGATACAAGAGAGCATTTGGGGTTTTTCTTTTTAATGCCTGCTTTTAAAAAATAAAAAAGGGGGAATTTGCCGGGAGCCGGTCCATCCTTGCTGTTTCAAGGGACCTGGCATATATGGCATACTGTTCTTAATATGTTTGCTCACCTTCTTGGCACTGTGTTTTAACCAAGGTCACCTCTCCGAGAAAGGTTGTTTCCCCAGGTAGGGATTTTCCCCTGAAGTTAGGGAGGGAATAAAACCTCTTAACTAAGTGTCAGGCGGGTAGTTAATCACTTTAACTACAAACAATCATGCTTAAGCTACATAATCTTTACTCCCTGGAATGGAGATAAGAAACGCCCTAACCTTTGGAATAGAGATTGATAGGATTAGAATCAACTGGTATAAATACAGATGTAACAAGACAACAAGAGACAGAACTAGACAGAACTTAGAACACAGAACTTAGAAGTCAGAACCTAGAGAGGCAGACCGAGAGACAGACCCGAGACACAGAACTCAGAACCTACAGACAGAACTTAAGAGACAGAACTTAGGAGACAGAACTTACATGGAACTTAGAAGACAGAACCTGGCTGGAGATCCTAACCAGAACTTCGCTGGAGATCCTGACCAGAACTTGGCTAGAGGAACCTGGCTATGATGATCACCCGATGGCACCCTCCGTGTCAAGAGAGCCTGACTAGAACTTGGACAGAACCTGGCTGGAGAACCTAGCGAGGGAACATGGCTACAGAACCTGGCTGGAGATCCTGACAAGAGAACCCAACTATGCTGATGAACTGAACACTGCCTCTGTGCCATTCATTCCTTCTTCGCCGACTCCGTCCACACCTTTGGGGACCCCTGGACCTGCTGGGGCTGGACCCCGGCAAAAAATCAACAAAGAAACATCAATCCTAAATGACTCACTAGATCAGATTAAACTAATTGACATCTTCAGAACATTTCACCCCAAAGCTACAAATTATACATTCTTCTCCAGTGGGGGACATTTTCAAAGATAGACCACATCTTAGGACACAAGCTAAGTCTCTACAAATTCAAGAAGACTGAAATTGTATCAAGCATCTTCTCATCACAATTCCATAAAATTAGATATCAACTATAATAAAAACACTCAAAAACAATCAAACACATGGAGGCTAAATGCCATGCTATTAAACAATGAATGGATTACCAAAGGATTCAACGAAGATATAAAGAAAACTCCTGGAAAAAAATGATAATGAAAAATCAATCCAAAATCTATAAGATACAGTGAAAGCAGTCCTGATGTACACAGATGCAAAAAATCCTCAACAACAACAAAAAACAGCAAATTGGACCCAACCATCATTAAAAAGACTGTACACCATTACCAAGTGGGACTTATTCTGGGGATGCAAGGATAGTACAATATCCACAAATCAATAAATGTGAGATAGTACATGAAGGGATTGCAATACAAAAATCACATGACCATATAAATTGATGTAGAAAAATCATTTAACAAAATCAAACATCCTTTATTGAAAAAACCTCTTAGCAAAGTGGGAATAGAAGGATTATACCTCCACATAATAAAAGCCTTATATGACAAACCTACAGCCAACATCATACTCAATGGGCAAAAACTAAAACCATTTCTTCTAAGAACAGGAACAAGACAGGAATGCCCAATTTCACCCCTCCTGTTTGACATAGTACTGTGCATATATACATAATCTATGGACATAGACAGTAAGGTGGTGAAGGTCTGGTGTTGGGTAGGGGTGCAGGGTCAGGCTGGGAGAGCTCAATGGGGGTAAAATGGGACATATGTAATACTTTCAACAACAAAGATTAAGAAAAATATAACCTACTTTAAAAAATAGATAAGATTTGATCAAACACTTAAAAAAGCAGAGAAAAAATACTAATAGCCAATTTACACATTAAAAGTATTGCAGTGAAGTAAAAAGTGAAATCAGTTTAAGATCCATTACACTGGAACACAATGACTATTTCCCTAAGTTCAACTATGTCAAATTTGACAAGTAAGGGGGACATCTTAATCTCATACACAGCTCCTAACAATTGATACATAACACTTTAGAAAAGTTTGGCATTATCTATTAGAATGGAAAATAGCCCCAATGTGATGATCCAACATTTCTATAATTCATAAAGATACAGAAGGAACTCCTGTTTTTGTATACTTGTTTACTCTACAACAATGGTTATAGCAGTGTTGTTCATAATACAAAAAAAAAGAAAAGAAAAAGAAAAAAACACCAAAAAACAAACTGGAATCTATCTAAATATCCATCTATAGATGATAGCCACAACTACATACAAGAACATAGATGAATTACATGATATAAGCAAATGTATATCCAGTATATGTAAAATCTAAAACAGGCAAAAACTAAATTACATTTTTAGGGATGTTTTTACAAGTGGAAAACTATAGGGAATAGTAAGAAACTAGTTTATCATAAAGTCAGGATTGTGATTCCCTTTGGGGTGAGAAAATTATGATGAGGATAGGCAAATGGTATGCTTCAAAGTGCCAATAAAGTTCTTAACTAGGGTGGTGATTAAATGGAAGAATTCTTATAATTATTAAGCTCATATATTATTTCATACTAGAGGCCCGATGCACAAAATTTGTGCACTAGAGGGGGGATGTCTCTCAGTGCAGCCTGCACCCTCTCCAATCTGGGTCCCCTGGAACATCTCTCTCACAATCTGGGACTGCTGGTTCCCAACTGCTCACCTGCCTGCATGCCAGATTGCCCCTAACTGCTTCTGCCTGATAGCCTAATCACCCCCTAACCACTCCCCTGCCAGCCTGATAAACACCTAACTGCTCCCTTGCTGGCCCGATTGCCCCCAACTGCCCTCCCCTGCAGGCCTGGTCAGCCCCAACTGCCCTCCCCTGCTGGCCATCTTGTGGTGGCCATCTTGTACCCACTTGGGGGCAGCCAACTTGTGTAAAGGTGTGACAGTCAATTTGCATATTATCTATTTATTATATAGGACTAGAGGCCCAGTGCACAAAAATTTGTGCACTCGGGGGGGAAGGGGGGTCCCTCAGCCCGGCCTGTGCCCTCTAGCAGTCTGGGACCCCTCAGGAGATAACGACCTGCTGGCTTAGGCCTGCTCCCAGGTGGCAGAGGGCAGGCCCAATCCCTAGGTGCAGCCCCTGGTTGGGCTCAGAGCAGGGCCAATTGGGGAGTTGGGGCACCGCCCCCTGTCATGTACAGAGCAGGGCAGATTGGGAGGTTGCGATGTCACACTCAGGGTAGGGCCGATTGGGGTGTTGGGGAACCGCCCCCTGTCAGACTCAAGGTAGGGTCGATGGGGAGGTTGTGGCGCCACTCCCTGTCACGCACAGAGCAGGGCCCATCAGGGGGTTGGGGAGCTCTCCCCTGTCACTCACAGAGTAGGGCCGATAGGGGAGTTGTGGCACCATCCCCTGCCACACACAGAGCAGGGCGGATCAGCAGGTTGGGGTGCCACCCTCTATCACCCACAGAGCAGGGCCGATCAGGGGGTTGGGGTACCACCACTCTCACACTCAGGGCAGGGCCGATGGGGAGGTTATGGCTCTACCCCGTCACACACAGAGAAGGGCCCGTGGGAAGGGGGGATTGGGGTGCCGCACCCTGTCACACACAGAGCAGGGCTGATCAGGGGGTTTGGGCGCTGCACCCCGTCACGCTGATCCCAGTGCCAGGAGGCCTCTTGGCTCTGCTAATCCCGTTGCTGGGAGGCATATTACCCTTTTACTATATAGCATAGAGGCCTGGTGCATGGCTGGGGGCTGGCTGGTTTGCCCTGAAGGGCATCCTGGATCAGGGTGGGGGTCCCCACTGGCCAGCCTGGGTGAGGGTATGATGGCTGTTTGCAGTTGGTAACACACCCTTCAGGGTGGGGGTCCCGACTGGGGTGCCTGGCCAGTCTGGGTGAGGGGCTGAGGGCTGTTTTCAGGCTGTTGGGTGACTGAAGCTCCCAACCGCTCCTTTTTTTCTTTTTTATTTTATTCTGGGCCAGCTTTAGCTGTGGCTCCAGCTCTGTGGCCTCTGCTGCTGGGAAAGCGGAAACCCTCGGGCCCAGACTTGTTTGTGTTCTATAATTAAAACTCTGTATCAACTCCAGCTCTGAGATCCCGGCTCGCTGAAAGCAGCTTTCTGGAGTTTTTTTTTAGCTTCTATATATTACTATGTTTCAAACTGCCCGCTCAGAGGCCTGCAGCAGCAAGCTGGGGACGTTGGAGTCCGCCGTCACTGAAGCAAGCAAGCCTCATGTTCAGTTTAAGCTGCCTGGCTGCCGGCCGCCATCTTAGCTGTCACTTAATTTGCCTATCTCGCTGATTAGCCAATCGGAAGGGTAGCAGTCGTACGCCAATTACCATGTTTCTCTTTTATTAGTGTAGATTGCTAATGTGTTTAGATGGCAATATTAATTTGTAAGTTAATATAGAAAAAGCAACTAAAAGCGTACAGATTTTGCAGAGGTCATTATTATTCAACTAGTGTCCTGGTACACAAAATTTGTGCATCCATGCTGTCCCAAAGAATAAGATATATCTCTTTTTTACAACTGCATAGTATTCCATTATGTAAATGTCCCATGCCTTTTTTATCAATTCATCTGCTGATGGGCTCTTGGGCAGTTTCCAAATCTTAGCTATTGTAAATAACTTTGCCCTGACCATAGGGGTGCATATATGCTTTCTGATGGCAGTTTTGGGTTTTTTAAGATCCCTGAAGTGGGATCTTTGGGTTAAACAGGAATTCCGTTCTTAATTTTGTGATGACACTCCACACTGTTTTCCATAGTGGCTGTACCTGTCTGCATTTCCAACAGGAGTGAACTAGTGTTCTCATTTCTTCACATCCCTGCCAACATTTGTTATATGTTGATTTTTTTGATGATAGACATTATGACAGGTGTGAGGTAATACCTCATTTTCATTTTGATTGGCTTTTTTCTAATAATTAGTGAATTTGAGCATTTTTTATTGTCTTGGCCATTTTGTTTTTTCCATTTTTGTCTATTGAGGTCCTCTGCTCACTTTTAAATTAAATCATTTGCCTTCCTTTTGTTGAGTTGTATTAGTACTATATTTTGGATATTAACCCTTTATCTGGTGTATCATTGGCAAACATATTCTCTCATACAGTGGATTCCCTTTTCATTTTGATGGTGGATTCTTTTGCTGTGCAAAAGCTTTTAATTTTGATGCAGCCTCATTTGTTTACTTTTTTCTTTTATTTCTCACCCACAGAGATGTATTAATAACAATTCTAATTCTGTCTTAGAAATATTGTTTTCTTCTAGGGTTTTTATGGTTTCATGCCTTACATTTAAGTATTGTATCCATCTGGAGTTTATTATTGTGTGTGGTATAAATTTATGATCTAGTTTCATATTTTTGCATGTATTTGTCCAGTTTTCCAAGTAGCATTTTTTTTATTGCTTAAAGTATTACAAAGAGTATAACATATGTCTCCTTCCCCGCCCCCCCTGCCCTTGACAATCCCCTGGTCTCCCCTACACCCCAGTGTCTTGTGTCCATTGGCTATGCTTATATGCATGCATACAAATCCTTCGGTTGATCTCTTACCACCACCCAGCCCCCCCCACCCCCCGCCTCTCTGGCCTTCCTGCTGAAGTTTGACAGTCTATTCGAGGCAGCTCTGCCTCTGTATCTATTTTTGTTCATAAGTTTATAATGGTCTTTATTATCCATAAATGAGTGAGATCATGTGGTATTTTTCCTTTAATGACTGGATTATTTCACTTAGCATAATGCTCTCCAGTTCCATCCATGCTGCTGCAAATGGTAAGAGTTCCTTCCATTTTAGAGCAGCATAGTATTCCATTGTGTAGATGTACCACAGTTTTCTAATCCATTCATCTACAGATGGGCACTTAGGCTGTTTCCAGATCTTAGCTATGGTGAATTGTGCTGCTATGAACATAGGGGTGCATATATCCTTTCTGATTGGTGTTTCTGGTTTCTTGGGATATATTCCTAGAAGTGGGATCACAGGGTCAAATGGGAGTTCCATTTTCAGTTTTTTGAGGAAAGTCCATACTGTCTTCCATAGTGGCTGCACCAGTCTGCATTCCCACCAGCAGTGCACAAGTGTTCCTTTTTTCTCACATCCTCTCCAGCACTTGTCGTTTGTTGATTTGTTGATGATAGCCATTCTGATAGGTATGAGATGGTACCTCATTGTTCTTTTGATTTGCATTTCTAGGATGATTAGCGACTTTGAGCATGTTTTCATATGTCTCTTGGCTTTCTAAATGTGCTCTTTTAAAAGGTATCTATTTGGGTCCTTTGCCCATTTTTTGATTGGATTGTTTATCTTCCTTTTGTTGAGTTGTATGAATTCCCTATAAATGTTGGAGGTTAAACCCTTATCAGTGATAGCATTGGCAAATATGTTCTCTCATGTAGTGGGCTTTCTTGTTGTTTTGTTGATGATTTCTTTTGCTGTGCAGAAACTTTTTATTTTTATGTAGTCCCATTTGTTTATTTTCTCTGTAGTTTCTGATGCCCTAGGAGCTATATCGGTGAAGAAATTGCTTTAGTATATGTCTAATATTTTGTTGCCTTTAGATTTTTCGAGTATTTCTGTGGTTTCCCATTGTATATTTAAGTCCTTTATCCATTTTGAGTTTATTTTTGTGTATAGTGTAAGTTGGTGGTCTAGTTTCATTTTCTTGCATGTGTCTGTCCAATTTTCCCAACACCATTTATTGAAGAGACTATCTTGACTCCATTGTATGTTCTTGCCTCCTTTGTCAAATATTAATTGAGTGTATTGGTTGGGGCTGATTTCTGGGCTCTCTATTCTATTCCATTCATCTATATGCCTCTTCTTGTGCCAATACCAGGCAGTTTTGAGAACAGTGGCTTTGTAATACAGCTTGATATCTGGTATTGAGATCCCACCTACTCTGTTCTTTCTCAGGATCGCTGCAGCTATTCGGGGTCGTTTATTATTCCAGGTGAATTTTTGGAGAGTTCGTTCTAGATCTGTGAAGTATGCCATTGGTATTTTAATGGGAAGTGTGTTGAATTTATAGATTGCTTTGGGTGGTATGGACATTTTAATGATGTTGATTCTACCAATCCAAGAACATGGTATGTTCTCCCATCTCTTTATGTCTTCCTCTATCTATTTTTTCAACGTCCTTTAGGTTTCTGAGTAGAGGTCTTTTACCTCTTTAAGTTTATTCCTAGGTAGCTTAACTTTTTTAGTTCGATGGTAAATGGGATTTCTTTTTTAGTCTCTCTTTCTTCAAGTTCACTATTGGTGTATAGAAATATCATAGATTTCTTGGCATTAATTTTATATCCTGCTACATTACCAAATTCTTTTATTAAGTCTAATAGTTATTTGATGGAGTCTTTAGGGTTTTTTAAGTATAATATCATGTCATCTGCAAATAAGGACAGTTTTACTTCTTCTTTTCCAATTTGGATGCCTTTTATTTCTTCTTCTTGTCTAATTGCAATGGCTAATACTTCCAGTACTATGTCGAACAGGAGTGGTGAGAGTGGGCATCCCTGTCTTGTTCCTGTTCTTAGGGGAAATGGTGTTAGTTGTTGTCCATTAAGTATGATGTTGGCTGTGTGTTTGTCATATATGGCTTTACTATGTTGAGGTATGATCGCTCCATTCCCACCTTGCTGAGAGTTTTTATCAAAAATGGGTGTTGGATTTTGTCAAATGCTTTTGCTGCATCAATTGATATGACTATGTGATTTTTATCTCTCAATTTGTTTATGTGATGTATCACGTTTATTGATTTGTGGATATTGTACCATCCTTGCATCCCTGGGATAAATCCTACTTGGTCGTGGTGTATGATCTTTCTGATGTACTGCTGGATCCGATTTGCTAAGATTTTGTTGGGAATTTTGGCATCTATGTTCATGAGGGATATTGGCCTGTAATTCTCTTTCATTGTGTTGTCTTTACCTGGTTTTGATATTAGTTTGATGCTGGCTTCATAGAATGAGCTTGGAGGTGTTCCTTAACTTGGATTTTTTGTAGTAGTCTGAGAAGGATAGGTTTTAGTTCTTCCTTGAATGTTTGGTAAAACTTCCCTGTGAAGCCATCTGGCCCTGGGCTTTTGTTTGCCAGAGGTTTTTGATGACTACTTCAATTTCTTCCATAGTTATTGGCCTATTGAGATTTTTAGATTCTTCCTGATTGAGTTTTGGAAGGTTGTATTTTCCTAGGAATATGTCCATTTCAGGTTGTCTAGTTTGTTGAAGTAGAGTTGTCCATAGTATTTTTTAACAATCCTTTGTATTTCTGTGGGATCTGTTGTTATTTCGCCTCTATCATTTCTGATTTTGTTTATTTGGGTCCTCTCTCTTTGCTTCTTGGTGAGCCTGGGTAGAGGTGTGTCAATCTTGTTTGTCCTTTGAAAGAACCAGCTCTTGGTTTCATTGATTTTCTGTATTGTTTTTTTTTTTTTTTTTTGGTCTCTATGTCATTTATTTCTGCTCTAATCTTTATTATCTCCTTCCTTCTGCTCACTCTGGGCTTTTCTTGTTGCTCTCTTTCTAATGTTTGACTGTAGATTTAGATGATTTACTGCCATTTTTTCTTGTTTGTTGAGATAGGCCTGTAGAGCTATAAACTTCCCTCTCAGGACTGCTTTCATTGTGTCCCAAAGGTTTTGGATTATTGTGTTATCATTGTCATTAATTTCCAGGATGTTTTTAATTTCTTCTTTGATCTCATTGGTAACCCAATCAATATTTAATAACATGCTATTCAGCTTCCAAGTGTTTGAGTATTTTGAGTTGTTTTTATTGTAGTTGATTTCTAATATTATGCCCTTGTGGTCTGCGAAGATGCTTGGTATGATTTCAATCTTCTTGGATTTGGGGAGACTTTGTTTGTGACCCAATATGTGTTCTATTTTTGAAGATGTCCCAAGAGCACTTGAGAAGAACGTATATTTTATGGCTTTGGAGTGAAGTGTTCTGAAGATATCAATTAAGTCCATCTGATCTAGGGAGTCATTTAGGATTGCTGTTTCTTTGCTGAGTTTTTGTCTAGCGGATTTATCCAGTGATGTCAGTGGTGTATTAAAGTCCCCTACTATGATTGTATTGTTGTCGATCTCTCCCCTGATATCTTCCAGGAGTTTTCTTATGTGTGTGGGTGCTCCTGCATTGGGTGCATATATGTTTACCAGGGTTATATCCTCTTGCTGTATTGATCCCTTTAGTATTATGAAGTGGCCTTCCTTATCTCTTGGTATGACCTTCACTTTGAGGTCTATTTTATCTGATATAAGTATTGCTACCCCAGCTTTTATTTTCCTTTCCATTTGCCTGAAAGATATTTTTCCATCCCTTCACTTTCAGTCTGTGCGAGTGCCTTCTAATGAGGTGGGTCTCTTGTAGACAGCAAATATATGTATCATGCTTTTTTATCCATTCAGCCACTCGATGTCTCTTGATTGGACCATTTAGCCCATTTACATTTAAAGTTATTATTGAAAGGTACTTGTTTGTAGCCATTTCTATTTTTTAGTGGCTGTTTTCTTTCTGGGCTTTTTCTTTTTTCTTTTTACACCAGCCCCTTTAGCATTTCTTGCATTGCTGGCTTGGTGGTGATAAACTCCCTTAGCCTTTTTTTTTTTTTTTTTGTCTGTGAAGCTTCTTATTTCCCCTTCAATTTTGAATGATAGCCTTGCTGGATAGAGTATTCTTGGATTCAGTTCTTTCCTTTGCATCACTTTGTAAATTTCTGTCCATTCTTTTCTGGCCTGATGTGTTTCTGTTGAGAAATCATTTGATAATCTGATAGGGGATCCTCTGAAGGTAACTCTCTGTTTCTCTCTTGCAGCCTTTAAGATTCTCTCTTTGTCTTGTACATTTGCCATCGTTATTATGACGTGTCTTGGTGTGGGTCTTTTGGGGTTCATCTTGCCTGGGACTCTCTGTACTTATGTAACTTTTTTCTTCCCCATATCTGGGATGTTTTATGTCATTATTTCTTCAAATAGATTTTCTAACCCTTGCTGGTCTTCTCATCCTTCTGGAAGCCCTATTATGCATATGTTACTTCGTTTCATGTTGTGCCAGAGCTCCCTTAGCCTCTCCTCCTGCTTTTTAATGTTTCTCTCCAGTTGCTGTTCAGATTGAGCTTGTTTCTCTACCTTATCTTCTAACTCACTAATTGGGTCCTCTTCTTCTTCTAGTCTACTGTTGAAAGCTTCCATGGTGTTTTTGATTGTAGCTATATGACTTTTCAATTCTTCCTGATTCTTGCACATGTTGTTGATGTTCTCATCCATCTGGTGAATGAATTGTACAACCATTACTCTGAATTCTTTTTCTGTCATGTTGCGTGCTTCAATTTCATTAATTTTCTTTCTTGGCGACTCCTTATTTTCTTTCCTCTGGGGGTTGTGTCGTCTCCCCATTCTGATTATCTCCTGATAGTTCAAACGTAGAGTTGCGTGGGCCTGAGCCGTGTGCAGTGGGAGCCTCCCACCACCCTGGTTTCACTGAAGAGATCTGACACTAAGATGTATGGTTGTTTTGGGTTGGTGGGAACCAGGCTCGCTCAGAGTCAGTGTAGTCAGCGTTCAATGTGGTCTCATAAGAGCCCTTATAATCAGGAACCCTGCCTGCACCATGCTGAAACAGAGAACCCCCTGGAGCATGTTGAGAACCAGAGCCCCCTAGCGTGCGCCAGGAGTCAGAGTTCCCCAAGAATCCAGTATCAGAGTCTCTGTTGCTTTGCACGACCTTGACTTGAGAATCAGGGTCCCTGTGTGCCCTTGCGCCAGGAATTGGAGTCACTGGCTCTTAGTATGAATGCACAGGGAATCAGGATCTCAGGCGCAGGTGATAAGAAACACAGTCAAGTCACTGGTGCTTGGGGCTACCTCCTGCCCAGAGAATCGGGGTCCCTAGGCCTGTGCTACTCAGGACAAATTCCTGGTGTTCATGGGATTGCTCCCAGCCCAGGGCTCCGAAGCTGGCAGTGTGCATAGGATCAGTTCCTGGTGTTCGCACGTTTGCTCCCAGCCCAGGGCTCCTGGAGCAGGCTGTGGAGCAGGACCAGTTTCTGGTGTTTGCGCGATTGCTCCCAGCGCAGGACTCCTGAACCCAGCCCTGTGTGGGATCAGGTCCAAGGTGCTCAAGCACTTCCAGGCCAAAGTTCCTGCAGTGCTGAGGCCCTGGCAAGGGGTGGGTCTATCAGTTAGTTACTCTGGCGCTGCCCGGAGCTTCTTGGAAGGAAGGATGGGCTCTGTTATTCAAGGATCTGCCGTGGGAATTTCTGAACTTTTGGTGTCCGCAGGTCTGTAGCTGTGGTCACAGGTCTCTGTCCCCAGTGGCTGCAGGGTCCTGGTTTGTGTCTGAGATCAGACTGGGTGGTGCTGAGGCCAGGATCCTAGTCTCAAGCAGCTCTGTTTCCCAAGATGGTGTGGTCGCTGTGCCTGTGCTGGCCACCCAGGAGTGTCTGCGCAGGGAGAGGGACTCCGCTGCCTAAGACTGCCCGGTTTAGCAGCCCCTTAGAAGACCTGCAGAATCTGTCCCTAGCTCGTACACACACACACCACACACGTCCACACAGTGCTCTATCACTTCCTTGCACTCTCACACTCTCTCCCTCCCTACCTTCCTGCTGGTCGCCATATTTTCCCCTCTCTCCTCAGTCCCAAGTACCATTTTTTTTTTCTTTTTTTTTTTTTTTTGTCTATCACATGCTTTATTTTCCAGCACAGAAGGCATTTGGAAGCTTATGGCTCATAGGAAACCAGTCCGTGTAGCTAAGATCTGGAAACAGCCTAAGTGCCCAAGTACCATTTTTTAAAGAGACTGTCTCTACTCTATTGTATGCTCTTGCCTCCTTTGTCAAATATTAATTGACCGTAATAGAATGGGTCAATTTCTGTGGTGTCTATTTTGTTCATTGGTCTATATGCTTTTTCTTGTGCCGGTATCAGGGTGCTTTGATTACAGTGACTTTGTAATATTATTTGATATCTGGTATTGTGATCCCACCAACATTGTTCTTCAGTGTCAGATTGCTGCAGCTATTTAGGGTCAGTTGTGGTCCTATATAATATTTGGAGTATTTTTTCTAGTTCTTTGAAGTAAGTGGTTGGTATTTTAATAGCATTGCACTGAATCTATAGATTGCTTTGAGTAGGATGTACATTTTAACAATATTATTCCTACCAATTCATGAACATGGTGTACAGTTTATTTGTTTGTGTCTGCCTCTATTTCTTTTTTCAATGTGCTATAGTTTTCTAAGTACAAGACTTTTACCTCTTTGGTATCTTAGTTTTTGTAGCAATGGTAAGTGGAGTTGTTTTATTTAGTTTATCTTTTTGAGAGCTCATTATTGGTGTGTAAAAATGCTACTGATTTCTAAGCTTTTATTTTATATCCTACCACATTGCCAAATTCATGTATTATGTCTAGTAGTTTCCTGGTGCAACCTTTAGGGTTTTCTATGTATAATATCATGTCATTTGTGAACAATGACAGCTTTACTTCGGTCTTTATATTTGGATATCATTTATCGCTTCTTGTCTGATTGCTGTGGCTAGGACTTCCCTTACTATGTTGAATGAAAGTGTTGAAAACAAACATTCCTGTCTTGTTCCTGCACTTAAGGAAAACAGTTTTTGCCCATTTTGTGTAATGTTGGTTTGCCATATAAAGCCTTTATTATATTGAGTTATGATCCCTCTATACCCACTTTGATGAGAGTTTTTTTCAAAAAAACAGTGTGCAATATTTTGTTGAATGATTTTTCTGCATCTATTGATGTGATTCTGTGACTTTTATCTTTCAGTTTATTTATGTGATCTATCACATTTATTGATTTGCAAATATTGTACCAGCTTGGAATCCCTGGAATAAATCCCACTTGGTCATAGTGTAGGATCTTTTAAATATGTTGCTGGATTCGATTTGCTAATATTTTGTTGAGGATTTTAGCATCTATGATCATCAGGGATATTGTCCTTTATTTTTTTTTTCATTGTTTTGTCTTTATCTGTTTTTGGAGTTATGGTGATGCTTGCTTTGAAAAAAGCTTAAAGGTTTCTACCTTTTGAATGTTTTTGAATACTTTGAGGAGTATAGATGTTAGTTCTTCCTTGAATGTTTGGTAAAATTCTCCTGTAAATCCATCCAGTCCGGTACTTTTGTTTGCTCGGAGTTTTAAAATTACTGCTTCAATTTCATCAGTTGTTATTAGCCTACGTTATCCAGTTTGTTGACATATACTTTTTCTTAATATTTATTTACAATCCTTTGTATTTCTGTGTTCACAGTTATATTGCCTCTTTCATTTCTGATTTTATTTATTTGGGTTGCCTTTCTTTGTTTCTTGATAAATCTGGGTTGGGGTTCATCAATTTTTTTTATCCTTTCAAAGTAGCAGATCTTGGACTCATGGAACTTTTGTAAATCTTTTTAGTCTCTATGTATACCATTTATTTTCATTCATATGTATTATTCCTTCCTTCTACTTCCTTTGGACTTTTCTTCTGAATTCATTTATATTTAGGACTAGATATTTTATTATTTCCTTTTCTTTTCCTCTCTTTCTTTCCCTTCCTTTTTCTTTCTTTCTTTCTTTCTTTCTTTCTTTCTTTCTTTCTTTCTTTCTTTCTTTCTCTTTCTCTCTTCTTCCTTCCTTCCTTCCTTCCTTCCTTCCTTCCTTCCTTCCTTCCTTTATTTCTTTCTTTCTCTTTCTTTCTTTCTTTTTTTTTTCCGAGTTTCCTCTCAGAACTGCTTTGGCCATGTCCTATATATTTTGGGTGGTTGTGTGTTCATTTTCATTTGTTTTCAGGAAGTTTTTAATTGCTTGCTTGTCTCATTGGTAATCCATTCATTGTTTAATAACATGCTATTTTGCATCCATGTATTTATGTGTTTTTGAGGTTTTGTTTTTTATTATAGTTGATTTCTAACTCCATGCCATTGTGATCTGAGAAGATGCTTGGTTTTACATCAATCTTCTTGTATCTACTTTGTGTTCTAACAATCTATTTTTGAGAAAGTTCCATGTGTCCACGAGAGAAATGTATATTATTTTTTTTAAAAATATGTTTTATTAATTGTTACAGAGAGGAAGGGAGAGCGATAGAGAGTTAGAAACATCAGTGAGAGAAAAACATTGATCAGCTACCTCCTGCTCACTCCTCACTGGGGATGTGCCTGCAACCAAGGTACATTCCCCTGACTGGAATCAAATGTGGGACCCTTCAGTCCACAGGCTGAAGCTCTATCCACTGAGCCAAACCGGTTAGGGTGAGGAATGTATATTCTATTGCTCAGGGGAGAATTGTCTGTAAATATCAGTTAAATCGATCTGATTTAGTGTGTCATTAAAGACCTCTGTTTTCTTGTTCATTTTTTGTCTGGAAGATCTATCAGGTGATGACAGTGGGGTATTAAAGTCCCCTAGTATGACTGTATTACTGTCAATGTCTCCCTTGAAGTCCATCCAAGGTGTTTTTTGTTTACTTGTTTGTTTTTTTACATGTGGATGCTCCTATATTGGGCGCATCTGTTTACAAGGGCTATATCCTCTTGTTGAATCATTCTCTTTAGTATTATATAGTGGCCTTGTCTCTTGTTATGGCCTTTGTTTTGAAGTCTATTTTGTAAGATATGAGTATTGCTACCCCAGCTATCCTTTTTTTTTCTTTTAATTTGTATAGAATAGAATAAGTCTTTCACTTTCATTCTGTGTGTATCTTTTGTTCTGAGATGTGTCTCTCATAGACAGCATATACTATAGTATATTGGCCATGCTTCCTCATCCTTTCACTCACCCTATGTCTTTTGACTGGAGCATTTAATCCATTTACATTTACAGTTATTATTGATAAGTATTATTTATTTTTATTTTTATGTCTATGGTCCTCTCTCCTTTTCTTCTTAATCAGTTCCTTTAACATTTCTTGCATTGCTGGTTTACTAGTAATGTGCTCCCTTAGCCTTTTTTATCTGTGAAATTTTTTCTTTCTCCTTCAATTTTAAATAGCCTTACTATATATGGAAATCTTGAATTTAGGTCCTAGATTTTTATTAATTTGAATACTTCAGGCCATTTCCTTCTGAGCTGTTCTCCCTTCCCCAGTGGCTTGTAGGAGGTGTATGTTTGTGGTGGGTCGGGGCTTGGGTTCCTCTCCTTCCAATGCTTTATCTCTGCCTGGTTTGCTGGCACCTCCTCCCTTACCTCAGGTTGCTGCAGATTGGGTTAGAAGTAGCAGTTTTGCTGGTGGGAAAGAGGATACTTTCTCTGTTTTCCAGATGGGCAGGGCTAACCACCTTCATGGACCTACTGTTCAGCCCTTTCTGCTCATCCTCATGAGTTCCTCCAAGAAATAGAGGGTCCCCCTTATTCAGTGTTTATAGTGTGTCCTTCAGACCCCTCCAGTGTAGGCTGCCCTGAGCTCCCCTGCATGGCCCTTCCCACTGGTCAGAGGAGCTTCCCAGGCTGCATGATGGTAGGGTGTTAGTGCTATTCTATTCAGGGACTTCAGCCCAGGCTTCTACCGCTGCACCCACTCTGCAGGTTCCACAGCCAGTGCCCTCAAGGCCTTCTCTCTCAGGCCCAGATGCTCCTGTCTCACCTATAGATCTGCAGCCTCTTCAGTCTCCTCAGGTCCTCAGTTTAATAGGTTCAGGTCAGGGGAGGCTACATCCACCTCCCACCCCCTAACGCTGCTGGTGGAGTCTAGCAACTGGGCTCTAGGGTGGTGGTAGCTGCACAGTAGCAGTGGCGATAGGTGAGTACACAGCAGGGACAAGAGTCCTGCGAGGTCAGTGGTGGTTACATAGTGATAGCACAGAGTCCAGAGTCCAGACTGGGAACCAGTGTGGCACACAGGATAAGGCTGGATATATGCCAGGCAGAGAGGTCCCACCACCACTCACCACATGTGTGCAGAGTCTGGGTTGTGTCCTCAGTGGCCATATGGGTTCTGGAGTGGTTTGTGTGTGGGTTCAAGTCCTAGGCTGTGGACTTTGGGTGGTGGTGAGGCTAGGTAGTCAGTCACTGCTGCTCCTTGAAGCCTCCTTCCAAGGAGGACCTTGTAAACCCTTCAAGATGATGAGTTCTCTTAGCTGGAGCACCACTGAGGCAGTAGATGTGGTAGCAGCAGCTCTCCACCAGGAAAGCACAAACCACCCACTGTGCAATCAGTGTCCCTCACACTCAGATGCCCATGCAGGTCCATACACTGGCCCTGCCACTCACTCACACTCTCTCCCTCACTCAGGCCCACTGACTGCCATGTTGGAGTCACATATGTGGACTTTTGTATCCCACTTCTTCAAGTTAAGGTTTTTTTGAGATTCATAAATGTTACAGCAGATATTCTTTAGTCTTTTTAAGACCATTGTTTGTGTATATCAGAATGTAGTTACCCATTTATTAATTGAAATTATGGTTGTTTTCTTTTGACTAATGTGAACATGCTATGAACCTGTGTACATATACGTATACTTTTTCAGTTATCTTGAAGAAAGTTGGGTTTGCCCTATTCAACTTTTTAAGAAACAACCAAATTATTTTCCATAGAAGCTGCAGTATTTTACATTTCCCTATTTACAATAGTTCCAATTTCTGCTCATGCTCACCTTATTTTGTCTGGTGTTAAATAGTGCTACTTATTATGACAAGTAAGTATAAGATGGTATCTCATATATTTGATTTGCACTTCCCTAAAGATTACTAATGTTGAGTTTCACTTCATGTTTTTATTATACATCTTTAAGTACTTTTTCCAAATTTTTGTCTTTTTGTTGTTGAGTGTATTTTGGATACTATATGCTTATGATATATCTACATAATTAAAGACTAATATGCAAATTGTCCCCTTGACTAGGAGTTAACCACTTGCTATGACGTGTGTGACCACCAGAAAGTAGCATGGGACATGGCAGGTGACTGCAACATGGTGCTGGCAGCGGGCAGCATTGGAGGCACTGCCAGCCCTGATGGGGCTCAATGAGAGTTGGGCCATGGTGGGATAGTAGAGCAGGTGAGTGGGCGGTGCCAGGACAAGGCAAGTGCAAGCAGGGTAATCAGAAGCAATGGGAGGGGCGGGTGCTGACCAGGACCCAGAGGGTGGTCATGGGACCTGTCCCCAGACATTTGTGCTTCAATCATCAGCCAGGCCTAGGCACTGCCCCAGTGCACAAATTTCATGCACTAGGCCTCTAGTGTGTTTTATAAGTAAACTAGAGGCCGGGTGCACAGATTCATGCATATTGAAAGGAAATTAATTAGGTGGCCAACAGGGCGGGACTGAGCGAGATGAGCCAGACATGCCCTGAAGCCAACCTCCCCTGGTCCCTCTTTAGCCAATCGCACCTGGGGCGGCACCAGGGCTTGAAGGGCATCTGTGGAGTGAGTGGGTCCCTCGAGCAGGTGGGATCTCTCAGCCTGGTCTGGAAGGAACGGGCCAAACTGGCAGTCTGACATCCCTCAAGGGGTTCTGGAGTGTGAGAGGGCACTCTGCAATGTTGCTGTTGCTCAGCAGCTCCTGCGTTGAGCACCTGCCCCTTGGTGGCCAGCGTGTCATACTTTACTGGCTGGCCACTTAGCCTTTCATATATATACTAGAGGCCCTACTGCATGAATTCATTCATGAGTGGGGTCTGGCCCACCCAGCCCCAATCAGTGGATTGGGGTCGGGCCTGTCGGGAGAAGATGGCAGGAGGTTGGCTGGCAGGCCCACCCTGATCAGGGCCCGATCAAGGCTGGGCCAGCTGGTGGAAGGGGCTGTGAGTGGTGGGCTGGCTGGCCTTGCCCCAGAATGATGTGGAGGTGGCCCATCATAGGCCAATGGCCTAGAGGAGAGGCTATAGATGGTTGGCCAGCTGGCACTTTCCCAGATTGGAGTCAGGGGGCTGATCAGGGGTGGAGCTGGATGCGGGGAGGGGCCATCGACTGATCAGGGTGGTGGGGGCCCATTGGGGGTGGGGCCAACTGTGGGGAGAGGCTGCGGGTGGTTGGCCAGCCCACCCTGCCCCTGATTGAGGTGGTGGGGGCCCACTGGGTGTGGGCTGGCTGGGAGAAAGGGGCGCAGAATGTTGGCTGGCCAGCCCCACCCCCCAATCAGGCTGGTTTTCTGGCCACAGTCTTCTTAAGACCATTGTTTGTGTATATCAGAATGTAGTTACCCATTTATTAATTGAAATTATGGTTGTTTTCATAATGACCAATTGTTCTGGTTGTTGGTTCTCTCTCTCTCTCTCTCTCTCTCTCTCTCTCTCTCTCTCTCTATATATATATATATATATATATATATATATATATATATATATATATATATACCAGGTGCATGATTTTGTGCTCAGTGGGGTCTCTCAGCCTGGCCGGTGATTGAGGCCTATAAGCAGGAGGGACTGTGGGAGGTTGGCCAGCCAGGGGGAAGGATCACAGGAGTGACCAGTTGTTTGGAGGGAGGGGCCACGGGAAGTCAGCTGGCCATTCGAGATTGGCTGTGGGAACACACTGACCACCAGGGGGCAGTGCACATCATAGCGACTGGCCAGTCATTCCAGTTGTTCGGTTGCTTAGGCTTATATATATAAATATATAGATGCTATTTTGTTACTTTTCATTTGTGACTTAACTAGGCACTCAAACACTGGCTTTTTCCTAGGTCTT
Organism: Myotis pilosus; assembly: GCA_036010255.1. Lineage (NCBI taxonomy): Eukaryota > Metazoa > Chordata > Mammalia > Chiroptera > Vespertilionidae > Myotis > Myotis pilosus. The sequence goes on from JASKON010000044.1 coordinate 1,774,690, forward strand.
TCAACTAGAACATAAAACTGCACTTACCGTTCACAACAGCGTGAATGTACCTAAAGATGTTTTTGCTAAGTAAAAAAAGGCAGTCAGAGAAAGACAAATACATGATCTCACTCATATGTGGAAATTGATGAACAAAATAAAATTATGAACAAAATAGAAACAGAATTACAGATACAGAGAAAAGACTGACAGCATTAGAAGAGAAGGGTTTGGGGGGCTGAGTGAAAACAAAACAGAAATAGCCAACAGTATGTGATTACCAGAATGAAAGGAGTGTGGGGAGGTGAAAGAGGATAAATGGTGGGAGGTAATTAAGGCAGAAAGAGACTCAACTTTGAGTGGTGAGTGCAGGATACATTATACAAATGATGTATTCAGTTATACGCTTGAAACCTGTATGGTTTTATTAACCAACTAGAGGCCCAGTGCATGAAATTCTTGCATTGGGTGTCCCTCAGCTCAACCTGAACCCTCTCCAATCCAGTACTGCTGGCTCCCAACTGCTCGGCTGCCTGCCTGATTGTCCCTAACCACTTCCCTGCCAGACTGATCGACACCTAACTATTCTCCTGCTAGCCTAATTGATATCTAACTGATCCCCTGCCAGCCCGATCACCCCCAAGTGTCCTTCTCTGCTGGCCCGGTCACCCCCAACTGCCCTCCCCTAGAGACCTGGTTACCCCAAGTGCCCTTTTCTGCTGGCCCAGTCACCCCTAATTGCCCCCCTCTGCAGGCCTAGTTGCCCTTTACTGCCCTCCCCTGCTGGATGGATTGCCCATAACTGCCCTCCCCTGCCAGCCATCTTTGACCACATAGGGGTGGCCAGCTTGTGCAAAAGAGTGACAGTCAATTTGCATATTATCTCTTTATTATATAGGATGTCACCCAGACAAATAAAAATCCATTTTAAAAATAAAATAAAGTTACATGTATTGTTTCTATATGGAAATGTTTTTAGCACCATGTTATGTAATATTTTAAAATGATTTCTTTCAAATATTACAAAAAGCTTATTGCTATAATTCTTATAATTTTGATAACATAAAAAGAAACTTGCTTAAATAGGATTAGGACTTAACTTTTGTTTAAGTAAATATCACTGAAATACTATATATAAGTATCCTTGTGAAGATCAACTAGGACTAGAGATATTCAATCCCTGGAGCTTTTTAAAGTCTTGCCAAATTTAAATTATAGAAATACTAGAGGCCCGGTGCACAAAAATTTGTGCACTTGGGGGGGTCCCTCACCCAGCCTATGCCCTCTAGCAGTCTGGGACCCCTCGGGAGATAATGCCCTGCTGGCTTAGGCCTGCTCCCGGGTGGCAGAGGGCAGGCCCAATCCCTAGGTGCAGCCTCTGGTTGGGCTCAGAGCAGGGCCGATTGGGGAGTTGAGGTGCTGCCCTGTCATGCACAGAGCAGGGCGGATTGGAAGGTTGCAATGACACCCTCAGTCATGCTCAGGGTAGGGCCGATTTGGCGGGTTGGGGCACCACCCCATCACACTCAAGGCAGGGTCGATGGGGAGGTTGTGGCGCCACCCCGTCATGCACAGAGCAGGGCCAATCGGGGGGGGGGGGAGGGGCTGAGGCTCCGTACCCTGTCATGCACAGAGCAGGGCCCATCAGGGGGTTGGAGAGCTCCCCCTTGTCACTCACAGAGTAGGGCCGATAGGGGAGTTGGGGCACCGTCCCCTGTCACACACAGAGCAGGGCAGATCAGCAGGTTGGGGCACCACCCTCTATCACCCAAAGAGCAGGGCCAATCAAGGAGTTGGGGTGCCGCCACTCTCACACTCAGGGCAGGGCTGATGGGGAGGTTATGGCTCTACCCAGTCACACAGAGCAGGGCCTGTGGGGGAGGGGGGTTGGGGTGATGCCCCCTCTCACACACAGAGCCGCAGGGCGATCAGGGGGTTTGGGTGCTGCCCCGTCACGCTGATCCCAGTGCCGGGAGGCCTCACGGCTCCACTGATCCCGGTGCTGGGAGGCATATTACCCTTTTACTATATAGGGTAGAGGCCTGGTGCATTGGGGGGGGGGGGGCTGACTGGTTTGCCCTGAACGGTGTCCTGGATCAGAATGGGGGTCCCCACTGGGGTGCCTGGCCAGCCTGGGTGAGGGGCTGATGGCTGTTTGCAGTTGGTCACACACCATTCAGGGTAGGGGTCCCCACTGGGGTGCCTGGCCAGTCTGGGTGAGGGGCTGAGGGCTGTTTTCAGGCTGGGGTGACTGAAGCTTCCAACCGCTTTTTTCCTTTTTTTTTTTTTTTTATTCTGGGCCAGCTTTAGGTTGAGGCTTGGCTCCAGCTCTTAGGCCTCAGAGGCTGAAAGTAGGTTTCTGGCCTTTGCTTACAATGTTGCGAATCTGCTGGCTGAAGTCCGACGGTATTTGTTAAAATGTTTCAAACTACAGGCTCAGAGGCCTGCAGCCGCAAGTGGGGAACGTTGGAGTCCTCCGTCACTGAGGCAAGCAAGCCTCATGTTAGTTTCAAGCTGCCTGGCTGCCGGCTGCCATCTTGGCTGGCAGTTAATTTGCATATCTCGCTGATTAGCCAATGGGAAGGGTAGCAGTCGTACGCCAATTACCATGTTTCTCTTTTATTAGTGTAGATTCTAGAATCACCCACTTCAAAAGAAAAAAAAATGCCAACATAGCTATGGCTGAAATGACTTGCCAACCTATCAGAGAGTAGTCTCCTCTACTCTACTCCCAGCTTATTTAAATTATGTAATAATTAATTAAGAGAAATCAGCTTTTTATAAAAATTATCTTTGAACTTGATAATTCATTAAATTTAAAAAACACAGAGAGGCTGTTAAATTAATCATTTCATATTTACTAAACCTTAACAGAGTAGATAAAATAAGATTCATATTAATGGAAAATCTCTACAAAATATCTTAGAACAATGAAGACTGCCTCATCAATTCTGTATCTCCATGAAGGAAGTGAGCTATAAAAATAAAGCACTGTATTTAGTACTGCACCCTTTTTTTGGTTATTTTCATTTACAGTCTGAAAGAGGTAGATCTTTCTGTAACAACTGAGAAATGAATTGTGATAACAGGTGTAATAAGACTGTCATACACAACTAAAAATTAAGTCTCATAACCACAAAATGTATTTCTATAAATCTGAAGATGAAATGCTCTGCTATTTTGCATCCATGTTCTTTTGTCTACATTGAAATCCACTACCTAATCGTTTTAGAACTCTGGAAGTTTCCTCAAAAAGTGTACAACACAATTTAACTGATTTCAGCATTTAAACATTTTGTAGGCAAGCTATAGTATTTCTAAACAAGGGCTGAAAAACAAAGAGTCAGATACCATATATTTTAGATTTGCGCAAGTATAAAAACAGACCTAGCCAACTTGGGTTCAAGAACATAGTAGAAACTGTGAATCCTACATACTCATTAAAAAACACACAACTATTCTCATTAGCGATTGTCACCTCTTTTTTTCACTTGGTTAACAAATTCTAAAAAGAAATCGAAAGCTTACCAAACAATCCAGTTCCTTTTAATATCTTCTACTACTACATATTATCTAATATACTTAGTCCACCTAAAATAGTAGACCGAGTGCTGTCACTCATAAAGCTCTCAGCCCATTACCTTCTACACAAAACAACACAGAGAAGAAGTGTGATGGGATACACAACTACTTAATAAAATGTTAAGAGCTTACAAGCAGCAGCGTCCTAGTAAAATATGCTCAATTTTAAGTTAAGTTCTATTTCTCATAAGTATCTTCATTTTCTTTCAAAGAGTTGTGGACAATATTTCATTTAATAGCTACTAATAAAACATGGGTGGGGGATTGTTTGATTATGCTAATTCTGGCATTATAATTAGTCAAATTTCATGTACATTGTTTTTTCTTCACCACCTGGCCTGTTGATTATCATGGCCAATGATGAAAATTTTTAAATATTTCACACTCTAAGCTCTTTTTCCTATTGTATAATTTTTCATTTTAACCCATTTTAAATCCATTTTAAGTATGACAGGGACATTTAAGTAAAATATTGTTTTTAGATATTAAAATAAAAGAAATTAAGGAATGGAATTACAATGTTCAGGAATTTTCCCATTTTATATGCAGAGACCTAGTACTAATTTCTTTTATATGTCTGTTCTAACCTGAAATTAAAGCAGTACAACTGTTCTTAGTCACAGGAACATTTAGCCTGTTTGTCCAATGACTTGCCTATATATCCTAGTTTCTTAACAAATGGTATGTTGATATATATGTAACTTACCAAAACTCTGAATCAAGATGTGCAGTCTTCTCAATTTGTGAAGTGGTAAAAAATATTATCAAAAAGCTAGTATGAATGAAATATGCTGTTTGTTTCACATATCCCACACTCAGGTTTTATTTTTCACTTGGTATTTAAATGAGCTATCACACAAAACTAATCATTTTTATATTTTGTGTTATTGGCTAGAGAGTTTAAATTAATTTTAGTTTTTACATAGGATAGGAACCCATTGTCAGGACAAATCTAAATTTAATCATTATATATATCCAAAGGAAAAGATAAAGGAATGAACACAGAAACAGATACATTAAAAGGACAAGATAATGAACACATATTCCAATAAAGGGAAAATAAGGCAGCTATGCAATACCGCTCTGGAAATGTATACATTAAACTGCAAAACCGCTAGGCAGCCTCATGTATTGTATAGTTCAGAAGTTCCAAGAAAATACAGAAGTGGTAGAAAATGTAATAAAACTTTAATCTGAAAATCAATACTCGCTGCTTCAGAAAAGTTATATAGAAAATATATCTCTCAATACAGTAATCAGTCTTAACTGAATTCAGTAATCTCATAAACTGAATCAATGTCCAGAAGAGATCATGTGGGATGGGTCTTTTGAACTGTGTTTTGTTTTATTTGCTGCCTTGGTTTCATCCTGCAAGTAGATTCCTGGAGCTCTTTTAGAGGAAGTGTTCAACTCTTTCTGAAAAGCAATAGTAGTACAGGGCTTTATCACAGCTGTTGCTAAATCTACATCTGCTTCTTTTACAGAGACTTGCTCTTTCAGGACTTCCACCTTCTCATTGAGCTCATTTCTTTCCATTTGAAGAGCTCTAAACAGCTTCTCTAACCGTCCCAGTTTCACTTGAGAGGACTTGTACTCTTTATCACGAATAGTTTTCTGAAGAAAAAAAAAAAACGACAGAATTTATGTAATCTTAGTATATACAAACAGAAATTAGATTATTGTATACAAAATTAACTAATCTAAGCCACACTGGAAACTACTTTTTATCATCTCTTGGACATCACAGTATATGTATATACTGATATTTAAAATATTTACAATTATATGAAGCAATGCAAAAATTAAATTCTTTGTCATATTTCATTCAAGTAATCAAGATCTACTTCATGACTTTAAGTAGTAAGTATTAAGGAAATTCAGCATCTTAATTTAAAATGCTAGAAATAGGAATGTTTTTGTCTACATTGATTTTTTTTTATTCTCTTCCACCTTTTAGAGCCCTAATGTTTTCTCTTGTGAAATGTTATAAACTACCCCTACCAAGTTTATGAAAGTGAGACATTTAGAAACTGTACATGGAATTCACTTCATTGTTATTTACAACTATGACAAAAAGTAGTTTGTTGCCTTTTGGAAAGAATAAGGGCAGAAAAGCAGTAAATTACAAGTTAATCAAATCAAGTTAAATCTTAATCAAATTGTCTTTACTGAAGATCACTGCCTTTCAGGTTGCGGCCTTTGAATCAACATCAGTATTACCTGGATAATTTTTAGAATTGGATATTCTTGGGCTATATCCCAAATTTAATGAATCAAAAACTTTGAGGGGAGCAGTGTACCGAGTTTAATCATTCTTAATCTGCATAAGCAAAATCAAGATACTTTAGAGCTGTCTATAACATAAACCTGAACTAATTAGTTGGGGAAATAAGTTTAAATACCTCACTAAATTTAACTTAAGTAAACTAATTAAACTTTAGTAATCAAACCAGCAATTACTTTAGTAAACATCTAGACATTCCATCCTGCCTTAATATGAGCATTCACTATTCAGTCATGTAAAACCTTCTTACCTCTTCAGCCATTTGCAGAAGTACTTTATTATTACTTTCCCATTTGGTACGCCATATTATCATTTCTTTTTCCAGTTTCTTAATTTTCTTTGTCATCTGCAAATCAACACAATATGAATTTAAATTCTAAGTTGAATTCCGACCTACCTACCACAGAAACTTTTTTTCTTTAAAAGCTCTTTTATCTTTATAACTGTTTCCTAATAATCTTACTCTTCATTCTGTTGTCATTTTCTCCATTTGGACTTTCCTATTGATATTTTAGTGGAAGAAAATGTTCTGACCCTTGGACATTATTTTTAATACTAGAGGCCTGGGGCATGGATTCGTCCACACTGAAAGGAAATTAGAAGGTGGCCAGTAGGGTAAGACTGGGCAAGATGGGCCAGATATGCCCTGGAGCCAACCTCCTGCACTCCCTCTCTGGCTTGCCGCATGTGGGGCAGCATAGGGGCTCAAAGGTCATTTGTGGAGTGAGCAGGGTCCCTCCTGCAGTTGGGGTGCCTCGGCCTGGCTTGTGGGGATTGGGCCAAAACCAGCAGTCCAACATCCCCCGAGGGTCCCAGAGTACAAGAGGGCACTGTTCAAGATTGCTGTCGCTTCGCAGCTCCTGCACTGCGCATCTGCCTCTGGTGATCAGTGTTTATCATACCTACCATTCAATTGGCCGGTCGCTTAGCCTTTTACATATATAGATATTTTTTTACGGTTGATATTTTCCCCCTTCAGAAACATTTTATAATATTCTTCCCCACACTCATCATTGCACTTGTCTCAACTAGCTGATAGTCTGCATGTCTTTATAAAAAACAAATTTTATGTTCTCAATTTTAGAGGAAGCAGCAAATGCTAACTTCAGATACCACAATTAACTCTCTCAGATAAGGCTGCAATGCATTTCATTCCAACGGAAGATACAAGACTTTCTGCTTCCTCAGTTATATATAAAAAAAAAGTCCTTGTTCTTTGAATATAATCCCTAGAGGCCCAGTGCACGTGCACTGGAGGAGAGGGGTCCCTCAGCCTGACTTGCACCCTCTTGCAGTCCGAGACCCCTCAAGAGATGTCTGACTGCTGGCTAAGGTCCACTCCCTGCCACCACCGCTGCGCTCGCCAGCCAGAAGCTGGGCTTGCTGCTCCTTAGTGCTGCCTCAGAGTCTCTCTTGCCACCACCACTATGCTAGCCAGCCATGAGCCCAGCTTTTGGCTGAATGGTGCCCCCCTGTGGGAGTGCACTGACCACCAGGGGGAAGCTCCTGCACTGAGCATCTGTCCTCTGGTGGCCAGTGCACATCATAGTGACCAGTAGTTCCACTGTTCGATTTGCATATTAGGGTTTTATTACATAGGATTATACTAATTCATAGAGTCTTGGACAGAGATTCTTAGCCTCTAAAGAAATTAAGACTCTAAAATCACATTGGTATCAGAACTAGAGGACAGAAGAATTTAGGTGACTAGAAAGGTGCTATTAAAAGTCTGAAATATTTAGCTTTGTTTTCCTCAAAACTCACAAGACTATTTTATTTCAGATTTTGTCAAAGACAAAATGGGTCCAAAAATAAGGAGAATGTACTTAAAGCAATGTTGTAATATTCCAATTTTCAGAAATTCAGAATAAGATTCAGGTATAACTGTCAAAAAAGGATGACAAAGCCAATGCCCTATGTCATGGGTTATTACCCACAAAACTGCACCACAAGACATGGTTTCATGCTGACCTACTGGGATTTCTGTAGCCACTATCAAAGAGCAAAGTATTCCTGCCCAGAGATTCTCTCCAGGAAAGTGAATTGAAAATTGCTCTCTTAAAAATGTTCCATGTCAATAGCATGCATGTGCTATAGTACAGAGAACACATTTTTACTGTAGTCTGAAGTCTCAGCTTAAAAAAATGGCAGGTAAAATTCATCTGCTCAGGCTCATTGAATTCTCCATATTGCTGGATCTAAAAATACATGAAGGTAGTAACATAAACAATGTCTGAAATGCAGCAGATACTTTTGTAATTCTCAGTTTTCTTTTTCTTTTTTAATATATTTCAAGAAAAACAATATTAAATATAATGTTGCATGCAATAAACAATATTTTCAACAATTTTAATTCTAATGTCACATACAATAAACTAATATTTCAAGAAAAAAGATTTCAAGTATAATAACTATAATATCACACAGTTGTAGGAAATATTAAAAATTAAAAATCTGCAAATAAAGCATTACTTCTATTAGATTCTAAATTATTTTTTCTCTCTGGCATTATTTTTGTTCATCAGTTTATATTGTTCACTAGAGGCCCGTTGCACAAAGAGATTCGTGCAATAGGCCCTCCCTTCCCCTGGCTGCTGGCACCAGTTTTCCTCCGGCACCCAGAACCCAGGCCTTCGGTCTGGCTGGAGCCTTCAGTCTTTGCGGCTCCAGATGGAACCTTCAGTCTTTGTTCCGCCATTTTCCTCCTATGTTTGCAAATTAACTGCCATCTTTGTTCGGTTAATTTGCATACTCTCCTGATTGGCTGGTGAGCATAGCAGAGGTACAGTCAATTTACATGTTTGTATATTATTAGGTAAGATTCTATTCCAAAAGTGAGGGAGATTATATGATATTTATTTTTCTCAGACTGGCTTATTTCACTTAGCATAGTGGTCTCCAGTTTTAAGCATGCTGTTGCAAATGGTAAGAGTTCTATCTTTTTTACAGCAGCTTAGTATTCCATTGTGTGGATGTACCAGTTTTTTAATGCCTTCACTTGCTGATTGGCACTTAGACTGTTTCCAAATCTTAGCTATTGCAAATTGTGCTGCTATGAATACAGGGGTGCATATGTCCTTTCTGATTCGTGTTTTTGATTTCTTGGGATATATTCCTAGAAGTGGGATCACTGGGTCAAATAGGAGTTCCATTTTTAGTTTTTTGAGGAAACTGTTCTCCACAGTGGCTGCACCAATCTGCATTCCCATCAGTAGTGCAAGAGTGTTCCTTTTTCTCCACCTCCTCACCAGCACTTGTCTCTTGTCGATTTGTTGATGATAGCCAGTCTGACAGGTGTGATGTCAGGTGCCTCATTGTTGTTTTGATTTGCATTTCTTGGATGCTTAGTGACTTTGTGCATGTTTTCATATGTCTCTTGGCTTTCTGAATGTCCTCTTTTGAAAAGGTCCTTTGCCCACTTTTTGATTGTCTATCTTCCTTTATTAAGTTGTATAAGTTCCCTATAAATTTTGAAGGATAAACCCTTATCAGAGAAAACATTGGAAAATATGTCCTCCCATTCAGTAGGCTTTCTTGTTGTTCTATTGATGGTTTCTTTTGCTGCGTAAAAGCTTATTTTGATGTAGTTCCATTTGTTTATTTTCTCTTTAATTTCCATTGCCTTAGGAGCTGTATCAGTAAAGACGCTGCTACAACGTATGTATAATATTTTGCTGCTTGTGGATTCTAATATTTTTTATGGTTCCCCGTCTTATGTTTAAGTCCTTTATCCATTTTGAGTTTGTTTTTGTGTATGGTGTAAGTTGGTGTTCTAGTTTCATTTTTTTGCACGTTACCTGTCCAATTAATCATTTATTAGAGAGACTGTCCTGACTCCATTGTATGCTCTTAGCTCCTTTGTCAAGTATTAATCGAGCATAATGTTTGGATTTCTGGTTTCTCTGTTCTGTTCCATTGGTCTATGTCTGTTCTTGTGCTAGTACCAGGCAGTTTTGAGAACAGAGGCTTTGTAATATAGCTTGATATCTGGTATTGTGATCCCTCCAACTTTGTTCTTCTTTCTTAGGATTGCTGTGACTATTTGTGGTCTTTTCTTTTATTCCATAAGAATTTGTTCTAAGTCTGTGAAATATTTCATTGGTTTCTTAATGGGGATTGCATTAAATCTATAGATTGCTTTGGGCAGTATGAATATTTTAATGATGCTGAATCTACCAATCGATGAACATGGTATATTCTTCCATTGTTTATGTCTTCCTCTATCTCTTTTTTCAACATCCTGTAGTTTCCCAAGTACAATTCTTTTACCTCCTTAGTTAAGTTTATCCTAAGTATCTTAATTTTTTTGTTGCAATGTTAAATGGGAATGTTTCTTCAGTTTTTCTTACTGTGAGTTCATTATTGGTGTTAAAAAAGCTATAGATTTCTGGGTGTTAATTTTGTATACTGTTACATTGTTGAATTCCTTTATTAAGTCTAGTTTTTTTGATAGAATCTTTGGTGTTTCTACATTAAGTCATCTGTGAATAATGACAGTTTTACTTCTTTTCCAATTTGAAAGCCTTTTATTTCTTGTCTGATCACTATGGCTAGCACTTCCAGTACTCTGCTGAACAGGAGTGGTGAAAGTGGGCATTCCTGTCTTGTTTTTGTTCTTAGGGGAAATGGTTTTAGCTTTTGCCCATTGAGTATGATGTTGGCTGTAGGTTTGTCATATATGGCCTTTATAATGTTGAGATATACTCGCTCTATTCCCACTTTGCTGTGTTTTTACCAAAAATGGGTGTTGGATTTTGCCAGATGCTTTTTCTGTGTCTATTGATATGATCATGTCATTCTGTTTGTCAATTTATTTATCGATTTGCAAATATTGTACCAGCCTTGCATCTCTGTAATAAATCCCACTTGATCATGGTGTATGACCTTTTTAATATATTGTTGGATGCGATTTGCTAATTTTTTTGAGGATTTTAGCATCTATGTTCACCAAGGTTATTGGCCTATAATTCTCTTTCTTTGTGGTGTCTTTATCTGGTTATGCACTTACGATAATTTTATGCTGGCTTCATAAAAGGAGTTTGGAAGTGTTCCTTCATCTTGGGTTTTCTGAAGGAGTTTGAGGAGTATAGGGATTAGTTCTTCTTTGAAAATTTGATAAAACTGCCTGGATCCAGGCTTTTGTTTGCTGAGAGTTTATTGTGTGTGTGTGTGTGTGTGTGTGTGTGTGTGTGTGTGTGTGTGTGTGTGTTTAGTTTTTATTACTGCTTCTATTTTGTCAGTTGTTTTTGATCCAATCAGGTTTTTTGAATCTTCCTGTTTGTTTTGGGAGATTGTATTTTTCTAGGAATTTGTCTATTTACTCTACAATGTCCAGCGTGGCATATACAGTTGTTCACAGTATTTTCTTGTAGTCCTTTGTATTTCTGTGGTGTAGTGGTTACTCCTCCACTTTCATTTCTGATTTTATTTAATTGGGTCCTCTCTCTTTGCTTCTTGATGAGTCTGGCTAATGGGTTATCAATTTTGTTCATCCTTTCAAAGAACCAGCTCTTGGTTTCATTGATCTTTTGTAATTTTTTTAGTGTCTGTGTTATTTTTGCTCTAGTCTTTATTATTTCCTTCTTACTCTGGGCTTTTTTGTTGTTGCTGCTTTTTAAGTTGTATGGTTAAATAACTTATTGCTGATTTTTCTTGTTTTTAGAGGTATGCTGGTAGTGCTATGGTCTCCCATTTTAGGACTGCTTTTGCTGTCTCCCAGAGATTTCTGGGTTGTTGTATGTTCATTTTCATTTGTTTCCAGGTTGTTTTTTAATTTCTTGATCCGTTGGTAACCCAATTCTTTGTTTAATAAAATGCTATTTAGCCTCCATGTATTTGAATGTTTTGGGGTGTTTTTACTGTAGTTGATTTCTAATTTCATTCCAGTGTTGTCTGAGATGTTTGATATGACTTCAACTTTTTTAATCTTGTAGAGACATGTTTTGTGTCCTACCATGTAGTCTATCTTCGTGAATGATCTATGTGCACTTGAGAATAATGTATATTCTGCTGCACTGGGGTGAAAAGTTCTATAAATATTAATTAAATCCACCTGATCCAGTGTGTCCTTGGAGTCTCTATTTCCTAGTTAAGTTTTTGTCTGGAAAATCTACCCAGTGAAGTCAGAGGGGTGTTAAAGTCCCTTAGTATGATTGTATTGTGGTCAATCTCTCCCTTAAGGCCTCTAGTGGGTTTTTTGTTTGATTTGTTTTGTTTTTTCATAAATTAGGTGCTCCTGTATTGGGTGCATATGTTTATCAGGGTAATATCCTTTTGTTGGATTGATCCCTTTAGTATCACATGGTGACTTTTGTTGTCTCTTGTGATGGCCTTCATTTTAAAGTCTATTTTGTCAGATATGAGTATTGCTACTCCACCTTTTTCTTTTCCATATGCATGGAAAATTTTTCCATCCCTTCACTTTCATCTTGTGTGTGTATTTTTTCCTTTTTCTTGAAGTGGGTCTCTTGTGGACAGTATATAGTTGGGTCATGTTTTTGTATCCATTAGCTACCCTATGCCTTTTGATTGGAGCATTTAATCCATTTACATTTAGGGTTATTATTGATAGGTACTTATTTATTGCCATTTTAATTCTGTATGGTAGGTTTCTCTTTCTGTTTCTTCTCAATACAGCAATCCCTTTAGCATTTCTTCTAATGCTGTCTTGGAGGTGATGTTCTCTTTTAGACTTTTTTTGTTTTGTCTGGAAAGCTCTTTATTTGATCATCTATTTTGAATGACAGCCTTGCTGGATACAGTAATCTTGGTCTCAGATCCTTGCTTTCTCTTATCTTGATTACTTCATGCTGTACCCTTCGGGCCTGTAGAGTTTCTTATGAGAAATCAAGTGTCAGCCTTACAGGAACTCCTTTGTAGATAACAGTTTTCTTCTCTCTTGCTGCCTTTAAGATTCTCTGTCTTTAATTTCTGGATCCTTAATTATGATGTGTCTTGGCGTAGGAATGTTTGGGTTCTTATTTGGTGTTCTCTGTGCCTCCTGAACTTATGTGATTTTTCCTTTACCAGGTTAGTGAAGTTTTCTGCCATTATTTCTTCAAACATCTTCTCTATGCTTTTCTCTCTTTCTGCCTCTTTGGGCACACCTGCTATTCTAATATTGTTATGTTTCACATTACCCCATAGCTCCTTTATGCTGTCCTGCTTTTTATTTTTTTTTTCTTTATGGTTCTCTGATTGATAATCTCAACTTACTCTTCTAATTCACTGGTTTGTTCCTTAGTTTCCCCTACTCTGCTGTGTATTCTTTCCAATGTGTTATTTGTGTTGTCGTTCTTTGTCTCAGATTGTTTTTTCAAAGTTACTATAATTTTTTTCATGCTGTTGAACATCTTTACCATCATTACTCTGAACTCTGTTTCAGATAAATGTCTTATCTCTGCTTCATTTATCTCTTCTCCTAGAGAATTCTCTAGGTCTTTCATTTGGGGGTTGTCTCCTCACTATGGCTTTCTGTTTGGGTTTATGACTATGAATGAGGTAGATCCTCTGCAGCTCTCAATCTTTAGTTTTAGATTCTGTTAAAGGCTGTTTCTGACTAATTGGATCTGGCAAAGACTCAAAGACCCCAGAGACTGCCTTTTGATACCACTTGAATTGCCCCCAGGCCATTATAACATTGTGGGGCAGTTGCTTCTGCCTGGGGCTAATTGTTATTTTTAATCTCTTTAGTATCCTCAGGGCAAGTTTTCAATCGCGTTGTGTCAACTGTCTTCCCTACAGGCAAGGCAGATGTCTAGGTGGGAAAGATGTCCTTCCCTGAGTCAGAATGACTCAGCCCAGGAAAATTGGGTGTCTGCCTTCTGAACTTTACCCTGGAGTCCCCAGTTCTGGCTTCTGTTCTCAGCTCTAACCCACTCTGTTCTCTCTCTCCCAGAGCACAAAGTGGGTGGCTCCACAGGTAATTTTGTGCATTGGCTCTTTAAGAGGGTGCCTGAATTTTCAGCTGTTACTCTCTGGCAGATAGTACCCTGCTGCTTTTCAGAACCAGATGTTATGTGGGTAACCTCCTCAGTTTTGGTGCTCTCTGTTGGGCGGGGGGGGGGGGGGGGCAGCTTTGGGATCAGATCCCCAAGTTCTCAGTCGCAACCTCACACAGCTGAGATATCTCCCCGGGACTTCAGTTGCTGTCTATAAGCACCCAGCCAGCCCTTTCTAGCCTCCTCCCCTCCTACCAGTCTCTATGCTGTCTTTATTTTCTGTCCTCGGGTATCAGGGTTCTCTCCTGCGAGTTTTCCACTGACTATGAGGAAGTTTTTCTATATTTTAGGTGTATTACCAGTTTGTTCCTAGGAACATGACCATTCAGCATCCACTTACTCTGCTGCCAGTTTTAATCTCCCTTGTTATTCTCATTTTTAACAATGAAGGAAAAGAGAGCTTAAACAACATGTCAATGGTCTTTAATAAATAATGTAAAAAATTATTAATGTGAGAAATCTGACCATTGTATAAAAGAGTTCAACCAGTATACAATATATGATAATAGTGACTAATATCTATTGACAGGTTACAGAATGCTAGGCTTTATTGATACTTATCTTCTAATGACCACCTTTTCTTTAAAAAAAAATATTTTATTGATTTTTTACAGAGAGAAAGGGAGAGGAATAGAGAGTGAGAAACATCGATGAGAAACATCGATCAGCCGCCTCCTGCAAACCCCTCCACTGGGGATGTGCCCACAACCAAGGTACAAGCCCTTGACTGGAACCGAACCTGGGACTCTTCAGTCCGCAGGCCGAAGCTCTATCCACTGAGCCAAACTGGTCAGGGCAGACCACCTTTTCATAAAATCTCAATTTTAAAGGGGAAATGCCAAAGTAAATAGCTTGCCCCAAGGAAGTCACACATGCAAAAATCAGACCTCAGTTCCAGAATCTATGCTTCAAACTAAAGTGTTCCCTGTTTATTTTAGGACAGCGAAAGATAACTGTAGTCTTTAAAATTAAATTTAATTCCATATTCTGAAGTAAAATTGGTAAGGATGTCCTTGTATGCTATATTAGTAAGTAAAGTAAAATTTAAAAAAGAAAAAGTAAAAATGCCCTACCCGGTTTGGCTGAGTGGATAGAGCGTCGGCCTGCAGATTCAAGGGTCCCAGGTTCAATTCCGGTCAAGGGCATGTACCTTGGTTGCGGGCACATCCCCAGTAGGAGTGTGCAGGAGGCAGCTGATCGATGTTTCTCTCTCATTGATGTTTTTAACTCTATATCCCTCTCCCTTCCTCTCTGTAAAAATCAATAAAAATATATTTTTTAAAAAAGTAAATGTATTTTAAACATTTAGTTAGATCCTTAGAAATAGTCTATTCAAACCAAAATGTATTACTATGCTCGGTCTGATTCTTAAAAAAACAAACAAACAAAAAAAACAACCACAAAAAACAAACAAACAATTTACACAACATTTTGTAAAAGAAATGAAATCATCTGTAAGTGGTTTAAAAAATATATATATTTCTAGTTCAGTTGGAGCTTTGTCCTGTACATTAAAAGGTCATGGGTTTGCCCTCGCTGGTTTGGCTCAGTGGATAGAGTGTCAGCCTGCCAACTGGAGGTTCCTAGGTTGGATTCTAGTCAAGGGCACATGCCCAGGTTGTGGGCACACCCTGGTTACTACTAGGAGGCATGCAGAAGGCAGCCAATCAATGATTCTCTCTCATCATTGATGTTTCTCTCTCTCCCTTCCTCTCTGAAATCAATAAAAAAATATCTATTTTTAAAAAAGGTCATGGGTTTGACCCATGATTGAAGCACCTACTTAGGTTTTGAGTATGGTCCCCTGGTTGGGATATGAGTGGCAACCAATTAATGTATTTCTCTCTCTTTAAGGTTGATAAAACAAAAAGCATATGCTCAGGTAAGGAATTTAAAAAAAACTAATTCTAAGAAAAATTGTCCTTATTAGGAGAATTCTCTTAAATAATAACAGAATTTTGAGGGTTTGGAGACTATTAGCAATATGAGGCAATTTCTGGACATAATGCATGAACATGCCAATGAAGGATCAGAAAAGATAAACTTAACATTGTATCACAATATAAACTCTTCCAAACAACAATACTTAATCAAATTTAAAATAACCATATGTAAATTTTCTAGTAATATTCTACTATAAATATGCAAATACCTTTTCCATTTCCTGCCTGAAGGTTGTAAACAGCTCATTGCTTTTTGCCATGGTAGTTTGGAATTCTTCAAACTTATCCATATAAAGAGAAAGCTACCGAAAAAAGTATAAAATATTCTGAGTTCCAGATAAGTAATTTAAAATCCAAAAGACTTTAAAAGAATATGGCTAAACACTGGTGACTTGTTATATGTAATAAAAATAAGAACAAACAAATAGCAAATCTTGGGTGAACCATACAGTAGGTAGCTAAAATTCTGATAAACCATTGAAGTTTATAAAATTTTGTTTAATCTGTTTAAATGCTTAAAAATGTACAAATATTACATCTATCATAATAAAACTAATGTGCAGTGGTATGGCTGTACATTATATCATACAATTAATATCATACATAAATATCATACAATCAATATTTTATGCACTACCACTCTCCTTACATTTCAAAAATTGTACTTGGAAAAAGGTCATTCTTTTATGTATACCACCTGCATCGTTTTTAGCTTGATTTCAAGGCTATCTTTTTCTTGAACACTGAAGGAAAACGAAACAAAAGAATAGTTTGGTTGAAAAAGAATTTAGTGGTAGTAGAGAAAAAAGGAAAGCTAAAAGTGATAGAAACATCTTTCACAAATTCAAGTAATTTTTATTCTAGCTAGAAAAAGAATGCTGACTGAATACAGAATGCAGTCATCTTTTTTAGGGGGAGAGTTACAGTAGTAGCCAAAAAAAAAAAAAAATGTGATGAGCCCTGAACTATGACTTAAGGGCTAAATTTCTTTATTTAGACTAGGATGGATTACTTTATAAATGTTCTAATATAACTACATTATTTTCAGTATGAGAAAACGTAGGTCAAAAGAAATATTGTATTCCACCGGGAACATGCTCCAAGATCCCAAGTGCATACCTAAAATGATGCACTATATGTATATGTATATGTATATGTATATGTATATGTATATGTATATACATATATATACTAGAGGCTCAGTGCACAAATATTTGTGCCCTCGGGGGTAGGGGGGGTCCTTCAGCCCAGCCTGTGCCCTCTCCCAGTCTGGGACCCCTCGGGAGATAACCTGGTGGCTTAGGCCTGCTCCTGGGTGGCAGAAGGCAGGCCCAATCCCTAGGTGCAGCCCCTGGTTGGGCTCAGAGCAGGACCAATTGGGGAGTTGGGGCACCGCCCCCTGTCATGCACAGAGCAGGGCGGATTGGGAAGTTGCTATGCCACCCTCAGTTACGCTCAGGGTAGAGGCCATTGGGGGGGTTGGGGCACCGCCCCTTGTCACACTCAAGGTAGGGTCGATGGGGAGGTTGTGGCACCACCCCCTGTCATGCACAGAGCAAGGCCAATCAGGGGGTTGGGGCGCTGCCCCCTGTCACTCACAGAGAAGGGCCAATCGGGGGGTTGGGGCTCCGTACCCTGTTACGTGCAAAGCAGGGTCGATCAGGAAGTTGGGGAGCTCCCCCTGTCACGCACAGAGCAGGGCAGATCAGGGGGTTGGGGCGCTGCCCTCTATCACCCACAGAGCAAGGCCGATCAGGGGGTTGGGGCGCCACCACAGTCAAACTCAGGGCAGGGCCGATGGGGAGGTTTATGGCTCTACCCCATCACACACAGAACAGGGCCTGGGGGAGTGGGGGCGTTGGGGGTCCACACCCTGTCACACACAGAGCCGCAGGGCTATCAGCGGGTTGGGGCACTGCACCCTGTCACACACAGAGCTGCAGGGCAATCAGAGGGTTGGGGAGCTCCCCCCATCAGGCACAGAGCAGGGCTGATCAGGGGGTTGGAGCGCCTTCCCATGTCACGAACAGAGCAGGGCCGATAGGGAGGTTGTGGCCCCACCCCCTGTCACACATAAGAGCTGCAGGGCTATCAGGGGGTTTGGGTGCTGCCCCCTGTCACACTGATCTCAGTGCCGGGAGGCCTCGCAGCTCTGCTGATCCCGGTGCTGGGAGGCATATTACCTTTTACTATATAGGATAGAGGCCTGGTGCACATATGGGGGCTGGCTGGTTTGCCCTGAACGGTGTCCTGGATCAGGGTAGGGGTCCCCACTGGGGTGCCTGGCCAGCCTGGGTGAGGGGATGATGGCTGTTTGCAGCTGGTCACACACCCTTCAGGGTGGGGGTCCCCACTGGGGTGCCTGGCCAGTCTGGGTGAGGGGCTGAGGGCTGTTTTCAGGCTGGCGGGTGACGGAAGCTCCCAACCGCTCCTTTTTTTCTTTTTTTTTAAATTCTGGGCTAGCTTTAGCTCTGAGGTTCCAGCTCTTAGGCCTCTGCTCCTGAAAGCAGATATCTGGTTTGTTTTGGTTCTATAATCGAAACAATGTATAACTCCAGCTCTGAGATCCCGGCTTGCTGAAAGCAGGTTTCTGGGGTTTTGTTTAGTTTCTCTATGTTACAATGTTTCAAACTGCAGGCTCAGAGGCCGGCAAGGCAGGCGGGGAATGTTGGTTTCCTCCGTCACTGAAACAAGCAAGCCTCACGTTAGTTTCAAGCTGCCTGGCTGCCAGCCGCCATCTTGGCTGGCAGTTAATTTGCATATCACCCTGATTAGCCAATGGGAAGGGTAGCAGTAGTATGCTAATTACCATGTTTCTCTTTTATTAGATAGGATACACACACACACACACACACAGTTTCCTCCTATACATACTTACTGATGACAAAGTTTATGAATTAGGTATAGAAATAGATCAACAAAAATAGCTAATAATAAAATGTATCTTTTATAATAATATACTGTAAAACTTATGGGAATGTAGTATGTCTCTTTCTCTGATAAATTCATACCAATCAGATAACTGGTAACATATACAATGTGGAGACGCTGGACAATGGGATAATTTATGTCCGAGGCAGAACAGAGCATAAGGTACAAGATTTCATTATGCAATTCAGAATGCAAAGCAATTTAAAATTTATAAATTATTTATTTCTGAAATTTCCACTTAATATGATAAAACTGCAGAAAGTGAACGCATGGCTAAGGGTGACTGCTGTAAAGTGTTTTTGTGCCTCTGAGGCACAAAGAAAAGTGACAGTGCTTCTAAGGCTGCTGGCCTGGAAGAGTGTAGGAGAAGAAACAATGATGGTGGCTCAGTTAGATTGAGGGAGTTCTGGCACTTGAGGGAGGTAAGAAGTTATGGCAGTTTTGGCATGGTCCATTTTTATTGAAGATGGTACATCCAAGGTAGACTGCTCCATCTGTGAAGTCAATGCTGGCCCAGTCTGTTAGTTGTGAGGGCATCAACAATTGCTGGAAACTGACATGGTAAAAGCAAAGAAAGAAACCAACTCTCGGGAAAAACATCTACAGCCACGTATAGGGAGTGGGAAGATAAAGAATTGACAGCAAAAACAAATAATTAGATAAGAATTCTAAAGAGTAACAAATCACAGACAACAACAGAACTTAGTGAAAAGGCTCCCCTGTGACTATTACTACAACAATTATCAATGACTCACAATAAGGAACATCTTTCCAAACTATACATACACTTTTTCTACCTTCCCCACATGGATTTTCTTCTCCATTTATGTGAACAACTGAATGTTTAGGGCCAATGCCCTGACTGGGTAGCAAATTGGTTAGAGCATCTTCCCAATATGCCAAGATTGTGGAATCCATCCCCGGTGAGAGAACATACAGGAATCAATCAATGAATGCATAAATAAGTAGAACAACAAAATTCTACCTTTTTTTTTCTAAAAACAACCAACCAAAGAAACAAAACACACAAAACAAGAAACAACCTACAAACAATGAATAAACGTATAAAGATAATGAGTAAGGAGTTTAAATTTATTAGAAGCATGCTAATAGGATCATAACAAACTTCTGAGAGTTGATTCCTCTTCAATTGTCACAATAAGTTAGTTTAGTTTTATAGATTATCACTACATTATAAAATGTTCCCAAAGATAATGGTTGCTCATGAATATAGGTGCATTCCACTCTTAATGTATTAGTGTACTTCAGAACTAATTAAAGTAATTGTTACATTAAACATATGTTTTAAACAGATAGTACTTTCTTGAACAGAATATAATCTAGTTAACTAAAAGAGAATAAATTATGCATATAAATACCTAATTGCTTCTGTCTGTTCAAATTAAGTAGGTATTAGTAATTCTTCAAATATGGAAAACCCATTCTTTCTTTCATCTTTTAAATGAGTTTGAGCATCTGCTTACTTTATTCCACAAATAAGACACTCCAATGGGGTAACAGAAAAAGACTGAACTGACATACAGAGAAAACCCTAATTTTTTTAAAAAGTACTGACACATGCAATATTACCTGGAAGTGGGCCTGTGTAACCATATGCAGTTTTTTAAATTACATATAGGAAAAAAACATGTATTTTTTGCCAGTTTTATTTTCCTCAAAGAACAAAATTAGAGATACTAGAAAAGTATCGAGGATAATAGAAAGGGCACAATGAAAATAGGCTGAATAGTCATCCTTATTCCCCACGGACTAAGAGATTTCATAGGACATAGAACTTATAACGTAAAATCAAGAAAAGTCAAATGCATGGAAAAAAATCCAAGAGGGTAAGAGATCTATTCTTCTGTTCTAGTTGGCTCTGCCTGGGACCAAGGAAACTCATAAATTCTATTATTCTCTGTTGTCAAGTTACCTGCTGTTTTAATTGTACTTCTTGATGTTTCATTTCTTCATATTTGTACCTTGATTCAGTTGCTTCTTTTAATAACTAGAAAATAGAAACATTCTGGCAAAATACTAATAGTAATTAACGTATGTTTAAAATGTCAAATGACCAGATAACCTTAGCCTTTATTCATTTTATTTATGAAAGAATCACAGGTCAGTGGGTGAAACATCCTATTACATCTCCTGTCAATTATCTATATATTTTTTTTTATCAATACCAGTTTAACACTTAGATATGTAAGAATAGTATTTTAGCTGATTATAGAGAAGAAGTATCCTGGTGGCATAAGGTTTATCAAGTCAGTGTTACAGTCTGCTATTTTAAACAAAAATAACTAGACCAAATGGAAACAGAAAACAAGACTAGAAATCTTGACAGTATCTTGATAGAAGCTCTTCTATTCCATGAGTGGCAATTTGAGTAGAAAAAATATGGAACCAATTAATGAAAACAGAGATCAGATTTCTAACTCTGTTTCTGGGAAGAAGGGTCTGATCAACACAGGGTGGGGCAAAGGTAGATTTATAGTATTAAGTACATAAAACACCGTTTATTCTTTTATCACTATTTGTTCGTTATTGTATTATTTTCTAATACAAATAACGGTGAACCTACTTTTGTCCTACCCTGTTTACATGGGTTTAAAAGAAAATTATATAGTAAAGTTGCATGGTACATAATTATGAAATTCAGTCTTTAAACTTCTGAAACAAAATGTTATACACAATTAAGCCTTTAAAAGTCCTTAAATCAACCAGAAAGTATACATATGTAGTACATGTATGTATGTATGTGTATGTGTATATATGTTGAAAACAGTAATTGCTTCTTCAGTTAAGTATTGGATACCATTGTTGGCTTTCACTGAATGTTCACTCTGTGAAATTGTATCTCTCTAAACCTTCGACCTGCACTTAATGAGTTTTTCACATCCTGAGGAATACCTGAATGATCCATTGAATGAAATAGTCCATTTTATGTAATAAAAGGCTACTATGCATATCGACTAGCCAGTCACTATAATGTGCAGTCTGGCCAGGGCGCAGACACTCAATGCAGGAGCTGCCCCATGGTGGTCAGTGCACTCAAACAGAGGGAAAACCACTCAGCCAGAAGCCAGATGTTGAGTGCAGTGGTGGTGGCGGCAGCCTCTCCTGCCTCCACGGCAGCGCTAAGGATGTCCAACTGACAGGGAGTAGGCCTAAGCCGTCAGACATCCCCTGAGGGCTCCAGAGAGGGAGAGGGTGAAGCCGGGCTAAAGGGACCTCCCTCCCCATGCTCAAATTTTGTGCACTGGGTCTCTAGTATTATTATAACTATTTACCACTTCATTTAAGTTACATATGTAGTTTAATTTCCATATTTTAAGTTTGGATTCTAACTATAATCACAGTTGGAAAACCTGATATAAAATACTAGAGGCCTGGTGCATGAAATCCATGCACTCGGGGGTTGGAGGGTCCTTCAGCCCAGCCTGTGCACTCTTGCAGTCCAGGAGCTCTCGGGGGAAGTCTGGCTGATGGCTTAGGCCCATGGGTCATCTTTAGCACTGCCACAAAGGTGGAAGAGACTCCCGCCACCAACTGCTGCGCTCGGCAGCCATAAGCCTGGCTTCTGGCTGAGTGGCGCTCCCCCTGTGGGAGCACTCCAATCCTGCATTGAGCATCTTCCCCATGGTGGTCAATGTGTGTCATAGTGACTGGTCATTCCACTGGTTGATTTGCAGATTAACCTTTTATTATCCTACTAGAAGCCCGGTGCATGAATTCATGCAGCAGTGGGGTCCCTCCACCTGGCCTGCAGGATCAGGCCAAAACCAGCTCTGTGACATCCGAGGGTTCTGGATTGCATGAGGGTGCAGGCCAGACTGAGGGACCCCACTGCTGCACTGGGCCTCTAGTCCTATATAAAAAAAACATAGTATGCAAATGCCCCCTCGACCGGAGTTCATCTGGGAGTTCAACCAGAGGACAGGCTGGCCAGGGAAAGGAAGGAGGTCCCAGCTGGCAGCGCTGGTATGTGGCTAAGGGAAGGGAGGGAGGCCGTGGCGCGGGCAGGTGGCCAGGGGAAGAAAGGAAGTACCAGCCAGGAGCCAGCAGCACATGGTCATTGTGCTGTTCGGTCGATATGCATAGTAGCCTTTTATTACATAAGATGGACTATTTCATGGACCCTACCAGCGCATGAATTTTGTGTACTGTACCTCTACTATAATTAGATAACTGTCTAGAATAACTGTCTTTAGCTCTCACAGCCAAACTTGCCAAATGACTGCCACAATTTTAAACCTTGAGATTATTACCTAAAATTCAAGGCAATACTCTATACAAAGAAAAAATAAAACATATACAGGTCTTTCCACTAATTTGGTCTAAAACCTAGTGTGTTTTAGACCATCAGAAATAAAGGCTGAATGTATTCTAACATTTCTCAATCTAGAGTAAAAAAAAAATGCATGATTTAGATGTAAAATGTTAAACTAGTTTAAATGATGTTAAAAGCTTTGATTATAATTCTGGCAATACATTTCTTTAAGAAATAGAACTTACAAACTCTCTCTCTCTCTGATGTTTTTCATCAGCTTCCTTTATGAGTTGTGTTGTTTGCTGAAGCTTGGCATCCACAAGCTGTTGTTGTAGTTCCTTACGTTTGAACACTTTATCAATACGCTATAGAAAAAATAAAATTTCTTCCAACACTTAGTAAAAAAAGGGAACACATGGATGAAAAGAAATAACATAAGCTACAATTACTTGTTTCTGTTTTTCCTGTTAATATAATCATAGCTAATACCATTAAATGTTTCTGTCCCTACACTTGCAAAAGCATCTATGTATATCACCTTGCAACCATCCTGAACTTGCAGGAATCATCCCCGCTGATTACTACATGGTACCCATGGTTGTTGAAGTTGAAGGTAATCTGTCAACCATCAACAGTTTCATACTTCCCATTTCTGCTCTACATTAGAAAATTAGGTCTAAGTTATCAAAAAGGATGGAGATCAAACTATTAAACTCATTCATAACACACATAAATTCCTGAACATTTTTTTTTCTCATTAGATTTCCCCAAATTTCTTAATGCAGGTAAGTTGCATGATATAATGGTAGAAATAACCTAGGGTAAACCCAGGCTCAGTGAATGGCCTTGGGTAAATTCTGTCCCTTAATAAACTTCAGCTCTGTATCTATGAAGGTGAAAACCACATATACTTTACAGAGTTATAAAAATCCATGCAATGATTAAACTAAGATGCTTGGTGCCTAGCATGTATTACATGCACAATTGGTAAGAGAAGAAGTTATTATTATTTTCAAACTCAATTGTTAAGTGGTATTTATGGACAATGAAATAATTAGAATACTGTTCACAGATGAAGAAATAATATAACTCTTTTAGTTATAAAATCCTATGTAATAGAAAAAAATGCTGATTTATAACAGGTAACTTAATTAAGTTTTGAGGAGAACATGAGATCTGTCTTTGATTGAAAATAGTTCAATATATTATTAAATTATATCTTAACCAAAAAGAAAAATGTGGTAATACCTAAAATAAATAAGACAAGTGATATAAAAATATACTTTAAAATTCTCATTAATATGGAAGTAGACTATCATTCTTAAAAGGGTAAAAATTTAAAGACTCCATTAAACAAAATGAGAAGTTTGTAAAAAATAAATCTACTAAAAATAAAATTCACTCATAGGCCTAAAACAAGTTTCCTTAAAAATATATTGCAAGGAAGGGAAGAAAAGGAGAGAAACCTACACATTAAAAAGAGCTGAGACATAGTAATTAATAAAACATATAAACCTTGTTTGGATCTGATCCCAGAAAACTTAACCATATGGGTGGGACATAGAAATGTAAATAGTGACAAAACATTTAACTGATTATTGATAAATTTTAGGTGTAACCATGTTATCATTTATCATGGTTCTGCTTCAAAAGAAGTTCATGACTGTTATTTCAATATATGCATTCAAATAGTGCTGAGAGTGATGTATTTATTTAAAAATGAATAAAATAACAGTTGCTAGACACAAAAGTGGATAACTTCTGAAGCTAACTGATGTATATTTTACTTTTAAGTTTGACACTTGCTATGATAAGTTAAAAAACTGTTAATAGATGAAAGAGAATAGTCAAATATGTTTTCAAAGACTTTTTAAAACTGTAAATTAAAACAAATCTCAAATTTGAATTGAAATTGGATAAATGCCTTAAGTGCTCTTTTGGTAGTAAAACACATAAAACTTCATTTTAAATAGTCATAATCTTTAAAAATTATTAATTTGAATCTTTTCATGTAAGGAACTCAATATACACAAATAAAAGTAACAATTTTTTATTATCTTAAAGCATAATAAAGACAGGGAGGCATTCTTTGAAAAACCCAAAGCCTCCCACACTACATATTTGATCTCTTAAAGTAAGAAAGCTAAAATAAGCAGTTTATCACCAACTTACTTTTAATTTAGACACTATCTAACTTCCAGACTAGCTTATAAAATAAATGCAATGATCAGGTTCTGCAACCACTGATCAATCCTTTAGACGTCTGTCTTCTTTAAGTGTGTAATAAATAGGAGGAGTGTGTGATGGATTAGAAGTTTCATTTGCCTTCTCCCCAGATAATAGAGTAGATGGAATGCAATGATACTTATACATTGTACAGATATTCATAGAAGTCTAAGATAGAGTATTTGGAAATATAATGTGTATGCTAAAATCACCAGCTTCCAAGTATAAAATCACAATCTTCCAAGTATAACATGGCAAACAAGCAGTACTTAATGCATCTGCTAGAAATTACTTCAGATGTCCAAAGCCACTGACTCCTGGGCCATGGAGTGAGGGTGCCAGTTAGTTCTTCAATTCACATGGTGCCAATTCTTCTCTAATAAATGCCTGATTTCTAACACGCATATACAAAAGATCTAAAATATTGTCCTGTAACAGTAGCTTTAAATTAGCAATGAATGGTAAAAGATTTTGATAATAATGAGATGCTGTTTAAGTAAATAAAACATCTTTACCTCCTCTCTCAGTGTGTATTGTTCAATGAGCCTCTTCAGCTTCTCTCCCAGTTCAATGTTCTCCTGACGAAGTTTGGTGTTGTGTATGTCATGTTGTTCCAGCTGTGTTTGAATTTCATTTAAAGTAAACTGGAAATGTGACGTTGCTTTTTTACGACTTTCTTCCTCTTCTCTTGCCTGCTGCATATTTTCTTCCTTATCATCCAAAATAATTTCTGTTAATAGTGTTAAACCTATAGATAAAATGCTCACACAAAAGATGTTATTGCTATGTGGGTTAATGTTACTTCTGAGCTACTATTCCTTCTTCTGACTAGAAAGCTCTTACTTAAGAGCGCTGAGATTGTTCTAAGTAATTACCAGACAGATAAAACTGCCCTGATCTAGACTAAAAAAGACAAACATGCAAACTGACCATACCTTCGCTATGCCTTAAGCCATGCCCACCAGCCAGAGTGACTATATGCAAATTAACCCAACCAAGATGGCAGCCAGCAGCCACGGAGCTGGAGCGAGCAGGAGGCTTAGTTGCTCCAGTGATGGAGGAAGCCAAGCTTCCCACCTGCCACGGCCGGTGATGAGCTACACTGAAGGCAATAAAGTTTCAATTATAGAAGGTAAATAAATCCCAGAATAAAAAAATAAAAAAAGAAGAGGCTTGGAGCTTCCGTCGTGGGGGGGCTTGGCCAGCCTGAAAACGGCCCTCAGCTCGCACCCAGACTTGCCAGGCACCCCAGTGGACCCCCCCACCCTAAAGGGGTGTGGCCAGCCTGAAAACAGCCATCAGCCACTCACCCAGGCTGGCCAAACCTCCATGCGGTGAGGGTCCCCCGCGTTTCCCTTGCAGCCCTGGCTTCATCTAGTCTAGTTAGCATATTAGACTTTTATTATTATAGATTATTATAGACCAGAGGCCCGGTACACGAAATTTGTGCAGGGGAGGGGTGTCCCTCAACCGGGCTTGCACTTTCTGCAATCTGGGACCCCTTGGGGGATGTCCGACAAACCAAAATGAGGGACAACCCTCTCATAATCCGGGACCGCTGGCTCCTAAACCGGAAGTTGGACATCGCCCTCACAATCCAGAACTGCTGGCTCCTAACCACTTCCCTGCCTTGATTGCCCCTAACCGCTTCTGCCTGTCAACCTGATCACTTCCTCACTGCTCCCCTGCTGGCTCGATCACCCCTAACTGCCCTCCCCTGCCAGCCCTATCGTCCCCCAACAGCCTTCCCATTGGCCCGCTCACCCCCAACGGCCCTCCCTTGCTGGCCTGGTCACTTCCAACTGGCCTCCCCTGGCAGCCTGGTTGCCCCCAACTGCCCTCCCCTGCTGGCCTGATTGCCCACAACTGCCCTTCCCTGCCGGCCATCTTGTGGTGACCATCTTGTGACAGCATCACACGAGGGCATGACACCACCTAGGCTTTTATTATATAGGATGTAAGGCTCACTACTGCAAAACAAGCAAGGGTTTACTTTAAATAGATATTCATTGATTTTAAATCACCCTAAGTACCTCCTAAAAAACAAACAAATAAATAAATAAACCATCTAACCTTTAATGTCTTGTTGTAACGCTGAAGTTCCCTGCAGAGAGACTCTAGCTTGCTTCTTGCCAAGACAGCCTTGTTATGTTCACTCTGCAAGTGAACTTTCTCTTTCACGATCTGGGATTGCTTCTTCTGTAGAACCTTCATTTGTTTCTGAACATTCCAACTCTCCTCCAGCTAAAAAACAAGCACACTTAGAATTTACAAATTACAGTAAGAACCTTTGAGTTCCAAGTGACAGAATTCCAGTCATGGAACCTTTTATTCAGTTGTGAAAGCCAGTATACAAAAATAAGTGTATGAAGAAAACCAATCTCAATACGTACTTTTAAAACATTAAAAACAAATATTTTTTTTAAAAAAGTTCTCATGCATTAGTACCACCTAGTTTTACTTTTGTATACGAACATACAAATGTAAGCAGCACTCTGAAGTCTTTGTAAGTGAGGAAGCCAATTTTATAGTGAGAGCAAATTATTCTATTTTACACTAACAGATAAAATAGTAGTCTTGGTGACAGTTCAATAAAGCTTTCATGAAGAATAAATGACAAGAGCAAGAGATAGCTAAGAAACCTATCAAGCAACAACATATTTATGCCTATTAAAAACACCTCTATTAAAATTGATGACATGGGTAAGAAGAGTCAAAATATAACGAGAAGAAAACTAGACCTTTGTCAATAAGCGTGCAATACATTATACAGATATTGATTCCTAATGTATAACTGAAATTTATATTAACCATTGTCACCTCAATAAATTAATAATTTTGCTTTTCTATTTTATCATAAACCACAAGCACAGCACATTTAAACTGGTTTAGGTTCTGCACAAATTATTTGTAACTCAATCTCTTTCTTTCCACCTCCAAATATTCTTATATACCAGAACATGAGTCAAAATAGTATACCTATTTTAACTGTACTCTTTAATGGTAATAGTAATAACAAATTGCTGGTGTTGTAGCTAATTAAGTGACTGTGCTATTTCACTAAATTACACTTATTTTACTAGGTACTGAAAATTCAGCTAATAAACATCTACACTAATGAAAGAGAAACATGATAATTGGCGTACGACCGCTACCCTTCTCATTGGCTAATCAGCGAGATATGCAAATTAACTGGCAGCCAACATGGCGGCCAGCAGCCAGGCAGCTGATGCGAACAGGGAGGCTTGCTTGCTTCAGTGATGGAGGACTCCAACGTTCCCCGCCTGACTTGCTGGCCTCTCAACTGCAACTCTAAGTAACTATGTTGCAAATATAGAAGCTAAAAAAACCCCAGAAACCTGCTTTACTCAGCAGGGCTTCAGCCAGCAGGACCGCAACATTGTATCAAATACAGATGGTAAACAAAGGCCAGAAAGCTGTTTTCAGCAGCCTAGGCCTCAGAGCTAAAGCTGTCCCAGAATAAAAAAAAAAAAAGAAAAAGAAAAAAAGGAGCGGTTGGGAGCTTCAGTCCCAGCCTGAAAACAGCCCTCAGCCCCTCACCCAGACTGGCCAGGCACCCCAGTGGGGACCCCCACCCTGAGGGTGTGTGACCAGCTGCAAATAGCCATCATCCCCTCACCCAGGCTGGCCAGGCACCCCAGTGGGGACCCCCACCCTGATCCAGGACACCCTTCAGGGCAAACCAGCCAGCCCCCATATGTTCACCAGGTCTCTATCCTATATAGTAAAAGGGTAATATGCCTCCCAGCACTAGGATCAGTGGAGCCACGTGGCTTCCCGGGACCGGGATCAGCGTGACAGGGGGCAGGGTCCAAACCCCCTGATTGCCCTGTGGCTCTGTGTGTGACAGGGGGCGGGGCCCTACCCCCCTCTGCCCCCCACGGGCCTGCTCTGTGTGTGACGAGGTAGAGCCATAACCTCCCCATTGGCCCTGCCCTGAGTGTGAGAGTGGCGGCGCCCAACCACCTGATTGGCCCTGCTCTGTGGGTGATAGAGGGCGGCGCCCCCCCCCCCCCCCACGGGCCGTGCTCTGTGTGTGATGGGGTAGAGTCATAACCTCCCCATCTGCCTGCTCTGTGTGTGACAGTGGCAGCACCCCAACCCCTTGATTGGCCCTGCTCTGTGGGTGATAGAGGGTGGTGCCCCAACCCCCGATCCATCCTGCCCTGAGTGTGACAGGGGGCGGTGCCCCAACTCCCCTATCGGCCCTGCTCTGTGCGTGACAGGGGTGAGCTCGCCAACCCCCTGATTGACCCTGCTCTGTGCATGACAGGGTATGGAGCCCCAACCCCCCTGATGGGCTCTGCTCTGTGCGTGACAGGGGGCAGCGCCTCAACCCCGATTGGCCCTGCTCTGTGCATGACAGGGTATGGAGCCCCAACCCCCCTGATGGGCCCTGGTCTGTGCGTGACAGGGGGTGGCACCGCAACCTCCCAATCCGCCCTGCTCTGTGCATGACAGGGGGAGGCGCCCCAACTCCCCAATTGGCCCTGCTCTGAGCCCGACCAGGGGCTGCCCCTAGGGATTGGGCCTGCCCTCTGCCACCTGGGAGCAGGCCTAAGCTAGCAGGTCATTATCTCCTGAGGGGTCCCAGACTGCGAGAGAGCACAGGCCGGGCTGAGAGACCCCCTTCCTTCCCCCGAGTGCACAAATTTTTGTGCACCAGGCCTCTAGTTAATGATATAGAAGTCATCAAAAGAGCTCGTTATGGATACATATACAAGGAAGTTATAGATATGTAAGAACGGCTTTTTTCTCTAAGAAATAAAAGGCATAGTCATCTGCTTCAAAAGGAAGAGGATAAAATGAGGTTAAGGGTTTATAATTAATGAAAAGGCACTAATACTGTGGGGTTTTTATAATAGTGTACCCCTCATGAGAGAGTCAGAAACAAGAGGCTAAAGTGACATCATGGAAGGTAGCAGAGTAGAAAGGCCAGGAATCTGTCTCCAAAGCATGACAATAATTGTACTTGCAGAAACTGTCTGATATCAATATTTTGGAACTCTGAAGTCCTTTCAAAGGCTTGGGCCTTCCAGAAAAATGGTTGGCCAGTAAATAGTGGTAAATTTTGGTTCATCTTCAGTCAACAGTGCTATAGCAGGTCCTCATTCTTCTACTCCACAGCCAGCCCTGTAATAGGTAGCCATACTAATACTTCTGAAGTTTCTTTTCACTTTATTGACTTTTCCATTATAATCATATACTGGTTTTTTTTGTTTGTTTGTTTGTTGTTGTTGTTTTTTTTTACTTTGTCCCTATCTTCACTTAGCTCTTTGGAAATTTTAAATATAACTAATTTAAAAGTCTTTGATAATTCTACCACCTGAACAAAAATGTCTTCCTCTTGGACAGTTTCTATTGATTTTATGTTTTTCCTTTGAAAGAGTCATATTTTTCTATTTCTTCATATGCCTTAATGTTGTTGTTTTTTTGGTACTGAAAAATGGGTCATTTCAATTTTATAATGTAATTCTTGATATTAGATTATCTTCCTTGAACATGGTTTGTTTTCTTGTTTTTGTGGAGTATCTCTGTTTTGGAGATTAGCCTAAGATGTAAACTTAAAGTCTTGTTAGGTTTACTTTGTTCCTAGGCTTTGCATGCTAACTTTCTAAATTTCAGTGGATATGTAGATATTTTTAAATGCCCCAGTATATAAATATTTGGCTCCCCAAATAGGAAAAAAAAGAGTACAAATAAAGGGAAAATAATAAACTTGGGTCTGTTTCCTCAAACCTCTGCATGCTTTTCACACAGAGGCAGCAACAATGATAGCCCATTGTCATATCTGCACCTTCAGGATGAGATATGTTAATTAGCATTCAGAACACAGATTACCTGATATTCAGAGGACTGTCTTTATTGTTTTCCCTGATTTCTTGACTGCTTTGATTCTAATGAGCAATAGGAACTTGTATTTATGAAACAGTTTTTGGCCAGATAACACCCAGGGCACTGCATATATAGCAGACTGAAATACAGTCTCAGTCTTTCAATAAAAGGGGTCTTTTTGCTTGTCTTAGAGCGTCAGCCTGAGGGGCAGCTTTCTAGTTTGGCATATATAGAGAAACCTATGAAGGGAACAGAGGCCAGTGATCTACATCCTTCTGTTCAACCAATGGCTTATATCAGGGCACCAATACAGCTGAGAGAGCAGCTTTGCACTTATTTAGCACTCTGATTTTTGTGGTTGCCTTCCAGGGGATACCTCTTGATTGCCTAACTCTGAAGGCCAGTAGAGCTTACACTTGTAGCTCCCATGAGATGGTAGAAATGGAAAAACAGCTGTTAGGTCACCAAAGGAGGGACGCATGAGGCTAGAATGGTGAAGGATTACAAATTTATTTGATCATCCCATCATCAGGTGGCTGGGTCTGGATGGCTCCAGTACCCAGTGACTGGAGTCAGCGGCTTTTAAAGGACTTTTTGTGGGATTTTTCTGGGCGGAGACTTTTTTATGCATAGCCAGAGGGGAGATAATGGAATGTGGTCACCGCAAGTGAAATCTGCTCTCAGCAAAGGGAATGTCCATAGTGAAATGACATGAAAAGCCAATTCCCGGGGGAGAGGTATCAATTCAACTGCTTGATCAAATCTAATATTCCAGCTTTTTGTTTTATGAAATAGGGACGAAGGTCATATCTTCTGTTATTAATTTCTGCTGGGGTCAAACATCAAGATCACAGGGAATGGACTTTGATAGTAGTGGGCTGGACAAGAAGTGCCACAGAAGATTTTCCCCAAGAGACTGATTGGTAAAGTCTTGAAAGCGGTCCTGTTGAGTGACTTGGGAAGTAAAAGCTGGGAAGGCTGCCACAGAGTCAAATGTCTAGCTTTGCTGCCTTTTTTTTTTTTTTTTTGCCTGGAGCTGAAATACAACTGAGACCTAGATGTTATCTTTAGGGCGGATAGATTAGGGGTCTCAGTTGCTTGACTAGTAATATTAAAGGGAAAAATAGACTACCCTGGGGGTGAGGTTCTTGTTTTCCCAGTCTTGCCCCTTGCTAGGCATCCACAGGTTAAACTCCCTATGGCAGTTCCAACCCCTGCTCTTATGTCCAGGGTTACTAGAAGAGGGATTATCTAGACTCCTACAGGGACAGATAAAGACTGATTATTGGGGGCTACATCTACACTGGGTGAGAGACGAGAGTACAGGTTCCTGTCCTCTGATGGGGAAACAAATGTGTTTTCCTAACACTAATCTTTCTTTCTTATCTCCTCCTAAAGGCAATATGCTCTGGTATTTCTGGATAATCATAGTTTTTTATCTTTCTAATAATCCTCATTTTGTCTTTTTTATGAGTGCTGCTGGAACCCAAGACTAGTATGGGGAGGAGAACTCTTCTGCCCTTGACGGGACACAGAAGCGCCATAAAATTACTGCTTCCTGCACAGTAAAGGAACAAGATGAAGCTAAGGCTAATCTTTTACTATTACTGAATGCTGTTAAACTTAAACCACTCTCAGGTCTACACCCTGCCTCTTAAGGATCTCCTAAGCCTTCACTACCTCTCTCAAACACTCAATGTAATTCATCTCCTCCTTAACTGGACCAATCCTGGGCTGGCTAAGGACTGTTGGCTCTGTCTTCCCCTCTCATCTACAAGCTACACAGCAGCCCCCACCTCCCTGTACACATGGTCTGATTCTAGTCTGTCCTTCCATTATAAAGTTCATGGAGGACCTCCATTTCAACTTATGTGCCTCAATGAACTCTATGACTTCCAAATCACGGAGATGACAAAAGGAACACTTATAGGCAGGGCCATTCAGCTGCTCCAGTCTGGTATTGTAAGGGATGGGGCCAAGAAACTAGCTGATTGAGCTTCAAAAATAAGACAGGATTTGTCTGAGACCTAGGCTGCATGGGGGTGGGGGGGAAAGGGGGTCTAGAAATGGCTCCTTCCAATGACAGGACCACTGTTAGTTCTACTCATAGCCATAACCTTAGGACCAAGTCTTCTAAATCTGTTAACTCGCTTTATCTCATCTTGCCTAGGTGCCTTTAAACTTCAGATGGTCCTACAAACTAGAATTACCTACAAACCCCTCCGAGAGGAAGAAGTGGTATGCTAACCCCTTGGTCATCACCTCTTTTCAGCAGGAAGCAGCTAAGAGAGGTCATCATCCCTGTTCACCATAACATCCCATAGTCATTGTACCATAAGACTAAGAGAAGTTTGTGGAACAAGGGGGGGGGGGGGTTATGAGAAGGCTAAAAGGGGCTAATCCAACATAACCCTGATATTTGGGGGGGCTAGCAATCTGAATCTGTGCCAGCAAGCCCAGTGTACATTCTTAACCTATAATTAAGTCACTGCCTCTTTCCCAGAAACCGGTCTTGCAGAACCTGTTATCTAAATGCTCACATTTCACAGAGGCCATAATGATGAATAGTGCACAGCCCTGGGGAGGAGTGGGTTATTAATGCTGGTGCCAGGCCAGACCATCAGATATGGTCTCAAGACCCCCAACACCTGGGGCCTTTTTGCAAAACCCGCGAAAATGCCAGAAGCATAATCCATATTTGCGGGATAAAGACCTTAGAAAGATATAAAAGAGAAGCTCCCTGCCTGTTACTTTACTCAGATTCAGGAAGTTATCACGCTCAGTCCGCTAGCATAATAAACAGTGTAACTCCTTTTCTCTAAAAGCATTGCTTGGTTTTTCTCTGGTCTTCTGCAACAGCATGAGGGAAGGGAGCAGGAAAAGCATGGCTCGGTTTTAAGAGAAAGGAGGCTTTGCTCAGAGCCAGGAAATTCAGAGCACAATCTGGCCCAGAGGCTCCAGTCCTGGAATTGAGGAGGAAAAGTTATGGAACTAAATGAAATGTAGCTCATACCCTCCTGTGGCACAATTTGTGCCACCCCCAAAGAAATCTTTTTCAATGTTTCCCAGTCTCAGTGCTTAGCTGGGGACAGCTGCATATACCCAAACTGAATTGGTGGTGTGGTCCAGCTGAAGGAGCTAAAGTTGCAGACTCTGGCAGAGATTGAATGGTATAGCTTGAAAGTAGGGGTAATGCTTTGTTAAGTGCTGAACCACACTGGCCCCAAATAGGGACACACTCACCCATCTGCTCAAACTGGTCATCCTGATCCACCAAGCCTGAAGCCTAAGGAAGTTCAGGCAACATCAAGGGAAGCAGATTAACAGACCTCAGGTGGATGCCCACCTCAGGGAGCCTTGGTCTTTTATTGATCTTATCCCAGCTCAGGGCTCCAGGAACACAGGCATTTACACAGATGGGTCTCTCACAGTCCAGTAAATGCAGACACAAACATTGAACAGTGTGGAAGCTCCAGACAGGTAGCCTAAACTGGAACAGATTATGTTCAGACATGAAACCCACCCAAGTGGACTCAAAACCAACACAACCAATGGTGGGCTTTAGAAAACACTATTGTGCAACCCAACTAGCCACAAAAGTGAAACACTCAAAAGAAAAATCTGGCAGGCATCAGACCCTGCTAGGAAAAATTCCACCTCAGGAGCAAGCCCTGAACAACATTTCACAAGGTTTACCCTTATAGCCACACAGTCTGAAGGGTTAACTCCACCCATGAACGGCCAAGAGCACTCATTGAGATGCAACTATAAGTGCAATACATAATTCACAAGAAATATTCCTGGAGGATGGAGCATTGGTGATTTGGAAGATTGTACCACTGAGCCCAACAAGACACCAAGAATGTACCAGCACATCACCTTGCTTTGCAATGGTCAGGTTGAGCCTCATAGTCAGCCAGCCTAACAGTCAATCCCAACAACGAATAGGTCCACTGCAAAAAAACACACAATTACAACAGGAGTGCCTACATGACCCACAACAAGAACATTCCTGAATCATCCAACTCAGAAGAACTGGGTCACTGTGTTCATGAAACTTACTACATAAGATCACCAATATAAACTGGGAGTTATACAATGCGTACAAGCAAAATCCACAGACAACTAAAATAAGGCAACAAAGAAACAAAGCCCTAAAAAAAGGGAATGGAGAAAATATGACAAACCTACAGCTAACACCATATTCAATGGGCAAAAACTAAAACCATTTCCCTAAGAACAGGAACAAAACAAGGTTGCCACTTTCACCACTCCTGTTTGACAGAGTACTGGAAGTGCTAGCCATAGCAATCAGACAAGAAGAAGAAATAAAAGGCATCCAAATTGAAAAAGAAGTAAAATTGTCATTATTCATAAATGACATATTGTGGATAGAAAACCCTAAAGACTGCATTAACAAACTACTAGAATAAATAAATGAATTCGGCAATGTAGCAGGATACAAATTTAACACCCACAAATCTACGGTTTTTTTATATACCAAAAATTAACTCACAGAAAGAGAAACTAAAAAAGAAAATTCCATTTACCATTGCAACAACAAAAAAATAAGACACCTAGGAATAAAAGTAACTATGGAGGTAAAAGACCTGTACTCAGAAAACTACAGAATTTTGAAAAAAATAGATAGAGGAAGACATAAATAATGGAAGAATATACCATGTTCATGGATTGGTAGAATCAATATCATTAAAATGTCCATACTACCCAAAGTAATCTATAGATTCAATGCAATTCCCATTAAAATAACAATGGTATATTTCTAAGACCTAGAACAAACAAACTCTCCAAGAATTCATCTGACATTAAAAAAGGCCCAGAATATCTGCAGCAATATTGAGAAAGAACCAACCAAGTTGGAGGGATCACAATTCCAGATATCAAGCTATATTACAAAGCCGTTGTTCTCAAAGCTGCCTGGCACTGGCACAAGAACAGACATATAGACCAATGGAACAGAACAGAGAACCCAGAATCCACCCAAGCTATAGTACTCAATTAATATTTGACAAAGAAGGCAAGAGTTACAATGGGGTCCAGACAGTCTTTCCAATAAATGGTGCTGGGAAAACTGGAGAGATACATGCCAAAAAAAAAAAAAAAAAACTAGACCACCAACTTACAAGATAAAAAAAAAAAACCAAAATTCAAATGGATAAAAAACTAAAAGAGGGAAAACCATAAAAATCTTAGAAGATGTTATAGGCAGCAAAATAGGAGACATTTGTCATAGCAATATGTTAACAATACAGCTCTTAGAACAATGGAAACTAAGAAAAAAAATAAACAAATGGGACTACATCAAAATAAAAAGCTGAACAGCAAAAGAAACCATGAACAAAACAAGAAAGCCCACTGCATGGCAGAACATATTTGCCAATGTTATCGATAAGGGTTTAACCCCTTCCCCAACAATTTTTTTGTTAAAAACGTTTCTTTTTCAGACTAATTTTTTTTTTAATTTTGGTTCTATATAGTATTTTTGATGCTGGTTATGAAAACAGTTTGTAACTCGTCTTCCTATAAACCATATTTTTTTTACCATATTTTCTTAGTATACTCGTCGACGACTGAAAAAGAACATTTTGTGAAAACGTGTATACACGTTTCTGCCGGGGAAGGGGTTAATCTTAAAAATTTACAGGAAACTCATACTCAACAAAAGGAAGATAAACAATTCCATCAAAAATGGGCAAAGGGAGAAAAAGATGGTGGCTGGCAGCACAGAGGTGAGAGATAGGAAGTGAGTGAGAGAGGGGATGAAAGGAGAGTGTCTGGATGTGTGTGTGTGTGTGTGTGTGAGAGAGAAAGAGAGAGAGAGAGAGAGAGAGAGAGAGAGAGAGAGAGAGAGAGAGAGAGAGTTAAATCCATCAAGAGCAGCAGAGGTCGGCAGACCAGGCTCTCTGGGACAGGGAGAGACTACCACCACTGCGGGCACTAACCAGACTGCGGGATGCAGGCAAGGAGCCCACACCATCTTGAAGGGGAGAGCGGTCTCTTCCAGGAACTCATCAGCACCACCACACAGACAGGCCTTGGAAACTGCCCGTGACCCAGAAGCCAATCCAGCCAAACTCCTGCTGCCCTACCCACAGACCCGCGGACCCTGGGACCTCCACCTCCAAAGGTGCACCACTCTGAAAATGTATAATACTTAAAGAAGTTTCAATTATTTCATAAAAATTAAACTTTAATAAATTTGTTACAATTAAACAACCTTTGGAGATTTTGTTATGATTAAATAAGTATACTGTTGTTCTATTACATAAATGTCTTTCATATTAATAAGGAAGTTCTCTGATCATTATTTTACAAATATATTTGTAAAAAATAATATTAGCGGCCTGCAGCGTTTAAAATTATGAATTTAGTGGTCCATGAAGTCCGAAAAGTTGGCGACCGCTGCTTTAAACAATGAAGAAATTAAAAAAAAAAAAAAAAAGGAAAAAGAAAATGAAACATCTCCAGAACAAGAATTAAATGAAATGGAAGAAACAATTATCACAAGATGCAAATTAATGGGTTGGAGATTTTCAAACAATTCGGCAAGGACTGCAAGAAACTTTATGAGAACTACAAGGAACTCACTGGAAACAACATTAGCTTAAACAAAAAAATACAAATAATAATGAGGTTCCACCTCATTCATACCTGCCAAAATGACTACCAAAAATAAATGAACAACAAAAAAAGTGCTGGTAAGAACACCAGTTCACTGCTGGTGGGAAAGCAGACCCACCAATTATGGAAAACAGTATGGAGATTGCTTAAAAATCTAAAAATGGAACTGCCAATTGACTCGGCGATCCCATCTCTAGAAATATATCTTAAGAAGACTGAAACACCAATCAGAAAACATATATGCACCCTTTGTTCACAGCAGAATTTACAATAGCTAAGATCTGGAAAGAGTCTATCAGAGTGAATAAAAAAGCTGTGGTACATTTACAAAACAATACTGCAACTTTAGACCAGAAGGGAGTGGCAGGAAGTATACAGAGTAATGAAAAGCAAGGGATTGAATCCAAACCCACTCTACCCAGTAAGGCTATCATTCAAAATTCAAAGTGAAATCAGGAGCTTCACAGTCAAACAAAGGCAAAAAGAGTTTACTAGCAAATCAGCAATGCAAGAAATCCTAAAGAGACTGCTGTAAGAAGAAATAGAAAGAGAGGGTAAAACAAAAGCATAAACATTAAAAATGGCAACAAATAAGTACCTGTCAATAATAACCTTAAATGTAAATGGATAAAAGGCTCCAGTCAAAAGGCATAGTGTGGCTGAATGAATAAGAAAACATATCCCATATATATTCTGTGTACAAGAGACTCATCTCAGAACAAAGAACTCACACAGATTGAAAGTGAAGGGATGGAAAATATCTTTCAGGCAAATGGAAATGAAAAAAATCTAGGGTAGCAATACTTATACAGGAGCACCCAAATATAAAAGACAAACAAACAAGCAAAAAAACACAAACCTTCTGAAAGATATTAAGGGTGAAATTGACAACAATACAATCATAGTAGGGGACTTTATTTTTTTAAAAGTATATTTCTTTATTGATTTCAGAGAGGAAGGGAGAAGGAGGGAGAGATAGAAACATCAATGATGAGAGAAAATCATGGATAGGCTGCTTCCTGCACGCCCCCCACTGGGGATCGAGCCCACAACCCAGACATGTGCCCTTGGCCAGAATCGAACCTGGGACCCCTCAGTCCACAGGCCGACGCTCTATCCAGTGAGCCGAGCCGGCCTGGGCCATAGTAGGGGGTTTTAATACTCCATTGACATACTGGATAAATCCTCTAGACAAAAATTCAACAAGAAAATAGCAATCCTAAATGACTCACTAGTTCAGATGGAACTAATCATCTTCAAAACATTTCACCCAAAGCTATGGAATGTATATCCTTCTCAAGTACATATGGGACATTTTCAAAGATCGACCACATATGAGGACACAAACTAAATCTCTGCCAATTCAAGAAGACTGAAATCATATCAAACATCTTCTCAGATCATAATAGCATAAAACTAGAAATCAACCACAATGAAAATATTCAAAAATAATCCAACACCAGGAGGCTAAATTGCATGCTATTAAACAATGAATAGATCACCAAAGAGATCAAAGAGGAAATAAAAAACACCGGGGAAACAAATGACTATGAAAACACAACAATCCAAAATCTATAGGACACAGTGAAAGCAGTCCTGAGAGGGAAGCTCATAGCACTACAAGGCCTACCTAAAAAACAAACAAACCAACCAATAAAAAATATCACAAGAAAAAGTTAAATTGTCTAACCCTACAACTTAAAGAATTTGGAAGAAAACAATAAGAAAAGCCCAGAGTAATAAAAAACAATACAAAAGATCAATGAAACCAAGAGCTGGTTCTTTGAAAGGATAAACAAGACTGATGAACCTCTAGCCAGGCTCACCAAGAAGTAAAAAGAGGGGACCCAAATAAACAAAATCAGAAATGAAAGAAATGAAGTAACAACTGACTCCACATACAAAGGATCATAAAAAAAATGCTATATACAACTATATTCCAAAAAACTGGACAACCCAGATGAAATGGACTTATTCCTAGAAAAATACCATCTTCTAAAACTCAATCAGGAAAAATTTTCCTGAATAGGCTGATAATTACTGATAATAATGAAGCAGTAATCTAATCCAATAAAAGACAAACATGCAAATTGACCGTACCTTCGCTATGCCTTAAGCCATGCCCACAAGCCAATCAGAGCGACTATATGCAAATTAATCCAACCAAGATGGCAGCCGGAAGCCACTGAGCTGGAACAAGCAGGAGGCTTGGTTGCTCCAGTGATGGAGGAAGCCAAGCTTTCTGCCTGCCGTGGCCAGCTCTGAGCTCCACTGAAGGCAACAAAGTTTCAATTATGGAAGATAAATAAATCCCAAAATAAAAAAGAAAATAAGAAAAAAAGGAGAGGCTGGGAGCTTCCGTTGCCGGGGGGCTTGGCCAGCCTGAAAAGAGCCATCAGCCCCTCACCCAGACTGGCCAAACCTCCATGGGGTGAGGGTCCCCACTGGGGGGTGCTTGACCAGCCTGCGAACAGCATCAGCCCCTCACCCAAGCTGGCCAGGCACAAAAGCGGGACCCCCACCCTGATCCGAGACACCCTTCAGGGCAAACCAGCCAGCCCTCACCTATGCATCAGGCCTCTATCCTATATAATAAAAGGGTAATATGCAAACTGACCCTAACAGCAGAAAGACTGGGAATGACTGGTCACTATGACACACACTGACCACCAGGGGGCAGACGCTCAATGCAGGAGCTGCCCCCTACTGGTCAGTGCGCTCCCACAGTGGGAGTTCCGCTCTGCCACAAGCCAGACTGACTGCTGCCAGTACAGCGGGAGTGGTGGGAGCCTCTCCCGTCTCCTCAGCAGCACTAAGGATGTCCGACTGCAGCTTAGGTCTGCTCCCCGCTGGTAAGTGGACATCCCTTGAAGGCTCCCGGGCTGCCAGAGAGAAGTATGATTGCCAGCAGGTGGTCATCCCCCCAGGGGTCCCAGACTGCAAGAGGGCACAGGCCAGGCTGAGGGAACCGCCCCCACCCCTCCACCAAGTGCACAAATATTTGTGCAGCAGGCCTCTAGTAATAATAAACTTCCAGCAAACATAAATTCTGGTCCAGACAGTTTTACTTGAGAATTTTTTTTTTTTACTTTAATGTTTGTATTGATTAAGTTATGTGTCTTTATCCCCACATTACCCCCCATCCTCCCCACTCATGCCCTCACCCCCCTGTTGTCTATGTCCATTGGTTAGGCCTATATGCTTGCACATAATTCCTTTGGTTGATCTCTCCCCCTAACCCCATCCTCCCCTACCTTCCCGCTGAGGTTTGACGGTCTGATTGATGCTTCTGTGTCTCTGGATCTGTTTTTGTTCATCAGTTTATGTTGTTCATTATATTCCACAAATGAGTGAGATCAGGTGATATTTATCTTCCTCTGGCTTATTTCACTTAGCATAATGCTCTCCAGTTCCATCCATGCTGTTGCAAATGGTAAGAACTCCTTTTTTACCACAGCGTAGTATTTCATTGTATAGCTGTACCACAGTTTTTTAACCACTCATCTTACCAAATATTCAAAAAACTAACACCTATCCTTCTCAAAGAATTCAAGAGATAGGAATACTTCAGAGTACTTTCTGTGATGCCAGTATCAGATAACGACATTACAAAGAAAGAGAATTACAGGCCAATATCCTGATCCATATTTCATAGATACTAAAATCTTCAACAAAATATTAGAAAATCAGATCCAGCAGTACATTAAAAAGTTCATATAACATAATCAAGAGGGACTTTTTCCAGGAATACAAGGCTGATACAATATTTGCAAATCAATAAATGTGATACAGCATATTAACAGATTGCAAGACAAAAATCACATGATCATATCAATTGAAGTAGAAAAAGCACTTGATAAAATCCAACACCCTTTCTTGATAAAAACTCTCAATAATGTGGGAATAGAAGGGTCATACCTCAACATAATAAAACCCTTATATGACAAACTCACAGCCAACATCATACTCAGTGGGTAAAAAACTAAAACTATTTCCCGTAAGAACAGGAACAAGAAAGCGATAACCCACTCTCACTACTTCTGTTTGATGTTGTACTGGAAGTGCTAGCCATAACGATCAGACAAGAAGAAGAAAGGAAAGGCATCCAAATTGGAAAAGAGTAAGTACAACTGTCATTGTTCTCAGGTGACATGATATTGTATATAGAAAACCCTAAGACGCCTATATTTAATAAATTTGTCAAGAGTAGCAGATTACAAAATTAACATCCAGAAAACAAAGGTATTTTTATACAACAACTAGAGGCCCGGTGCACAAACATTTGTGCACTTGGGGGGGGGGGGGGAGGCAAGAAGCCTACAGTCTGGCCTGTGCCCTCTCACCATCTGGGACCCCTCGGGGGATGTCCACCTGCTGGCTTAGTCAGACATCCCTCTGGCAGCCTGGGAGCCCTCAGGCGATGTCCGCTTGCCAGCGGGGAGCAGGCCTAAGCTGCAGTCGGACATCCTTAGTGCTGCTGAGGAGGCAGGAGAGGCTACCACCCCCCCCCCCCCCGCTGTACTGGAAGCTGTCAGCCTGGCTTGTGGCTGAGCAGAGCTCCCCCTGTGGGAGCGCACTGACCACCAGGCAGCAGCTCCTGCATTGAGCGTCTGCCCCCTGGTGGTCAGTGTGTGTCATAGTGACCAGTCATTCCCAGTCTTTCTGCTGTTAGGGTCAGTTTGCATATTACCCTTCTATTTTCCAACCTGATAAAGGAGTAATATGCAAATTGACCATCACTCCAACACACAAGATGGCCATCCCCATGTGGTCAAAGATGGCTGCCACAAGATGGCCGGCAGGGGAAGGCAGTTGTGGGAGACCAGGCCAGCAGGGGGACATCCCTAAACGGGCAGTCGG
This sequence comes from Myotis pilosus, assembly GCA_036010255.1. Taxonomy (NCBI): domain Eukaryota; kingdom Metazoa; phylum Chordata; class Mammalia; order Chiroptera; family Vespertilionidae; genus Myotis; species Myotis pilosus. Next base: position 1,817,266 of record JASKON010000044.1, read on the forward strand.
ACATCCCTTGATGGGTCCCAGATTGGAGAGGATGCAGGCTGGGCTGAGAGACATATCCTCCCTTCACTCCCCATCCCCTGCACGAATGTCATGCACCGTGCCTCTAGTACAGGATAATGAACTCACATTAAGAGAAGCTGAAAAAAAGCCACATGAAAAAAACACCATTTACCAATACAACAAAAAATTAAGATACCTAGGAAAAAATTAACCAAGGAGGTAAAAGACCTGTCTTGGGAAAACTATGGGATGCTGAAAAGAGATAGAGGAAGACACAAAAAAGAGGAAGAATATACCATGTTCATGGACTGATAGAATCAACATCATTAAAATGCTCACACTACCCAAAACTATCTATAGTTTCAATATAATCTGTATTAAAATACGGCATATTTCACAAACCTAGAACAGTCTTCCCTTTTATATTTTGTATCTTTTACTTAAGAAACTAAAATATTTTTCCCTTATTTTACTTTTTTATTATATTTTTAATTATTATTACTATTATTTTATCTTTTTTAAAAAAGTTTTTTTCTTTTTTTGGCTTAGTGTTTTACATTCTATTTCTATTTTTCTTTTAGCATATTTTACTCAGTTTTACCTTTATGCCAACACTCTCTTCCTTACTTTTCTCCTTTTTCATCCTGTTTCTCTTACCGTGTTCCTGCTTTAGTTTTTCTATAACCTTTCTTATGACTCCATTAAAACTTATCTTACTCATTTATCTAATTTCCTCTCCCCTGCTCCAAGACCATGCACATTTATCTCTTCTTTCTTCACTAGCCAATTTTTTTTCTCCTTTTTCCTTTTCTTTCTGTGTTTTTGTTAGTTTTGTTGTGTTTTTTGCTTCTGTTTTTACTCTCCTCGCTTGTTCTCTTCTCCTACTAATACTCCCTCTGCCACATAATAATAGTAGCAAGTGTATATTTAAATTGGAATTACTAGCGAATACAGCTGTAAGTTATGCTGTAGTACAAAATTACTAGCGAATATAGCTGTAAGTTATGCTGTAGTACAATCAAAATCAATGTTTCATGCCGAACCGATTTGGCTCAGTGAATAGAGCGTCGGTCTGCAGACTGAAGGGTCCCAGGTTTGATTTGGGTCAAGGGCATGTACCTTGGTTGTGGGCACATCCTCAGTCGGGGGCGTGCAAGAGGCAGCTGATCAATCTCGCTCATCAATGTTTCTAGCTCTCTATCCCTCTCCCTTCCTCTCTTTAAAAAAATCAATAAAATATATATATTTTTAAAAAATCAATGTTTCATGGTATCTGTCATTTGTTTTGACACGTCTTTCAATTTTTAGGTTACTCTAATTATTACAAATTATAACTATTTTTCTAATTTCATCCACTGATCAAAATCAATTGTTTTATTTCAGTTACATATCAACCCATTGTAAAAGATGAAAAAAAAGAGAGTTTTCAAGCAAAGATCGAGTTGCTATAGTCTAGTTCTTGATGCATCAAAAGAAAAAGGGAAAGTTGCAGAAAGTTGCAATTATGTTAGCTGCAAAACAATTTAAGTGCAACAAAATGACCATATCAAGAATTTGGAACCATGCTTCTGAAAATAATAAAGGGGAATCTTATTCTAATGTTGATTCTTTGAAAAAATAAAACTGAGAGCGTAAATGCAAAGATTATGGAGAAAAACTTGAAAAACGAAGACATATTCCTCTTAGCAGAAGAGGCACCATATTAACCTTTGATAATATTTCTCCTGAAATAGTGGATAATACGTTTCTGTCACTTCAACAAGTTATGCTGGAAGCAATGAAGAACGATGGCTCCAATAATTTTAAGCTCACACATATAGGGAAAGCAAAGCTTCGCAGCCAAGGGATCTTACCTACAAGTTTAAAATGCAGTAACGAAATTATTGAAAAATCCAGAAACTATCTGAACATACTCAAAATAAAAATTAGGAGTACTATTTTTAATTTATTGTTTAATCTAGTTTTTTGATAATAAATGTTGCACTCCATATTTATTTTATTTTGCGGAACAAATTACATTAATCAACTGCTACTATTATTATGGGACAGAGGGCGCGCTTAGTTTCAATCACCAACTCAGGCCTATCTACTCTCTATTTTCCTTTTCCAAAATTAGATGAATACATAAATAGATAAAATAAAGGGGAAAGAAATTTTTTATATGCATATACATTTTCTTTTATATATACTTGACATATGTATTTTAATATATATATACTTTTTCTCCTTTTTTTGATATTTTGTTTTTTACTTTTCTTCTTATATACTCATTCTCTTTTTACCTCCTCCATATGAGGTCATGGCCATTTCCTCATTCATTCAATTCCTAGACCTTACCTTTGAGAAGTAAGATCTGCCATCTCAGATTCATCTGGGTGTGTGTTATTTACACTTTCTTGGATTAGTTGTTGTTTACACATTCTTGGATTAGTTGTTGGTTTTTTGGAGTTTTCACCCCATATACATATTTTTCCCCCTTCTTTTTCTTCTCTTTCTTTTGCCTCTTACTTTTTTCCTTTTCTCAATATCATTTTTGCACTCTTTTATCTCCCTTAATTTCCTTTTCTCTGATGGTCACCTTTATTTGTGGTTATTAGTATCACGAATACATTTATGTGTGGTAACCTGTGTACTGTGTCTTATCATGTTGTATTTTGTGCCTTTAAGTCAATGCAGGAGAGAGACAGCTACACAACCAGATACCCTGAGAGGAGTGAAAGTAGGAAGACAAAGAAACAGCCCCCATCCAAAAGAAAAGAAGGAATCATGGGAAAAGGAAGCAAACGGAGGCAAACAATTTGTCAGAGAAATAATTCAGAGCAATGGTGATTAGGACACTGAAAAAGATGGAAGACAAACTTAACAATATGTGTAAGAATCAAGAGGAAATGAATAAGAACCAAGAAGAAATGAAATCATGGGAAAAGGAAACAAAACGGAGGCAAACAATTTGTCAGAGAAATAATTCAGAGCAATGGTGATTAGGACACTGAAAAAGATGGAAGACAAACTTAACAATATGTGTAAGAATCAAGAGGAAATGAATAAGAACCAAGAAGAAATGAAGAATGGCATCATTGCAATAAAGGACACAATAAAAAGCACAATTTCAAGTACCAGGCCTCTAATATAGAACCTCTTTTTTGGTTCTGTATTTGTATAATGTTTTTACTATCTATATTTTTGGTGTGGAATAGAATGCTTTTATATGTATGGAATATTTTTTCTACACTTAGCCTGTTTGTGATTTGGATGTAAAGTGAATCTCTTGTAGGCAATATACAGTTGCATTATGTATTTACTTATGATATTTTTATTGTGATATAATACATCATAAACATTACTTTCATGTGTACAACAAAATGATTTGGGATCACAGTGAGTCTAGTATCTGTCAACACTTGTAGTAACACATTCTTGTGATGAAAACTTTAAGATCTTTTGCCTTAGCAAGTATCAAGTACGCAATACAGTATTATTGATTACTAGGAGCCCAGTGCACAGATTTGTTCACCTTGAAAGGAAGCGTGGGCCGTGAGGCTGCAGTGGGAACAGGGGCAAGTCTCAGCCCATCCTCCGTGTCCCTGACCAGCCCCTCCCACCGCGGGCCCTGCTCCCCATCTGCCAGCAGCCCTGCTCCTGCTGCTGCCACTCTCACATACTGACTGCGCCAGTCCCACTCGCACTCACTGACAGCACAGAGTGATTGTGGCTGGCGCTGTCATTGGGAGCCAGCAGTGGCTGCTGCCCCAGCTGCCTCCTCAGGAGCAGAGAAGGTGGAGAGGCCCTCAGGGGTGACTGGGGCCGGCAGCTGCTGTTCGAACCTGCTGATGGGGCCAAGAGATTAGGGCCAGGCCTGCAGCAGGTGCAAGTGCCAGGTGGGACTGTGGCATGTGGGAACAAAGAATTTTCAGTAACCACCAGAGGCTTGCCCCAATGACAACAACTGGTGACCCGCCTTGGTCTGGCACCCCCACTCACCTGCTCCACCATCCCACTATGGCCAATACCCTCCGTTTCCATGCTCTGCTGCCTGCTGCTAACACTTACCATGTTCCACGTGTACGCCCTGGTCAGCGCACGTCATAGCAACCAGTTGTTCACTGTTCTGTCGTTCTCACACTGGTGATTGAATGTCACTTAGTGGCACCTTAGACTTCCCAATGAGCTCTGGCTTCTCTACTGGTTCCAGCATTTGGGGCTGAAATGTTTAGCGACAGCTTCTCTGATCCTCCTCCTTTCTATATGCCCATTCCCCCAGCTCTGGCACATATGTAAATCCTAATTCCTGTATGAAATGCGTTGTTTCTTTTATACTTATGGTGGGTCCATTTTCCTGATGGGACTCAGACTGACACTGTGGAAGAAGTGTCTGTGTTCCTTCCCTTGCCTTCTTCAGAAAAAAAGTGTGTAATACATGTAGCATCTGATAAAATGTATTGCATTTTATTGATGAATAGAGGCCCCACGCAAGGGAGCCCTCCCAGTTGGCCAGCCCCAATCAACCCCAATGGCAACTGGACAAGATGGGCTAGACATGCCCTGACCATGTGGTCCCCCCCCAGCCTCTAAAATATTTCTAATTAATTTCCTTTCAATGTGTAAGAATTCCTACACTGGGCCTCTAGTATCCTTATATATAAAAGCCTAAGCGACCGAACAACAAACAACCCGTGCTATGATGCACACTGACCACCGGGGGGCAGATGCTCAACACAGGAGCTGCCCCCTGGTGGTCAGTGCACTCCCACAGCAAACCTACCATGGCCCCTTCCCCCTGCCAGCCAACCTCCCGTGGCCCCTATCGCTGGCCAGGCCAAGGGACCCCCATCCATGCATGAATTTGTGCACTGGGTCTCTAGTGTAATAATACAAAATAGATATAAAATTCTTAGAAAACAATAATGAAAAGTTTCATAACATTGGATTTGACAGTGACTCCTAGATAAGACATCAAAGCACAGGTTACAACAAAAACAACCCCCCCCCCCCACACACACACACACAAATTTGACTTCATCAATAAACACTGCTATACATCAAAAGGCATTGCTGAGTGAATAAAAGGCAACAGGAGAAAATATTTGAAACTAACTTATTTGATAAGGAGACACCAACATATAAACAGCTTATAAAGGAAGAACAAAACAAAAACCTGACCAGTGTGCAAACAGTGTAGACATTTCTTCAAAGAAAACACACACATGGCCAATAAGAACATATAAGATGCTCAAAATTACTAATCATTATGAAAATGCAAACAAAATATAACATCATCCCATACCTGTCTGATTGGCTATTATCAAAAATAGAAAACAAATGTTTGCAAGAATGTGGAGAAATTGGAATCCTTGCAATTGCTGATGGTGTGCAGCCACTATGGTAATTATAGAATTGCCATATAATCCAGCATTTCACTTCTGGGTATACTGACAAATGAACTGAACTCTGGTACTTGAATAGATATTTGTATACCCATGTTCAAAGTAGCATTATTCAAGAGTCAGCAGATACTGAAAAAAACACGTTTTATTTATCCATTCATATTTATTTATCCACACACACACACACACACACACACACACGTACTATTATTCAGCTAGAAAGAAATGAAATCTGATACATGCTATAATATAAATGAACCTTGAAAACATCATGCTTACTGAAGTAAACCTGGCACAAAACAACAAATTGTATGATTCCACTTACATGAGGTACCTACTGTAGTGAATATCTGGTAGAATCGTGGTTGAGTCTGAAGCAGGGGAGACTGAGAAGTTTTGCATAACTGTTTGGAATGAGGAAAATTTATAGATATGGACAACAGCAATGTTTGCAAAACAACAGGAGAGTACCATTGAACTGCACATTCAAAAATGGTTAAAATGGTATCTTTAATGTCATGTAATTTTACCCCCCCACCCTACACACACGCACACACACACACACACACACAGAGAGAAAGAAAAAAAAAAGGCCAAGGCCAGAGTGTCCATGGGCCCATCACAATAAGGAAATAGCTAAACTGAGAATAGGGTTTGGAGTATTGGGGTCAGTGCAAAATTCTTTGTGAGGAAAACCAAGAACACTGGTCCATGTTAGCAAAATAAAGAGAATAGTAGGAGAGTTTTATTTGTCTTAAAGCTTAAGAAACATAGATTTAAAACAAAAGAGTGAGAAACAGGAAGAGTGTACATCTTTGCTTTGGCATACAGGAGGAAAAAGATCAAAAGGGAGTCAAGTTCTCAGGGAAGAAACAACTTCTTGTAAATACAAGTTGAGGTAGACAAGGTATGAATTTTGTAGTTCACATTTTATGAGAGCAGTATCAAAGATCATGAGAGTGTCTGTTTGTATTTTGATGGGGGAGTGGGAAGAACACTGTTCAGACACCTTCCCAACCCTACTCCCTCTAACCCTAGATTTTATCTTGACGTCAGGAGGCAAGGTTTATTCTGATTTCCTTAAGGAAGAGTAGGGACAAGTAAGAATCTATGAATATGCTGTAGTTTGGTACACACTCAAAGAACAGACTTGGGAATTAATTTCTCACACACAGCAGGCACTGGCAGCTATAATTAAGTGCAGGGGTTAATTAAACAAGCAAGTAAGTCACATGCTTGTTTCTCCATTGAGGGAGTGTCAGGAGGGATTCCAATAAAGTCCAGAAGGTACAGCAAGGTTCAAGATCACCGTAGACACACAACCAGGGTTCAACACAGGGAAGGTAGTACTTGGTAGTACTTTACTGTCATTACTGAAGGTGTCTCAGAGAAGGTTGGAATCCCACAAGGAACTCACTGTTGTTTAAAGAGCTGCTCCAGAGAAAAAGACAGTGAAAAAACTATAAGAGAATGGGAGATGGCAACTTCAGGGCTGTTTGCCTTTTTTTTTTTTTTTTCTTTTTGGCCTTTTGGAGCGAAGTAGGTGAAGAGGATTGAGATTTTGAAACATAGTTTTGGAGTTAAAGTAAAAGTATGTTTTCTTTGCTATACTAAAAAGTGTACAGCAATATCCCAAAGTGAAAGCCAAGCACAGAGGAAATTAAGGCTTTCTAAGATACAGATACATAACTAATGAATACAAAAAAGCCAAAGAAGTGCAATGAGAAAGTATTTTCCATTTAATAACCATTATTTATTATTTACTACATGTTTTATCCATATTTCATCTACTATCATTTCTCTCAATTTAAAAATGAAAAAAACAATACTTAGAGTCTTTGCTCTTAAGCTGTACTAGCTGTCTATATGATTCACAATAGCAAATGCTGTAAAAGCCATGCACTTACTTATACACCAAGAGCTTTAAAAATATTTCTCCCCTGCTTAGTATGTCAAGATTTATATTTATTAGAACTGTTCTTTTAAGAATTATAAAAGTATACTATGCTAATTAGACCAGATGTCCTTCTAGACAACCTTCCTAGTGAAGCTAGGGCTGTCAGGGCCGAGGCAAGTTGCCTCAGCTCCAACTGACTGGCGTGCTGTGGTGGGTAGGTTGGGCCTCCCACTGTGAGGGAAGCCCAAGTCCTGGGTGCCTGTTGGCAGCTGAAGGGAAGCCCGTGTCCCAAGTACCCAAGGGAAGCTGGCACTGGAAGATGGGAGAAGGAAGGCATACCCTTGCACGAATTTTGTTTATCAGGCCTCTAGTATAAAATAAATACAAAAGAATAGTAAGTGAAAAAAAATACTAAATTACATATACTTCCAACTTGTACGAAATATACATATCTAAATATATCTATATATACAAAAGACAAAAGACCTAGAAAAACTTTAAGAATAATTTCCCTCAAGATAATAAGTATATGAGTAATTTTTCTTAATATTTTACTAAATATTAGGCCTGGTGCAGGGGGGGTAGGGGTCCCTCAGCCTGGTCTGCACCCTCTCCCAATCCAGGACCCCTCAGGGGATGTCCAACAGTCAGGTTAGACCCACTCCCCTAAGGAGCGGCTCCTGCATTGAACTTCTGCCCCCAGGTCAGTACATGTCATAGCGCCGGGTCATTCAGCCATTCAGTCAATTTGCATATTAGCTTTTTATTATATAGGACTAGAGGCCCAGTGCACAGATATTTGTGCACTCAGTGGGGAGGGAAGGTCCCTCAGCCTGACCTGTGCGCTCTCGCAGTCTGGGACCCCTCAGGGGGTGACCACCTGCTGCCTTAGGCCCGCTCCCCGGAGGACTGGGCCTAAGATGGCAATCAGACATCCCTCTGGCAGCTCAGCAGCACTCGGGGGATATCCACTTGCCAGCAGGGAGCAGGCCTAAACTGCAGTCGGACATCCTTAGTACTGCTAGGGAGGCAGCAGAGGCTCCCACCACCACCGCTGTACTGGCAGCCATCAGCCTGGCTTGTGACTGAGCAGAGCTCCTCCCATGTGAGAGCGCCCTGACAACCAGGGGGCAGCTCCTGCATTGAGCGTCTGCCCTCTGGTGGTCAGTGTGTGTCACAGTGACCAGTCATTCCCAGACCTTCTGCTGTTAGGGTCAGTTTGCATATTACCCTTTTACTATATAGGACAGACGCCTGGTGCATGGGTGGGGGCCAGCTTGATTGCCCTGAAAGGTGTCCCGAATCAGGGTGGGGGTCCTGCTTGGGTGCCTGGCCAGCCTGGATGAGGGGTTGATGGCTGTTTGCATCTGGTCGCACCCCCTTCAGGATGGGGGTCCCCATTGGGGTGCCTGGCCGGTCTGGGTGAGGGGCTGAGGGCTGTTTTCAGGCTGGCAGGTGACTGAAGCTCCCAACATCTCCTTTTTTCTTTTCTTTTCTTTTTTATCCTGGGATTTATTTACCTTCTATGGCTGTCACTGGAGCTGAGAGCCGGCTTTAGCTCTGAGGCCTGGCTGCAGCTCTGAGACCTCAGCTGCCGAAAGCAGGTCTCTGGGTTTGTTTGGATTCTATAACTGAAACACTATTTCAGCTTCAGCTCCGAGGCCGGCTGGCTGAAAGCAGGTTTCTGGGGATTGTTTAGCTTCTATAATTGCAACATTGTTTCTCTGACTGCAGCTCAGAGGCCGGCAGCGGCAGGTGGGGAACCTTGGCTTCCTCCTTCAGTGGAGCAAGCAAGCCTCCTGTTTGCTTCAGCTGCCTGGCTGCGGCCACCATCTTGATTTGCAGTTAATTTGCATATCGCCCTGATTAGCCAATTGGAAGGGTAGCGAAGTTACGGTTAATTACCATGTTTCTCTATTATTACCGTATTTGCCGGCATATAAGACGACTGGGCGTATAAGACGACCCCCTAACATTTCCACTCAAAATACAGAGTTTGTTATATACTCGCCGTATAAGACTACCCCTTCTTCTGCACACCTTCCAAACACCAAATAAAAGGTAAAACAATATCAGATTTGATTTTAACATTTTAATTTATATTCAAATGCTTATGACATGCAGGAAAACTGTCACAAGGCTGTATGTAATCAAACATATACATAAAACAGTGCAAGTTTATTACCGGTAAACATACCGGTAATTCACTAAAGAAAACACACTCTATAGACTGGTACCGTAGATGCTTCTCAGGAACACAGGCAAGCAGCCCACAACCTAGAGGGACTGTCAATGATAGAAGTAAGATAACAAATAGAGGGAGAGAGCAAGTGCCGGGCAAGTCCCTAGCAAGTTTGCTGGCGTGACAGTTTCACCTTAAAAGCCTTCAAACTCCTCTTCATCATCTGATATTAAAAGTTCATCAACGACATCTTGGTGCCAGGATAGGGATGATAGGGGTTTGACTGGTCGAAATTTTCTATGCTGTACTGTACAATGGGGCAGTATTGTGGTTGGCTGTTGGCTGTATACAAAGCCTGATTTGATTGGTCCCTGCTCCCTGTTTGCCCGCCCTGTCACTATAGCAGTCTGGTCCACCCTTGCATCAGCATCTCCCTGGGACCTCAGTAGTGTGCAAGTGCGAGCTCTTCAACATTCTAACAGGCACCATGATAGCGCAAAATCGCGAATCTTCAATGCATATGTAAAGAAATATACGGTAACCCGAATTTACCACACTCGCAAAATCGCACACAGCCAACCATACACCCAGTATGGTATCGCGATTCGCGATTTTGCGCTATCATACTGGGTGTATGGTCGGCTGTGTGCGATTTTGCGAGTGTGGTAAAATCGCATAACAGCAAAATGGCATAACAGCCGAGCATACACCCAGCAGCGCTGCTGATGCCTGAATGGTATGTGGAATGAAGTGGGCGGGCATCGGGAGGCCACTATGGCACGGGGCAAGCACTATGGGCAGTCTATCTGAAGTGTACCTGGCGTATAAGACGACCCCCCACTTGGAGGCATATTTTTCAGGGCCAAAAAATCGTCTTATACGGCGGCAAATACGGTAGATAGGATGCTTTGGGCACACAGGATTGAACTAAGCACCATTTTTGAGTCATGGCACACTCATTGTCTATTGATTTATTTTCCACCCAAAATAAAATCTAAGCATTAACAATTACTGGGTCAGTATTTTTCATTTGTGTTGGTTTTATTTTAACTTTAACTCTGTTTTTTTTCTTTTTGTTGAATTTATTGGGGTAACACTGGTTAACAAAACCATATAAATTTCAGGTGCACAACTCTACAATATATCACCTGTACACTGTATTGTGTGGCCTGTCTTATAACCGACTGATAATACTTCTGGGAATATACCCAAATAAACCTGTAACATAATTCGAAATAATATATGCACCCCCTATGTGAACAGCAGTGTTATCTACAACTAGAGGCCCATTGCACAAAATTCTTGCAAGAGTAGACCTTCCTTCCCCTGGCTGCCAGTACCGGCTTCCCTATGGCACTGGGGACCCGGGCTTCCTTTCAGCCACTGGCAGGCACCCGGGACCTGAGCTTCCCTACAGACGACAACAGGCACCAAGGACCTGGCTGCCAGTATCGGCTTCCCTATGGTACCGGGGAATGTCTCTCTCTCTCTTTCTCTCCCCCTCTTCCCTCCCCCCTGCCTCCCTCTCTTTCACTCTGTGAAAAGTAATGGAAAAAATATCCTCAGGTGAAGATTAATCAAAAAAAGAAACAGAAAACCTCTTACCCTTGTGACCACATTGATAGCTCCCACCAAACCATCAAGGAAATATTATTCTAAGTGAAATTGCCAGATAAAGGCAAACAGCATGTGATCTCCTATATAGAATCTAATAAACAAAATGAACTAACAAGCAACATAGAGACAGACTGATACTTTGGACTTTTTAATTAGGGCATATACAGTATTTAGTATTTTACTTACAGGAATTTTTAATTGCCCTAGATTGTATTGATGATTCATCCATATTGTTGCATTTGCTATATGGAGAATCTGAATCACTGAACAATATTTCACTTCTCAAAAATAACCAGCATACTCACTCTCTTATTACTGATATTTGTATTATGCCTAATTTTCTTTACTTTCACAAGGTTATATTAGCCTTCTTAAATATGCACTAGCGGCCCAGTGCCCAAATTTGTGCACCAGTTGGCTCCTTTGTCTGTCTGTCCGACATTCCCTGAGAGGTCCCAGATTGAGAGAGGGTCCCCACTGCTAAGGGACCCCACCAGTACATGATTGGGGCCCAGGAGGGTTGTGGGAGGTTGGCCAGTCAGGGAGGGATCGAGGAATGACTCCAGTGTGTGTCCAGCCTTTCTTGCTCAGCCCCGATCAGCCGGATCCAAACAGCAAGCTAACCTACTGGTCACAGCGTCTGCCTCCTGGTAGTCAGTACACATCATAGTGACTAGTCGACTGTCTGCCCCTTGGTGGTCAGTATACATCATAGCAAGCAGTTGAGCAGCCTTAACATACTGCTAGCATATTATGCTTTGATTGGCTGAACGGCCAACTGGACAACTGGACAGTTAGCATATTAGGCTTTTATTATATAGAATGCTGATGAAGACATATAAGAATTTCTTTAGAGTGTAAAAGTGGTATCACTGCTGTAATTTCTAAAACTTTTAACTTTGCATATGTCAAGACTTACTGTGTTGATCGTTTTGCCAATATAACACTAAATTGAATGATTATGTTGAAGTCCTGAAATCAGTATAATATACTATGTCAATTATATCTCAATAAAAAAATAAAAATAACATATTAAGCTTTAAAATATATGGGCATCATTGCATTGATTAGTAATTTTCAGCTTTGATCCTAGCAATTCATTTTTTTATTTCATTTTAAAAATGGTAATTTTTATGTGACTTTAATCTAAAGAAAGAAAAAAAGAAAAAATACTCTGGTAAGTTGTCTGTAAATGTATCTCAACTCTGGCCTGCTCCTCACAGATAATGTGAAGCTCACAGATTTATAGACCTAACAATAATTTATAGATCCACATTTTGTTCAACTTAGTATTATAAAATTCTTAACTTCTACAGTTAGAATTGACATAAAATGGCATTGTGTTTTTATTTTATTGTATTAAATTTACTAGAGTAACACTAATTAATAAGATTATCGATCAGGTACATATTTCAATAATACATAATCTGGATATTGCATTATGTGCCATCACCCAAAGTCAAATCATCTCCATCACCACATATTTGATCCCTTCCTTTACCCTTTACTAACCCCCAACCCCATTCTCTCTAGTATAACCACCATATTGTGTGTTTTTTATTTGCATTCCTTGTTTACTTAATAGGGTCAAATATCTTTGTTTTTCCTTTTCAGTGAAATGACTCCTTATGTCTCTTGTCCTTTTTCTACTGTTACAGTTGTCCTTTCTTATTATCTGCAGATGTCATTCATGTACTTTTGATACTACTCCTTTGTTGTTAGGTGTTGTACCTATGTTCTGCTTGAACCAACCATCTGACTTCCTCTCAGGCGTATTTTATAAGTAGAGATTAATTTTAAAAGATCCAAATCTGGCAATTTCATTTCTAAGCACACTTAGTGTTTTAAGAACTTTGGTGTCTTAAAGAATTGTGAGGGTCTTAAAGATATTGGTTCCTCAATAACCAAAGGGGTCTATTGGGCCTCCCAGCCTGCAGGCTGTGGATGTGACTACAATGTAAACTGTATATTTTTCCCTCCCTTTCAAGACTACCCTGCAGTGAAGAGGAGGCCAGAGTTGAGATATATTTACAAATACTGTGTTTGTTTTGGTTTTTTAATTAACATAAAAATTATCATTTTAAAATGGGAAAAATGAATTGCTAGGATCAAAGCTAAAAATTACTAAACTGTGAAATAATGCCCATATATTTTAAAGCTTAACACACTGTATGCCAGAAACGTATTTATGCGTTTTACTTATATGTTTTACATTGACTGGTAGTAGAGTGCGGGACACGTATTAATACGTTTTTTATAGACTAGCGGTACAATATGGGTAACATATAAAAACATAAACTAAAGTTATCATAATTTTACTGAACGTTGCCATTTGCGCAAAAAATTAGCAAAAATGGGCCACACCACCTGTTAGCGGACGATGAAAAATACCCACAAATAATGTGTTAATATGTAACTTTTATTTCTTTATTGAGAAATAATTGACATAGCATATTATATTTATTTCAGTAATTCAACATTATCATTCAATCTGGTGTATCAGAATGATCAACATAATAAGTCTAATTAGCGTCTGTCATCATAGTTACAATAGATAGTTTTTCTTTTGATGCAGATTTTTAAGATCTACTCACTCCCAAGAATGTTAAAGTATGCTAGAGAATTATGATTAACTAGAGGCCTGATGCATGAAATTCATGCATGGGGTGATAGGGTGGCCCTCAGCCCAGCTTGCATCCTCTCCAATATGGGACCCCTCGGGGATACCTGCGGGATAGAAACTAAACTGGCAGTTGGACATCCCTCTCACAATCCAGGACAGCTGGCTCCCAACCACTCGCCTACCTGCCTACCTGATTACCCCTAACTGCTTCAGCCAGCTAGGCTGATTGCCCCATAACCACTCCCCTGCCAGATTGATAGATGCCTAACTGCTCCCCTGCCAGCCCGATTGTCCCAACTGCCCTGCCCTGCAGGCCAGGTCCCTCCAACTGCTCTCCCTCCCTGGCTTCCCTGATCGCCCACAACTGCCCTCCCCTGCCAGCCATCTTCCGGTGGCCATCTTGTGAAGACATGGCACAGCCATCTTAGGGCCAGATAGGGTGGCAATATTGTGTGAGGACATGATGGTCAATTTGCATATTACTTCTTTATTATATAGGACTAGAGGCCCGGTGCACAAAAATTTGTGCACTCGGGGGGAAAGGGGGTCCATCAGCCTGGCCTGTGCACTCTCGCAGTCTGGAACCCCTCAGGAGATAATGCCCTGCTGGCTTAGGCCTGCTCCTGGGTGGCAGAGGGCAGGCTCAATCCCTAGGTGCAGCCCCTGGTCGGGCTCAGAGCAGGGCCAATTAGGGAGTTGGGGCGCCGCCCGCTGTCATGCACAGAGCAGGGCGGATAGGGAGGTTGTGATGCTACCCCAGTCACGCTCAGGGTAGGGCCGATTGGGGGGTTGGGGCACCGCACCCGTCACACTCAAGGCAGGGTCGATGAGGAGGTTGCGGCGCCACCGCCTGTCACGCACAGAGCAGCTCTGTGCATGACAGGGTATGGAGCCAAACCCACCCTGATGGGCTCTGCTCTGTGTGTGACAGGGGGCAGCGCCCCAACACCCGAATTGGCCCAGCTTGCCAATTCCATGGCTCCATACCCTGTCACGCACAGCCTAGCTGGCTGAAGCAGTTAGGGGTAATCAGGTAGGCAGGTAGGCGAGTGGTTGGGAGCCAGCTGTCCTGGATTGTGAGAGGGATGTCCAACTGCCAGTTTAGTTTCTATCCCGCAGGTATCCCCGAGGGGTCCCATATTGGAGAGGATGCAAGCAGGGCCAATTCGGGGGTTGGGGCGCTGCCCCCTGTCACACACAGAGCAGAGCCCTTCAGGGTGGGTTTGGCTCCATACCCTGTCACGCACAGAGCAGGGTTGATCAGGGGGTTGGGAAGCTCCCTCCTTTCACGCACAGAGCAGGGCCCATCATGGGGTTGGGGAGCTCCCCCTCTCATGCACAGAGCAGGGTCAATCAGGGGGTTGGGGAGCACGCCCCTGTCACTCACAGAGCAGTGCGGATCAGGGGGTTGGGAAGCTGCCCTCTATCACCCACAGAGCAGGGCCGATCAGGGGTTTGGGATGCCGCCATTGTCACACTCAGGGCAGTGCCGATGGGGAGGTTATGGCTCTACCCTGTCACACACAGAGCAGGGCCCGTGGGGGGCAAAGGGGGTTGGGACGCCGCACCCTGTCACACATAGAGCTGCAGGGCGATCAGAGGTTGGGGAGCTCCCCCGTATCAGGCACAGAGCAGGGCTGATCAGGAGGTTGGGACGCCTTCCCCTGTCACGAACAGAGCAGGGCAGAAAGGGAGGTTGTGGCCTCACCCGCTATCACACACAGAGCCGCAGGGCAATCAGGGCATTTGGGCGCTGTCCCCTGTCATGCTGATCCTGATGCCGGGAGGCATATTACCTTTTTACTATATAGGATAGAGGCCTGGTGTATGGGTGGGTTTGGCTGGTGAAGGGTGTCCTGAATCAGGGTGGGGGTGCCCACTGGGGTCCCTGGCCAGCCTGGGTGAGGGGATGATGGCTGTTTGCAACTGGTCATACACCATTCAGGGTGGGGGTACCCACTGGGGTGCCTGGCCAGCCTGGGTGAGGAGAAGATGGCTGTTTGCAGCTGGTCACACACCCTCCAGGATGGGGGTCCCCACTGGGGTGCCTGGCCAGCCTGGGTAAGGGGATGATGGCTTGTTTGCATCTGGTCACACACCCTTCAGGGTGGGGGTCCCCACTGGGGTTCCTGGCCAGCCTGGGTGAGAGGCTGAGAGCTGTTTGCAGCTGGTCACACACCCTTTAATGTGGGGGTCCCCACTGGGGTTCCTGGCCAGCCTGGGTGAGTGGCTTAGGGCTATCTGCAGCTGGTCACACACCCATCAATGTGGGGGTCCCCCATGGGGTGCCTGGCCAGTCTGGGTGTGGGGCTGAGGGCTGTTTTCAGGCTGGCAGGTGACGGAAGCTCCCAACTGCTATTTTTCTTTTTTCTTTTTTTTAATTCTGGGCCAGCTTTAACTAGGAGGCTCCAGCTCTTAGGGCTCCTCTGATGAAAGTAGGTATCTGGTTTGTTTCGGTTCTATTATCGAAACAATGTATAACTCCAGCTCTGACTCCAGCTCTGAGATGCCAGCTCGCTGAAAGCTGGTTGCTGGGGAGTTTTTTAGCTTCTATATTTGTTACAATGTT
Organism: Myotis pilosus; assembly: GCA_036010255.1. Taxonomy (NCBI): domain Eukaryota; kingdom Metazoa; phylum Chordata; class Mammalia; order Chiroptera; family Vespertilionidae; genus Myotis; species Myotis pilosus. The sequence continues at coordinate 1,833,538 of JASKON010000044.1, forward strand.
CAAACTGCAGGCTCAGAGGCCTGCAAGGGAGGCAGGGAACGTTGGAGTCCATCACTGAAGCAATTAAGGCTCATGTTAGTTTCAAGCTTCCTGGCTGCCATCTTGGCTGGAAGTTAATTTGTATATCTCGCTGATTAGCCAATGGTAAGGGTAGCGGTCAAATGCCAATTACCATGTTTCTCTTTTATTAGATAAGGACTAGAGGCCCGGTGCACAAAAATCTGTGCACTTGGGGGGTCCCTCAGCCGAGCCTGTGCCCACTGGCACTCTGGAACCCCTCAGGGGATGACCACATGCTGGCAGAGGCCTGCTCCCTGGGGGATTGGGCCTAAACTGTCACTCAGACATCCCTCTGGAAGCCCGGCAGCCCCCAAGGGATGTCCGCTTACCAGCGGGGAGCAGGCATAAGCTGCAGTCTGACATCCTTAGTGCTGCTGAGGCGGCGGGAGAGGCTCTCTCCAGCAACAATGTACAGGCAGTTGTCAGCCTGGCTTGTGGCTGAGCAGAGCTCCCCCTGTGGGAGCGCACTGACCATGAGGAGGCAGCTCCTGCATTGATCATCTGCCCCCTGGTGGTCAATATGTGTCATAGTGACCAGTCATTCCCAGTCATTTTGCTGTTAGGGTCAATTTGCATATTACCCTTTTATTATATAGGATAGAGGCGTATTGCACGAGTGGGGCCAGTTGGTTTGCCCTTTAGCGTGTCCCAGATCAGGGAGAGAGCCCCGCTGGGGTGCCCAGCCTGCCTGTGTGAGGGGCTGATTGCTGTTTTCAGGCTGGCCAAAGCCCCTTCAGTGTGGGTGTCCACCTTGGGGTGCTTGGACAGCATGGGTGAGGGGCTGATTGCTGTTTTCAGGTTGGCCACAGCCCCTTCAGGGTGGGTGTCCCTACTGGGGTGCCTGGCCACCCTGGGTGAGGGGCTGAGGGCCATTTGCAGACTGACCAAGCTCCCCTGTGGGGACCCTCACTCCCAGGCACCCAAGCTCCCAGTGGGGGCTGGCTAGAAGCAGGTGTCTGGGATTTATTTAACTTTTATAATTGAAACCTTGTTGCCTTGAGTGAGGGCACAGCCAGCCAGGGCAGGTGGGAAGCTTGGCTTCCTCCATCTCCGGGGCAACGAAGCCTCCCGCTTGTTCCAACTCTGTGGCTGCCGGACGCCATCTTGGTTGGGTTAATTTCCATATAGTCACTATGATAGGCTTGGGGGCGTGGCTTGTGAGTGTAACAGAGGTATGGTCAATTTGCATGTTTCTCTTTTTTTTTTTAGGTAAGATTACAGTTGACGTGGTGTAATACTCCTCATGAATGATTTGCTATTAAACTGAAAATTTGGTCCTAGCAAGTGTTAATCATTAGCATGTCAGTCCTTGCACCGACGTGTTCTGGGTTAGATTCCTGGTCAAGAGCACATAACTGGGTTGTGGTTTAACTCTCCACCCTAGGTTGGGACATGTGCTGGACACAACCAGTTGATATATCTCTCTCACATCCATGTTTCTCTCTCTCCCCTTCCCTCCTTCCACTCTCTCTGAAAAGCAATGGAAAAACTCCCAGTAGATTATCAAATGATTTCCCAAAAGAAACACATCAGGCCAGAAGGGAATGGAAAGAACTATACAAAGTGATGCAAAGCAAGGGACTGAATTCAAGAATACTCTATCCAGCAATACTATCATTCAAAATTAAAGGAGAAATCAAGAGCTTCCTTGCAGACAAAAAAAAAAAAGCTAAGGGAGTTTATCATTACCAAGCTTAGCAATGCAAGAAATGCTAAAGGGACTGTTTGTAAAAAAAGAAATAAAAAGGGAAAAAGGATCACAGGAACAAAGAATAAAAATGGCTACAAATAAGTCACTATCAATAATAACCTTAAATGTAAATGCACTAAATGTAAATGGATTAAATTCTCCAATCAAAAGACATCAAGTAGCTTAATGGATAAGAAAACATAACTCATAATATTCCTGTCTACAGGAAACCTACCTAAGAACAAAGGACTCACACAGACTGATAATGAACAGATGGAAAAATATCTTTCAGGCAAATGAAAAAAAAACAAAACAAAACAAAACTGGGGTAGCAATACTTATATCTGACAAAAAGACCTCAAGGTGAAGGCCATAACAAGACATAAGGAGGGCCACTTCATAATACTAAAGGGTTCGATACAACAAGAGGATATAACTTTGGCAAACATATATGCACCCAATGCAGGAGCACCCAAATACATTAAAAAAACTTCTAGAGGATATCAAGGAAGAGATCAACAACTACACAGTCATAGTAGGGGACTCTAATACATCACTGACATCACTGGATATATCTTCTAAATGAAACAGCAGTCCTAAATGAGATCAGAGGGATTTAATTGACATCTTCAGAAAATTTCACCCAAAAGCTACAGAATATACATACTTTTCAAATGCAAATGGGACATATTCAAAGACAGACCACAATATTGGAAGACAGGCAAAGACTCTCCAAATTCAAGAAGATTGTGAAATCATATGAAGCATCTTCTCAGTCACAATGGCATAACATCCTATCTAATAAAAGAAAATAGGGTAATTAACTGTGCCTCTGCTATGCTTCCCATTGGCTAATCAGGGCGATATGCAAATTAACTGCCAACCAAGATGGTGGCTGGCTGCCATGCAGTTGAAGCGAACATGAGGCTTGTTTCCTTCAGTGATGAAGGAAGCCAAGGTTCCGAGCTTGCCACAGCTGGCTCTGGGCTCCTGAAACAACAGCTCCAAAAGCAACAATGTTTCAACTATAGAAGCCAAAAAAACCCCAGATACCTGCTTTCAGTCAGCCACGGCCTCAGAGCTGGAGCCAGCTCTCAGCTCCAGTGACAGCTATAGAAAGTAAATAAAACCCAGAATAAAAAGAAAAAAAGAAGAAGCTGGGAGCTTCAGTCGCCCGCCAGCCTGAAAAACCTCAGCCCCTCACCCAGACTGGCCAGGCACCCCAGTGGGTACCCCCACCCTAAAGGAGGTGTGACCAGCTGCAAACAGCCATCACCCCTCATCCAGGCTGGCCAGACACCCCAGTGGGGACCCCCACTGTGAAGGGGGTGTGACCAGATGCAAACAGCCATCATCCCCTCATCCAGGCTGGCCAGGCACCCAAGCAGGACAACCACTCTGATCCAGGACACCCATCAGGGTAAACCAGCCGGCCCCCACCTGTGCACCAGGCCTCTATCCTATATAGTAAAAGGGTAATATGCAAACTGACCCTAACAGCAGAAAGATTGGGAATGACTTGTCACTATGACTGACCATTAGGGGGCAGACACTCAATGCAGGAGCTGCCCTCTCGTGGTTAGTGGGCTCTCACAGCAGGGAGCTCTGCTCAGCCACAAGCCAGGCTGATGGCTGCCAGTACAGCAGTGGTGGTGGGAGCCTCTCCTGCCTCCTCAGCAGCGCTAAGGATGTCTGACTGCAGCTTAGGTCTGCTCCCTGCTGGCAAGTGGACATCCCCCGAGGGCTGCCAGGCTGCCAGAGGGAGGTCTGATTGCCATCTTAGGCCCAGTCCCCAGGGGAGCAAGCCTAAGCCAGCATGTGATCATCCCCGAGGGGTCCCAGACTGCAAGAGAGCACAGACCGGGCTGAGGGACACCCCCCACCCCTCGCCACCCCGAGTGTACAAATTTTTGTGCACCGGGACTCTAGTTATAAATAAACCACAAAAACTATCAAAAAAATTGAACACTTGGAGGCTTAATAGCATGTTATTAAACAACTAGTGGCCAGGTGCAGAAATTTGTGTACAATGGAAACAAATGAATTACAATAAATATTTTAATATCACTATTCTCCCTGTCTCTATAACTAGTGGCCCATTAAATGAAATTTTCACATGGGGAGGAGGTGTCCTTCAGCCCAGCCTGCTCCCTCTCCAATCTGGGACCTTTCAAAGGATGTCCGACTGTAGGTTTACAGTGATCAGGCCAAAACCGGCAGTCAAACATCCCTCTCGCAATTTGGGACTGCTGGCTTCTAACCCCTCACCTGCCTGCCTGCCTGATTGGCCTTAACCACTCTAACTGCCAGCCTGCTCACCCCCAACTACCCCCACCGCCAGCTGCTTGCCCACAAATGCACCCCCGCCAGCCTGATCACCCGCAACTGCCCTCCCTGCTAGCCTCCTTGCCCCCAACTGCTCCCCGTGATGGCCTGCTCATCCCTATCTTCCTCCCCACTGCCTGCTTGCCCCCCAACTGCCACCTGCTGGCCTGCTCACTCCAAAATGCCCTCCACAGTCATAATCACCCCCAAGTGACACCCACTGATGGTCTGCTCACCTCCAACTGAATCCCCTGCTGGTGTTCTCACCCCAACTGCCCCTCCCCCTGCCAGCCTGTTCACCCACAAGGCCCGCCCCCAACCAGCCTGATCACCCACAACTGCCATCCCATTCTGGCCTGATCACTCACAACTGCCCTCTCCTCTTGGCCTTTAACCACCTCTATCTTGACCCTGCCACCATGGATTTGTCCAGGATAAAGTACACAAGGTCTCCTGGAAGGTCTCCCAGTATAATTAGCATATTACCCTTTTATTAGTATAGATAGAGGCCTGGGGCATGGGTGGGGTTGGCTGGTTTGCCCTAAAGTGTGTTCTGGATCCCTTGGGGTATAGGGAGGTCTGGTTGAGGGAATATGGTGGTTTGCATGCTGGCCACGCCTCATGGGGTAAGGATCCCCAGTGGGGACACATGGCCAGCATGGGTGAGGGGCTGAGGGCTGTTTTCAGGCTGGCCATACCCCCTACAGGGTAGGGGTCCCTACTGGGGCGCCTGGCCAGCCGGGGTGAGGGGATGATGGCTGTTTGCAGAATGGCCATAACCCCCAGTGGGGACTCTTACTCCATAGGGTTGTGGCCAGCATGGGTAAGGGACTGAGGGTCGTTTTCAGGCAGGCCACAGCCCCTTTATGGTTGGGGTCCCCACTGCAGTGCCTGGCCAGCCTGTGTGAGGGGCTTAGGGCTGCTTGCAGGCTGGCCACATCCACTTCAGAGTGGGGGTCCCACTGGCATGCTTGACCAGCCTGGGTGAGCGGCTGAGGGCCATTATCAGGCTGACCACAACCCTGCAGGGAAGGTCCCCACTGGGGTGCCTGGCCAGCCTAGGTAAGGGGCTGAGGGCCATTTTCAGGCTGGCTCCCAGCCCCTGCTCTTTATTTTCCAGTTCCTCCATCAGCGGTGGCCAGGGCCAGTGGGAAGCTTGGCTTCCTCCATCGCTGGGAGCAACTTAAGCCTCCTGCTCGCTCCAGATCCGAGGCCACCACCATCTTCAGTCTTTGCTCCGCACCTGCATATGCAAATTAACTGCCATCTTTGTTGGGTTAATTTGCATACTCATCCTGATTGGCTGGTGGGTACAGTGGAGTGACACCAATTTGCATATTTCTTTTATTAGTGTAGATAGAAGTGTAAACCAAGTTGATGACTAACAATCACAGATCAAAAAACATATGTGTGACTGGCGCCAGCAAGAGCTTTATATATATATTGTGCATGTACAAGTTAACATTTATTTTTGAACTGCCAGTGCACATCGTTATGTACCAGCCAGTCAGTGGATCAGACAGTTGCTCACATAGGCCTTTATATATATACTTGAGACCTGGTGCACAAATATTTGTGCACTCGTCGGGGGGAGGTCCTTCAGCCCGGCCTATGCCCTCTCGCAGTCTGTAACCCCCTCGAGGATGAACACCTACTGACTCAGGCCTGCTCCCCAGGGGATTGGGTCTAAGCTGGAAATCAGACATCCCTCTGGCAGCCCAGAGCCCTCGGGGAATGTCCACTTGCCAGCAGGGAGCAGGTCTAACCTAAAGTGTGACATCCTTAGTGCTGCTGAGGAAGCGGGAGAGGCTCCAACCACCACCACTGTACTGGCAGCTGGCAGCCTGGCTTGTGGAGCGCACTGATCACCAGGGGGCAGTTCCTGCATTGAGTGTCTGCCTCCTGGTGGTCAGTGTGTGCCATAGTGATCAGTCATTCCCAGTCATTCTGCTGTTAGGGTCAGTTTGCATATTACCCTTTTATTATATAGGATAGAGGCCTGGTGCATGGGTGGGGCTGGCATGTTTGCCCTGAAGGGTGTCTCGGATCAGGGTGGGTGTCCCACTGCGGTGCCTGGCCAGCCAGGGTGAGGGGCTGTTAGGTGTTTGCAGCTGGTCACACCCCCTTCAAGGTGTGGGTCCCCACTGGGGTGCCTGGCCAGCCTGGGTGAGGGGCTGATGGCTGTCTGAAGGCTTGCCACAACCCCTTCAGGGTTGGGGTCCCCACTAGGGTGCCTGGCCAGCCTGGGTGAGGGGCTGAGGGCTGTTTTCTGGCTGGCCAAGCCCCTCGGTGACGGAAGCTCCCAGCCTCTCCTTTTTTTATTTTTATTTTTTTAATTCTGGGATTTATTTACCATCTATAATTGAAACTTTGCTGCCTTCAGTGGAGCTCAGAGCTGTCTGCAGCAGGCGGGAAGCTTGGCTTCCTCCATCACTGGACCAACCAAGCATCCTGCTAACTCCAGCTCCATGGCCACGGCCGGCTAAAAGCAGGTATCTGGGGTTTATTTATCTTCTACAATTGAAACTTTGTTTCCTTCAGTGGAGCTCAGAGCTGGCCATGGCAGGGGGAAAGCTTGGCTTCCTCCATCACTGGAGCAACCAAGTCTCCTGCTCACTCCACCTCCATGGATGCCGGCCTCCACCTTGGTTGGGTTAATTTGCATACACTCGCTCTGACTGGCTGGTAGGTGTGGCTTAAGGCATACCAAAGGTATGGTAAATTTGCATGTTTGTCTTTTATTAGATTAGACTAGAGGCCCAATGCACAAAACTCCCTCAGCCCAGCCTGCATCCTCTCCAATTGGCGACTGCTGGCTCCAAAGGCTACAGAATATAGTTAACTGCTCACCTTCCTGCCTGATCGCCTCTAACTGCCCTCCCCTGCTGGCCTGGTTGCCCCCAACTGTTCTCTCCTGCCGGCCTGATCTCGCTCCCAATGACCCTTCTCTGCTGGCCTGATCTAGTCCCCAAATGCCCTCCCCTTCTGGGTGGTTGCCTGCAACTGCCCTCCCCAGCTGACCTGATCTCGCCCCCAATGGCCCTCCCCTGCCAACCTGATCTCACCCCTAACTGTCCTCCACTGAAGGCCTGATCTCGCCCACAACTGCCCTCCTCTACTGGCAAATTTTGTCCTGATTGGTAGGTTTCTAAGCTAGACAGCGTCAAATGCTCTGCCTCTGAGGCAGCCATCAGGTCCCCAGAACACCCAGAATTGTTTCTGATTGGTCTGTTTCTATGCCAGTCAGTATCAAAAGCTCCACCTTCTAGGCAGCCAATGGATCCCCACAGCACCCCAACTTGGTTCTGATGGGTCAGTCTACACCAGTCAGTGTCAGAAGCTCCACATCCTAGGCAGCCACTGGCTCCCCACAGCACCCAAATTTGGTTCTGATTGGTAGGTGTCTATGCCAATCAGCGTCAGAAGCTCTGCCTCTTAGGCAGCCATTGGCTCCCCACAGCACCCACATTTGATTCTGATTGATCGGTTCCTATGCCAGTCAGCATCTCTGGGCCTGATCAGAGAGGCAGGGCTGGACAGCAGCCTCCACAGAGGCCAAGAGAAAGAAAGGCCAGGCTGCTGGTGAAGCCTGGAAAGAAAGAGGGAGAGGGAGAGAGACACAAGTAATGATCAACAGCTGCCACTGAGGCTGCGGATCAGACCCTGCCTCTCTCTGGGTCTCAGCCGACTGGGCAGTCAGGGATGGGTCGCCAGACTGTAGCAGGACAGTCAGTTCTGGGTCGACATGACAACCCAGAGCTGACTGACGGACTTCTCAGTTGGTCAGCCTTTGGTCGAGATTGGTCATTATAACCTTGGGCTTTTATATGTATGTTAGGGTAGGCAGACCAGAGGCCCAGTGCATGACAATTCATGCATGCAGGGTGGAGGGGGTCCCTCATCCCAGCCTGTGACCTCTCAAAGTCCGTCACAACTCAGGGGATGTCTGAATGATGGCTTAGTTATGCACCCTGGGTAGAATGGGCCTAAGCTGGCAGACAGACAGCTCTATGGCAGCCCAGGATCCCTAGGTGGGATGGCCTAAGCTGTTAGTCGGACATCTCTGGTGCTCGCATAAAGGCTGGAAAGGCTCCCGCCACTGCCACTGTGCTGCCAGTCATGTGCTGGCTGCTGCGTGAGCAGCTCACCCCTATGGAAGCACACTGACAACCAGAGGGCAGCTCCTGGTTGATAGTCTGCACCTGGTGGTCAGTATGCATCACAGCGACCGTCGTTTCCGGTTGTTCCATCTTCAGGGTCAATTTTCACATTACCCTGTTATTATACAGGATTACTGGATTACCAATGAGATCAAAGAAGAAATTAAAAACATTCTGGAGACAAATGACAATGAAACACAACAATCCAAAATCTATGGAACAGAGTGAAAGCAATCCTGAGAGGGAAGTTCATAGCTCTACAGGCCTACCTCAGAAGAGAAAGAAAAAATGGTAATAAATTATCAAACAATACAACTTAAAGAATTTGAAAAAAAGCAGTAAGAAAAGCCCATAGTTAACAGAAGGAAGGAAATAATAAAGATCAGAGGAAAAAGTAAATGACATAGAAACCAAAAAAAGATATAAAAGATCAATAAAACAAAGAGCTGCTTCTTTGAAAGGATAAACAAGATTGATGAGCCTCTGGTTAGGCTCACCAAGAAGCAAAGAAAGAGGACCCAAAAAACAAAATCAGATAAGAAAGAGGTTAAAGCCTCCACAGAAATATAAAAGACTATAAAAAAAATATTATGAACAACTCTATTCCAACAAACTAAACAACCTGGAGAAAATGGGCATATTCCTAGAATATAATGGCCTTCCAAACCACAATCAGGAAGAATAAAAAAATCTGAATAGGCTGAAAACTATGGCGGAAAATTGAAGCAGTCATCAAAAAACTTCCAGCAAACAAAAGCCAGGGGCCAAATGGCTTAACAGGGGAGTTTTACCAAACATTCAAAGAAGAACTAAAACCTATCCTCCTCAGATTATTCCAAAAAATTCAAGAGGAAAGAACACTTCCGTGCTCTTTCTATGAAGATAGCATTACCCTAATCCCAAAACCAGAAAGAGATTTACAGGCCAATATCCTTGATGAACATAGATGCTAAAATCCTCACCAAAATCCTAGCAAATTGGATCCAGCATTACAATAGAAAGATCATACATCATGACTAAATGGGATTTATTCTGGGGATGCAGGAATGGTACAATATACACAAACCAATAAATGTGATTTATCACATAAACAAACAGTTAAAAAACACATAATCATATGAATTGATGCAGAAAAAGCATTTGACAAAATCCAACACCCTTTCTTGATAAAAACCTCAGGAAAGTGGGAATACAGGGATCATACATCAACATAATAAAAACCTTATATGACAAACCCACAGACAACATCATACTCAGTGGGCAAAAACTAAAACCATTTCCCCTAAGAACAGGAACAAAACAGGAATGTTCATTCTCACACTCCTGTTTGACAGAGCACCAGAAGTGCTGGCCACAGCAATGAGACAAGAAAAAGAAATAAAAGTCATTCAAATTGGAAAAGAAGAAGTAAAATTGTCATTATTCACAGATGACATGACACTGAACTTAGAAAACCCTAAAGACTCCATCAAAAAAACTATTAGAATTAATAAGTGAATCTGGCAGTGTAGCAGGATACAAAATTAACACCCAGGAATCTATGGCTTTTTTATACACCAAAATGAACTCACAAAAAGAGAAATTTTAAACAATCCCATTTGTAATTGTAACAAAAAATAAAATTAAGATACCTAGGAATATACTTTAACTAAGGAGGTAAAAGACCTGTACTAGGAAAACTACAGAACATTAAAAAAAAAAAAAAAAGCGAGAGAGAGCAAGACATAAAAACATTAAAATATATCATGTTACTGGATTGGTAGACTCAACATCATTACATCATTAAATATCCATACTACCCAAAGCAATCTATAGATTCAATGCACTCCGCATTAAAATACCAAAGGCATATTTCAAAGACCTAGAACAAACCCTCCAAAAATTCATCTGGAATAAAAAAAGACCCCAAAGAGCTGAAAAAATTCTGAGAGAGAACCAAAAAGGAGGGATCACAATACCACATATCAAGATATATTACAAAGCCACTGTCCTCAAAACTTTCTGGTACTGGCACAAGAGCAGACATACAGACCAAAGGAAAAGAACAGAGAACCCAGAAATTGAACCAAGCCAGTATACTCAATTAATATTGACAAAGGAGGTAAGAGCATACAATGGAGTCAAGATAGTATTTTCAGTAAATGGATTGAGAAAATTAGACTAATACATGGGAAAAAAAATGAAATGACCATCAACTTATACAATACACAAAAATAAACTCAAAATGGCCGAAACCGGTTTGGCTCAGTGGATAGAGCGTCAGCCTGCGGAGTGAAAGGTCCCAGGTTCGATTCCGGTCAAGGGCATGTATCTGGGTTGCGGGCACATCCCCAGTAGGAGATGTGCAAGAGGCGGCTGATCGATGTTTCTCTCTCATCGATGTTTCTAACTCTCTATCTCTCTCCCCTCCTCTCTGTAAAAAATCAATAAAATATATTTTAAAAAAATAAACTCAAAATGGCTAAAGGATTTAAATGTAAGATGGGAAATCATAAAAATCTTACAGGAGCCAAAACCGGTTTGGCTCAGTGGATACAGCGTTGGCCTGCAGACTGAAAGGACCCAAGTTTGATTCCGGTCAAGGGCATGTACCTGGGTTGCAGGCACATCCCCAGTGGGAGGTGTGCAGGAGGCAGCTGATCGAACTTAAGAGACAGAACTTAAGAGACAGAACTTAGGAGACAGAACTTACACGGAACTTAGAAGACAGAACCGGGCTGGAGATCCTAACCAGAACTTCGCTGGAGATCCTAACCAGAACATGGCTAGAGGAACCTGGCTATGATGATCACCCGATGGCTGCCTCCGTGTCAAGAGAACCTGACTAGAACTTGGACAGAACCTGGCTGGAGAACCTAGCGAGGGAACATGGCTACAGAACCTGGCTGGAGACCCTGACAAGAAAACCCGGCTATGCTGATCAACTGAACGCTGCCTCCATGTCATTCCTTCTTCGCTGACTCCGCCCACACCTTTGGGGAACCCCTGGACCTGCTGGGGTTGGACCCTGGCAGCTAGGGACAGTTAGATTCTGCAGGTCTTCTAAGGGGACACTAAACCGGGCAGTTATAGGCAGCGGAGACCCTCTCCCTGTGCGGACACTCCTGGGGGGCCAGCACAGGCACAGTGACCACACCATCTTGGGAAACAGAGCTGCTTGAGACTAGGATCCTGGCCTCAGCACCACCCAGTCTGATCTCAGACACAAACCAGGACCCTGCAGCCACTGGGGACAGAGACCTGTGACCACAGATACAGACCTGCGGACACCAAAAGTTCAGAAATCCCCGCGGGAGATCCATGAGTAACAGGGCCCATCTCTCCTTCCCACAGGCTCCAGGCAGTGGCAGAGTAACTAACTGATAGACCCACCCCTTGCCAGGGCCTCAGCGCTCCAGGAACTTTAGTCTGGAAGTGCTTGAGCACCTTGGAGCTGATCCCACATAGGGCTGGGTTCAGGAGTCCTGGGCTGGGAGCAATCAGGCAAACTGGAGGAACTGAGCCTACGCGCACTGCCAGCTTCTGAGCCCTGGGCTAGGACCAAACCAGCGAACCCCAGGAACTGAGCCTACATACACTGCCAGCTTCTGAGCCCTGGGCTGGGAGCAATCGCGCAAACACCGGGAATTTGTCCCGCGTACCACAGGCCCAGGGCCCCGGATTCTCTGGGCAGGAGACAGCACCAAGCACCAGTGACTTGACTGTGTTTCTTATCACCTGCACCTGAGATCCTGATTCCCTGCGAAGAGCCAGTGACTCCAATTCCTAGTGCAAGGGCACACAGGGACACTGAATCTCAAGGCAAGGTCACGTGAAGCAACAGAGACTCTGATACTGAATTCTTGGGGAACTCTGACTCCTGGGGCACGCTAGGGGGCTCTGGTTCCCACCAACCCACAACAACCACACATCTTAGTGTCAGAGTTCTTCGGAGACACTAGGGAGCCGGGAGGCTCCCACTGCACACGGCCCAGGCCCACGCAACTTGAACCATCGGGAGATAATCAGAATGAAGAGACAACACAACTCCCAGAGGAAAGACAATGAGGAATCGCCGAGAAAGGAAATTAATGAAGTTGAAGCATGCAACATGACAGAAAAAGAGTTCAGAATAATGGTTGTACAATTCATTCACCGGATGGATGAGAAAATCAACAACCTATTCAAGAATCAGGAAGAAATGGAAAGTGATACAGCTACAATCAAAAACACCATGGAAGCTTTCAACAGTAGACTAGAAGAAGCAGAGGACCGAATTAGTAAGTTAGAAGATAAGGCAGAGAAACAAGCTCAATCTGAACAGCAACTGGAGAAAAAAATTAAAAAGCTGGAGGAGAGCCTAAGAGAGCTTCAGGACAACATGAAACGAAGTAACATACGCATAATAGGGCTGCAAGAAGGACAAGAAGAGCAGTAAGGATTAGAAAATCTATTTGAAGAAATAATGTCAGAAAACTTCCCAGATATGGGGAAGAAAAAAGTTACACAAGTACAGAGAGTCCCAGGCAAGATGAACCCCAAAAGACCCACACCAAGACACGTCATAATAATGATGGCAAATGTACAAGACAAAGAGAGAATCTTAAAGGCTGCAAGAGAGAAACAGAGAGTTACCTTCAGATTATCAAATGATTATCAGATTATCAAATGATTTCTGATTACCATCAGATTATCAAATGATTTCTCAACAGAAACACATCAGGCCAGAAAAGAATGGACAGAAATTTACAAAGTGATGCAAAGCAAAGGACTGAATCCAAGAATACTCTATCCAGCAAGGGTATCATTCAAATTTGAAGGGGAAATAAGAAGCTTCACAGACAAAAAAAAGGCTAAGGGATTTTATCACCACCAAGCCAGCAATGCAAGAAATGCTAAAGGGACTGGTGTAAAAAGAAAAACTAAAAAGCCCAGAAAGAAAACAGCCACACAAAAAAAGAAATGGCTACAAACAAGTACCTTTCAATAATAACTTTAAACATAAATGGACTAAATGGTCCAATCAAAAGACATCGAGCGGCTGAATGAACGAAAAAACATGACCCATATATTTGCTGTCTACAAAAGACCCACCTCATTAGAAGGGACTCACACAGACTGAAAGTGAAAGGATGGAAAAATATCTTTCAGGCAAATGGAAAGGAAAAGAAAGCTGGGGTAGCAATACTTATATCGGACAAAATAGACCTCAAAGTGAAGGCCATAACAAGGGATAAGGAAGGCCACCTCATAATACTAAAGGGATCAATACAACAAGAGGATGTAACCATGATAAACATATATGCACCCAATGCAGGAGCACCCACATGCATAAGAAAACTCCTGGAATATCAGGGGAGAGATCGACAACAATACAATCATAGTAGGGGACTTTAATACACCACTGACATCACTGGATAAATCCGCTAGACAAAAACTCAGCAAAGAAACAGCAATCCTAAATGACTCACTAGATCAGATGGACTTAATTGATATCTTCAGAACACTTCACTCCAAAGTCACAGAATATACGTTCTTCTCAAGTGCTCATGGGACATCTTCAAAAATAGACCACATATTGGGTCACAAACAAAGTCTCCCCAAATTCAAGAAGATTGAAATCTTACCAAGCATCTTCGCAGACCACAAGGCCATAATATTAGAAACAAATTACAATAAAAACAACCCAAAATACTCAAACACTTGGAAGCTAAATAGCATGTTATTAAATATTGATTGGATTACCAATGAGATCAAAGAAGAAATTAAAAACATCCTGGAAACTAATGACAATGAAAACACAATAATCCAAAACCTTTGGGACACAATGAAAGCAGTCCTGAGAGGGAAGTTTATAGCTCTATAGGCCTATCTCAAAAAAACAAGAAAAAATGGTAGTAAATCATCTAAATCTACACCTCAAAGAATTAGAAAGAGAGCAATAAGAAAACCCCAGAGTGAGCAGAAGGAAGGAGATAATAAAGATTAGAGCAGAAATAAAGACATGGAGACCAAAAAACGAATACAGAAAATCAATGAAACCAAGAGCTGTATCTTTGAAAGGATAAACAAGATTGACAAAACTCTAGCCAGGCTCACCAAGAAGCAAAGAGAAAAGACCCAAATAAACAAAATCAGAAATGATAGAGGCGAAATAACAACAGATCCCACAGAAATACAAATGATTGTTAAAAATACTATGGACAACTCTACTCCAACAAACTAGAGAACACGGAGGAAATGGACATATTCCTAGAAAAATACAACATTCCAAAACTTAATCGGGAAGAATCTAAATATCTCAACAGGCCAATAACTATAGAAGAAATTGAAGCAGTCATCCAGCAAACAAAAGCCCAGGACAGACACTTCACAGGGCAGTTTTACCAAACTTTCAAGGAAAAACTAAAATCTATCCTCCTCAGACTACTACAAAAAATTCAAGAGGATGGAACACTTCTAAGCTCATTCTATGAAGCCAGCATCACCCTAATACCAAAACCAGGTAAAGACAACACAATGAAAGAGAATTACAGGCCAATATCCCTCATGAACATAGATGCCCAAATCCTCAACAAAATCTTAGCAAATCGGATCCAGCAGTACATCAGAAAGATCATACACCATGACCTAGTAGGATTTATCCCAGGGATGCAAGGATGGTACAATATCCACAAATCAATAAACGTGATACATCACATAAACAAATTGAAAGGAAAAACCACATAGTCATATCAATTGATGCAGAAAAAGCATGTGACAATATTCAACACCCATTTTTGATAAAAACTCTAAGCAAGGTGGGAATTGAAGGATCATACCTCAACATAATAAAAGCCATATATGACAGGCCCACAGCCAACATCATACTCAATGGACAAAAACTAACACCATTTCCCCTAAGAACAGGAACAAGACAGAGATGCCCACTCTCACCACTCCTGTTCAACATAGTACTGGAAGTATCAGCCATTGCAATTAGACAAGAAGAAATAAAAGGTATCCAAATTGGAAAAGAGGAAGTAAAACTGTCCTTATTTGCAGATGACATGATATTATACTTAAAAAACCTAAAAGACTCCATCAATAAACTATTAGACTTAATAAAAGAATTCGGCAATGTAGCAGGATACAAAATTAATGCCAAGAAATCTATGACATTTCTATACACCAATAGTGAATGTGCAGAAAGAGAGATCAAAATAGCAATCCCAATCACCATTGCACCAAAAAAATTAAGCTCCCTAGGAATAAACTTAACTAAAGAGGTAAAAGACCTCTACTCAAAAAACTACAGGACATTAAAAAAAGAGATAGAGGAAGACATAAACAAATGGAAGAACATACCATGTTCTTGGATTGGTAGAATCAACATCCTTAAAATGTCCATACTGCCCAAAGCAATCTATAAATTCAATGTACTTCCCATTAAAATACCAATGGCATATTTCACAGGCTTAGAACGTACTCTCCAAAAATTCACCTGGAATAAAAAACGACCCCGAATAGCTGCAGCGATCCTGAGAAAGAACAGAGTAGGTGGGATCTCAATACCAGATATCAAGCTGTATTACAAAGCCACTGTTCTTAAAACTGCCTGGTACTGGCACAAGAACAGACATATAGATCAATGGAATAGAATACAGAGCCCAGAAATCAGCCCCAACCAATACGCTCAATTAATATTTGACAAAGGAGGCAAGAACATACAATGGAGCCAATATAGTCTCTTCAATAAATGGTGTTGGGAAAATTGGACAGATACATGCAAGAAAATGAAAATAGATCACCAACTTACACCATATACAAAAATAAACTCAAAGTGGATAAAGGACTTAAATAGATGACGGGAAAACATACAAATACTAGAAGAATCCAAAGGCAACAAAATCTCAGACATATGCCAAAGCAATTTCTTCACCAATACAGCTCCTACGGCATTGGAAACTAAAGAGGAAAATAAACAAATGGGACTACATCAAAATAAAAAGTTTCTGCACAGCAAAAGAAACCATCAACAAAACAACAAGAAAACCCACTGCGTGGGAAAACATATTTGCCAATGTCATATCTGATAAGGGCCTAATCTCCAAAATTTATAGGGAACTCATACAACTTAACAAAAGGAAGATAAACAATCCAATCAAAAAATGGGCAAAGGACCTAAATAGACACCTTTCAAAAGAGGACATTCAGAAAGCCAAGAGACATATGAAAACATGCTCAAAGTCACTAATCATCTGAGAGATGCAAATCAAAACAACAATGAGGTACCATCTCACACCTGTCAGACTGGCTATCATCAACAAATCAACAAACGACAAGTGCTGGAGAGGATGTGGAGAAAAAGGAACACTTGTGCACTGCTGGTGGGAATGCAGACTGGTGCAGCCACTATGGAAGACAGTGTGGAGTTTCCTCAAAAAACTAAAAATGGAACTCCCATTTGACCCTGTGATCCCACTTCTAGGAATATATCCCAAGAAACCAGAAACACCAATCAGAAAGGATATATGCACCCCTATGTTCATAGCAGCACAATTCACCATAGCTAAGATCTGGAAACAGCCTAAGTGCCCATCTGTAGATGAATGGATTAGAAAACTCTGGTACATCTACACGTTGGAATACTATGCTGCTGTAAAAAAGAAGGAACTCTTACCATTTGCAACAGCATGGATGGAACTGGAGAGCATTATGCTAAGTGAAATAAGCCAGTCAATGAAGGAAAAATACCACATGACCTCACTCATTTCTGGTTAATAAAGACCATTATAAACTTATGAACAAAAATAGATACAGAGGCAGAGCTGCCTCAAACAGATTGTCAAACTGCAGCGGGAAGGCTGGGGAGGGTTGGGGAGCAGGAGGTAGGGGGGTAAGAGATCAAAGGACTTGTATGCATGCATTTAAGCATAACCAATGGACATAAGACACTAGGGGGTAGGGGAGGCCAGGAGATTGTCAAGGGTGGGGGGGGGGGAGGGGGCACAAAGGAGACATATGTAATACCCTTTGTAATACTTTAAGCAATTAAAAAAAATAAAATTAAAAATGGAACTCCCATTTGACCCAGTGATCCCACTTCTAGAAATATATCCCAAGAAACCAGAAACACCAATCAGAAGAGCTATATGAACACCTATGTTCATAACAGCACAATTTATAATAGCTAAGATTTAGAAACAGCCTAAGTGCCCATCAGCAGACAAATGAATTTAAAAACTGTGGTACATCTAAGCTATACATCTAAACAATGGAATACTATGCTTCTGTAAGAAAGAAAGTAGTCTTACCATTTGCAACAGCATGAATGGAACTGGAGAGCATTATGTTAAGCAAAATAAGCCAATCAGAGAAAGATAAATACCACATTATCTGACTCATTTTTAATATAGCGAACAACATATACTGATGAACAAAGATAGGTCCAGAGACATAGAAGCATCAAACTGACTGTCAAATATTAGAGAAAAGGCAGGGGAGTTCGAGGGGGACAGGGGGCTCAAAGGATCAACTAAAGGACTTGTATGCATGCATATAAACACTACCAATGGACACAGACAGTAGGCTAGTGAGGGCATGTGCTGGGAGGTGGGAGTGGCTGGGAAAAGGTCAATGTGGGGAAAAAAGTAATATTGTAATAACTATGTACGGGCCAGGGGGGTACTTGAAATATCATGGGGACCACTCTATGAAGTATATGTTATCTAACCATTATGTTGTACACCTGAAACTAATGTACAATAATAAAAGAAAAAGATGCTAGTTCACTGTACCTTTGCTACACCCTAAGCCACGCCCACCAGCCAATCAGAGCATTTATATGCAAATTAACCCAACTAAGACGGGGGCCGGCAGCCACAGGGTTGGAGCAAGCAGGAGGCTTGGTTGCCTGGGTGATAGAGGAATCCAAGCTTCCCGCCAGCCCTGAGCAAGCTGCGGCCTCCGCTCATGGCAACAAGGTTTCAATTATAGAAGACAAATAAATCCCAGATACCTGTTTCCAGCCAGCTTCCACTGTGAGCTTAGGTGGCTGGAGGCCCTGACCAGCCTGCAAACAGCCATCAGCCCCTCACCCATGCTGGCTACACCCTCATGGAGTCTGAAAACGGCCCTCAGCCCCTCACCCAGGCTGGCCAGGCACCCCAGTGGGAACCCCTACACTGAAGGGGCTGTGGCCAGACTGCAAACAGCCATTAGCCCCTCACCTAGGCTGGCCAGGAATCCCAGCCGGAACCTCCATCCTGAAGGGGCTGTGGCCAGCCTGCAAACAGCCATCAGCCACTCACTCAGGCTGGCCACACCCTCATGGGGTGAAGGTCTGCTCTGGGGGGCTGGGGCAGCCTGCAAACTGCCATCAGCCACTCACTCAGACTGGACAGGAACCCCCCCACCCTGAAGGGGGTTTGCCAGCTTGAAAACGACCCTCAGCCCATCACCCAGGCTGGCCAGGCACCCCAGTGAGGACCAACACACTGAAGGTGCTGTGGCCAGCCTGCAAACAGTCATCAGCCCCTCACCCAGGCACTCCTATAAGTAAAAAGGTAATATGCAAACTGACCCTAACAGCACAATGACTGGGAATGACTGGTCACTATGACACACACTGACCACCAGGAGGCAGATGCTCAATGCAGGAGCTGCCTCCTGGTGGTCAGTGTGCTCCCACAGGGGGAGCTGTGCTCAGCCACAAGCCAGGCTAACCGGCTGCCAGTACAGCGGTGGTGGTGGGAGCCTCTCCCGCGTCCTCAGCAGCACTAAGGATGTCCGACTGCAACTTAGTCCTGCTCCCCACTGGCAAGTGAACTTCCCCTGAGGGCTCCCAGGCTGCCAGAGGGATGTCTGACTGCCAGCTTAGGCCCAATCCCCCCAGGCAGCGGGCCTAAGCCAGCATGTGGTCATCCCCCAAGGGTCCCAGACGGTGAGAGGGCACAAGCTGGGCTGAGGGACCTCCCACGAGTGTACAAATTTTTGTGCACCGGCCCTCTAGTCCTATATAATAAATAGCTAATATGCAAATGGCTGTCACACCCTAACACCATAATGGCTCAGACACTCAACACTGGGGAGAGAAGAACGGGGACCAGCCAGGCACAAATGCACAAATGAGCTCATGAGAGAGCAATGGGGACCAGCCTGGCTGTGGCCTGGGAGAGGGACAAGCCACCCACCCTGCGTTCCAGGGTGCCTGTGGCTGTGGCCTGGGAGTAGCCACCCACCCACGGTCCCCTGTGGTTGTGGCCAGCCCAGGCGAAGCTGGCCAAGTTCCTGGGTGCCTGCAGCCAGCCAGAGGGAGGGAAGCCTGCATCTCAGGTGCAGTGCGAGGCAGAGGTAGTTAAGTGTGATCAGGCCAGCAGGGGTGCAGTTAGGAGCCATCAGGCAGGCAGGCAGAGGGGTTATGGGCAATCAGGGGGGCAAGCAGTTAGAAGCCAGTGGTCCTAGATTGTGAGAGACAGCTGGACATCCCCTGAGGGGTCCCAGATTACAGAGGATGCAGGCTGGGCTGAGGGACCCCCCATGCACAAATTCCTGCACCAGATCTCTAGTCCTATCTAATAAAAGATTAATATGCAAATTAGCGATCACTCCACAACAAATGATGACGGAGACTGGGCCAAGAGGCTTGCATCATTGCCATGGCAACCACGCAGGCGTTCTGCCCCAACCCGCTGGTGGGGGGCCTCTGGGCCTGCTTGGTCGCCGCTGCCACCAGGGCAGCGGAGCATAGACACAAGCCTTCAAGGGGGCCTGGCACCCAGGAGCTCCAAGCCCCGCAGCTGTGGCGATCTGGAGCCGCTGGGGCCAGAGAAGCAGAGACAAAGTCCGCAGGGGACCCAGCACCCAACAGCTTCAAGCCCTGCAGCCATGGCGGTGCTGGTGTCAGAGGAGCAGGGACACAGCCCACAGGGGTGCCGGCATCCATCAGCTCCAAGCCCCATGACCAGAGAGGCTCTGGGGCCCCAAAAGCAGAGACACAGCCCTCAAGGGGGCTGGCACCCAGCAGCCCCAAATCCCCGCCTGGGCGCTGGGGTCAGAAGAGCAGAGACACAGCCTGCAGGGGGCCCAGCATCTAGGGGCCCTAAGCCCCACGGCTGTGGAGACGCTGGGGTCAGAGGAGCAGAGACACAAGCCCACAGGGGGGCCCGGCACCCATAGCTCCAAGCCCCAGCCATGGTGGCGCTGGGGCCGCTGTAGCCGGAGGAACAGAGACATAGCCCTCAGGGGGGCCTTTACCCAGCACCCCCAAGCCCCACCTCCACACTGGGGCTGCTGGGGTCAGAGGAGTAGAGACACAGCCTGCAGTGAGGCCCAGCACCCTGCCACCCCTAGCCCCGGAGCTGCGGAGACGCTGGAGCCACTGGGGCTGCAGCAGAGGCACAAACACACAGGAAATCTGTGGAAAGGGAAATAAACTATCGTTAAGTTTATTTCCCTTTCCACAAGATGAGAAAACTGACCCTAATTTATTTAGTGATATGGCCCACACCTTTCTACAAGCACAGGGTATGTTATGATCACTACCAGGAAGGTCTGGTCAGAATACTATCTCCGGGAAATAACGCTTCTGTGGCAAATCATCTAAGAGAGGAAACAAGCTTTTGTTGGGTTTATTCTGAAGGTCAGAGAACAGAACACCCCAACATATGCCATGTTGTTATATTGACGATCTTGAGCTGCAGATGCTTGAAAAACAGCAAATGCAAGGAGAGGCTTTCATTGAAGTCTCCTGCTCTGCCTAAAATCGGACCCCACCACCACCAAAAGGTTCCCTCGATGGGAAAAGTGTCATCAGCCAGTGAAGACTGACTCCTGTCACAGGACAGGAGACTAGAAGTTGACATCACACCCAAACTTTGTTACAAACTATCTCCCTCCACCCCCACCCCATTCATCTTTCCTAAAAATCATGTACTCTCCTCTAAGAGGCCTACATATCCCGTCCCCTTTCCCTAGAAAGAAGGTATTTAAATCTGGATTCTAAGCCACTTTGGGAAGTTATTCATTTTTCCCTGGGATCTCCCACATATACACGAGGTACACATGTTAATGAACTTTGGTTTTTCTCTTGGTAATCTGTCTTTCATTACAAGGGCCTCTGCTAAGAACTCAGAAGGGTAGGGGAAAACTAGTTATCCTCCCACATAATTCTATCTTGGGAAATAAAGTCCCAGGCTGAACAGTGAGTTTGGCTCAAGTGCCAAGCAGTCCCGGCTGAGGGGAGGGAAGCTTCTAGGGGGAAATCAATATTGTCATCAAAGTAGGACAGAGGGCACATGCATGGTTGATGATGGGAGTTTAAAGTGGTTCAACATTTTTGGAGGATGATTTGGCAAAATCGGTGGAAATATTCAAGGTACATCCAAGGGTCTTCTTCTAGGAATCTCATCTGCTGAGATAAAGCACAAGTGCATAAGCCCTAGTCAGAACCCAAAATGCTTGTGGGCTCCCCTTCCATGATAGGAAAACCTGCTAACAACCTGCATTTTTAGGACAAGGTGGCATCTATACTAATAAAAAAGGTAATATGCTAATTAGACTGAACATCTTCTGGACGATCTTCCAGACAAAACCATGGTGGCAGGGCTGAGGCAGAGGTGGTTAGAGGCGATCAGGCCAGCAGGAGAGAGCAGTTAGGGAGATCAGGCCAGTAGGCAGGTGAGCAGTTAGGAGCCATATGCCCCAAGTGGTCCCGGATTGGGACACACACACAAACACATATATTGAAAAAAGTTTTTAAAAATATTGGTTAAGAAGTCTCTGGGGGGGGGGGGGGGATGGACCATAAGGGGTTATTAGGGGGGGAAAGGGGACATATGGAATACTTTCAACAATAAAGATTTAAAAAAAAAATTATAGCTTTAATCCCTGGCCATGGTTTGCCACCCTACTATCTTTCATATAGGCTTAGAGATATTAATAACATTCTTGCTTAGTAAGTATGATAGGAAGCTAATACTCTTCCTTCTTCTCAAATTTCTGCTCACTTCTCATCATTCGGGGCTAGGCAGTGTCCCACCTCCTCTACAGGGGCAGATCCTCCTTTCCCAATCACACTATCTCACACTGACATGACTTCCTTCTAAATTCCTGCAACACTCTCTTGCATCACTTCTACAAATTCAAAACTTACCACCTGACATTGCCATTCATATATGTAATCAGCATTAGATATTCAGGATGTCCCAAAAAAATGCATACACATTTTAATAAGTGATAGATCAACTTTGAAAATGAAATGTATTTTAATAATCACTGCCTTTATAATTATTCAAAGTGTGTGTATACATACTTTGGAGAACACATTGTATTATGCCATAATGTGTGTGTGTGTGTGATTATTAAAAATTCTTTGCTTCCACAGGCCATGATCCTGCCTAGTGCTCACACCAGCAGCCAGCACCAGAGCTGCTGCTCACACCTGCTGCTGGTGCTGGCCCCAATTGATACACGCCAACAGCAGGTGCAAGTGGGGCCAGTCCCATCAGCACGTGGGAGTAGCGGCAACGGGAGCAGGGCTGAGAGCAGACGGGATCAGGAGCCATGGCAGAAGTGTCCAGGGGGAGGGCAGAGAATGTGCCGAGGACCACTCCTGTGCCTACTGCAGCCTCGAGGCCTACAGTTCTTTTCAAGGTGCACAAATTCATTGATTCAAGAACAGGGTATCTACACTAATAAAAGAGAAAAATGCAAACTGACCATACCCCCCAACCGCTTCCCACTGGCTAATCAACAGGATATGCAAATTAACTGCCTACCAAGATGGCAACCGGCAGCCAGTCAGCTGAAGCAAACAGGAAGCTTGCTTGCTCCACTGATGGAGGAAGCCAATGTCCCGGCCTGCGGCAGCCCAGCTCTGAGCTCTGGATGCAACAATGTTGCAATTATAGAAGCTAAACAAAGCCCAGATAACCTGCTTTCAGCAGCCGAGGCCTCAAGCTGGAGCCGGCCTCAGAGCTAAAGCCAGTTCTCAGCTCCGTTGACAGCCATAGAAGGTAAATAAATCCCAGAATAAATAAAAACAAACAAACAAACAAACAAAAAAAAAAGGAGAGGCTGGGAGCTTCACTTGCCCACCAGACTGAAAACAGCCCTCAGCCCCTCATCCAGACTGGCCAGCCACCCCAGTGGGGGCCCCCACCCTAAAGGGGTTGCGGGCAGCCTAAAAACAGCCCTCAGCCCCTCACCCAGACTGGCCAGGCACCCCAGTGGGGACCACCACCAGAAGCCTCAGCAGCCAGTCTTGCCTTGAGCCTGGGAACTGCCTATCAGCGGGTCGACACTGCAAGACAAGGCCCGCTCCCAGCTGCCGGTCTTGCCTTGCGCCCTGGGAACTGGCCATCAGCAGATCGGGGCTGCAAGGCAAGGCCCGCCCCCAGAAGCCCTTGCAGCGAGTCTTGCCTTGGGGCCCGGGATCCGCTCTTCAGGGGGTCCAGGCTGCAAGGCAAGGCCTTTCCCCAGAAGCACCCAGCTACTTTAAAAATAGAAGGACCTCCTTTTGAACCAATCTGTTAGGGTCATGATTAGTAAAACAGTATGGAACTAATGAAATACAGTGATAGGAATTAGGAAGTGTGACACTGATGGTTCTGGGCATGTGAAGGGTGAGGGACAGAAGGGTACACACAGTCTTTCCTTCAGTTCTGCTGGAGAGATGAGCTCCGAGGGCTGGAGCTGCTCCATGCCCAGAGGAGGTGGGTGTGGTCAGTGTCTCTGTTACAGAACTTCCTGCCAAGCAGAAACCTTACCCTACCCACAGGAACCTTTTTACTATAGAAAAAAGAAATAGCCAGTTCCCAATGTGCATGGGAAAACCAGTGTACCCTCCTGTGCATGGTGTCCTGATGGAGTGACGGGGGAGGTGGGTGAGGGGAGCAGTGCAGAGTTGTGAAGCAGCTGGAGTGGGAGTGGAAAGGCCATGAAATGTCCACAATCCTGGCTGTGCCCACGGCCAGGGCGGCTCCTCCAGGCACTGGCTGAGGGATTAGGGCTGATTCTCTCAGGAAGGGAATATTCCATGGGTGAAAGATTTACAGGCTCAGGTGGGCCATGTGTTAGTTTGGGGCAAATCCCTCAGCATTCCTGCTGCCAAGCCCTCAAAGGAATGAGGCAGAGGCATCCCTCACCTCCAAGACCCCCTCGTGGACATTTTAGCATCTGCGTGATTTTTAATCCCTTCAGGGAGACTTTCTATCCTGCAGTCCCATCCCACCCCATGTTGCTGTTTGTCTGCCAGCTGGGTCGTGCATCAAGGGAAAAGGGGGTTAATATTCACTGAAAGACTACTGATCCTACTGGAAACCAACCTATTTACTGCACTGTTGTAAATATCATACCCTTTATATCCTGTATATTGGCTTCTTTTAAATAAATTGAAATGTCTTAGAAAAAAAGGCAAGGCAGGGCGGGACCCAGAAGACCCAGAAGCCGCCTGATATGGCAGTAACTCTATCAGTAAGCACTCTGAAAGTCAGTGGCATAAATGCACCAATTATAGGACAGATTATGAGGGTGAATCAAAAATAAAACCCACTTTAAATATAAATTCACATATAGATTAAAAGTAAATTAATTAAACTGCAGCCTGTTTTGCTCAGTAGATGAAGCATTAGCCCATGGACCGAAGGGTCCCAGGTTCAATTCCAGTCAAGGGCATGTACCTCAGTTGCTGGCTTGATCCTCAGTCCCTATCAAAGCCTATGCAGGAGGCAACCAATCAATGTGTCTCTCCCTTTCTTTTCAATCTCTCTAAAATTCAATGGAAAAATATCCTTGGGTGAAGATTAACAAAAACAAAGTAAATGGATTAAGTAACATGAAAGAGGTTATAAGGAAAATATATTCCAAATTCTATTAGTTGTATAATGGTTATGTTTAAATTGTTAATACCTAAGAAATTGGGTGAAGGGTACATAAAATATGCTATAAAATATTTTATAGTTTTTTTAGATGTATGAGATTTCAAATTAAAATATTAAAAAATTTAAAAATTAATAAAATATTAATTGAAACATATCTGCATTACATAAAAAAATTCCTAATTGCTTCTAGCATAATTTATTAAATTGCGCTAAAATTTACAAGGGTTCAATTAAAACATATCTTAATTCTAAATGATATAATAGCAAATGTATAATAGTGGAGTTATAAGCACTTATCTGAAAATACAACTTTAAAAAAGTGAATTTAAAGAAGGGATTAGCCAAGGAAAATATATGCACAACCCATGGACACAGACAACAGTATGGTGATGGCAAGAGAGAAGTGAGGGGCAAGAGCTGGGTAGAGGGGGAAAAAGTGGGGAAATAGGAACATCCTATCCTATCTAATAAAAGAGAAAAATGGTAACCAGCGTACAATCGCTACTCTTCCCACTGGCTAATCAGGGCGATATGCAAATTAACTGCCAGTCAAGATAGCAGCCGGCAGCCAGGCAGCT
Organism: Myotis pilosus; assembly: GCA_036010255.1. Classification (NCBI taxonomy): domain Eukaryota; kingdom Metazoa; phylum Chordata; class Mammalia; order Chiroptera; family Vespertilionidae; genus Myotis; species Myotis pilosus. The sequence goes on from JASKON010000044.1 coordinate 1,859,192, forward strand.
TGAAACTAACATGAGGTTTGCTTGCTTCAGTGAGTTAGGAAACCAACATTCCCCGCCTGCCTTGCCAGCCTCTGAGCCTGAAGTTTGAAACATTGTAACAAATATAGAAGCTAAACAAAACCCCAGAAACCTGCTTTCAGCAAGCCCGGAATTTCTGAGCTGGAGTTGATACAGAGTTTCGATTATAGAACCTAAACAAACCAGATACCTACATTCAGATGCTGAGGCCTCAGAGCTGGAGCCAGAGTTAAAGCTGGCCCAGAATAAAAAACAAAAAAAGAAAAAAGGGAGCACTTGGGAGCTTCAGTCACCTGCCAGCTTGAAAACTGCCCTCACCCCTAACCCAGACTGGCCAGGCAACCCAGTGGGGACCCCCACCCTGAAGGGTGAGTGACCAGCTGCAAAGAGCCATCATCCCCTCATCCAGGCTGGCCAGGCAACCCAGTGGGGACCCCCTCCCTGATCCATGACACCCATCAGGGCAAACCAGCCAGCTCCCACCCATGCACCAGGCCTCTATTCTACATACTAAAAGGGTAATATGCCTCCCAGCACCGGGATCAGCGTGACAGGGGGAAGCGCCCAAACCCCCTGATCACCCTTCGGCTCTGCGTGTGACAGGGGGCAGGGGCACAACCTCTCTATTGGCCCTGCTCTGTTCCTGACAGGGGAATGGGCCCCAACCTCCTGATCAGCCCTGCTCTGTGCCTTATAGGGGCAGCTCCCCAAACCCCTGATCACCCTGCAGTTCTGTGTGTGACAAGGTGCAGTGCCCCAATGCCCCCACCCCACAGGCCCTGCTCTGTGTGTGACGGGGTAGAGCCATAACCTCCCCATCGGCCCTGCCCTTAGTGTGAGTGTGGCAGTGCCCCAACTCCTTGATCCCCCCTGCTCTGGTGTGACAGGGGGTACTCTGTGAGTGACAGGGGGGAGCTCCTCAACCCCCTGATGGGCCCTGCTCTGTGCGTGACAGGGGGAAGCTCCCAAACCCCCTGATCAACCCTGCTCCGTGCATGACAGGGAGGAGCTCCCCAACCCCTGATTGGCCCTGCTCTGTGCGTGACAGGGGTGGCGCCGCAACCTCCCATCGACCCTGCCTTGAGTGTAACAGGTGGTGGTGCGCCAACCCCCAATCGGCCCTACCCTGAGCGTGAATGAGGGTGGCATCGCCACCTCCCAATCAGCCCTGCTCTGTGCATGACAGGGGGCGGCGCCCACAACTCCCCAATCGGCCCTGCTCTGAGCCTGACCAGGGCTGCACCTAAGGATTAGACCTGCCTTCTGCCACCCAGGAGCAGGCCTAAGCCAGCAGGTCATTATCTCCCAAAGGGTCCCAGGCTGTGAGAGGGCACAGGCCGGGCTGAGGGACCACCGTCCTCCCCCCAAGTGCACAAATTTTTGTGCACCGGGCCTCTAGTATAATAATAATAAAAGGCTAATATGCACATTGACTGAATGGCAGAATGGCCTGTTGCTATGATACGCACTGGCCACCAGGGGGCAGATGCTCAAAGCAGGAGCTGTCCCCTGGTAGTCAGTGCACTTCCATATGGGGAGTGCCACTCAGCCAGAAGCTGGCTCATGACTGGCCAGCGCAGTGGTGGTGCCAGGAGCCTCTCCCACCTCCGTGGCAGCACTAAAAATGTCCAACTAATGCTTTAGACCTGACCCTTTGGGCGCCTAAGCTTTTAGTCCGACATCCCCCGAGGGCTCCCTGGCTGCTAGAAGTATGTCTGACTGCAAGTTTATGCCTGATCCCCCAGGTAGTGGGCCTAAGCCAACATGTGGACATCCCCCAAGGGGTCCTGGACTGTGAATGGGCACAGGCTGGGCTGAGGGGACCCCCCTCCCCGAGTGCACAAATTTTCGCGCACTAATAAAAAACAAAAAGGGTAATTAACCATACCTCCGCTACGCTTCCCATTGGCTAATCAGGGCTATATGCAAATTAATTGCCAACAAAGATGGCGGTAATTTGCATACATAGGCACAATGATGGGAGGCCATAAGGGAAGGGCGGTGCTTGGAAACACAGGCGGCAGGCAAGAGCCGGGAGGCACTGCCCCTGGACCTGGATCAGAGAACTGGGTGCCTTTGCCCATCCCCCTGCCAGTGATCAGAGAAGCCAGAGGGGCCACACCTGCCCTAGATCAGCAACCAGAGATCCCACAGCAGGAAAGGGCTGCCTCTAGCCAGGCCCCATGTGCGCCTGCCTGTGGGATCACTGCAGCGATCACATAGCAGGACAGGGCAGCCCCTAGCCAGCCCCTAGCCTGCCCCTCTGTGCGCCTACCCCTGGGTCACCGCAGCAATCCCACCACAGGAAAGGGGGGCCTGCAGCCAGCCCCTGTTTGCGCCTGCCTGTGGATCGCTGCGGCGATCTCAGAGCAGGAAAGGGTGGCCTGCAGCCAGCCCCCGTGTGCACCTACCCCTGGGTCACCACTGCAATCCCACAGCAGGAAAGGGTGGCCTGCAGCCAGTCCTCATGTGCGCCTGTCCCTGGGTCACCCCGGCGATCCCACAGCAGGAAAGGGTGCCCCACCCTGGCCCAACTCAAGGGAAAGTACAAAATGCAGTGGAGGCCAGGAGCCTGAGAGATAAACAGAGCGAGGTGCCTGCAGAAACACACACACACACACACACACACACACACAGTGCCTACTCTGACCCTCCAATGTGGCTGGGAGCAGACCACCAGTGGGGACACACACACACACACACACGGCAACTGCTCATGGCCTATGTGGCGCAGCTGGGGACAGGCCCCAGCAGACACATACACACACACAAAAACGGGACGCCTGCTCCGAGCCTCTGCTGCCAGACTGTGGCCATCAGTAGAACATTCACTGAGGGCTCCCGGACTGTGAGAGGGGCGGGCTGGGCTGAGGAAACACCCACCCCCCAGGGCATGAAATTCGTACACCAGGCAAGTAGTCCTATCTAATAAAAGAGAAAAATGGTAATTACCCGTACGACCGCGACCCTTCCCATTGGCTAATCAGGGAGATATGCAAATTAACTGCCAGCCAAGATGGTGGCCGGCAGTCAGGCAGCTTGAAGCGAACATGAGGCTTGCTTGCTTCAGTGATGGAGGAAACCAACGTTCCCCGCCTGCCTTGCCGGCCTCTGAGCTTGCAGTTTGAAACACTGTTACAAGTATAGAAGCTAAACAAAACCCCAGAAACCTCCTTTCAGCCAGCTGGGATCTCAGAGCTGGAATTGATACAGTGTTTCAATTATAGAACCCAAACAAACAAGATACCTGCTTTCAGCAGCCTCAGAGCTAAAGCTGTCCCAGAATAAAATAAGACAAGAAAAAAAGGAGCAGTTGGGAGCTTCAGTCACCCGCCAGCCTGAAAACAGCCCTCAGCCCCTCACCCAGACTGGCCAGGCACCCCAGTGGGGACCCGCACCCTGAAGCGGGTGTGACCAGTTGCAAACAGCCATCATCCCCTCATCCAGGCTGGCCAGGCACCCCAGTGGGGACCCCCACCCTGACCCAGGACACCCTTCAGGGCAAACCAGCCAGCCCCCACCCGTGCAGCCGGCTTCTATCCTATATAGTAAAAGAATATTATGCCTCCCAGCACCGGGATCAGCGGAGCCAAGAGGCCTCCCAGCACCGGATCAGCATGACAGGGGGCAGTGCCCAAACCCCCTGATTGCCCTGCGGCTCTGTGTGTGACAGGGGGCGAGACCACAACCTCCCTATCCACCCTGTTCTGTTCATGACAAGGGAAGGTGCCCTAACCCCTTGTTCAGCCCTGCTCTGTGTCTGATGGGGGGAGCTCTCCAACCCCCTGATCACCCTGAGGCCATGTGTGACAGGGTGCAGCACCCCAACGCCCTGATCAGCCCTGCTCTGTGTGTGACAGGGTGCGGCGCCCCAACCCCTTCTCCCCCCACGGGCCCTGCTCTGTGTGTGATTGGGTAGAGCCATAACCTCCTCATCGGCCCTGCCCTGAGTGTGACAGTGGCAGCGCCCCAACCCCCTGATCCGCTCTGCTCTGTAGGTGATAGAGGGCAGCGCTCCAACCCCCTGATCCACCCTGCTCTGTGTGTCACAGGGCAGTGCCCCAACTCCCCTATCGGCCCTGCTGTGCATGACAGGGGGGAGCTCCCCAACCCCCTGATGGGGCCTGCTCTGTGCGTGACAGGGTACGGAGCCCCAACCCCCCTGATGGGCCCTGCTCTGTGCATGACAGGGGGCAGTGCCCCAACCCCCAGATTGGCCCTGCTCTGTTTGTGACAGGGGTGGCACCACAACCTCCCATCAACCCAGCCTTGAGTGTGACAGGTGGTGGTGCCCCAATCCCCCAATCGGCCCTACCCTGAGCATGACTGAGGGTGGCATTGCAACCTCCCGATCCACCCTGCTCTGTACATGACAGGGGGCGGCGCCCCAACTCCCCAATCGGCCCTGCTCTGAGACCAACCAGGGGCTGCACTTAGGGATTGGGCCTGCCCTCTGCCACCCAGGAGCAGGCCTAAGCCAGCAGTTCGTTATCTCCCGAGGGGTCCCAGACTGCGAGAGGGCACAGGCCGGGCTGAGGGACGCCCTCTTCCCCCCCGAGTACACAAATTTTTGTGCACTGGGCCTCTAGTCCTATATAATAAAAGGCTAATATGCAAATTGTTCCCAACAACGGAAATTTGACCAACCAGGAGTTAGATGTACATTGACCCCCAAGGGAGCAGCGCAGAACACAGCGAATATCGGCAACATGGCGCTGGCAGCATGTGGCTGTGGAGGCACTGCTGACCTCTATGGGCCCAACAAGAGAGAGAATACGGTGGGATGGTGGGGCAGGTGAGCAGGAGGCGCCAGGCCAAAGCAGATGCAAGTGGGGGCTGCGATCATTCTGCTGGCCGCCCCAAAGATTGACTCTGAACGCTGGCCAGGCATGGGGACCATATCCATGCACAAATTTCATGCACCTGGCCTCTAATGAATGAATAAAAAAATAAATGAATGAATGGAAAAAGAAAAGATTAGGGCCATGATCTTAATATTATAGAATGAATGTCATCACAAAAACTCTGGACACTATTCAAATAGCTGCTTCTGCACTGCAACTAGGTCTAGAGAGTCTGTGCATGAGCCTTTTAAGACCTATTTCTCACTTACTACAGTCTTTTGGATGTCCTAGATTAGAACCTCCACTGGTTTTCAAAGCCAGATGTTTTGGATATATAGGACAGTTTCCATTGAAATAGCCACATGATGATCATATCTTTTTTTTTCTTTTTGATTTTCACTAGTGCTATTAACGTACACCATCTGTAATCAGGAGCAGCATCATGTTAAAACAATAATGACAATGACGGTGGCTGATGCTACAACTACCACTATTCTACCACCAACATAGGATTATTTTTGAGAAAAAAAATCTACATTTTAAATTTCTTTACTGTATAAATAAAAGAATACTAGACATTCTGTTGACTTTGATAAATGAATAAAATCTTCAAAAAAAAAAAAAAAAAAGAAATAGCCACATGATGAAAGTCAAATGGGCAGTGATAAAAAAGACAAAAATAAAAGATAAATGGATAAAGGAGTTCAATTTAAGTAGAAAAGTAGAATAAAAAGCTACTAGTGGACTGATAATATGGCAGATCCAGCCAGCCATAAAAGGTGCATCCCATAAAGCTGTTGTGCTTGATGTGAGATACAATCCCTTTTCTCCTCAAGGAGAAGCTCCAAGTTTGTGAATTCCCTCTCAAAGTGGGTCATTGCTATGGGGTGGCTTCTATCTGTCTTTCTGATCTCCATGTGGCTCTCTTGTTTTTGTGACAGGGATATAGTCCCAGGTAGTATACTCGGTTATATATCCTTACTATTGCTTTACGGAAAGTGTTTTAAAACATTTTTTAAACCAAAGTATATGTATCTCATTATTCCCAAGAATTACTGCTCTTAACCGGTTTGGCTCAGTGGATACAGCGTCGGCCTGCAGACTGAAAGAATTACTGCTCTTCATAGGGATAAAACTAAACCAAAGAGAAGCTATAATGTATCACTTCCTAAAATAAATTCAGTAATTCATACTTACCATATGCTCTTCCTTATGGCCCACAAAATTGTAAGTAAGTAAATAAAACACCACTGACTGCTGAACCTGTTGTTCTAGGACCAGCAGTTTGGGCCATCACCTGGGAACTTTTTAGAATGCAGTATCTTAGCCATCTCCTCCAACCCACCTCATATCACTTTAATCTTTTTACACATATTGAATCAGAATATGCAATTTAACAAGATACCCAAGTGACCTGCATAAATTTGAAAAGGACTGTCATGGGCCACTATGACTAACTATTTTCCCCCCTAATCCTTTCATGGCTGGCTGCATCTGTCATATCACCAAATACACTACTTTACATATTCTACTACTTTTCCTACCTAATTTTCACTCCTTTATTTATCTTTTTTCTTCCTCTTTTTTTATTTCCATCTGTCATAAAAACTGCTCTTCTATGAAAACATCTTTTATAAAAACTGGTCTTTTGATTTTAATCATCTGACTATTCCAGTATAGCAGAGATTTTCAATCTTTTTCATCTAATGGCACACATACACTAGTTACTAACATTCTGCAGCACACCAAATAATCTGACAAAAACAAAAAAAGGTATAAGTCTAATTCACACTTTTTAAGAGTAAAAAGTTCACAAGAGGCTCTTACGTTGGTTGTCATTTTTTCCAGTCTAGGGGACCAAAGGTCAGTGCACTGACTAAATTAGTCTGGTATTTCATGTCTAAAAAATTGTTGAGGTACACCAATGTGCCTACAGCAGCACACTCGTTGAAAACTGGCATGCTAAACTATTTCATAGGACTCACAATCAATCAAAATGGTTTAAAGCTTGCACCTCTAATATGCAGTTATCTATAGAATTTCTGAATTTAAATACAGAACATATTCACTCCCAACAGAGAGACAAGTAAACATACAAATGAAAATGCTGACCTAGAAATGTTTGAGGCTTATTGAGTTTTAGGAGATCATTTAACATCTCAAAAGCATTACAATGTTTCAACATATCCTATCATAAAACAAGGCTATACAACCAACTTCAGTTCTAAAAAATTAGATCCTCCCCTTAATTCTGTAATAAAATATAATTTACATTTAAAGCTATATCAAAATTATACACTAAAAGTTTATCAAGCAGATGTGCATTTTGACATATTTTACATGGGCCTTGCTCCCTTATACTCACAAGATCAGCATATTTCTTACAGAGAGCTGCCAGCTTCTCCTCTGGAGTTGAGAGAGTATTTAAGGCTTGCATCAATAATAATACTTCTTTTCCTAATAATAAAATAAAAGAAGAAAAGTACCAGAAGATAATATTAAATCAATCTGTAATTCCAAATAAAACTTATGTTCAGATACCCAGAATATAACTTTAGGCTATATAATTAGGTATAGAGATTCACCTCCTAAATTATAGAAGCTACTTTCAAATTGTGATTTATTAGCCCCATGCCCAAATTTCTTCACTTACCCTCTAATTCTGGTAGGTATTAACTAACTGGCACTTAAACAGTAGTAACACTGATTGAAAGTTTAAAAACACTAGTCAAATCACTGATTCCAAGTTAAGATATTTTCCTAAAGGATGTGAATGTTTTTAAGAACTTCCGCCCACCAGGAACAAATATACAAGAAGGTTCAAAAAGCAAGTACACTCTGCCTGTATCTAAAATGCACATAATCCATTATTACACAACATTTTTCCTGAGTTGTGTTTTCTGATGATTTACTAAGCATATCTTGGTATTAACCAAGTATAGTGCCAAAAAAAAAAAAAAAGGAAGATAAATTAGCTCATCCCTTGAGGAAAGAGTTTTAAAATAGTACTTTAAAAACTTTGGTTGGGGAAAAAATGGAGGGCTGAAATACTGTGAGAAACTAAACAATAAAATTTTTTTTTCTTGATCTGGGGGTAGGACCTATTTATTTGCTAAAATATTCACTCTTGTATGTAAAATATGTTTCTTTTTATTAATCTGAAGATAACTTTGATATGTGGTATACTTTATAGACTTCTATGGATATGGAAGGGAAGAACAAAGTGACTTCAAAACGAGTAATTTCCTATACATATAAAATTTTAGCGCTAAAACCTTTTCTTATTAAATTCAAGTCCAAATAAAAAGAGGAATATAATTACTAAATATCTAACAAATAGAAGTAAAAAGTAAACTGAACTTTTCTGAAGGTTTTAAACTCTATTTAAAATAAAAAACTTAATGTGAAACTGTATTTTACAAACACTATTAGGGCTCTTATTTTTGAAGATATTGGTCTTGTTTGCAAGAGGTTATAAATACTTCTTATATGCTTAAGGATATATTAAAGAAAGAAAATCCTGGATATAATCATGTACAGAAGTCAGTAAAATTGACAAGATAACTATTACATATAATTGGAATACAATACTGAGGGGCAAACAGTATGGCAAAATAAAGATTTCAGATTTTTTCCATGACATTTAACATACCACATTCTAATTACTGTCAAACTAATACAGCAGTAGGGAGGAAAACACACCTTAAAATCCACTCTTATTAGTCCACTTTCTAAACAACAGATAACATATCATTTTTAAATTTTAGTGAATATCCTTTAAATAAATGAAACATATATAGTTTTAACAGTAATTACTGGCTGGATTACTTTAAAAGATCAAATAACAAGGCAAATCAAATACTAATTCTGCAAAACTGGTCACGAATATTTTCAGAAAAAATAATTTTTGATTATTCAGAGAAAAATAGCCATGGTTCCTATAACTAAGATTTCTACTCTGCTTTGTTCACCTCCTGCATGGAATTGTAGCAGACAGGCACACTGACCTGACCAAAGAAAACAGATGTAGTAGCTAAGTAGAAAACATAAGTAAATGAGCTGTGTATAAAAATGTTCAACCATTAAGCAGAGAGTATTACCTAAAGTTCTTTCTTTGTTCCTGTTGCACTCTGAACCTTGCTGACTATCAGAAGGCTCTATGCCAGATTTAGGCCCAGGAGGCTTCTCTCTTGACTCTTGCATGCAGTATGCTCGGCTCACCAAATTCCTGTTTTTTGTTATAAAGTCACTGCCTTCATCCTCTTCCAGTGAATGTTTGTTACCCGTGCCACCACAATTTGAGTCATGATGTTGAAGAATATCATTTGACTGAGAGTTACACAACATATCTGCTTTTACACCTGGTCTGCAAATTCTAGATTCTTCCATTGTGCCAATCACAAGCTAGAGAGAATAAGGAAAACAAATGGGAAAAGCAGTTAAATCAAATATAATCAAGGGAGGAAAGCTATGCCATACAGAAAAGGAGAGTTTCTTATTTATTTTGTTTGTTAATTTTTACATGTAGTTTATACTTTGTTCATGTTTATATGCACATGGTATGATTAATAGTATATGTCATCATTTCACAGGGTTTTTTCACCCTTTCATAGTTTTTTTTATAAAGTAACTAGAGGCCTGGTGAACGAAATTCGTGCATGGGTAGAGTCCCTAGGCCTGGCCAGAGATCAGGGCCAATCTGTGAGGCGACCGGAGGGGCAGTCAGGGGACCCCTGCTGGCAACTGCCTTGGAGGAGACCAGCGGAGTGATTAGGGGGTGGCACTGGCCCACTTGCCCGCTGGCCCTGCCTCCTGCTGCCTTCGCTGATCACCTCCCTCTGCGAGGTGATCAGCAGAGCGATTGGGGGTCCCCACTGCACCACCTTGGCTGGCCTGGGGCCAGCAGGCTGGGGACAGCTCCTGCATTGAGTGTCTGCCCCCTGGTGATCAGTGTGCATTATACCAACCAGTGATTCCACCAGTCATTCCGCAATTTGTCAATTGCATATTAGGCTTTTATTACATAGGACTAGAGGCCCGGTTGTACAAAAATTTGTGCACTCGGGATGGAGGGGGGGTCCCTCAGCCCTGCCTGTACCCTCACGCAGTCTGGGACCTCTCGGGAGATAATGATCTGCTGTCTTAGGCCTGCTATTGCGTGGCAGAAGGCAGGCCCAATCCCTAGGTGCAGCCACAGGTCGGGCTCAGAGCAGGGCCGATTGGGGAGTTGGGACACCACCCCCTGTCATGCACAGAGCAGGGCGGATCGGGAGGTTGCGATGCCACCCTCAGTAGTGATCAGAGTAGGGCCGATTGGGGAGTTGGGGCACCGTCCCTGTCACACTCAAGGTAGGGTCTATGGGAGGTTGCGGCGCCACTCCCTATCACACACAGAGCAGGGCCAATCCGGGGGTTGGGCGCTGCCCCCTGTCACTCACAGAGCAAGACCCATCAGGGGGGTTGGGGCTCCGTACATGTCACGCACAGAGCAGGGTTGATCAGGGGGTTGGGGAGCTCCCCGTCATGCACAGAGCAGGGCCCATCAGGGGGTTGAGGAGCTCCCCACTGTCACTCACAGAGTAGGGCCGATAGAGGAGTTGGGGCACCGCCCCCTGTCACACACAGAGCAGGGCAGATCAGGGGGTTGCGATGCCACCCTCAGTCATGCCAGGGTAGGGCCGATTGGGGGGTTGGGGCACCACCCCCTGTCACGCAAAGAGCAGGGCTGATCAGGGGGTTGGGGAGCTCCCCCTGTCATGCACAGAGCAGGGTTGATCAGAGGGTTTGGGAGCTCCCCCCTGTCATGCACAGAGCAGGGCCCATCAGGGGGTTGAGGAGCTCCCCCGTGTCACTCACAGAGTAGGGCCGATAGGGGAGTTGGGGAACCGCTCCCTGTCACACCAGAGCAGGGCCCGTGGGGCGATGGGGAGGGTTGAGGCGCCGCACCGTCTAACACAGAGCAGAGCCGATTAGGGGGGTTGGGGCTCCGTACCATGTCACGCAAAGAGCAGGGTCAATCAAAGAGTTGGGGAGCTCCCCCCTGTCACGCACAGAGCAGGGCCCATCAGGGGGTTGAGGATCTCCCCCTGTCACTCACAGAGTAGGGCCGATAGAGGAGTTGGGGCACCGCCCCCTGTCACACAGAGCAGGGCAGATCAGAGGGTTGGGGCGCTGCACCCTGTCACACTAAGGGCAGGGCCGATGAGGAAGTTATGGCTCTACCCAATCACACACCGAGCAGGGCCTGTGGGGGAGGAAGGGTTGGGGCGCTGCACCCTGTCATACACAGAACCGCAGGGCGATCAGAGGGTTGGGGTGCTCCCCCCTATCAGGCACAGAGCAGGGCTAATCAGGGGGTTGGGGTGCCTTCCCCTGTCACGAACAAAGCAGGGCGAATAGGGCGGTTGTGGCCCCGCCCCGTCACACACAGAGCCACAGGACACTCAGGAGGTTTGGCCGCTGCCCCCTCATGCTGATCTCAGTGCCGGGAGGCCTCGCAGCTCCGCTGATTCCAGTGCTGGGAGGCATATTACCCTTTTACTATATAGAATAGAGGCCTGGTACACTGGTGGGGGCCGGCTGGTTTGCCCTGAAGGGTGGCCTGGATCAGGGTAGGGGTCCCCACTGGGGTGCCTGGCCAGCCTGGGTGAGGGGCTGAGGGCTGTGTTCAGGCTGGCAGGTGACTGAAGCTCCCAACTGCTCCTTTTTTTCTTTTTTTTTTCTTTTTTTACTCTGGGCCAACTTTAGCTCTGCGGCTTGGCTCCACCTTTTAGGCCTCAGCTGCTGAAAGCAGGTATCTGGTTTGTTTGGGTTCTATAATTGAAACACTGTTTCATCTCCAGCTCTGAGATCCCGGCTGGCTGAAAGCAGGTTTCTGGAGTTTGTTTAGCTTCTGTATTTATAACAGTGTTTCAAACTGCAAGCTCAGAGGCCAGCAGCAGCAGGCAGGGACGTTAGCTTCCTCCGTCACTGAAGCAAGCAAGCCTCATGTTCGCTTCAAGCTGCCTGGCTGCTGGCCACCATCTTGGCTGGCAGTTAATTTGCATATCACCCTTATTAGCCAATGGGAAGGGTAGCGGAGGTACAGCTAATTACCATGTTTCTCTTTTATTAGATAGGACTAGAGGTCCAGTGCACAAAATTCGTGCACTGGGGGGTGGGGGAGTTGGTCCCCTCTCAGCCCGGCCTGCACCCTCTCTCAGTCCAGGACCCCTCAGCAAACATCCCTCTTGCAGTCTGGGACACCTCACTCCTTACCACTCAGCTCGCTGTTCCTTAGCGCTGACGCAGAGGCAGGAGAGGCTCCTGCCATTGCTGATGCTCTCGCCATCCATGAGCCCAGCTTCTGGCTGAGCAGCACTCTCCCTGTGGGAACACACTGACCACCAGGGGGCAGCTCCTGCATTGAGCATCTGCCTCTCCTCCCCGCCCCCAGTGTTCAGTATGCATCATAGCGACTGGTCGTCCTGGTCGTTCTGTCATAACCGTCACTTAGGCTTTTATTATATAGATAATGGTTCTCTGAATCAAAATAAGGAAAGAAAGGGTAGGGACTACCAAAATCATGGATTAAAAACTCCACGGTTTGTGCCTTCAACAATGAAGTGCTGGCAGGGTCTATTAGAAACAACTTCTGAAGAACTCTGGAATCTTGAAAAATTACAGCAAAAAATAAAAACTTAGCCCAATAGAAAATAACCCAACAGGAGGCGTAGTGACTAAAAAAGCAACTGCTTTTAGGAGAGTCCTGTGCAATTCCCTGCCCACCATTCCTCACACCCCAACATCAACAACAGCGTGATGACAGCAGCCCACACATATTTATTAATGTAGGCTAATAGTGCCAGAGGAAACATTACTTTGAATACCTTATGGCCCCACCAAACCTTTCTGACTACTCCCTAAGAAACCTATACATGAATGTGCCTTTGTTTCACCTTTGGGAGAGCTGTCTGGGAAGCTTTTAGATAAACATATTTAAGTACTAACTTCAACAATAATCAGGAAAGCTTTTAAATATTACGACAAAACTAATCCTTGATCTCAGTCTGGTTTTCACTCTTGCCTTCAAGCTGTAAAGTGAAGACTAAGGCATAGAAGTAAATAGCTGGCTAAGCATTCTAAACTGCTAAAAAGCAAAAGAGAAAACATGTCTTACCTTATACTTTTGGACCAACTCTCCCTCTCTTCACGTCCACCAATTTCTCCCTTTGTACCCTGTATATGTTCTGATGTTAGTCCCTCAAGTAGAAAGATGGCTAGGGTTGAAGTCAAGGGTCTGCCCATGCCCAAGAATAGACATGCTGCTCTGTTGCATAGACAGAACTCATTAATTCTCATTACTCTGGCCTATATTTTTCTGATAAACTTTACTACAGCTTAGTTGTGTGATCTGCAATTTAGAAATGTATATGTAAATTACACAGACTGGCAGATTAAAGACCTCTCTCTTTAGAACCATAAGAAATAAATCACAGCTCCTAAATGAATTTATCTGAGTTATTCACATAGATACCCACACCAAGTGTAACCATGTCACAGGACAAGCCAATACTACCTAGATTGCTATAATTGCTTGTTGGATTTCATCACTGTGTTCATCATGGCAAAATGTCCACCATCAGAGATTGGGAACAAAGTAAGTAATTCTTCATTTTTTACCAAGTTGTCTCCAGATTGGGAAGGGAACAGCACAAAGGTTACTGACTTCACCTTATCCAGAAAGTTTGGGCACATCAAACCTTTGAAATCTTCTCTAGGTTATTGGTCAGGGATACCTCATTGATGACCACCTCAGGTTATGGGGGTTGCTGCTCTATTCCTAGGTAATCTGTAGTCTAATAATGGTACACTCTGGCATTTTATACCCCAATAATAAACACAAAGAAACTAAAAAAAAAAAAATCCTATTTATCACTGAAACAAAACAATTAAGATACTTTGGAATAATCTTATCCAAGGAGGTAAAAGATCTGTGCTCTGAAAACTACAGGAAATTGAAAAAAAAGAGATAAAGGAAGACATAGAAAAGTGGGAGAATACACTGTGTTCATGGATTTGTAGTCAACATTATTAAAATGGCCAAACTACCCAAAGCTCTCTATAGATTCAATGCAATCCCTATTAAAAATACCAACAGTATATTTCATTGACCTAGAACAAACACTCCAAAATTTATATGGAATCAAAAATGATCCCAAATAGCTGCAACAACCTTGAGAAAAAAGAACAAAGTAGGAAGAATCACAATACCAGATATCAAGTTATACTACAAAGCCACTGTTTTCTAAAAAGCCTGGTACTGCCCTAACTGGTTTGGCTCAGTGGATAGAGCGTCGGCCTGTGGACTGAAGTGTCCCAGGTTCCATTCCAGTCAAGGGCATGTATCTTGGCTGCGGGAACATTCCCAGTAGGGGGCGTGCAGGAGGCAGCTGATCGATGTTTCTCTTTCATCGATGTTTCTAACTATCTATCCCTCTCCCTTCCTCTCTGTAAAAAAATCAATAAAATATATTTAAAAATAAAAATAAAAATAAATAAATAAATAAAAGCCTGGTACTGGCACAAGAACCGGCATATCAATCAATGGAACAGAACAGAGGACCCAGAAATTGACCCAAGACATTATGCTCAACTAATATTTGACAAAGGAGGCAAAAGCATACACTGGAGTCAAGACAGTCTCTAAATGGCGTTGGGAAAATTGGAGGGATACATGCAAAACAATGAAACTAGACTACTAACACAACACACAAAAATAAACTCAAAATGGATAAAAGATCTAAATGTAAGTCATGAAACCATAAAAATTCTAGAAGAAACCACAGGCAACAAAATCTCAGATATCTCTCATAGCAATGTTTACATATACATTTCCTAGGGCCACGGAAACTAAGAAGAAAATAAACAAATGGGACTACATCAAAATAAAAAGCTCCTGCACAGCAAAAGAAACCATCAACAGAATGGAAAGGGGGCCCACTGTATGGGAGAACATAGTTAGCAATGATACATCTGATAAATGGTTAAAATACTAAATATATAAGGAATTCATAAAACTTAACAACAGGAAGACAAACAATCCAATTTAAAAATGGACAAAAGACTTAAATAGACACTTCTCCAAAGTGGACATACAGATGGCCAAGAGACATATGAAAACATGCTCAAGGTCTCTAATCATCAGAGAGATGCAAATTAAAACAACAATGAGGTACCATCTCACACCTGTCAGACTGGCTATCATCAACAAATCAACAATGACAAGTGCTGGAGAGGATATGGAGAAAAGGGAACCCTCATGCACTGCTGGTGGGAATACAGACTGGTGCCGCCACTGTGGAAAAAAGGATGGAGTTTCTTCAAAAAATTAAAAATAGAACTCCCATTTAACCCACTTCAGTAATCCCACTTCTAGGAGTATTCCTGAGAAATCAGAAACACTCATCAGAAAGGATATATGCACCCCTATTTTCATAGCAGCACAATTTACAATAGCTACGATTTGGGAATAGCCCATCAGCAGATGAGTGGATTAAAAAAAAATTGTGGAGAACCTGGCTGGAGAACCTGGCTAGAGAACCTGGCTATGCTGATCAGCTCAACGCTGTCTCTGTGTCATTCCTTCTTCGCCGACTCCATCCACACCTTTGGGAGCCCCTGGACCTGCTGGGGCTGGACCCCAACATCTGGCACCTGAACAGTGGGCACACTGTTATCACACTGTACCTAATGGCTTCTGGGTTCATCAGTATCCTCCCAATGATGAGCATTTTATCAAAGTGATGGCTTTGAAAGAACACACAAACTTCTCACCTTTAGAGTCCCTCACACATTGTTGACACATTAGGCAGTTAGTAAAATATCATCTATTGTGATTAATGCTTTCATTTCTGTACAGTTCCCCTTCAAGAAATTCACCCACCAGCTCATGACTACAAAGCCTCAATGCACCCAATTATATAATTTAGTTACCAATGCTGAATGTTTTGTGTTTACACATGCATTACCACAGAAAACACAAAATCCTACTTACAGAGTTTTTTTTGTTTCTTTAAAACTATTTATTATAGTTTATTTAAATGTACAGAATTAATCTGGAACAGAGTCTGAATTGTAAGCCAAGCACTCTAATTATTGGATACAGTTCTTATGGGACAACAAAAATAATCATGAGTCTTATATATATAACAATAAATAAATAAACAAAACCAAAACAAAACAAAACAAAAATTGTGTTACCCAGACACACTCTTGAAGCATAAAATGGGGCCTAAAAGATTCAAACTTGGGTTGTGTCTTATGACAATGACATAGTCCTTGATCAGAAGAGTAACGACCATTTGTTAAGTACATTGCCCACAGAGTCTCCTTGTGGTGGCCCATACAGGTTAAAAGGAGGACATAATGGATCTCTGCAAGGGCAATATTACCTTTCTAGACAAAAGGACTGCTGTGAGTAGGGATGACTGAACAAAATGTGAAGTTATAGTTACTGAAAATAGATACTTGTAGGACCTAAAAAAAAAAAAAAAAATCAAAAAATAATCCAGGCTCTGGGGAAGTAATATTTAGATTCAAAGAGTATAAGAGAAGAAGAAACATTAGTCATCCTGTGTCTTTCAAAACTTCCCCTAAAGCATTCCTCATAAAAATATATGTCTTAATTTGGCTCTCCAAAACTGTTGCTAGCCCCCTGGATTTAACACACTAATGACACTGTCTTCTAGCCAGATTGCCCCTCAACTGGAAAAAGCCCTGGATGCTCCAACTTCTACACCCTTCCAAATAAAATGCTTATCAACATCACTGAATGGGTCCCCCACCCTCATTACTCTAGTTATTGCCAAACCATTCCAGAAATAAGTAAATGCTATCTAACTTGTGTCATGAGCAGACAGGACATATTGGATTAAGTGACCCAACATAGAAGTCAATTGGTCAACTAGAACCCCTAATGCTTACAAGTTGTCCTGGGAGCCATGCCATAAGGCATTTTAGGCATGTACCTATTGAGAACACGGATGTAACTTCAGTTGAGGAACTCCAACAATCATAAACAACACTTTCTTTCCAGAGGTAGCAGATGTGCCCCTTCTTATATGGAAGTCAAGCATTAACTTGCATGCCTCCAGAAAACACTGTCTTCTACCCTAAGAGATCATCATAAAGGATTATCAAGTGTTTAAGAATACACAACCAGTATTCCTGAAGCCCTGAAATAATGTGAATTGCTCTATAAGATTACCATTGATTCTCTGAGGAAAATGGCCAGAGACAAATGACTCCCCAAAATGGTAGCCATTCACCAACAAAAAGTAGAATAGGATCTATCTGCAACTTTAGCTAAAATGGATAATATTCAGATCAGTCTCAACTCTATGGCTAGTGTTCGTAGTGATGATTAAATTCCCCACTTTCTTGAATACATCTTGCTGTACCTGGATCAACTGGAAATATCAATATAGAGTCTTAAGATATCAATATAGAGAGGTAGCAGAAAGCTACATCTTGCTTTCTGAGGTAGACTCTGTTTATGAGATTTGTTAAGCTGGCTTGGTCTGGAACTCTGAAGATAGAGTTGAAATCAATCGTGCAGCTTGGATTCTTCCTGAAGCTAGAAGTCTGTTAATGGTATCCTATGAGCAAATCTGGTTCCAATGTATGTTGGTCAGATTAAACACTGTGGCCTTGAATTGTATACTCCAGGGAAAATTCACCAGGACTCATGACAGTGTTTCTGCTTCTCCTCTGAG
Organism: Myotis pilosus; assembly: GCA_036010255.1. Classification (NCBI taxonomy): domain Eukaryota; kingdom Metazoa; phylum Chordata; class Mammalia; order Chiroptera; family Vespertilionidae; genus Myotis; species Myotis pilosus. The sequence continues at coordinate 1,876,809 of JASKON010000044.1, forward strand.
CATAGTACAGACTGTCTTTGTTTCTGAATATCTTTTCAAAGATGCCCGTTGAGTAAACAGCTTTGGAAAAAAACAGGTATGTTCTCTACCTTTAAAGCAATGGGCAGGTTTGCTTACTGCCAATGTTTCTGATTGCCTCTGTAATTAATTACCACAAGTTTAATGGCTTATCTTATTTATCTTACATTCCTTTTGGAGGCTCTATGGGAGAATCTATTCCCTTGCATTTTCCAGCTTCTAGAGGTTACCTGCACTCCTTGACCCCTTTCTTCATCTTCATACCCAGAAATGGTGAATCAAGTTTTACACATAATGCCATCTTTTTTGGATCTCATACTTCTCTTCCTCTTTCATTTTTAAAAATCATTGTAATTTCCTTGGTTCACCCGAATAATTCAGGATAACACATCAAAATCCTAGTCTATGCAATCATGTCTTTGCAAGTCCCTTATTTGATCATTCACATGTCCCTGCTTAAAGACATGAATATCTTTGAGCAGTTACTATTCAGACTATCACACCACCCATTATAAAAGTTCTCTAGGCTTAGGATTATTCTTCACTAATGCAAATATTATCTGGTTCTCTTTACATGATACCTTAGATACAGAGGCTTGGGAAACAAGTATAATGCAGACTCTGGTAAACAAAACCAACCACGATCTTGTCTCCAAACTTTTCCCAGTATCCATAAACTATGAAAAAATGTCTACAATGTAAATTAAACTGTCTGAACCTTCATAATTTCTTCTTTCTATGATTATTCAGATTTGGATATCTGCCAGATCTATTTCTAGAAAATAAATAAGTCCATCAGGATAAATAACTGATAATATATGTTAAAATAACATTCCAACTTTCAAATGAAAACTATAATTTTAGAACATTTTAGTCAGCCACAATGACTTTGGCACCTTCTCAGTACTTGAAGACTTTTCTGATGTGACTGGTACTGATATTAAGAAATCTAGCCCTAGCCGGTTTGGATCGGTGGATGGAGCGTCAGCCTGCGAACTGGGGGTCCCGGGTTCGATTCCGGCCAAGGGCATGTGCCTTGGTTGCGGGCACATTCCCAGTGGGAGGTGTGCAGGAGGCAGCTGATCGATGTTTCTCTCTCATCGATGTTTCTGACTCTCTATCCCTCTCCCTTCTTCTCTGTAAAAAATCAATAAAATATGTTTTAAAAAAAAGAAATCTAATTTTTTAATATTATATAACAATATCTGGAATACCTACACAAATCTCTGAATCAGTCTTTCCCACATGACAATGCATTATGAAATGACTGAAAGGTATAATATCCACTTAAAGCAAAAATCCCAGACCACTCGATTTTAACATAACACATTAAAACAAGTTCACTGACAGGGCTTAATTTTAAGTGGAATCTATAATAATAAAAGTGTAATATGCTAATTAGACCAGACATCCTTCTGGACATCCTTCTGGATGACCTCCTGGACAAAGCCAGGGCTGCAAGGGAAGCCTGGGTCTCGGGTGCCAGAGGGAAACTGGTCCCAGCAGCTGGGGAAAGGCCTACTCTCGAATAAAGAGGCATCGGGCCTCTAGTTAAGTAATAACTTGTTTTGCCAAAATTTCAGAACTTCTGCCGTAGGTGCAATAAGAATATAGATAGGGAGACAGTAGAAATAGAGACATGGTTTAGTAATGCCCACTTTTACTCAGTGGTTATAGCATCAGCTTACAGACCAAAGATTCAATTCCTGGTCAAGGGCACATCCCTTGGTTGCAGATTGCCCGACCCCAGTAGGAGCTCTTGTGACAGGCAGTCAATCAATGTGTCTTTTACCTCCTTTCTCTCTCTTTCTCTCTCTCTCTCTCTCTCGCTCTCGCTCTTGCTCTCTCTCTCTTCCCCCTTCCCTCTCTAGAAATCAATGGAAAAAATATCCAACTTTAGAGAAAATACCCTGGGGTTGGGTAAGACAACTGTTAAGTGGCACCACCACTTCCTTCATGGAAAACTATAACTAATAAAGAGGACTCCTTCTGTTAAGTTGTTGGTGTATCAAATTAGTATACTCCAAACAGGTGGTGAGAAAGAATTGATAAAAGCAGAGAACTGTGGGTTTTTAATGTTTTGGCTCACTCTGATTAAAACATTCCCAATAGCATTTGGCATACCCTCATTTAATTTTCACAAATCCTATATAATAAAAGAGAAATATGGTAATTAGCTGTACCTCCGCTACCCTTCCCATTGGCTATTCAGAGCGATATGCAAATTAACTAAGAGCCATGATGGCAGCCAGCAGCCAGGCAGCTTGAAGCGAACATGAGGCTTGCTTGCTTCAGTGACGGAGGAAGCTAACATTCCCTGCCTGCCGCTGCTGGCCTCTGAGCTTGCAGTTTGAAACATTGTTACAAATATAGAAGCTAAACAAACTCCAGAAACCTTCTTTCAGCCAGCCGGGATCTCAGAGCTGGAGATGAAACAGTGTTTCAATTATAGAACCCAAACAAACAAGATACCTGCTTTCAGCAGCTGAGGCCTAAGAGCTGGAGACAAGCCTCAGAGCTAAAGCTGGCCAGAATAAATAAAAAAAAGAAAAAAAAAAGAAAAAAAGGAGCAGTTGGGCAGTCATCTGCCAATCTGAACACAGCCCTCAGCCCCTCACCCAGGCTGGCCAGGCACCCCAGTGAGGACGCCCACCCTGAAGGGGGTGTGACCAGCTGCAAACAGCCATCATCCCCTCATCCAGGCTGGCCAGGCACCCCAGTGGGGACCCCTACCCTGATCCAGGCCACACTTCAGGGCAAACCAGCCGGCCCCCACCGGTGCACCAAGCCTCTATTCTATATAGTAAAAGGGTAATATGCCTCCAAGCACCGGGATCAACGGAGCTGCAAGGCCTCCCGGCACCGGGATCAGCGTGACAGGGGGCAGCACCCAAACCCCCTGATCGCCCTGCAGCTCTGTGTGTGACGGGGCGGGGCCACAACCTCCCTATCTGCCCTGCTCTGTTATTGACAGGGGAAGGCACCCCAATCCCCTGATCAGCCCTGCTCTGTGCCTGATATGGGGGAGCTCCCCAACCTCCTGATCACCCTGCGGCTCTGTGTGTGACAGGGTGTGGCACCCCAACCCCCTGATCAGCCCTGCTCTATGTGTGACAGGGTGCAGCGCCCCAACCCCCCGCCTCCCCACGGGCTCTGCTCTGTGTGTGACAGGGTAGAGCCATAACCTCCCCATCGGCCCTGCCCTTAGTGTGACAGGGTGCGGTGCCCCAAACCCCTGATCCGCCCTGCTCTGTGTGTGACAGGGGGCGCTGCCCCAACTCCCCTATTGGCCCTACTCTGTGCGTGACAGGGTACGGAGCCCCAAACCCCTGATGGGCCCTGCTCTGTGAGTGACAGGGGGCAGCGCCCCAACCCCCTGATTGGCCCTGCTCTGTGGGTGACGGGGTGGTACCATAACCTCCCCATCGACACTGCCTTGAGTGTGACAGGGGGCGGTGCCCCAACCCCCCAATCGGCCCTACCCTGAGCATGACTGAGGGTGGCATCGCAACCTCCCGATCCGCCCTGCTCTGTGCGTGACAGGGGGCGGCACCCCAACTCCCCAATCGGCCCTGCTCTTAGCCCGACCAGGGGCTGCACCTAGGGATTGGGCCTGCCCTCTGCCACCCGGAAGCAGACCTAAGCTAGCAGGTCATTATCTTCCGAGGGGTCCCAGGCTGCGAGAGGGCACAGGCCGGGCTGAGGGATGCCACCCTCCCCCCGAGTGCACAAATTTTTGTGTACCGGGTCTCTAGTATATTATAAGCACCTATATAAACATTCTCAGCCATGAGCTAATTTTAACCAGTCTGTCCAAGGACCTGAACCAAAAATATGAAAATGAAGTATTACCACTATTTAATTTTTCAAAGAGTATGTTCTTTCCAGGTCAATAACAGAATTATCATGAACAGTAAGATGGAGGTAAAATAACATTGTAGAAGTGTCTGCAAATACTACCTCTCTAAGTCAAAGGAACTAGAGTAACTGATTCAGTAAATTATAATACAAACAAACACATTGAGAGGTACATAAGAGGTACATAACCTCTGCCGCACCCTGCCACACTAAGGGCAGGGCCGATGAGGAGGTTATGTACCAATGCTAAACTTCGGAGGGAGAAAAACCCATTTTTTTCCACCAGTGAAAAAGCCAGGAATGAGCAAGATAGTTTGAAAAACATCTAATTATGAAGCAGTCTTGTTTAGTTTCATAATTTCCACAGTAGTAATATAGATACTACTAGATTCTATACTTGCAAGTTCCAAAGTGGTAGCATATTTGCTATATCCAATGTTGCTCAATGGTTAGAGTGTAAGCCCACACATCAGAGTTTTAGGGTTCAATTACTGGTCAAGTGCATCTTACCTACCTGGGTTACAGGTTCAATCCCCTGCCCTAATTGGGGTACATGTGGGAGGCAACCAATCTATGTGTCTCTCTCACATGGATGTTTTTCTCCCTCCCTTTATCTTTCTTTCTCTTGTTCCTTCTCTCCCTCCCTTCCACTCTCTCCAAAAATCAATGAAAAAAATATTCTTTGGTGAGAATTAACAATAATAATAATAATTTAAAAAAATAAAGTGGTAGCACAATTAGATCATATATGATGTTTGCCTTTTAAAAAAACGCAAGTGATTGTATTTCAAAATAACACCTGTGGTTAATCTATCTATCTATCTATCTATCTATCTATCTATGCCTAAGCAATCTTTCGACCATTTGACCCGTAGCTATAATGTGCACTGACCACAGGGGGCAGACACTCAATGCACAGGCATGGAAACATGAAACAGACTGATGAATCTCAGAGGGAAGGGGGGTAGGGTAGTGGGAGGCAGAAAGAGATTAACTAAAGATCTTATATACATACTAGAGGCCCAGTGCACAAAAATTTGTGTACTCGGGGGTGGGTGTCCCTCAGCCGGGCCTGTGCCCTCTCACCGTCTGGGACCCCTCGGGGGATGTCCACCTGCTGGCAGGGAGCAGGCCTAAGCTGCAGTAGGGCATCCTTAGCACTGCTGAGGAGGCGGGAGAGGCTCCCACCACCACTGCTGTACTGGCAGCCATCATCCTGGCTTGTAGCTAAGCAGAGCTTCCCCTGTGGGAGCATACTGACCACCAGGGGGCAGCTCCTGCATTAAGCATCTGCCCCCTGGTGTTCAGTGTGTATCATGGTGACCAGTCATTCCCAGTCATTCTGCAAATAGGGTCAATTTGCATATTATCCTTTTATTATATAGGATAGAGGCCTGATGCATGGGTGGTGGCTGGCTGGTTTGCCCTAAAGAGTGTCCTGGATCAGGGTGGGGGTCCTGCTGGGGTGCCTGGCCAGCATGGGTGAGGAGGTGAGGGCTGTTTTCAGGCTGGCCACACCCCCTTCAGGGTGGGGTCCCCACTGGGATGGTTGGCCAGCCTAGGTGAGGGGCTAATAGCTGTTTGCAGGCTGGTCTAGCACCCCAGTGGGGACCCTCACCCCATGGGGGTTTGGCCGGCTTGGGTGAGGGGCTGAAGGTCGTTTGCAGGCTCACCACATCCCCTTCAGGGTGAGGGTCCCTAAGGGGGTGCCTGGCCAGCCTGGGTGAGGGGCTTATGGCTGTTTTCAGGCTGGCCATGGCCGCGGGCTGGAAGTAGGTATCTGGGATTTATTTAACTTCTAATATTGTAACCTTGTAGCCTTGAGTGGAGCTCAGGGCCGGCAGGGCAGGCAGGAAGCTTGGCTTCCTCCCTTGCCAAGGGCAACGCTCCAGCTCCATGGTCACCGCCATCTTAGTTTGGTTAATTTGCATATTCTCATGACTGGCTGGTGGGCGTGGCTGGTGGGTGTAGCAGAGGTACGGTCAATTTGTCTGTTTATCTTTTATTAGACTAGGGGCCCAGTGCATAAACTCATGCACCTTGAAAGGAACTGTGGGCTGCAAGGCTGCAGTGAGCACAGGGGGTCTCGGACCAACCTTCATGACCTCGCCCGTCACCACCCACTGCAGTTCCCAGTCCCCTGTCTGCTGGCAGCCCCACTCCCGGCACCACCATTCCCACAGGCTGTTGGCACCGGCCCCTCTCGCACCCACTGACGGCGTGGAGTGATTGGGGCCAGCGCCAGCAGCGAGAGGTGCTGGCACTGTCAGCGGGTGTGAGTGGTGGCTACTGTCCTGATTGTCGCTCAGGACCAGACCAGGGGGATATGTGGAGAAGCTCTCAGGGGCGATCGGAGCCGGCGGCCGCCACTCGCACAACAAAGTATATTTTCTTGTCAATGGTGAAACCTCTTTCCAAAGAAACCTGAAGAAAGGCATAATATTTTTCATTTACGCTGAGGATATTGGCATGTCTTCTTTCAAAGCAGTTTCCACACTGACTATGTGGATGTAAAAAACAACAGAGCCTTGTTGTAAGAACTCTAGGTTATAGAGATTATGTGAAAAGAGCCCTTGGATTGTGTTCTGGTTGGGGTCAACTGAGCTGAGAAAAAGAGGTGGGCTGGCAAGCATTGGCACTTGGAGTCCACACAAGAGCTTGATCTAGTTGCAATGGGACTTACTCTGTGGGCACAATTTCATTTCCTCTGTTGGAAGCAACAAATGCCTGTAAATGTATCAGCAGCTGATTTGAATTCCCTGGCACCTATTTGAATTCCTACAGTCCAGGCTACCCATGGCAGAGAGAGCACCCCTTACTGCTCCTCTCAAAAGAGGCACTAATACTTAAGTCTCAAGCATTATCACAGTTTTAGAGGAGACACGGGTTTCTCCTGATGCATTAGAAAGCAACAAATGACAAGTGATGGTGAGGATGTGGAGAAAAGGGAACCCTTGTACACTGCTGGTGAGACTAGTGCATCCTCTTTGTAAAACAGTATGGAGTTTCCTCAAAAAATTAAAAATGCAACTCCCATTTGACCCAGTAATCCCACTTCTAGGAATATATCCTAAGAAACCCAAAACACACATCCAAAAGGATATATACATCTCTATGTCCATAGTAACGCATTTTACAATAGCTAATATTTGGAAACAGCCTAAATGCCCATCAGTAGATGAGTGCATAAAAAAATTAGAATACTACAATGGAATACTACATGGCAATAAAAGTAAAGAACCCTTACCATTTGCAATAGCATGGAGGGACCTGGAGTGTTACACAGAGCAAAATAAGCAATTCAGAGAAAGATTACTATCATCTCACTCATATGTGCAATCTAATGAACCAAATAAACTAATGAACAAAAATAAACCCAGACTCATAGAAGCATGAACAGAACTTCGGAGGAAGGACAGGGGAGGGTAGATGGGAAGAGATCAACCAATGAACTTGTATGCATGTGTGCATAACCCATGATAGAGTGGTGAAGGCCTGAGGTGGGCACAGGTTGGAAGTCAAGCCAGAAGAGGTCAAACGGGGTGGCAAGGTGGGGCATATATAATACTTTCACTAATAAAAATTTATAATAAAAGAAAAGCACTGTAAAAAGGGGTGGGAACACAAACATTTTGATTCTATGGCAAAAGGGAGAGAGGTTTTCTATTTGCTATGCAACTCTTTTTAAAAGAGTTATCTTTGTGCCCAGGCTCATGTGGCTCATTAGAGTCATCCTGTACAATTTACAATAACTAAGATTTGGACCTGGAGAGTATTATGCTGAGCAAAACACTGTGTGTGTGTGTGTGTGTGTGTGTGTGTGTGTGTGTGTGTGTTTTTCCTAATCAGGGCACATACCTACATTGTAGGTTCGATTCCCTCGGGGTGCATATGGGAGGCAATGGATCAATGTTTCTCTCTGTCTCTGAAATCAGTGATAGCATATCCTCGGATGAGTATTAAAAAAAAAAAAAAAGTACATTGGCAATCCTACAATTGTACAAAAGAGTCTTGAAAGCAAAAAATAATTATGAGACAAAATGCATTAAACAGTCAAAGAATCATCAATGAAAAAATATATGACTATAAATGTATATATACCTACCATCAAAACTGCAAAATGCAGAAGGAAAAATGAACAGAAATCATGGAAAAAATAAGCTATTCTAAAAAAACAAAACCCAATAAAAGCCATCTCCTAAAGAGTGATGAATTATTTTTTTAATTTCCTCAATATTTTAAAAAATAACTACAATTATACATTATTTCTGATTCCTAAAAAAGAGCAGAGGCTAAAAAATATTGTTTCAAGTTAGTGACCCAGAAGAAATTTTAAAAATTAATGATCATAAAGAACTTATGTGCAATGATTTTGATTTTACTGAGAGAAGATATTTTCTCAACTTTTTAAAGTGAAAATTGAAAAAGTAATATTTAATCAAGTATTTCAATCTCAAGCTATAGTCAGTTAAATGAGGGAAGGAACTAAAAGTAGATTCCCAGAAAAGAATGAAGCAAGGAAATGAGAAAATGAGTACACAAAATGACACAATAGAAAAACAAGTAGGTTCTACTCCTATCCAGCTATTAACCAGAAAAGGTTTAAATGCTTAGTGATTAAATCTTTCTTGCTAATTCAACAATTTTCTATTCTCATCCTAAGTAGTATAAATAGGAACTTATGTTCTAAATTCCAGTGTTTTGGTTTCTTTTTAATCAGAGTTGTCCCTTGGGAAAGATCCTACAAAATCATTACCCAAAGTGGCAATTTAAACTATTAGGTATAGCAGAGATTTTCAACTGGTGTGCCTCAAGAATTTTCAAAACATGCAAGATGGGCACTGATTTCTTTTTCCTTAGATTGTTAAATTTAAAAATGACAACAGCCAAAACAATAACCGTCCAGTGTGAATGAATAGAAATTATAGCTAATATAATTAGAAGATCAGCAACAAATATATTTTTTAGTGTGCTGCAGAATTCTAGTACTTAATGTGTACTAATGAAGTGAAAAAGATTGAAAATCTCTGCCCTAGAGCATGTTCCATCCCCAGCTTCTTTTTCAAATCTGTAAAAACTGGATCTTTTGAAGTTCATTAGACATATTAGAATATTATTTTACAATTTCAGGAGTGAAGGTTTCAATATTTTCAAATGAAATATCCTTTCCCTGCAATTTATCACTCCAAGGTGTAAAAACCTATTGCGCAGTCGCTAGATATTTTTAGAATTCTAAGCACTAACCCCAGAACAAGTGGAGTCTATCATTATGAAGGTCTCAACATTCTTGTATTCAAAGAGAGGTAAGTAAAAGACAAGTGGAATATTCAAGCGAGATTTGCAGAATGAGAGACGAAAGGCCAGGTGGGAAAAGGCTGAAGCACACCCCAAAAGTAGAAACACAGACACACACACAACGCACACTACACCACACCACAACACATCCACACAAAATGAGATAGTTATTACAAAGACTATGGTGCTCACCGATTTTGTTAGACCGAGGTCCTCTGAAATCATCTCCGCAATGTTTGGCCACATGTAGATTCTGCCAAGAGCCACAAGTTCAGGAAACAAATGACCCTAACTTCTCCTACTCGGTGTCCAACCAGTCCGCGATTCGGCGGACAGCAAAAGACCAAAAAACGGGGGCACACCGCCATTACTTAACTGCGCAACAGCCTGGCCTTTTATGTAGGAGCTCACCTCTCTGAGCGTCCAGCCACCTGCCAAAACCCAAGGGCAAGTCCTCAACGCGGCGCCTACCACCGAAGGCACCTGGACAGTGTGGCGTGGAGAATGGACAACGGAGTCCTAGGACCGTGGGGAAATCCTGTGTCGCTTGTCGCACGTGGTGTCACAAATGCACTCCCCCGCCACATTCCCTTTATCCCTCAGTGCGGGCTATATTCTCATCTCCTTCATTACTCAGCTTAGAGTTCTAAAATCCTAAAATTTCCCTCCACTCCGTTTATTCCGATACAACGCCACACACACACCTGTTGCCGATGTCGTCACCGTTGCAGTCAAAAAATCCGAAAGTTCGACTGGTGGCAGCTCAGTTCACTCTATACCCTGGCGCTCAGGGGCAACCAGGATATTTCCCGAACTTACCGGCTACTGGCTTGGTTGTCGTCCGATTCTTTCCGGTTTCAAAGGTCTCCTCAGAGCCGCCGCCTATTCCCCACACTCCCCCTTTTACCTGCCTAGCGCAGACATTACGGAAGTACACCAAGCCCTAAAAATGGGCTAGCAGCCTAGCAGCCAGTGGAGCTCCTAAACTTCCGAAATCCAGAGGCCAATGACTGCGCCGCAGGCTACCCACGTGACCGGAGGTTTGACACCGTCCCCACCCTCACCTCCCCCAACCCCCCCTCCAAGGTGGGGAGCAAATGACTGTGGGCTGGATTTTTAGGCCAGAGGGCAAACAGAGGGCAAGCGAGTCTGCGCAGACCGAGATAAACATTATGGAAGGCACTGCAAGTCCCAGCAACCCGCGCGACCCTAGCTCTGAGTCTAAGATTGGGATAGAGCGCAATTGTAAATTCTGAAAAGAAAACCCGCCCTGCTACGCGTGCAGCCTGCTGGGACTTGTAGTTTTCAAGGGGATTATGTACCCCAGTGATTAAAGATACTAGAATTTTGGAAATATTCCAATATTTGGGAGAACGAGAGATCAGGGTCAGGTAAGAACAATCATAATGTTGTGTTTATGTTCCTGTTCGGTCCCATGCCGTTCTCAGCCCGAATCATTTGGGGCAAAGGGGTCTTACTTTGCAAAAAACAGAATACTGGCTTTTAGAACTTAAGTTTTCCTGCTGGATACATGTCTAGAGCTCTGCCCCTACCCCAGAATCCTCAATATCGTTTACCCCTCCAGAATTACAGCATAAGACAGAGATCACTGAGACTTTTGGCTAACACAGCCATCATTCAAACACAGTGATCCACAATTACTTGAGGCTTCCTACTAGTTGAAATGATTCTATTGTCTCCACCATGTTTCCTTTCTTAGGTTTATAACAAATTTGCTTTCTGAAAAGTTCAAGTCCATGGTGCTAGGGCAGGCTAAATAGCCATCTCAGGTGATGAGTAAAGAAAAACTGAATTTTTTTATGTATGGCATATTCTTAAGGGAAGGGCTACACAGCACTGAGTCAGGAGTTGAGGTCCATAATGGCAGCAAAAAGGTACTTAGGCCAGTGAAACAAGGAAGGGCATAGAAGAAGCAACAGGAAGTCTCCGTTGGGCTGCCTTACTTCACTGACAAGTCAGAGAAAAGGAGGCCTTGGACACAGGTTCAAGGGGTTATCCTCAGAGGAGTTGCGACTGCCCATTGCTCCCCTGGTTTTGACAGTGATGGGGCAGAAATTGAATGTTGGGGAACCAGCTAGAATTGTAAGAAATATTAATCATGCTCTATTATCCATGATTTTTTTTTCTGATTAAAGAAGGCACATTCTAACCTGGCTGGCAGCTGCATTGAGAACCTGAGAGCTCACCACCTGGAAGTGCAGACTATCCTCCCCATTTGGAGCTGCCTATTATCATGGAAAAGATTAACAACTTTGTTGCAGAAAACCAGAGCAGCCAGACCTTTGAAGACCCTTGCCCTCTTTGCATATCACTAAACCCTTTAAAGATCCCCAGCCCTCTGCTTACCTGTAAACTGCTCATTTGGCATACCTTTTTGCCTGTTTCCCCAAGTAATTCTTTATCTACCAATATAAGCAGTCAGCTTATGGTGGTGTGTAGAGCAGATTTCTGTGGATCACCTGCTGCTCTCCTATGCTGTTGGCAGGATTGGAATAAAAGACCCATTGATTGTCTGGTTATAGTTTCAAGTCCCTGGGGCCCCTTAGAGGTTAGGAGATATATAAGGTAGAGCAGTGATGGCAAATCTATGACACCTATGTCACCTCTGACACGCAAACTCATTTTTTTATTGATTTTTCTTTATTAAATGGCATTTAAATATATAAAATAAATATCAAAAATATAAATCTTTGTTTTACTGTGGTTGCAAATATCAAAAAATTCCTATTTGTGACATGGCACCAGAGTTAAGTTAGGGTTTTTCAAAATGCTGACACGCCGAGCTCAAAAGGTTCGCCATCACTGAGGTAGGGGAAGGAGAGAGAGAAGGGAATGGCACTATTGCACTCTTTGGAAGGAGAGTGTGGATTGGATCCTTTCTTGGTTTATTTACCTCTTTCTTGCTGGTGTAAATCTTAGGGGAGATCCTAGAGGAGGTCTTAATAGAATATTTATCAGCTTCTTAGATGTGCTCTTTGAGAGTCTGGTTCTCCACTGACTGGTTGACACCAAGGAAAGGGGTTATTATTCACAGTAGCTGGTCCTGAGGCAGCCATGGTGTCATTTGTTTGGTTTTCTGGGCCTGGAGCTGAAATACAACTGAGTCCTAAAGGTTATCTTTAGGAAGGAAGAGTTCAGAGGGACTAAACCTCCTGACCAGTGATATGATAGGGGAGGATAGGTTACTCTAAGGGCAAAGTTCTTATTTTCCAAGTTTTACCACTTATTAGGAATCTGAGGCTTTCTGCCTTGTAAGTTTCTGTACCTGGCCCATCTCTCTAGCTCTCCTCATGTATGTCTAACAGTTTCCAGGTTTTTGTTGTTGGTTTTAGGATTCTGAAGAATGTTTCTTTTTATTATTATTATTTTTTAATCCTCACACAAGGATATTATTCCATTGATTTTTAGAGAGAGTGAAAAGGATTGGGAGAGACAGAGGGAGAGAAACATTGATGTGAGAGAGACATATTCACTGGTTGCTCCTGCACACCCAGCCTGGGGCTAGGGATTGACCCCTTAACCAGAATAAAACCCAGGACCCTTCAGTCCTGGGCCAACATTTTATCCACTGAGCCAAACTAGCTAAAAAATCACAGACACAACAGTATGTAGTTACCAGAGAGAAGGAGTAAAGGGTAATAAATGGTAAAAGGGGTCAAATATCAGGTGACTGAAGATTTCATTTTGGGTGGGAAACACAGAATGCAATATACACAGGATGTTATAGAATTATACCCCTGAAACCTATATAATTTCATTTACCAGTGTTACCCCAGAATTTTAATTTAAAAAGAAAGAAATAAAGGGAAAATATCACCACTTTAATTGTAACCATGGTTTTAAGAAGCCATCATCAGCTATCTAATAAATGAGTAATATGCAAATTGACCATCACACCAACACACAAGAAGGCCACCCCAATGTGGACATAAGATGGCCGCCACAAGATGGCCAGCAGCGGAGGGCAGTTGTGGGTGATCAGAGGAACAGGAAAGGGCAGTTGTGGGGAACCAGGACTGCAGGAGAGGACCATAGGGGAGGAACCCTGACCAACAGGGGAGGGAAATTGGGGGGGGGGGACCTAGGCCAGCAGAGGAGGGAAGTTGGGAGAGACCAGGCCTGCAGGGGAGGGCATTTGGGGGGGGGGCAGGGGGACCAGGCCTGCAGGGAAGGGAAGTTAGGGATGATCAGGCCAGCAGGGGAGGGCAGTTGGGGGCAACCAAGCCTGCAGGGGAGGGCAGTTGAGGGCAACCAGGCCTGCAGGGGAAGACAGAGACAACTTGGCCTGCAGGGGAAATCAGGCTGGCAGGGGAGGGCTGTTAGGGCAACCATGCCTGCAGGGTAGCACAGTTAGGTGTCACCAGACTGGCAGGGTAGCACAGTTAGATGTCACGGGACCAGCAAGGTAGTGCAGTTAGGGGCAACCAGGCCTGCAGGGGAAGGCAGTTGGGAGGGACCAGGCCTGAAAGGGAGGACAGTTTGGGGTAACCAGGCCTGCAGGAGAAGGCAGTTTGGGGTGACCAGGCAGGCAAGGAAGGGCACTTAGAGGCAACCAGGCTGGCAAGGAAGGGTAGTTAAGGGTGACCGGGTTGAGCAGGGTTGAGCAGTTGTGGGTGATCAGCTTGCAGGTGAGGATAGTTAGGAGCAACTAGGCCAGTGGGGAGGGAAGTTAGGGGCAATAGGGCTGGCAAGGAAGCAGTTAGGCGTCTATTAGGCTGGCAGGGGAGTGGTTAGGGGTGGTCAGGCTGGCAGGCTGAAGCAGTTAGGCGCAAATAGGCTGGTAGGCAGGGGAGCAGTTGGGAGCCAGCAGTCCTGGATTGTCAGAGGGATGCCTGACTGCCTGTTTAGGCTCGATCCCACCAGGATCGGGCCTTAATGGACAGTCGGACATCCTCTGAGGGGTCCCAGATTAGAGAGGGTACAGGCTGGGTGAGGGACGCCCCTCCTCCCCCATGTACAAATTTCATTTACCAGGCCTCTAGTTACTATATAATTCCAGAATACTTATATCCTCCCCAACTCCCCTCCCCCAAATTACTCCACATTCTCCCTTCACCTCATTGATTGGCAATTATCAATCTGTCTCCTCTCTACAAATTTACATGACATATATGGTCCTTTGTGTGTGGTTTCTTTCACTTATTACAATAATTTCAAGATTGTACCAGCAATCAATTCTTATTTCTTTTTATGGCTCCATAGAACTGCATTTATTGGATTTACCAGATTCTCTATTTATTCCTCTGGAGATGAACATTTGGATTGTTTCTCTATTTTGTGGTTGTCATAGTATTGCCATGAACATTTATGCACAAATATTTGAGTATATACCTAACAATAAAATTGTCAGATCATATAATTCTCTTTAACTGAGGAACCAACAGGTGTTTTCCACAGCACTGCACAATTAAAATTCCCACCAGCAACATATAAGGATTCCAATTTCACATCTGCCCTTTTTAAATTTGGGCTTTTATTGTTGAGATATAGATGTTCTTTATAAATTCTGGGTACAAGATTTATATCAGATATGGTTTGCAAATACTTTTTCCCATTCTGTGAGTTAACTTTTTTTGATATTGATGAAATTCAACTTATTTTATTTTTCACTTGGACTTTTGATGTTGCATGTTAGAAACCATTGCCCATGGATGTGATGATTTATGGTATGCTTTGTCCCAAACATTTTGTAGTTTTAGTTTGTTTTTCCTTTATAACCTTAAACTATTTGAATTAATTTTTGTGTATGCTATATGACAGAATTTAACTTCATTATTTTACTTGATGACCAATTATCTTAGCACCATTCCCCCTCATTCAGTGGTTTTGACACAATTTGTAGAAAATCAACTGACCAAATTGTAAATGTTTATTTCTGAGGTCTAAATTTTATTCCATTTATCTACATTGTCTGTCAGAAGTATTGTCATGTAATCTTAAGAAATTGTTTCCAAAATTGATTTGGTTTTCTCGGCTCTGTGTAATTCCCACATGAATTTTAGGATCACCTTGTGCATTTTGGAGGAAGCAAAGCAAAACATAGAAGTATTTCCATTTTTTTGTTCAGGTCTTTTAAAAATTCAACAATATTTTTCATTTTTTTTGTACAAGTACTGCACTTTTTTGGTTAAATTTATTACTATGTGTTTTATTCTTTTTGATACTATAGTGAATAGTATGTTTCCATAATTTAATTTTTGAATTATTCATTTCTAATATATAAAAATGCAAGTAAATTTGTGTGTTAATGTTTCTTATGGCAGCTTTGCAAATAATACATTTATTATGTGTTTGTTCCTGATTGTTTATATTTTCTATGTAAAAGACTATGTCTTACAAAAGTGTTCTTTTCTTTGCACATCTGGATGCCTCCAGTTGGTTCCTTAGTGTTAAAGAGTTTGGGGTGATGCTTGGAATAAAACAACAACAACTCAGGACCAAGTTTCCAACGTAAAAGTTTGCAACTACATTAAGAAAGTGGAGGACTGAATATATAGTCCCTAATTTCTAAAGGAAAGTTCTGGAGTGTCTTGATGGTGAAAGGGAAGTCAAGGAAAAACTTTATTGGAAATCCCTCTCCCTTATCCTTACTTTCAACCCAGCCTGGCAGTTCATTACTACCAGTTTACTGGGATACTTCTCATAGCCTGCAGCCAAGGCGGTGTGGTCATGCCATATCACCTATACTTTCTGGCCTCCACTGTGACCAGACAACCCCAACTCTTGTTTGCTACTCTCCTTTGCTGGGAAGGAGGGAATCCTTAAGAAAACCTTCAGCTCTTCAGTCTAGTAAGTGACAGTTGGTTCTGAGCTTACTCTGTTCTGCTCCTCCTTGTTGACATACAGGATGTTCTGTGTCCTGGAACAGTAGGAAGAAAAAGGCTACAGTGTCCTACTGCCCAGTTGCAGTGTTGCATACAATTAGATTATAGCTCCACTCCCACACCCTCATTGAAGAGATGACCTCATTTGGAGGGCACTTGTATGCTGGGTACTCAGTGTTCTACCAGCCTCCAGGGCTGGGCAGTGGAGCCCAGAGGAAGATGGAGTATCTATGGCAGTAATTCCCTGAATGGGAGAATGGCATCTTCAACATCTTGTCAACACTGTTATAGTCAGACAGTCTTTGCCAGCGATTCAGTGTTTCTTTATGAGACTTCCTTCTCCACAAAATTGCAATAATCTTATGTGCAAAGCACACAAAACTGCTCTCTCTGTGGAATATTGATATCTCAGGACTGCATTATATGGGTGGGCACTGCACTGCACTTCACTCGGCCAAAGAAGGGTCTATTCCTATTCCCCATGGAAACTGTATCTAATCAATAATTCCTGAACTTACACCAGGACTAATCCTGCTGCCCCTCTAGGAATTAACTTTCTCACAGGCCTATAAAATTCTTCTACCATGAATGCTTTAACTTTGTCTTTCTGGGAATTGACCATGTGAACAGAAAGGAGGGAAAGGCACAGTCCCTGTGATTTCCAGACTGTG
Organism: Myotis pilosus; assembly: GCA_036010255.1. Taxonomy (NCBI): domain Eukaryota; kingdom Metazoa; phylum Chordata; class Mammalia; order Chiroptera; family Vespertilionidae; genus Myotis; species Myotis pilosus. The sequence continues at coordinate 1,893,496 of JASKON010000044.1, forward strand.
GAAGGAGCCGCCTAAAATGTGGGCTTTGGAAGATGCCTCAACCAGAGTATGGTGGGGATTTCAAGTAGAGAGATCTCAGAAAAGGATTCAGTATTTACTAAATAACATTGACCTTTAAGGCATATGGGGGCAGGCAGAGGCAAATTTCACCTGAATTCTAACCCCAGTTCAATGAGAAATACTAGACTGGCTTCCTGAGTATATGTGAAGAGTACTAGGAGAACAATGGCATCATCCTGCAGACTTCACACAGGTATCTAAAGACCAAAATAAATTAGTAGTATAGGATAAAACATGATGTAAACACAGCCTAACCTTTTCACTTCACTATGATCAATGTTTAGTTTGTCTTATCCTAGAAAAAACAGTCCTTTTCTGATTAAAAGTAAAAATTTAAAGCTCTTTTGCAAATCTATATAGGAATATAAGCAACCTAATACTTTGAAACTTCTTTTCTGTTACCCCCAGTTAAGTTTCTGATGTAACATCAGAGCTTTCTACATGCTATAAAGACATTGGGAATAAACAAGAAGATTCTGAGGTCTTTAGTGGAAAAGTTAATGTTTGCAGCACACTGTTCCAGGTTCTGTCCTTTCATTGTCTTGATCTATTTTTTTAATATATTTTATTGATTTTTATAGAGAGGAAAGGGGAGGGATAGAGATTTAGAAACATTGATGAGAGAGAAACATCAATCAGCTGCCTCCTGCATACTCCCCACTGGGGATGTGCCCACAACCAAGGTACATGCCCTTGATCGGAATTAAACCTGGGACCCTTGAGTCCGGAGGCTGATGCTCTGTCCATTGAGCCAAACCAGTTAGGGCTATTTTATAACTGTATCAATTGTAGATAACTTACAGCAATGAAAAAAAATTCTTGTTTACAGGCATTTAAATGAATTCTGGTCAGTGGATGTTTGGTGAACTCCCCCACTCCCCACTTATAATAGCTATAACCCAACAAATTCCAATGATTCCCAGTAAAAACCAAAAGCTAGAAGAGAGGCATGAGACAGATTCTCCCTCAGAAGAAACAAATAGAGAGAAACAGCCCTGGTAACAACTTGATTTTAGACTCCTAGTTTCCAGAACAGTGAGAGAATAAAGTTATTCTCTTAACTTAGTTTGTAATCATTGGTTATATCAGCCCTAGAAATGCCATTTATATAAGCATCTCAAGATTTCTATACTCCATATTAAAATGATGCTTTTTTTAACTTTTTCTTTGAACTAATTATAATAGCTCACTGATACACTGGTTAACTACAATTCTATATAATAAAAACCTAAATTGTCCCCTCACAGCAGTTCTGCTGGGAGTTCCACTGCTTGACCAGTCGCTATGGTGCACACTGAGCAGAAGCTCCGACCAGTAGGTTAGCTTGCTGTGGGCACTAGTGGGCTGGATTGGAAAGTGAGGTGTGAGGTGAGAGCCCTCAGGAAGCTCCCATGGTTTGGCCCCAGCCCTGAGTGGAGGCAGATGGTGGTGGGAGCCAGGAAGGACCGGGTGGTTCAGGATGCTGCTACATGTGGACTTATCAGCCCTTGGAAGCCTGTGGCATTCTCAGTGTGCATTTTTATAATCTTCAGAGCTGCTTCTTTTTATTTGTTAAGTTTCACTAACTACTCCAAGAAAGTGGGAAGCACCATTACGAGAAAGGTTGCAGGGGGCGGGCCAGGTGTGCCTGCCAGAGGCCAAGTGGTGGCCTTGGGCTCCCGGGAATGCAGTAGAGAGGTGTGCAGTGCTGAGTCTGAGAAACTGAGTCCAGAACTTGAAAGGAAGCTGGAGGCAACAAGGGTTGGAGGGCGACAGCTGTGCAGAAGCCTAGAAAAGCTGCTGGGGGGGGGCGGGGGCAGTGGAGGAGCCCGGTGCCTCTCCCACAGGACAGGCTCCAAGTCCCTCCCTCCTCCTCCCTGTGACCCTTCACCTCAGCTCTCCACCAAGGCCCTGACTGGGCTCACCCTGCAGGGCTTGCACAGCCTAGACCACACTTCCCACCACTCCCCTTCTGCATGGCTCCCTCCCCAAAGGAAAAAGGGGGAGGCTTCAGACAGGAGGTCACAGGAGAAGGAAACAGAGAAGGGTCCACCAAGTTAGATCCAGGAGAGGGATGGAGAAAACACACAGGACTAGAGAAGGAGGGCCATGCAGAAGCATTACTCTTGGTTGAAGTAGAAATCCTGACCCCATTTTATAGACTCCAGCATAGTGTGTGGTTGGGGAGGGGCTGCAAATACAAAAGAGGGTGTGAGGGGACTGAATGGATGGAGATCTGCAATGTTTGATTCATGGACTATTTATTTTTATTTTTGTTAATATATTTTTTATTGATTTCAGAGAGGAAGGCAGAGGGAGAGAGAGATAGAAACATCAATGATGAGAGAGAATTGATCTGCTGCCTCTCACATGCCCCTACTGGGGATTGAGCCCGCCACCCAGGAATGTGCCCTTGACAGGAATCGAACCCAGGACCCTTTAGTCTACAGGCTGTGACTCTATCCACTGAGCCAAACCATCTAGGATGGCAGATGGCCTATTTCAAACCACTGCAGTAGGCTGAGCAGGGGTCTTATCATGATGGCGTTATCTGATAATGAGGATGTCTCTCCTTATGTTGGGGTAATCAGAACTGCAGTGAAGTAAACACACACCCCTGAAGCTTGAAAAGTGTTTTGATGCAATTTACTTCATGTGGCAGCTGAAAAAGGTCAGCAGAGCCTTGGAAGGACATGAGGTCTCCAAGACCAGGGGCTAGAGGGCAAGTGTATGCTAAGCATTCTGTGCTGTGAGTTACAATCTATGCTAATAAAAGGTTAATATGCTAATTAGGCCAGGTCAACTGGACATCTTCTGGATGTCTGACTTTCTTCTGGACAAAGCAACAGTGGTGGGAGGCCAAGGCTGAGGTGGTTAGGGCAATCAGGTTGGCAGGGGAGTAGTTAGGGGACAGCCAGGCCAGCAGGGGGGCAGTTAGGGGGTGGCCAGGATAACAGGGGACCAGTTAGGGGTCAACCAGACCAGTTAGGGAGCAATCCGGCTGGCAAGCAGAGGCAGTTAGGGGTGATCAGGCAGGCAGAAAGGCAGGTATGCAGGAGAACGGTTAGTAGCCAGTGGTCCCAGATTGTGAGAGGCCTGCAGGGATTGGGCCTAAATCGGCAGTCAGACATCCCCAGAAGGGTCCCAGATTGGAGAGGGTGCAGGCCAGGCTGAGGAGACCCCCCTCCAATTGCACAAATTTTGTGTACGGGGCCTGTAGTCTACATATTTAAAAGCCTAATATGCTGAGTATCTGACTGACTGGTTGACCACCTACCTGGTAGCTATCATGTGCCCTGAAAACCAGGGGGCAGATGCTCTGACTGGTAGGTTATCTTGTTGCTGGGGTCAGGACCGGGCGAGATGGCCCTTATTGGTCCTGATCCCCAGCCAGGTTGAGGGATCCCTCCTGTGCATGAATTTGTGCACTGGGCCTCTAGTCTTTAATATGTGTTCTCTGTATATTTATATGAAAGCCATAACTTTGATTTTTAAATTTTTTTCAAGAGTTGGAGTTAATGGCTTTTTACAAATTTTGATTTTTATGGAAATAGAAAACTCATCCTAAAATTCATATGGCATTCCAGAAGACCCAAAATAGGCAAAACAAGCTTGAAAAAAAAAATTCAAGCTTCCTGATTTCAAAATAAATGATAAAGCTTCAGTAATGTAAACAGTATTGTATTGACATAACCATATGCATATAAAACAAGACAGAACCCAGAAAAAAAACCCTCACCTGTATAGTTAAATTATCCCCAACAAGTCTCCAGACCATTTAAGGGGGAAAAGAACAGCTGTATATCCACATGTAAAAATATGAAGTTGGACTCTTACCTAACACCATGGTCAAACAAAAATAACTCAAAATGGCTCAAAGACATAGGTGTAAGACCTAAAACTATAAAACCATAAAACTTTCAGAAGAAAAGTTTTGGATTTGGCAATTACTTATTGGTCCTGACACCAAAGGTACTGACAACAAAAGATAAAATAGATAAGTTATACTTCATGAAAGCTAAAAATTTTGTATCTCAAAAACATTACCAACAAAATAAAAATTTCTTATGAGACAAATAGACTAAAACAAAGCAAAAGGAGACAGACAGGGGCATTACATAAAAAAGGGCTCAATCAAAGGAGAGCATATCACAATTATAAATATCTACCATCCCAACACAGGAACACCTAAGTATACTAGTATTAAGCACACACTAATGGCATAAAACCAGAAGTTAACAGCAGCACTAACAATAATAAAGCTGGAGATTTTAAGACTGCACTTGCCTCAAAGAATTGATCATTCAGAAAGGAAATTAATCAGAAAATAATTGCTTGAATGCTATATTGGACCAGAACATTCCACTCTAAAACTACATAGAAGATGGAATTCATAATCAGTTATTTTTTCTGACAACAATAGTATGAAACAAGAAATCAACCACAGTAAGAAAACAGGGAAAAACCCACAAAAATACGTGTACATTTAAAAACATGCTTCAAAACAACCAATAGATCAAAAAGGAGGGTGGGGGGAAACTAGCATGAAACAAGTGAAAACAGCTTTACAAAATTTATGGAATACATAAGAGGGTAGTTCTCAAGAAGCAACAAAAATTGCACATAAACAACCTAACTTTAAATCTGAAGAAACTAGAAAAAGAATAATAATCAAAACCCAAAACAAATTACAGAAAGGAAATCTATATATCCTATCTAATAATAGACAAACATGGTAATTAACTGTAGCTCTGACACGCTTCCCATTGGCTAATCAGGGTGATATGCAAATTAACTGTTAACCAAGATGGCGGCTGGCAGCCAGGCAGCTGAAGCGGACAGGAGGCCTCCCTGCTCCAGTGATGGAGGAAGCCAAGATTTCCCGCCTGTTGCTGCCGGGCTCTGAGCTGCAACTCTAACCAACTATGTTGCAAATATAGAAGTTAAATAAAACCCAGAAACCTGCTTTCGGCCAGCTGGGCTTCAGCAAGCAGGATTGCAACAGTGTTTCAATTATAGAATCCAAACAAACCCAAATCCCTGCTTTCAGCAGTGGAGGTCTCAGAACTGCAGCCAGGCCTCAGAGCTAAAGCTGGCTCTCAGCTCCAGTGACAGCCATAGAAGGTAAATAAATCCCAGAATTTTTAAAAAAGAAAAGAAAAAAATGAGAAGTTGGGAGCTTCAGTCGCCTGCCAGCCTCAAAACAGCCCTCAGCCCCTTACCCAGACTGGCCAGGCACCCCAGTGGGGACCTCCACCCTGAAGGGGGTATGACCAGCTGTAAACAGCCATCATCCCCTCATCCAGGCTGGCCGGGCACCCCATTGGGACCCCCACCCTGAAGCAACAAGATGGCGGTTAATTTGCATACTGAAGGCTGGCTGCAGCGGGCAAGGCTGTCCACGGTCTGGGACCAGGATCTGTGACCCTGGCAGGCGGGGGGCAGCGCTTGAGGCTGTCCATGGTCTGGGACCCGGATCCATGACCTGGTGGGCAGGGGCAGCACTTGAGGCTGTCCAGGGGACCAAGCCATGGATCTGTAACCCTGGCGGGCGGGGGGCAGTGCTTGAGGCTGTTGGCACTCTAGGACCCAGACCTGTGACCCTGCTGGACGGGAGGCAGTACTTGAGGCTGTCCAAGGTCCCTGGACCCGGATCCGTGACATTTCCGGGTGGGGCAGCAGCTTGCACAGGGGCAGGTCAGCCAGGGTTGGGCAGGGCAGGATGCCTGGCTTTCTCACAGCCCCAGTCACTCTGGGCAAGTGAGCAGCACAGAGAGCCTCTGGACAGGGGAGGCAGGCCAGGGGAGGGTGGCCTGTACTCCCCACATGGCAGTGGTGACAACTGTGAGCACGCCAAGCAGAGCCTACAGGCTGAGCTGAAGTAGTGCCTGCAGGCCATCAGCGCCCAGGAGTGGCTGCGCAAGATCCGACTCCTGGCCCAGAAGGTGCAGGATTGCAGGGACAGCCACCGTGGCAGGCCAGACTTACGTCCTCTTGGCCACACCATGGGGGTTTGCAGATCTGCAAAGCCAGAGGCCTCTGGTGTGCACATCACCCCCTGGAGTGTGAATATCCCCCAGCACACTGTCACCCTCCTGCGCCTACAACAGTTGCAAACCAAGGCATGCACAAGTTCCCCCTGCCTCTCCACCGCACTTCCATCAACCTGGCAATCCTAACACCCCCACAAGATGTGCACACATCCCCTCTGATGTGCTCACATCCTTTGGAGAGTGTCTGGGTGTTCTGAGTGCTGAGGGTGGGTGCCTGTGAGATGACAGTGAGAGGGCGGAGTGGTGATGCCCTGTTCCCACGGAGGCCAGTGCAGCTACGAGATCACCTCTGGGGGGTTAATGCAGGTGCTGAGGCAGTAGCAGGTGCAGATAGACACACTTGGTGGGCACAGGCAGCCCTTGCTGAGGTGCCTTCGATCAGCATTCAAGATCAAGACCCCAGAGGCAGAGAAGAATTCCGTCCTTTCAGTGAAACAGTGGGATAGTCAGGGCGACTATAGAGGAGGAATGTGCACTTTGGGTGCCAGCACTCATGAGCGAATGCTGCCCTGACTGAGCCTTGCTTGCTTGGGCCTAGCGCACTCCTGCGGGCAGCGGGTGACAGGACGTGCTTTTCTATATTAATGAGAGAAAACATTGATTCTCCTGCTGCCCACAAAACTGGAAAGTGAAGTGGGGAGACGTGGGGAGTGAGCGGGTTCTCATCTGCTGTTGGTTTCTTTCACTGCTGACTAGAGATATACAGGGTGTCCCCCCAAAATGTATACACACTTTGAATACCTACTAATTCCAATGGTTTTAAGCATAAGAAAGAAACAACAATGGAGCTTTTATCTGTTCAAAGTGTGGGCACAAACAGTTAATTGGTCATTCCCTGAGGGGTCTCAGATTGGAGAGGGTGAAGGCCAGACTGAGGCACCCCGTACCTCCCATGCACAAATTTTGGGCACTGGACTACTAGTCCTATCTAATAAAAGAGAAACATGGTAATTAGTGTACATTTGCTACCCTTCCCATTGGCTAATCAGCGAGGTATGCAAATTAACTTCCAGCCAAGATGGCGGCCGGCAGCCAGGCATATTGGAACTAACATGAGGCTTGCTTGCTTCAGTGACGGAGGACTCCAACGTTCCCCGCCTGCCTTGCCGGCCTCTGAACTTGCAGTTTGAAAACATTGTTACAGATATAGAAGCTAAGCAAAACACTAGAAACCTGCTTTCAGCAGCAGAGGACTCAGAGCTGGAGCCAGAGCTAAAGCTGTCCCAGGATAAAAAAAGAAAAGAAAAAAAGGAGCAGTTGGGAGCTTCAGTCACCCGCCAGCCTGAAAACAGCCCTCAGCCCCTCACCCAGACTGGCCAGGCACCCCAGTGGGGACCCTCACCCTGAAGGGTGTCTGACCAGCTGCAAACAACCAGCATCCCCTCACCCAGGCTGGCCAGGCACCCCAGTGGGGACCCTCACCCTGATCCAGGACACCCTTCAGGGCAAACCAGCTAGCCCCCACCTGTGCACCAAGCCTCTATCCTATATAGGAAAAGGGTAATATGCCTCCCAGCACTGAGATCAGCGGAGCTGAGAGGCCTCCTAGCAGCGGGATCAGTGTGACAGGGGGCAGTGCCCAAACCCCCTGATTTCCCTGTGGCTCTGTGTGTGAAGGGGACGGGCCACAACCTCCCTATCCGCTTTGCTCTGTTCGTGACTGGGGAAGGCACCCCAACCCTCTTATCAGCCCTGCTCTGTGCCTGATAGGGGGGACCTCCCCAACCCCCTGATCGACCCTGCTCTCTGGGTGATAGAGTGCGGCGCCCCTACCCCCTGATCTGCCCTGCTCTGTGTGTGACAGGTTGCAGCGCCCCAACCCCCGCCCCCCATGGGCCCTGCTCTGTGTGTGATGGGGTAGAGCCATAACCTCCCCATCGGCCCTGCCCTGAGTGTGACAGTGTTGGCGCCCCAACCCCCTGATGGGCCCTGCTCTGTGCGTGACAGGGGGTGGCGCCACAACCTCCCCATCGACCCTGCCTTTAGTGTGACAGGGGGTGGTGCCCCAACCCCCCAATCGGCCCTGCCCTGAACGTGACTGAGGGTGGCATCGCAACCTCCCGATCCACCCTGCTCTGTGCATGATGGGGGCACCACCCCAACTCCCCAATCGGCCCTGCTCTGAGCCCGACCAGTGGCTGCACCTAGGGATTGGGCCTGCCCTCTGCCATTCGGGAGCAGGCCTAAGCCAGCAGGTCGTTATCTCCCGAGGGGTCCCAGACTGCGAGAGGGCACAGGCCGGGCTGTGGAACACTGCCCCTCCCCCAACCGAGTGCACAAGCAGGTAGTTGGAAATTCCCTGAGGGGTCTCAGATTGGAGAGGGTGTAGGCCAGACTTAGCCCCACCCCCCACCCCCTGTGCACCTGCCTACTAGTAGATATATAAAAGCCTAAACAACTTTTATGACCAAAAAGACTGCTCGCTATGATGCTCCCTGACCACCAGGGCTCTACTCCCTGGTGGTCAGTGCTCTCCTACAGCTAACCTCCCCCAGCCAGCCAACCTTCTGCAGCCTTTCCACCAGGCCAGCAAACCTCCTGAGGTCCCTCCTCCTGACCAGCAGGCCTTGTTCCTCCCCCCAGCTGGCAGGCCCCAGTGGTGGCGTAGCAGTAAGGGAAGTGCGGGGTGAGGGAGGCGGAGAGGCAGGGAACCACACAATGGCAGGGTGCTGATGGTGGGAGTCAGCATCTGGTCCATTCCTTCTGCGTCTTGACTGCATGTTTAGGCCCGATCCCACAGGCAGTCAGAAATCCCCCTATGGGTCCCAGGTTGAAGAGGGTGAAGGCTGGACTTAGGGACATACCTTCCCTGCCTCTGCCCAATCACGAATTTTGTGTACCGGACCTCCAGTCCTATATAATAATAGACAAACAGGGTAATTAACCATACCTATGCTATGCTTCCCATTGACTAATCAGCATGATATGCAAATTAACTGCCAACCAAGGTGGCAGCAGGGAGCCACGCAGCTGAAGCGAACATGAGGCTTGGTTGCACCGGCAATGGAGGAAGCTAAGCTTCCCTGCCTGCCGCAGCCCTCGTATGAGCTCCGGATGCAACAATGTTGCAATTATAGAAGCTACACAAACCCCAGATACCTGCTTTCAGCAGGCCAGTCTCCAAGCTGGAGCCTCAACAAAGTTTCAATTACAGAAGGTAAACAAACCCCAGAATAAAAGAAAAAAAGAAAAGGAGAGACTGGGAGCTTCAGTTCCAGGCTTGGCCTTCATGAAAACAGCTCTCAGCCCCTCATCCAGACTGGCCAGGCACCCCAGTGGGGATGCCCAACCTAAAGGGGGTGCGGGCAGCCTGAAAACAGCCTTCAGCCCCTCATCCAGGCAGGCCAGGCACTCCAGTGGGGACCCCCACCCTAAAGCGGTGTTACCAGCTGAAAACAGTCATCAGCCTCTCACCCAGCCTGCCAGGTACCGCAATGGGACCTTCTCCCTGATCTGCGACACCTTTCAGGGCAAATCATCCGGCCCTCACCCATGCACCAGGCCTCTATCCTATATAGTAAAAGGGTAATATGCAAATTGGCCCTAACAGCAGAAGGTCTGGGAATGACTGGTCACTATGACACACACTGACCCCCAGGGGGCAGACACTCAATGCAGGAGTTGCCCATTGGTGGTCAGTGCGCTCCCACATGGGGAAGCTCTGCGCAGCCACAAGCCAGGCTGATGGCTGCCAATATAGCAGTGGTGATGGAAGCCTCTCCTGCTTCCTCAGCAGCGCTAAGGATGTCCAACTGCAGCTTAGGTCTGCTCGCTGCTGGCAAGTGGACATCCCCGGAGGGCTGCTGGGCTGCCAGAGGGATGTCTGATTGCCAGCTTAGTTCCAATCCTCCAGGGAGCAGGCCTAAGCCAGCAGGTGGTCATCTCCTGAGGAGTCCCAGACTGCGAGAATACACAGACCACAATGAGGAATTCTCCCCCCGCCCAGAGTGCACAAATTTTTGTGCACCGGGCCTCTAGTATCTACACTAATAAAAGGAAAACATGCAAACTGGTCTCACTCTGCTACCCTTCCCATTGGCTAATCAGGGTGATATGCAAATTAACTACCAGCCAAGATGGTGGCCGGCAGCCAGGTAGCTTGAAGCGAATGAGGCTTGCTTGCTTCAGTGACGGAGGACTCCAACGTTCCTTGCCTGCCTTGCCGGCCTCTGAGCTTGCAGTTTGAAACATTGTTACAAATATAGAAGCTAAAAAAAACCCCAGAAACCTGCTTTCAGCCAGCCGGGATCGCAGAGCTGGAGTTGAAACAGTGTTTCGATTATAGAACCCAAACAAACCAGATACCTGCTTTCAGCAGCCAAGGCCTAAGAGCTGGATCCAAGCTGCAGAGCTAAAGCTGGCCCAGAATAAAAAAAAAAAAAAAAAAGAAAAGAAAAAAAGGAGCGGTTGGAAGCTTCAGTCACCCACCAGCCTGAAAACAGCCCTCAGCCCCTCACCCAGACTGGCCAGGCACCCCAGTGTGGACGCCCACCCTGAAGGGGGTGTTACCAGCTGGGTTTTCTTTATAGATTAGCTAGAGGCTAATCTATAGACCACACCACAGTGGGGACCCTCACCCTGATCCAGGATACCCTTCAGGACAAACCAGCTGCCCCCCACCCATGCACCAGGCCTCTATACTATATAGTAAAAGGGTAATATGCCTCCCAGCACCGGGATCAGCGGAGCTGTGAGGCCTCCTGGCACCAGGATCAGCATGAGAGGGGGCAGCACCCAAACCCCCTGATCGCCCTGCGGCTCTGTATGTGACAGGGAGCGGGGCCACAACCTCCCTATCCGCCCTGTTCTTTTCATTACAGGGGAAGGTGTCCCAACCCCCTAATCAGCCCTGCTCTGTGCCTGATACAGGGGAGCTCTCCAACCTCTGATTGCCCTGTGGCTGTCTGTGTGACAGGGTGCAGCACCCCAACCCCCTGATCGGCCCTGCTCTGTATGTGAGAGAATGCGGCGCCTCAACCCTGCCCCCTGCATGGCCCTGCTCTGTGTGTTACAGAGTAGAGCCATAACCTCCCCATTGGCCCTGCCCTGAGTGTGACAGGGTGTGGAGCCCCAATCCTCTGATCCACTCTGCTCTGTGACAGGGGGCAGTGCCCCAACTCCCCTATTGGCCCTACTCTGCGATTGACAGGGGGGAGCTCTCCAACCCCCTGATGGACCCTACCCTGTGCATTACAGGGGGCAGATCCCTAAACCCCTGATGGGCCCTGCTCTGTGTGTGACAGGGTCAGATCCCCAACCCCCTGATGGGCCCTGCTCAGTGAGTGACAGGGGGTGGAGCTGCAACCTCCCCATCTACCCTGCCTTGAGTGTGACAGGGGGCTGTGCCCCAACCCCCAATTGGCCCTACCCTGAGTGTGACTGAGGGTGGCATCACAACCTCCTGATCCACCCTGTTCTCGTCATGACAGGGGGCAGTGCCCCAACTCCCCAATCATCCCTGCTCTGAGCCCGACCAGGACCTGCACTTAGGGATTGGGCCTGCCCTCTGTCACCCGGGAGCAGGCCTAAGCCAGCAGGTCGTTATCTCTGAGGGGTCCCAGACTGCAAGAGGGCTCAGGCCGTGCTGAGGGACCCCCTTCCCAGCTGAGTGCGCAAATTTTTTGCACCAGGTCTCTAGTCCTATCTAATAAAAGAGAAACATGGTAATTGGCATACGACTGCTACCCTTCCCATTGTCTAATCAGCGAGATATGCAAATTAACTCTCAGCCAAGATGGCAGCCGGCAGCCAGGCAGCTTGAAACTAACATGAGGCTTGCTTGCTTCAGTGCCGGAGGAAACCAACGTTCCCCGCCTGCCTTGCAGGCCTCTGAGCCTGCAGTTTGAAACATTTTAACAAATATAGAAGCTAAAAAGAACCCCAGAAACCAGCTTTCAGTGAGCTGGGATCTCAGAGCTGGAGTTATACATTGTTTCGAACCGAAACAAACCAGATACCTACTTTCAGCAGCAGAGGCCTACGAGCTGGAGTCTCAGAGCTAAAGCTGGCCCAGAAAAAAAAAAAAAAGAAAGAAAAAAGCAGCGGTTGGGAGCTTCTGTCACCCACTAGCCTGAAAAGAGCCCTCAGCCCTTCACCCAGACTGGCCAGGCACCCCAGTGAGGACCCCCACCCTGATCCGGGACAGACACCCTTCAGGGCAAACCAGCCAGCCCCACCCATGCACCAGGCCTCTATCCTATATAGAAAAAGGGTAATATCCTCCCAGTACCGGGATCAGCGGAGCCAAGAGGCCTCCTGGCACAGGGACCATCATGACAGGGGGCAGCGCTCAAACCCCCTGATCACCCTGTCGCTCTTTGTGTGACAGGGGGTGGGGCCACAACCTCCTGATCAGCCCTGCTCTGTGCCTGAAACGGGGGAGCTCCCCAACCTCTGGTCGCTCTGCGGCTCTGTGTGTGACAGGGTGCAGTGCTCGAACCCCCTGATTGGCCCTGCTCTGTGTGTGACAGTGTGCAGCGCCCCAACCCCCCTGCCCCCCAATGGGCCCTGCTCTGTTTGTGACAGGGTAGAGCCATAACCTCCCCATCATTCCTGCCCTGAGTGTGAGAGTGGTGGCGCCCCAACCTCCTCTCCCCCCATGGGCCCTGCTCTGTGTGTGATGGGGAAGAGCCATAACCTCCCCTTGGCCCTTCCCTGAGTGTGACAGTGGCGGCGCCCCAACCCCCGGATCGGCCCTGCTCTGTGGATGACAGGGGGCAGTGCCCGAACTCCTCTATCGACCCTACTCTGTGCGTGACAGGGTAAGGAGCCCTAATGCCCCGATGGGCCCTGCTCTGTGTGTGACCGGAGGTGACTCCGCAACCTCCCCATGGACCCTGCCTTGAGTGTGACACAGGGCGGTGCCCCAACCCCCAATCGGCCCTTCCCTGAGCGTGACTGAGGGTGGCATTGCAACCTCCCAATCCGCCCTGCTCTGTGAATGACAGAGGGTGGCACCCCAACTCCCCAATCAGCCCTGCTCTGAGCCCAACCAGGGGCTGCACCTAGGGATTGGGCCTACCCTCTGCCACCCGGGACCAGGCCTAAGAGCATCAGGCTATGGCCTTCAGAATGAAGGAAAGGTCTTGGGAGCTTGTGTGGGAGGCAATCACTGGATGTGTCTCTCTCACATCATTGTTTCTCTGTGTGTCTCCCCCTAGCTTCCCCTCTCTAAAAATCAATGAAAACATATCCTTGGGTTAACAACAACAGCAACAACAAAAAGATAGTTTACTGAATGGAAGAATGTACTCACAAATGACATATCTGATACAGGTTTAATATCCAAAATATAGAAGAGAACCAAGATGGTGGCATAGGTAAACACTGGAGTTTGCTGCCTCGAACAACCACTTCAAAAATATAACTAATAGATGGAAGGGACATCACCCAGAACCACAGGAAAGCTGGCTGAGAGGAAATTCTTCAACTAGAAGGAAAGAGAACAGCATACTGGGGCTCAGAGGAGGCGCAGTGCGGAAAATACAAAGGTGCGGAGGTACACGCGGAGCAGGATGGTGGCTGAGGGCACAGTTCTTGTTTTCAATCAGGAGGGAGGCTCAGGCTCTGAGCTCCAGATCTGGGCTAGTCTTTAGGGACCAAGACTCAAACGGGAGAAGCGGGACTGTCTGGCATCGGTCGGAACGCGAGGGCAGCTTTCTCTCCAAGGTTTGCAGCGGTTGCTGGGACTCTGAGAGGCAGAGCACCTGGGGATGGGACTGAGAGCAGCCATAACTGGTTCCTCCGCCCGCCCTGTTTGATCCCCTGCGACCCGCCCAGCCCAAGTCCTGCACAGAGCCATTTGCCGGATAGCCTCAGGCAAAGGCTAAATTAGCACCTCCCCATAGGACAGAAGTTTTCCCACTGCAGACACAGCTGATTCTCACAGCCAGTTGGCCTGGAGGTCAAATCCCCCCAGTATTAACTACAACAAGACTGCGCACAAAGACCACTAGGGGGTGCACCAAGAAACCATAAAAATTGCGGAGACAAAGAAATAGGACAAAATTGTCCATGGAGGTATAGAGTTCAGAACCACACTTTTAAGGGCTCTCAAAACTGTCTAGAAGCCGCCGATAAACTTAATGAGATCTACAAGAAATCTAATGAGACCCTCGATGCTATGATAAAGAACCAACTAGAAACTAAGCATACACTGACTGAAATAAAGAGTATTATACAGACTCCCAACAGCAGACCAGAAGAGTGCAAGAATCAAGGCAAAGATTTGAAATGAGAAGAAGCAAAAAACACCCAACTGGAAAAGCAAAATGAAAAAAGAATCCAAAAATATGAAGATAGTGTAAGGAGCCTCTGGGACAGCTTCAAGCGTACCAACATCAGAATTATAGGGCTGCCTGAAGATGAGAGAGAGCAAGATATTGAAAACCTATTTGAAGAAATACTGACAGAAAACTTCCCTTACCTGGTGAAAGAAATAGACTTACAACTCCAGGAAGCGCAGAGAACCCCAAACAAAAGGAATCCAAAGAGGACCACACCAACACACATCATCATTAAAATGCCAAGAGCAAAAGACAAAGAGAGATTCTTAAAAGCAGCACGAGAAAAACCGTCAGTTACTTACAAGGGAATATCCATATGACTGTCAGCTGATTTCTCAACAGAAACTATGCAGGCCAGAAGGGAGTGGCAATAAATATTCAAAGTGATGAATGCCAAGAACCTACAACCAAGATTACTTTATCCAGCAAAGCTATCATTCAGAATTGAAGGTCAGATAAAGAGCTTCACAGATAAGGAAAAGCTAAAGGAGTTCATCACCAACAAACCAGTATTATATGAAATGCTGAAAGATATCCTTTAAGAAGAGGAAGAAGAAGAGAAAGGTAAAGATACAAATTATGAACAACAAATATGCATCTATCAACAAGTGAATCTAAGAATCAAGTGAATGAATAATCTGATGGACAGAATAAACTGTTGATTATAATAGAATCAGGCACATAGAAAGGGAATGGATTGACTATTCTTGGGGGGGAAAAGGGTGTTGGAGATGCGGCAAGAGTCTGGACAAAAATCGTGCACCTATGGATGAGGACAGTGGGTGGAGATTGAGGGTGGAGGGTAGGGTAGGAACTGGAAGGAGGGGAGTTATGGGGGGAAAAAAAAAGAGGAACAAATGTAATAATCTGAACAATAAAGATTTAATTATATATATAAAATAATATCAAAAATATGTAATGCACCATACAGTTCAATAACAAAAATAAACAAACACACAAATAAACAATCTGACCCAGAAATGGACAAAGTGGTAGGGGCCTGGTTGGAGCATCATCCATGCCATAGACTAAAAAGGTGTGGTTCAATTTCCAGTTAGGGCATACACCTAGGCTGCAGTTTCAGTCTCTGGATGGGGGTCCTCTCTCTTGTCTCCCCCTCTTTCTCTTCCACTCTCTCTCTCTCAACAAGTTTTGGAGAGGATGTTGAAAAAGGGGAACCACTTTTTGTCAAGTGGCCGGGAAAATGGCGGACATTCAGATGGGGAGAGCCTACCAGAAGCAGCCCACCAACTTCCAAAATAAGAAGAGGATCCTGCTGGGAGAAACTGGCAAAGAGTGTTGTGCCCAGATTTCAAGGTTCCCAAGACCCCCAGGGAGGCAGTCAGTCTGATGCAAAAGCAAAGAGTCCTTTTAATGCAAGCCGGGTTGCGCTCCCCATTCACCAGACCCACCGACACAATGGAAAGTCCAATGGCTGAGAGAGCGAGGGCTGATGGGACTGGGGGTTTTATAGGGGGGTGAAGTGAGGGCAGGAGAGGGGACTGTGGGCCCCACCGATTGGCCAGGCGCGAGTCGGTACAGGATGTGGTCATAGTGATAGCGTGCACTTCCCTTGATTATTATTGGTTAGTCCAGAGAAATCCTGGGTGTGGCTAGCAGCGGCTTCTCCTGGTGAAGAAGCACATGGCTCTGTCCCAAAATGGAGGACCCAAGGCAAGATGGAGGGCACACATGGCTCTGTCCCAAAATGGAGGACCCAAGGCAAGATGGAGGGCGCAGTCCTCGCCCGGCTCTCGCTGCTACCGTTCGAACACACCGCAAGGCAGGATGGCCCTCCCGCACGGCACCTGCAGCCGGCCTGTGGGTGGACCGGGACTCCTCAGCGGCGTGTCTGGGCGGCACAGGCCCAGCACACGGGGTGCGGCCGGTGGAGCGGCCCAGCTCCGGAAGAGCAGCACCCACTCAGAGCAGGCCCGGCCCACGAGGCCTGCGCACTGCAGCATGGCGGCCTCCCTGGGCTAGGGCACGTGCCCCACTCCGCTGCCGCCACTGCTGCACTGGGGCTGGGGGTCCACGCGGCCCGCGTGGGCCCAGCCCAGGGGGCAGCGGGCGGGTGGCAGCCTGCGCTGGGCTCCCGATGTTGGGGAGCCGATGCCTGAGGCCACCAGCAGCACGCCAGGCCGTGCCTCATGGGGCCCGGCGGCTGGCCCACGCAGGCCCTGGCCCCCCTTACCGGGCCCCAAGGGCCATATGGACCCCCTGGCCCCAGTGCGGGCAAGCAGGGAGCCAACCACGGGGGAAGGGAGGAAAGAGCCAGGCGGTGAGGCCTTCTGCTCCCACAACCTCCCCCGTGGTCGGTCCCGCCCGGCCCTACCCCTTGGCCCACCGCCGGCCACGCAGCTGGCCTGGACACTTGGACCCGCTCCAGGGAGGCCAGGCCCTATGGCGGGCGCAGAGGGATTCCAGGGCCCAGCGGCCAGACTCCTCCTCCCGCACCACCCAGAGAGGCAGGCGGTGTGCCTTTCAAAGAGAAGCTCCCTCCATACTACAAGAACAGGCTTGGGGTTCAAGACGCCCAAGGAGGCCATTGAGGACACCTACATTGACAAGAAATGCCCCTTTACCGGTAACATCTCCATCCGAGGGCACATTTTGTCTGGTGTGGTGGCCAAGATGAAGATGCAGAGGACCATTGTCATCTGCCGAGACTACCTTCACTACATCCGGAAATACAACCTCTTCAAGAAGCGCCACAAGAACATGTCAGTGCACCTGTCGCCCTGCTTCAGAGATGACATTGTGGGTAAGTGCCAGCTCCTGAGCATGACTGTGCTCTTCTATGCGTTCAAGGTCACCAAGACTGCAATTCCAGAAGTTCTGAACTGGCTATCTGCCCCAACCCCAACCAAATAAAGTTATTTTCTCAGTCACAAAAAAAAAAAAGAAAAGAAAAAGAGGAACCTTTGTGCACTGTTGGTGGGACTGCAAACTGGCATAACCTCTAAAAAAAAGTGGAGATTCCTAAAAATAGATCTTCTATTCAATGTAGTAATGCCACTTCTGTGTATTCATCTAACTAATACAAAAATATTAATTTGAAAACATATTTGGTTCTCTATGTTCATTGCTGCATTATTTATAATAACCAAGATTTGGAAGCAACTTAGGTATCCATGGATAAAGAAGATAAGGTCCATGTATGCAATGGAACATTACTCAGGAATAAAATAGAATGAAATCTTGGCATTTGGGGAAACATGGATTGAACTACAAAGTATTGTGAAACAGAGAAGGAAATATTCCATATGTGGTTTCACTAATACATGGACACTAAATAAAAACAAATACAGACTCATAGAAAGAGAGGGGAGGCTGGTGGAGTACAGGTTAAAAAGGTGAAGGGGAATATAGTCAATAGCACTCTGAAAATTTTTCAGAGTGACAGATTCTTACTAGATTTAGTGAGATGATCACAATGTAAGTTATGCAAATGTTAAATCACTATATTTTACATCTAAAACTAATATAATATGGTATATCATTTATACTTAAATTTTAAAATGTAACAGAGTGAATAGGCAACCAGAAAGTGGGTGAAAAATATTTGCAAATTACATACCTCTTAAGAGATTAATATTCAGAATATATAGGGAAATTCTAAAGGAACAGCAAAAACAAAAATAATACAATTTAAAAATAGATAAAGGACTTGGCTGGACATTTGTCAAACTGGAAGACAGTATGTGCCTCAAAAAAAAAAAAAAAATAGAACCACTATTTGACTCAGCAATTCTGCTTCTAGGTACAGCATACCTAAAAGAAGTGAAAGCATGATATTGAGCAGATATTTGTACACCCATGAAGGTTATCAAATATTGTATCAAATATTGTATACACATACAATGGACTGTTATTCAGCCTTTCTAAAAGAAAGGAAATTCTGGCACATGGTATATACAACATGGTTGAACCTTGAAGACATTCTGCAAAACAAAATAAGCCAATTATAAAAAAAAGACAAATATTATATGATGTTACTTAAATTAGGTACTTAGAGTAGTCAAAAATCAGAGACAGAAAGCAAAATTGAGGGTGCTTGAGACTGAGGAGAGAGGAAATATGGGAAGTTATTGTTTAACTAGAGCCCCAGTGCAAGAAATTTGTGCATGGTTGGGGTCCCTAGGCCTGGCCAGAGATCAGGGCCTATCAGGGCCATCTCACCCAGTACCGATCAGAGCTGGGATGGCTGGGGCCTGCTGGCTGCTGGATGGGGCCTGCCGGCTGCCAGACAAGGTCTGCTGAACTGGGCCTGAAGGACAGGGGGAGGGACCACAGAAGGTTTGCCAAACGGGTGGGGAACAGTGGGGGTTGGCTGGCTGTGGGAGCTTGGCTGTGGGAGGGCACTGAGCACCAGGGGGCAGCTGCTGCATTGAGCATTGGTGGTCAGTGTGCATCATAGTGACTGGTCGACCAGTTGTTCCAGTTCTGGTTGTTTGGTTGTAAAGGTCACTTAGGTTTTCATATACACTAGAGGCCTGGTGCACAAAATTTGTGCACTGGTGGGTACCTAGGCCTGGTCAGCTGCTGGCCAGGACCTCCCTTCCTCAGCTGCCAGCTGCAGGCTACTGGCTAGGCCTTCCTTCACTCCACACAGCCTCCTGATGGTCAGTGCACATCATAGTGAGTGATTGAAATCCTGGTCTCCTGGTCTTCTGGTCATACACCTGAGGGGATATATATATATATATATATATATATATATATATGGACTAGAAGCCTGGTGAACCAAAATTTGTGCACTTGGCAGGGTTCCTCAGCCCGGCCTGTGCCCTCTTGCAGTCTGGGACCCCTCGGGGGATGACCACATGCTGGCTTATGCCCGCTTCCCAGGGGATTGGGCCTAAGCTGGCAGTCAGACATCCCTCTGGCAGCCTGGGAGCCCTCGGGAGATATCCACGGGGAGCAGGCCTAAGCTGCAGTCGGACATCCTTAGCGCTGCTGAGGAGGAGGGAGAGGCTCCCACCACCACTGCTGTATTGGTAGCTGGCAGCCTGACTTGTAGCTGAGCAGAGCTCCTTCTGTGTGAGCACACTGACCACCAGAGGGCAGCTCCTGCATTGAGTGTCTGCCCCCTGGTGGTCAGTGTGTGTCATAGTAACCAGTGATTCCCAGTTGCTCTGCTGTTAGGGTCAATTTGCATATTACCCTTTTATTATATAGGATAGAGGCCTGGTTCATGGGTGGGGGCCAGTTGGTTTGCACTGAAGGGTGTCCCAGATCAGGGGCTGGGTCCCGCTGGGGTGCCTGGCTAGTCTGGGTGAGGGGCTGATGGCTGTTTGCAGGCTGGCCATAGCCCCCAATGGGGACCCTCACCACATGAGGGTGTGGCCATCCTAGTTGAGGGGCTAATGGCTGTTTTCAGACTGCCCACAGCCCCTTCAGGGTGGGGGTCCCCTCTGGGATGCCTGGCCAGCATGGGTGAGGGGCTGATGCCTGATTGCAGGCTGGCCACAGCCCCTTTAGGGTGGGAGTCCCCACTGGGGTGCCTTGCCAGCCCAGGTGAGGGGCTGATGACTGTTTTCAGGTTCGCCACAGCCCCCAGCCACCCAAGCTCCCAGTGGAGGCTGGCTGGAAGCAGGTATCTGGGATTTATTTAGCTTCTGTAATTAAAACTTTGTTGCCTTTTGCAGAGGCCACTGCCTTCCAGGGCTGGCGGGAAGCTTGGCTTCCTCCATCGCTGGGTAACCAAACCTCCAGCTTGCTTCAGTTCCGTGGCTAATAGCCACCATCTTGGTTGGGTTAATTTGCATATAGTCACTCTAATTGGCTGGTGGGCATGGCTTGGGCGTAGCAAAGGTATGGTCAATTAGCATCTTTTTCTTTTATTAGTGTAGATATCTAGAAGCAGAATTGCTGGTTCTATTTCTGTTTTAATTTTACCAAAATATAAATTTTTATTTGAGTTCAGTGTTAAAGCGAAAGAAGGGCCTCTCAGTTTTTTAAAATTGCATTTGAAGAGGAAATCTGATAAAGAATATAAATGCAAAGTCACTAACTAACTATGGACTCCTTTGTTAGGTTGCAGAGCAGATTCCCATAGACATGATCACCATTTCCCTCACTGGACCCCTGAAGTATTTCAGTTGTTAGCCTTGGGCAGTGAAGTGTGAGATAATTTGTGTGGAGGTCAGGGACAGTGAAAAATGTTGAAGCTTTTATCTAAATGAGCTTAATTATGGGCCAATAGCTGCTAAAACTGGGACAAGGTGGTGCTCTGTGACTCCCCATTTCAAATGGCCCCAGGCATAAGTATGGCCATAGCTGGTGCACTGAGGTATGTTGTAGAGGAGGCTCAGGTTTCTTCACCCTGCCTTCTGTCTTTGTACTATCAACAGGATTTCCTCCCCTTCTGGTCCTTGGACCTCTAGCCAGAGTTGCGTATACTCTCCTCTATTCACCAGTAGTGGATGCTTTGTCCTTCCACCTAGCACATGGCTGGAATCTGGAGATTTCCCTATCCCTTAAATTCGATTCCCCCATGATCCATTTTACTGTATGGAAGAAAACCTCATTACCTCTGCAGCCTCAGGTGAGTGAATGTGTAGTATAAATGGTCCCTAAGCCAATAAGGATCAGTGTGTAGTGGATCAGTAGGAGAAAGAATCGTCCTGTAAAATATTTTTCTACTTGTTAGCTTACTTGTACTTTACCCCCCTCCTCTTTCTTCCCTAACCCTCAGCCATCAGAAACAGAAGGCCATATAAATACTCTCTAGGAAGCACCAAAACTGTCTTAACATATAAAAAAATGCAATATGTATAAAGGTCATACAAATACTGTTTAGGAGGCTGCAGGAATGATAAACTAATGGTTGCCAGATTCCAACTATTAGTTATCTATGATCTGTAGCAAGATGTAAATCAGAAAGTACATCAAATTCCTGTTTTAGTTGACAGTACAGTATTGTACTCAGACCTGTTTGGCATACCAAATGTTCTTGGGTTCTCAGTATGGATCAAGTGACTATATTGAACTTTATTTATGTTCCTGGGAAACAACTGTTTATAAATTCTCTTAATCCTTTTATTCTATACAGAGACCCCTCAAAATTCTATGCTCCAGAAAACTGGTAACCCATATGATTTGGATAAGAACCTGCACACTCTTTCTCAGGATTTTCATAAGACTCAAGGATGAGTCCCTTGACTCTGCTAATGACAGACTTTCTCCTAGCTACTCATCCTTCTTTTTCCTTTTTAGTAACTCACCAACACTTCCAATAATTGCAAAAATAAGCACCAACTGTAATCATTTCACCTGTAACTTGTCTACTCTTCCTTGTAACTATAAAGCAAAACCACCTTGTAGAGACCCTTTCATTTTCTGATATGGGGTGCTCTCTCTCTATTACAATAGCAAAGATATAAACTATCCCATAGTGGTAAGTTTTATGTTTGACACAAGCATCATGTGTCATCATCATAGACATGATGTCCTTGTGTTTAACTGACTTAAACCATAGATAATTCACTTGGACAGACTTGGTGCCTCTGTTTATTGTGCAGAGAATAGATGTTTGTTACAGATATCTCCTTATTTATTGGAACTCCTAACTTTGCAAGTATAAGGCACCAATGAACATGGAAGGAATGGCAGAATCACAAATGGAACTCAAACAAGAAGACATGAGCCACTAACATGGTATCTTTGTAAATGACAGACCTTCTCTGAGGATTAGGGTTCCTGTAGCCTCAGCACTTTACTTTTCCATGATATCCCTACTAGAAATGACTCCAGAGATGGTTGGAGGAATGAGAGGTGATTTCATGTTTCATTTTGGTGGATCATGGAGCAAGTGTTGTTCTCTATAAAGTAACAAGTAGACTCCAGGTTGGCAAAAGTTATAACCTTTGGGCAGCAGTAATACATATAAAACACAGTCTGGTTAATTTGTTGGTCACAAGTCGTCTTCTCTCTTACCCATTTCTCATGAGAAAATATATAAAAAAAAAATATCTTCTAGTAACTCTGCACTAGTTTACACACAGGTGAAGAAGCCCTGAAAAAGGAAAAGAAGCACTAGCAATGAGGAAGTGACTGATATGGACATGCCACTGGGTATGTTCCTTTTTTTTTTTTTAAAAAAAAAGGGGAGAATGATGATTTTTATTTATTTTTTAAAATATATGTTATTGATTTTTTTTTACAGAGAGGTAGGAAGAGGGATAGAGAGTTAAAAACATCAATCAGCTGCTTCCTGCACATTCCCTATTGTGGATGTGCCCACAACCAAGGTACATGCCCTTGATTGGACTTGAATCTGGGACCCTTGAGTCCAGAGGCTGATGCTCTCTCCGCTAAGCCAAACCGGTTAGGGCTGGGTATGTTCCTTTATGTCCTGGTATGTATTTTGCACTGACAAAGCTTAAAGAGCATAGTGTGAGAGAGAAATAAGACAGAGGAGAACCAGTGCTTAGGTGGATGCCTCAGAAATTGCATTTTTACTAAAGGAAGTTCATTCAGGAATCAGAGGAAGACTCACCCCTTTCCCCAGCCTTCTGAAGCCTTTATAGAAAAGTGTAAACTCCAGATAACAGTATGGTAGTTATCAGAGAGAACAGGATTGTGGGAATAGCACTGGGTAAAGGAGATAAAAAAATGTACAGAAGGAGACTTGACTTTGAAGCCTATATAATTTTGTTAATCATTGTCACCTCAATAAATTTAATTTTTAAATAGTGTAAACTCATCTATTATCACAAATAAAATCTAACTTTCAAAACGAGTCAAAATTATAACTTTCTTGAAGCTATATGAATGCCAAGAAGTAATATATCTGCAAAAAAGATTCCTTGTGGTCAACTAGATCCAAATTCATACCTCAGGTATAGCAGTCATTGCTGACAGCAGCTACTCAAACACTCTTGTGTTTCAGGGAAAAGCCATAGACTGAGTGACCAGCCTTCTATACTGCAGTTCCTGATGACTGAGCTGATATATATAGGGGAGATCCTAAAATCATCTTTCAATCAATGGGCTGAGTCCTGCCCCATCCAATGACACCTAGGCAACCATAGGTGTCATTTAATTCTATACTGACCAATCAGAGAGACTCCATAGCAACCAACCAGACAGCCATGAGGCCGATCAAACAGTGCATATTTGAATTCTTCATTTGTCTAACAGTGTGACTAGGGCAGCACTTTCTCTATTTAAGTGGGCTCAATTTGTATCAGAGGAGTGCAATTGCCCTTTCTATCCTGGTCAAATTTTACCCTAAGCAAACAGTTTACCTGAATAAAGTTTCTTCTTTTACCACGTCCCAGATTGGGGAATTCTGTTGTGAATTCTGATTGGTGGTAGTATTGGTAGTAGTATTGGTGGTAGTATTGGTGGTAGTATTGTTACTTTAAATATGAATATTTAAAGTAAAGGAATCACTATGAGGCCATAACCAGTTCAAAGGAGAAGTCAAAGAAGCACAAATTTATATATATATATATATATATATATATATATATATATATATATATATATGGCTAATATGCAAAGTGTCCGCATGGGGGGTTGACCAAGAGTCTGGGAGTTCTATCACCCACTATGACGTGTGCTGACCACCAAGGTTTGGTGAGGATGAAGGGAGGCCCTGGCCAACAGACAGAAGGAAGGCCCCAGCTGGCAGTTGAAGGCCCTGATTGGCCCTGATTGCTAGGCACCCTAGGGAATTTCGTGAACTGGGCGTCTAGTATGAAATAAATAAATATTGAAATGTTAAGTGGCAGAGAAACCAAGATGGCGGCATAGGTAAACACCTGAAATTGCTGCCTTGCACAATCACTTCAAAAATACAACTAAAAGACAAAACGGACATCATCCAGAACCACAGGAAGGCTGGCTAAGTGGAAATTCTACAACTAGAAGGAAAGAGAAAAGCACACTGAGACTCAGAGGAGGTGCAGAAGTAAAGTGCTGAGGTACAGAGGTGCACATGGGAAGGGCTGGCAACTGAGGACACAGTTGTCTTTTTCAATCTGGAGGGAGTCACAAGCTCCTGACTGCTCTGCACTCCAGTTCTGGGCAAGTCTCTGGGCACCCAGACTCATACGGGAAGAAACTGGACTGTCTGGCAGTGGGCGGAACTTGAAGGCGGCTTTCTCTCAGAGGTGCTTGCAGCGATTACCACAGGACACTGAGACCCGGGCCCTCTTAGGGGAGGGCTGAGGATGAGCATTAGCTATTTGTTCAGCCCTGGTGATCCCCTGAGACCCAGCTCCACCCAAGCTGTGCACAGAGACTTTTGCATATGAAAGGGCTGGCCCTTTGCAATCTAAAATTACCTAACAAACTGCAGCTGGGTCAGAGAGAACCAGAATATCCCAAAGAAGGCCCAAGGCCCCACAGAAGCTTGCATTGCTTCACAGCTGGGCCTCATCTGGGCACCTCCAAACACCAAACAAAGAAGAGGAATCTGCATATCTCTCTGTAGCTTCTGCTGGGTAGAATTAGGCAGAGGCTAAATTAGCACTTCTTTAGAGATCCAAGAGCCAGTGTTCCCAGTGGTCAGAGTGGGACCATCCAGATTACAACTCCTCAGATCCATAAGGGACACACTCAGGGGGCAGACTCAGAGAGCACCAAAGCCCCAATGAAGCAAGTCTTGCACATAAGGGTATTCTCCCACCATAGACACAGCTGAATCTCACATCAGTTGGCCTGGAGGTCAATTCCTCCCACTGATAACAACAACAATCAAGGCTTAGCTACAACAAGACTGTTCACAAAGCCCACAAAGGGGTGCACCAAGAGTGTCTACCTCAGGTAATTGGAGAGGCTGAGCTAATGGGCCATATAGTACACCAAGTACACAAAGCCACTCTATCAACACAGGGAAGCAGCCAAAATACAGAAACAAAGAAACAGGTCACAAATGACAGAAATGGAGGAAAGCAAATGACTGGATATAGAGTTCAAAACCACACTCTTAAGTTTTTTCAAGAATTTTCTAGAAACCGCCAATATACTTAATGAGACCCTCAAGAAATCTAGTGAGACCCTCAAGGATATGAGAAAAGCACAACTAGAAATTAAGCATACACTGACTGAAATAAAGAATATTATACAGAGATCCGACAGCAGACTAGAGGATCATAAGAATCAAGTCAAAGATTTGAAATACGAAGAAGCAAAAAACACCTAACCAGAAAAGCAAAATGAAAAAAGAATACAAAAATATGAAGATAGTGTAAGGAGCCTCTGGGACAGCTTCAAGCATACCAACATCTGAATTATGGGGGTGCCAGAAGAAGAGAGAGAGAAAGCTATTGAAAACCTATTTGAAGAAATAATGACAGAAAACTTTCCCTACCTGGTGAAAGAAATAGACTTACATGTCCAGGAAATTCAGAGAACCCAAAACAAAAGGAATCCAAAGAGGACCACACCAAGACACATCATCATTAAAATGCCAAGAGCAAAAGACAACGAGAGAATCTTAAAAGCAGCAAGAGAAAAACAGTTACCTACAAGGGAATACCCATACCATTGTCAGTTGATTTCCCAGCAGAAACTATGCAGGCCAGAAGGGCGTGGCAAGAAATGTTCAAAGTAATGAATAACAAGAACATACAACCAAGATTGCTTTACCCAGCAAAGCTATCATTCAGAATTGAAGGTCAGATAAAGAGGTTCACAGTTAAGAAAATGCTAAAGGAGTTCATCACCACCAAACCAGTATTATATGAAACACAGAAAGGTATTCTTTAAGAAGAGGAAGAAGAAAAAAGTAAAGATAAAAATTATGAACAACAAATACATATCTATCAACAAGTGAATCTAAAAATCTAGTGAATAAAAAATCTGATAAACAGAATAAACTGGTGAATATAGTAGAATCAGTGGCATAGAAAGGGAGTGGACTGGCAATTCTCAGTGGTAAAGGTGTGAGGGGGGTGCAGGAAGACACTGGACAAAAATCGTACACCTATGGATAAGGACAGTGCAGGGGAGGGGGGAGGTAAAAGCAGAGGGTGGAGCTGAAATACAGCTGAGACCTAGAAGTTATTTTTAGGGGGAAAAAGAGTAGAGGTCTCAGTTGCCTCATAGTGATATGAAAAGGGAGAATAGGTTGCTGTGGGGGTGAGGTTTTTGTTTTCCAAGTTTTGCCCCTTGCTGGGCATCCACGGGTTTCTTTTTTTTTTTAAATATATTTTATTGATTTTTTTACAGACAGGAAGGGAGAGGGATAGAGAGCTAGAAACATCGATGAGACAGAAACATCAATCAGCTGCCTCCAGCACACCCCGACCAGGGACGTGCCCACAACCAAGGCACATGCCCTTGACGGGAATCAAACCCGGGACCCCCCAGTCCACAGGCTGACGCTCCATCCACTGAACCAAACCGGCCAGGGCCACAGGTTTCTTGTAGGTCCTGAGACAGATGTTTCAAAATAGGTAGAGCAGTGGTTAAGTTCCTTATGGCAGTTCCAACCCCTGCTGTGGTGCCCAGGCTTTTGAGGAGAGGGATTATAGGAAAAGGGAACTATATTTTCTGAAAAAGCAGACACCCTACTAGGTAATTATTCTACAACCCAGAGAAACCAAGCCTCCCTTCTTTTCAGCACCTATATTCTATCTCTTACTAAGGAAGCTTCTTTCTCCCTTCTGGTCACAGGTCCTATCACTCTACACATCCCACTAATCGCCCATGCTCCTTTATGCTTTATAAGATCACAGGACAATAATATATCAGTAGGCCGCCTCCCACCATCAGCTTGCAACACTACAGGCAAAGTAGAACTACTGGTTACCCATTGGTCCCAACAGGTTGACTACAAAGTCTCCCCGGAAGCCAATGGTCATTTCCTATAGTCAGTCTGTTTTACTTGTTATTCAACAATCCAGGCTTAAGATTTTAACTACTCCAAGTTGAAATGTGATTATTGTACATCTCTGCTTCCTGCCTGCTTCCAACACCTACCTTGTTGACTTCACCAGTAGCCAACTCTGTGGGGAGGAAGGCAGAGCCAGGTCTAAATGAGAGCTAGCTAGGTTTTCTCCTCCCTTGTAATCATAACCAAACACACCTAAACATCTTTCACCAGAGGAAGCCAGCCAGGGCCACAGGTAGGTACTGAGACAGGGGTTTCAATAAAGCATTGCTAGGGTTTACCAGTTGGCTCAGTGTTAGATAAGCCTGGGGCTGCAGTCAGGGTCTAGCTCCTCCCATGGGCCTAAAGGCCAAGGAAGTCTATTCAGAAAACTAGAGTGTCAGGGTCCCTGCCAAGTGCATGGGTGATGATCCGTTTGACAGAAGAGAAAATGATGGGCCTGAGAAGGAAGCCAGCAGGTAAAAAAAGAAGGAAAAACAAAAACAAAAACAAGGCGAGTAGCCTTGAAGGAAGAAAAGAAAAGAGTGTCTAAGAAAGTAGAGACAGACTGGAAAGATAATGATGACAAAATATATCAGATCTGACTAGTTTAACATTGTCCCATGAACCAGGGGGTCATAGTTAGATTCCAGGTCAGGACACATTCCCCGGGTTTCAGGCTTGATCCCCCAGTGGGATGCATGCAGGAGGCAGTATATCCATGTCTCTCTTTCATTGATGTCTCTCTCTCTTTCTTTCTCTCTCCCTCTCTCTTCAGAGGGAGAGACAGAAACATGTGGTTAGAATATTTTCCTGTGCACCAAAAGGTCACAGGTTCTATTCCCAGTCAATGGCATGTACCTGAGTAGCAGGTTTGATCCCTCCACCTTTCCACCCTTATCCCCAACCCCCATCAGGACACGTGTGGGAGGCAACCAATCGATGTGCCTCTCTCAGATCAATGTTTCTCTCTCTGTCTCTGTCTCCCTCCTTTTCTCTCTCCAAATATCCTTGGGATAAATTTGACATCATATGTCACTGGGGTGCAAAACAATAAAGTGCCCAACCATTGTGGCTTAGTGGTTGAGCATTAATTCATGAACCAAGAGATTACAGTTCAATTCTGAGTCAGAGCACATGCCAGGGTTTCCAGCTCCATTCCCAGTAGGGGGCATGCAGGAGGCAACCAATAGATGGTTCTACCTCATCATTGATGTTTCTATCTCTCTCTCACTTTCCTTTCCTCTCTCTGAAATCAACTTAAAAACCATATTTAAAAAAAAAATAAACAATAAACCATTAGGTACCAAAATATATCTCTTGGCTTTGAGAAAATCCCAAACAATGTCATCTCAAAATGTTGGTGAAGATATGAAAGTACAGAAACTCTTATTTTTGCTGTTAGGATATAAAAAGTGCAGACACTTTAAAAGACAGTGTGGGAGAATTCCAGTCAAGATGTTGGCACAGGTAAACATGATACTCACCTCCTCTCATATCACATCAATATTACAATTAAACTACAGAACAATCATCATCCAAATCATCTGAAATTGACTGAAAGGAAGTTCTACAACTAGGAAATTAAAGAAAAAAAGCCACATTGAGACTAGTAGGAAGGCAGAAGAGCTGTTTCCGCACCCACATGTGGCTGATAAAAATCAGAAAAGACATGTCTGCTGAGGAGGCTCCCCCTAAGGAGCTAAGAGACCTAGCCCCACACCAGTTCTCCTAGCCCAGGGTTCAGAGCCAGAAAGAGAAGTCCCCATAACTTTTGGCTATAGAAACCAGAGGGAATTGAGGTCTAGGGAAGCTGAGGTCACTGGAGTCCCAAGCAGTTCCTCTTAAAGGGCCATGGAGGGATTTAGTCAGATTCACTGCCTCTGAGCTCCAGCACAGGGGCATCAACTTCAAAGACACCAGAGATGTAAGGGGAGGAACTGAATTGTGTAGTATCAGGTTGAGAGCTGGTGGGGGCACCAATTTTCTCCCAGAAGTGCTGGCAGAGGCCATTATTCCTTTTCTGAGTCCTCCCTCCACAGCAGGCAGGTGCCATTTCTGTGTCTATAAACATGATTTACACTGTTAGCCCTGCCCTGAAGCACTACCCCACCAAACAGTACCAAAGCTGTTTCCAGTGGCTTTTCCATACGAATGGTCTGTCTAGGGCCGCCGTGGGCAAACTATGGCCCGTGAGCCAGATCCAGGCCGTTTGAAATGAATAAAACTAAAAAAAAAAAAAAAGACTGTACCCTTTTATGTAATGATGTTTACTTTGAATTTATATTAGTTCACACAAACACTCCATCCATGCTTTTGTTCCGGCCCTCCGGTCCAGTTTAAGAACCCATTGTGGCCTTCAAGTCAAAAAGTTTGCCCACCCCTGGTAGGCTCATGCTTCAGATTTCCCTAAAATTTCTCAAACAAGTAATACCTTGCTTCAGCATGCTCCATACTTCTCTCTAAGTCACCCCAGGTCTTGCTTGAGTGGCAGCTGGTCATGGTTTGCAGTTTAGGCAACTCCAAACCCAGCATAAGTCATATCCAACTGCAGATTGCTTTGTAGATCATGCCAGTGGTCCCAGGCAGTTCCAACCTTGTCCTGCACCTCCTGGGAGGCCCCAAACAAAGCACACCCATATGGACAGTTTTAGACCATGTGGAAGCACCACAACCACAACTTCAAACCTCCACAAGTGACACACTCAAGGGACAGACTCATCAGGCACTACAGATCTGCTGAAGTAAGCCCTACTCTGTACTGCTCACCTGCCATGGTAGCAGGAGGTCAGTGGTCAGAGATCATAGCCAGTCCTTGCAGTTGATTGACCTGTGGGTAAATCCCATCCGTTGACCTGCCAAAACAATCAATAATCAACCACAACAAGAAGTGTTCAACAGGGGAGCGGAGGTGGTGGATGCTCTTTCAGTGCCCAGCTTAGGTGATCAGGGAGGCTTTGTCACTTGACCATAAAGGACACCTACTACTTTAGGCCAGTTGGGAGACATAGCAGCTCTACCTAGTACATAGAAACAAACACAGGGAAACTGCCAACATGAGGAGTCAAAGATACATTTACACGTGAAAGAAAAGAATAAAACTGCAGAAAAACTAAATAAAATGGTGACAATCTACTAGATGCAGAATTCAAAACACTAGTTATAAGGATGCTCAAGAAACTTAGTGAGGATCCCATTAGCATACTGAAAATGGACTGGGGATAAAAGAACTAAATGCAATGAAGAATAATTTACAGGGAGTCAACAGTAAAGTAGAAGAAGCTGAAAATCAAATCAGAAATTGGGAATATAAGACAGCAAAGACACACTATCAGAGCAGCAAAAAGAAAAAAGAACCTCCCAAAATGAAGATAGTTTAAGGAGACTCTGGGGAAACTTTAAGTGTACCAACAGTTGCATCATGGGAGGTGCCTAAAGAAAAAGAGAAAAGAGCAAGGATTTAAAAACCTATTAGAAAAAGTAATGATAGCTGTGGCTTATGTGCTTAGTGGTTAGAGTGTCACCCTATGCACTGCAGGGTTGCAGGTTCAATTCCCAGTCAAGGGCATAATGAACCTGGGTTGCAGGTTTGATCCCAGGCTTCTGTTGGGGTATGTGCTAGAGGCAACCAATTGATGTCTCTCTCACATTGATTATTCTCTCTCTCTCTCTCTCACTCTCTCTCTCTCTCTCTGTCCCTCTCCCTCCTTCCTTCCCTCCCTTCCCCCCCTCTCTTTCCCCCTTTCCCCCTCAGTTCCACTCTCTAAAATGCAATAGGAAAAAAATATATCTTCAGTTTAGCTCGTTTGGCTAAGTGGACTGAAGGGTACCAGGTTTGATTCTGGTCAAGGGCACGTACTTTGTTTGCAGGCTCCCTACCCATCCCTAGTTGGGGTGTGTGTGGAGGCAACCAATGAGTGTGTCTCTCTCACATCCATGTTTCTTTCTGTCTCTCTCTCTCCTTTCCATTCTCTCTAAAAACCAATGGAAAGATATCCTCAAGTGAGGATTAACAACAACAACAACAAATCTCAAGTGAGGATTAACAAAAATCAATCAATAAATAAAAAACAGTAATGACAAAACTTCCTTAACCTGGTAAAGGCAATAGATATACAAATCCAGGAAGTGCAAAGTCTCAAATAAGATGAACCCAAAGAGGCCTACATCAAGACACTCAGAATTAAAATGCCAAAGGTTAAAAACAAGAGGAGGCTCTTAAAAGTAGCAAGAGAAAAGCAGTTAAGTTACCTACAGAGGGGCACCTATAAGCCTGTCAGCTGATTTTTTTCAGCAAAAACATTTCAGGCCAGAAGGAAGTGTTATTCAAAAAGCAAGGACCAAAAAAAAAAAAAAAAAAAAAAGCTTTGGGGATTGGGGATTGTTAAGGGAGATGGGAAGACGGCGACAAGCAAGAAGGCAGGGAGGGAGAATGTGTGAGAGGTGAGGGAGTGATAGAGGAGTGTGTGGACGTGTGGGCTGTGTGTGTGTGTGTGTGTGTGTGTGTGTGTGTGTCCGCGCGCATGCGCGCATGCTAGGGACAGTTAGATCCTGCGGGTCTTCCACGGGGGCTGTCAGATTGGCAGGCTTGAACTGCGAAACCCTGCTGTCACTCCAGAGCAACCAGTGTGGGCACAGAGACCACATTATCTTGAAGAACAGGACTGCTTGCGACTATGACCCTAGCCTCACCACCACCCATTCTGGTCTCAGACGCAAGCTGGGACCCTACAACCACTCCAGACAAAGACCTGCAGACCCATGGATACCAAGACTCAAGACATTTTTAAAAATATATATTTTATTGATTTTTCACAGAGAAGAGAGAGGATAAAGAGTTAGAAACATCAATCAGCTGCCTCCTGCACACCTCTCACTGGGGATGTGCCCACAACCAAGGTACAGGTACATGCCCTTGGCCAGAATTGAACCTGGGACCTTTCAGTCCACAGGCCGATGCTCTATCCACTGAGCCAAACCGGTCAGGGCAAGACTCAAGACATTTCAACCACAGATTACTGTGAGTCATAGAGCCCATCATCCTTCCCACCAGCCTGCTGTGGTGCCGGAAGCCAGTCCATCCTTGCTGCGTGACACAGTCGCTGCAGGGAAGAAACATCTGCACAGCATATATTTCAAGAAACCTAGTGTATATGCTTACTGTTCTTAATATGTTTGCTCACCTTCTTGGTGCAATGTGTTTTAACCAAGGTGACCTCTCCGAGAAAGGTTGTTTCCCCAGGTAGGGATTTTTCCTTGAAGTTAGAAAGGGGATAAAACCCCTTACTAAATGCCAGGCGGGTAGTTAATCACTTTAACTACGAACAATCATCCTTAAGCTACATACTCTTTACTCCCTGGAATGGAGATAAGAAACGCCCTAACCTCTGGAATAGAAATTGACAGGATTAAAATCAACTGGTATAAATACAGATGTAACAAGACAATAAAGTCAGAGAACTGGCTAGAGAACCTCGCT
Organism: Myotis pilosus; assembly: GCA_036010255.1. Lineage (NCBI taxonomy): Eukaryota > Metazoa > Chordata > Mammalia > Chiroptera > Vespertilionidae > Myotis > Myotis pilosus. The sequence continues at coordinate 1,926,181 of JASKON010000044.1, forward strand.
ATGCTGATCAACTGAACACTGTCTCCGTGTCATTCCTTCTTTGGCGACTCCGTCCACATCTTTGGGAACCCCTGGACTTGCTGGGGTTGGATCCCAGTACTGTCTCCATGTCATTCCTTCTTTGCCAACTCTGTCCACACCTTTGGGAGCCCATGGACCTGCTGGGGTTGGACCCCAGCACTGTGGCAGCATAGGACCTGCCAGACCCGCTCAGCATGAGCAGGCTTCCTGCCAACAGAGGGCGGCTGTGTGACTAAACCTTGACTCTGTCTATGTGGACACAGGGATTCTGTTTCCCTGCTGTGCAGAAGTGGGCCTCCCGCCCACACAGGGCAGCTGTGCAACCTGCCCCTCCCCCAAACAGACTGGGGACCCTGATTCTCCACATGAAAGGCAGCACTGAGCATCAGTGACTTGACTCTTGGAGTGCACAAATGGGGACTCTGTTTCTCATTGTGCATGCACAGATTTCCTGATTCTCAGTGCACACACATTGAGCACCTGTGATGCCAATTCTTGACGCATGTGCACACAGGAACCCTATTCATGGTCAATCCTGCACCAAATGACAGAGACTCTGATACTCGATTCTCAGCATGTGCACATGGGGTCTCTGACTCCTGGCACCAGCTAGGGGATTCAGATTTTTGGCAAACACCTCAGGGACTTGTTTTTTAGTGCTGCACATGTAGGGTCCCTGATTCTAGGTGTGTGCACGATGCTGCATCGAGTGCTGGTGACTCTGATTCTCGGCATGTGTGGTTCCCACCGACCCATGGCAGCCACATGTCTCGGTGCCAGAGCTCTTCAGTGACACTTGAGTGGCACAACAATCCCACTGCTCACGGCTAAGGCCCCTGCAACTTGGCTTTTGGGCCTTCTGGTGATAGAATGGGGAGAGAGCAAAACAATCCCCAGAGGAAAGAAAATGAAGGTTCACCAAGAAAGGAAATAAATGAAACTGAGGCATGCATATGATACAAAAAGAATTCAGAATAATGGTCATACAGTTCATAAACTGGATGGATGAGAAAATCAACAATCTATGCAAAAAATCAGGAAGAAATGAAAAGTGATATAGATAGAATAATAAACACTAGTAGACTAGGAGAAGCAGAGGACTGAATTAGTGAGTTAGAAGATAAGGTAGAGAAACAAGCCCAATCTGAACACTAACAAGAGAAGAAAATTAAAAAGCAGGAGGAGAGCCTAAGTGAGCTTTGGGAAAATATGAAATGACGTAACATATATATAACATAAGTGCCAGAGGACAAGAAGAGCAGCAAGAATTAGAGAATCTATTTGAAGAAATAATGTCAGAAAACTTCCCTGATATGGGGAAGTAAAAGGTCACACAATCACAGAGAGTATCAAGCAAGATGAACCCCAAAAGACCCACACCAAGACACGTCATTATTACAATGGCAAATGCTAAAAACAAAGAGAGAATCTTAAAGGCTGCAAGAGAGAGACAAAGAGTTACCTACAAAGGATTCTCCATCAGATTATCAAATGATTTCTCAACAGAAGCACACCAAGCTAGAAGGAAATGGAATGAGGTATACAAAGTGATGCAAAGCAAAAGACTGAATTCAAGATACTCTATCCAGGAAGACTATCAATCAAATTAAAGGGTAAATCAGGAGCTTTGCAGACAAAAAATGCTAAGGGAATATATCACTACCAAGGTAGCAATGCAAGAAATGCTAAAGGGAATGCTGTAAAAAGAAGAAATAGGGAGGAACACAGGCATAAAGCACAGAAATGGTTACAAACAAGACTCTATCAATAATAACATTAAATGTAAATGGATTAAATGCTTCAATATAAAGCCATCCAGTGACTGAATGGATAAGAAAACATGTCCCATAAATATGCTTACTACAGGAGACCCACCTCAGAAGAAGGGATTCACACAGACTGAAAGTGAAGGGATGGAAAAATGTCTATCAGGCAAATGGAAATGAAAAAAAAAAAAAAAGCGCAGTATTAATACTTATACCTGACAAAATAGGCCTCAAAGTGAAGACCATAACAAGAGACAAGGAAGGTCATTTCATAATTCTAAAGGGATCGATACAACAAGAGGATATAACTCTGATAAACATATATGCACTGAATGCAGAAGCACCCAAATACATAAAAAAAAAACAACTTCCAGAAGATATCAGGGGAGACATTGACAGCAATTGAATCAGTACAAGATTTTAATACCCCATTGACATCACTGTATAAATCCTATAGACAAAAATTAGCAAAGAAACAGTAATCCTACATGACTCACTGGATCAGATGGAATTAATAGACATCTTTAGAACATTCCACCCCAAAACTACAGAGTATACATTATTGTCATTTTCAAAGACAGACCACATATTGGGATACAGGCAAAGTCTCTCCAAACTCAAGAAGATTGAAATAATATCAAGCATCTTCTCAGATCACAATGGCATAAAATTAGAAATCAACTACAATAAAAACAACCCCAAATACTCAAAACACTTGGAAGCTGAATAGCAGGCTATTAAATATTGATTGGGTTACCAATGAGATCAAAGAAGAAATTAAAAACATCCTGGAAACTAATGACAATGAAAACACAACAATCCAAAACCTATGGGACACAATGAAAGCAGTCCTGAGAGGGAAGTTTATAGCTCTACAGGCCTAACTCAAAAAAAAAAAAGAAAAAATGGTAGTAAATCATCTAACCCTACAACTCAAAGAATTACAAAGAGAGCAACAAGAAAACCCCAGAGTGAGCAGAAGGAAGGAGATAATAAAGATTAGAGCAGAAATAAATGACATAGAGACCAAAAAAAACAATACAGAAAATCAAGGAAACAAAGAGCTGGTTCTTTGAAAGGATAAACAAGATTGATGAGCCTCTAGCCAGGCTCACCAAGAAGCAAAGAGAGAGGACCCAAATAAACAAAATCAGATATGATAGAGGCGAAATAACAACAGACCCCACAGAAATACAAATGATTGTTAAACACACAATGGACACCTCTATTCCAACAAACTAGACAACCTGGAGGAAATGGACATATTCTTAGAAAAGTACAACATTCCAAAACTCAATCAGGAAGAATCTAAAAATCTCAATAGGCCAATAACTATGGAAGAAATTGAAGCAGTCATCAAAAAGCTTCCAGCAAACAAAAGCCCAGGACAAGACGGCTTCACAGGGGGGTTTTACCAAAAATTCAAGGAAAAACTAAAACCTACCCTCCTCAGACTACTACAAAAATTTCAAGAGGAAGGAACACTTCCAAGCTCATTCTATGAAGCCAGCATCACCCCAATACCAAAGCCAGGTAAACATAACGCAATGAAAGAGAATTACGGGCCAATATCCCTCATGAACATAGATGCCACAATCCTCAACAAAAGCTTAGCAAATCGGATCCAGCAGTACATCAGAAAGATCATACACCAAGACCTAGTAGGACTTATCCCAGGGATGCAAGAATGGTACAATATCTGCAAATCAAAAAACGTGATACATCACATAAACAAATTGAAAGACAAAAACCACATGGTCATATCAATTGATGCACAAAAAGCATTTGACAAAATCCAACACCCATTTTTGATAAAATCTCTGAGCAAGGTGGGAGTAGAAGGATCATACCTCAACATAATAAGCCATATAAGACAAGCCCACAGCCCACATCATACTCAATGGACAAAAACTAACACCATTTCCCCTAAGAACAGGAAGAAGACAGGGATGCCCACTCTCACCACTTCTGTTCAACATAGTACTGGAAGTCTTAGCCATTGCAATTAAACAAGAAGAAGAAATAAAAGGTATCCAAGTTGGAAAAGAGTAAGTAAAACTGTCCTTATTTGCAGACAACATGATATTATACATAGAAAACTCTAAATACCCCATCAAAATGCTACTAGACTTAATACATGAATTTGGCAATGTAGCACGACACAAAATTAATGCCAAGAAATCTATAGCATTTTGATATACCAATAGTGAACTATAGAAAGAGATACTAAAAAAAAAAAATCCCATTTACCATCGCACCAAAAAAATTAAGCTACCTAGGAATAAACTTAACTGAAGAGGTAAAATACCTCTACTCAAAAAACCACAGGACATTGAAAAAAAGAGATAGAGGAAGACATAAACAGATGGAAGAACATACCATGTTCTTGTATTGGTAGAATCAACATCATTAAAATATCCATACTACCCAAAGCAATCTATAAATTCAACGCACTTCCCATTAAAACACCAATGGCATACTTCACAGATCTAGAACGAACTCGACAAAAATTCATCTGGAATAAAAAAAAGACCCCAAATAGCTTCAGTGATCCTAAGAAAGAAGAAAGTAGGTGGTATCTCAAACCCAGATATCAAGCTGTATTACAAAGCCACTGTTCTCAAAGCTGCCTGGTACTGGGACAAGAACAAACATATAGATCAATGGAATAGAATAGAGAGCCCAGAAATCAGCCTGAACCAATATGCTCAATTAATATTTGACAAAGGAGGCAAGAACATACAATGGAGCCAAGATAGTCTCTTCAATAAATGGTGTTGGGAATATTGGTCAGATACATGCAAGAAAACGAAACTAGACCACCAACTTACACCATACACAAAAATAAACTCAAAATGGATAAAGGACTTAAAGGTACTATGGAAAACCATAAAAATTCTAGAAGAATCCAAAGGCAACAAAATCTCAGACATATGCTGAAGCAATTTCTTCACTGATACAGCTCCCTGGGCACTTTAAACTAAAGAGAAAATGAACAAATGGGACTACATCAAAATAAAAACTTCTGCACAGCAAAAGACATCATCAACAAAACAACAAGAAAGCCTACTACTTGGGAAGACATATTTGCCAATGTCATATCTGATAAGGGCCTAATCTCCAAAATTTATAGGGAACTCATACAACTTAACAAAAGGAAGATAAACAATCCAATCAAAAAATGGGCAAAGGATCTAAATAGATACCTTTCAAAAGAGGACATTCAGAAAGCCAAGAGACATATGAAAACATGGTCAAAGTCACTAATCATCCAACAGATGCAAATCAAAACAACAATGAGGTACCATCTCACACCTGTCAGACTGGCTATCATCAACAAATCAACAAAAGAAAAGTGCTGGATAGGATGTGGAGAAAAAGGAACACTTGTGCACTGCTGGTGGGAATGCAGACTGGTGCAGCCACTATGGAAGACAGTATGGACTTTCCTCAAAAAACTAAAAATGGAACTCCCATTTGACCCTGTGATCCCACTTCTAGCAATATATCCCAAGAAACCAGAAACAGCAATCAGTAAGGATATATGCACCCCTATGTTCATAGCAGCACAATTCACCATAACTAAGATCTGGAAACAGCCTACGTGCCCATCAGTAGATGAATGGATATAGAAAACTGTGGTACATACAGGATGGAATACTATGCTGCTCTAAAAAAGAAGGACCTCTTACCATTTGCAACAGCATAAATGGAATTGGAGAGCATTATGCTAAGTGAAATAAGCCAGTCAGTGAAGGAAAAACACCACATGATATCACTCATTCATGGATAATAGAGACCATTATAAACTTTTGAACAATAATAGATACAGAGGCAGAGCTGCCTCACACAGACTGTCAAACTGCAGCGGGAAGGCTGGGGAAGGTAACAACAAAGTCTGCAGATCAATTCTCATGATCACCCAGAGCATATAGCTTATTTATCTCAACATCTGTATAGAAATAAATGACAGCATCCCAGTTTCCCCAAAAGTGGGGTGTGGGTAGGGGTCCCCTTGATTGTCACTTATGTTATTAAAAGACTCTCTGAAAATATTTTCCAAAATAAAGTTATTATTTTTGCAAAAGTAAAAAAAAAGAAGATATCAATAAAGGTAATTAAGACATTTTAGACTTAAAAAAATAAAGAAAAGAAAAGAAAAAGTTAGATAGTGAAGAAAGATAAGGGAGAAGTTTATAAGGATTTAGAGCAGTGTATTTGAAATAGGATATATAAGTAGGGTGAAATTTTGACAGGGGGTATAAAGAAGGAATAGGGAATATCTAAAGCAGGAATAGGGTAAGAGAAACAGGACAACAAAAGGGGAAAAGTGAAGAAGAGGGTTTTAGCTTAATGGTAAAATTGAGGTAGAGAAAAATGATGCTAAAAGAATGATGAAAATAGAATGGAGAACACTAACCCCAAAATGAAATAAAGAGAAAATAAAATGGCACTTAAAAAATGGTAAAATGGTAGCAGTAATAATACTGGTTAAAAATAAAGTAATTAAAAGGGTAAAATCACATGGTGGAAAAAGAAAAAAAAAATTGGTTTCTTAGTTAAAAGGTGAAAATAGAAAAGAAAAAAAAAATTGCAGTAGTGAAGGTCCTTCCTCTACTCTTCAGTCTGGCTCGCCTTAGTCCTGCCAGATATTCAGGAGAGTGTTAAATTTCCCTGCAATACACTATTCCTCCATGTTGTAAACCAGTACTGATTTTAAAGCAGGCTGTATTTGTTTCCCAGACTGCCTTAATTTGTATTTACATAAGAGTTAGTTTGTGGCTCAGCCTCTGGGTGGCAGTGTGTCTGGATTGACCTCTGAGGCTATACAGCCTCTCTATCCAAAAGATGGGGTTTATTTTCTCTATTGCACTTAAAACTGGTTTGAGGAAGTACACTGCCCAGAGCTGGTTCTTTAATCATTACCCACTCTGTTTCCCAGATTTCACAAAGACAACTTTCCCCTGTAGTCTCTACGAATGTCCCCAACTGGGAAATCACATGCACTGGGTTTAATAATCAAACGCAAAGATTTAAGGAGAAGAGAAAAAAGAAAAAAAGAAAAAAAAAAGCAAGAGCCTGTGAAGTTTTGCGAATTCGCAACCCTGCACCTTCCAGCCCACGCAGTCACTTCCGCGCGCCCTCTCTCTCCTTAGGTTGAGTAGCCTGCACACTGGAAAAATCTGAGGTTGCCTTTTTGCATCCAGTCCAGCTATGGGCTAATTTTAAGCGTTCTCTTTCGCCAGCAGCCGATTTCTGGATTCCGGGTTTTGGGGTGTACAGTATACGTTTCCAAAAAACAACCACTCAAGATGGCACAGTCTCCACAGCTGAGCCGGTGAACTGGGAGAGATTTCAGCTGCAGTCTCCAACTTTCAATCCACTTTCTCAAGGATTCCTCTGCTGTTCCTGGCTGCAAACTGTCTCTCAGCTGAATATCCTATATCCTCTGCTTATTCGGGCTGTATGTTATCCGCTTCAGCTGCTCATCCTAACAGCTCCAGGACAAAGCACAGGACATGTCCGTCTATACCTCCGCCATTTTTTTGTTTTTTTTTTTTTTTTTTTAGGGACCAATTTCTTAAGAACTATGTACTGGGTATCTTTTATACATTAATCTCTCTCAGGTTAGAAGGCCTCCAGTTCATCACCATCCACCAAAAGGCTACATTTGTTCTAATCAATATTTGGAAGGAAAGCAAGTTGGCACCCTCCTGGGAAGGACCCTACCTGACTTGCTTACCACAGAGACTGCTGTTCAGACTGCAGTGCAAGGTTGTACCCACCACACATGGGTTAAGGGTGGACACACCTCACCCTGAATAGTCATACCAAGGCATATCTTCTGAAACTGATGCTAAAAACTGTGAGCTGTCTTAACAAACCTCATGTACTGAGCTCTATTTGCTTAAGGAATCTGGCAAATGGCAGGGGCTTACAATGTGGGCTGGAGAAAGATATACAATCTGGATCATGCTTACCTAGTTAGCTTATTGGTTATAGATAACTTGAATGACTTGGATATTTTAGCCTTTAGGTCTGCTGGGGTCCAACCCCAGCAGGTCCCGGGGTCCCCAAAGGTGTGGACGGAGTCAGCATTCAGTTGATCATCAGCCTTGCCAGGATCTCTAGCCACAATCTCCAGCCAAGTTCTGTGTCCATGTTCTCTTGCTAGGTTCTCCAGCCAGGTTCGGTTTAGGTTCTCCAGCCAGGTTCAGTCACCAGGTTCTGTAGCAGGGTTCTTCAGCCAGGTTCTGTCTAGGTTCTCCAACCAAGTTCTGTAGCCAGGCTCTATCCAGGATCTTTCGCCATGTTCTCTCCAGTGAAGTTCTTCTGTCTCTAGTTCTGTGTAGGTTCTGTCTTCTAAGTTCAGTGTGTTGTTGTCTTGTTACATCTGTATTTATACCAGTTGATTCTAATCCTATCAATCTCTATTCCAAAGGTTAGGGCGTTTCTTATCTCCATTCCAGGGAGTAAAGATTATGTAGCTTAAGCATGATTGTTCGTAAAGAGATTAATTACCTGCCTGGCACTTAGTGAAGGGGTTTTATTCCCTCCCTAACTTCAGGGGAAAATCCCTACCTGGGGAAACAATCTTTCTCAGAGAGGTGACCATGGCTAAAACACATAGTGCCAAGAAGGTGAGCAAACATATTAAGAACAGTATGCCATATATGCCAGGTCCCTTGAAACAGCAAGGATGGACCGGCTCCCAGCAAATTCCCCTTTTTTTATTTTTTAAAAAGCAGGCATTAAAAAGGAAAAACCCCAAATGCTCTCTTGTATCCATTTTAAGAGTAGGATTGGCGCTTTCTGCTATCACCTGAGTCCTGATCTATCACCCCAGGGAGAGCTTGCCAATCCTGCACTTTCCCAGGGTGGAAGGGCTGCAGTGGGGTTAAGGATAAGGCTCCTTGGGCCTACCTTCTCCCATGCCTCTACATTTACCTTTCCGGCACCTTTCCTTCCTCAGAAAAGCATGGACATATTTCTTGTATAAAATGTTCCATCTGACTGGGAGTAACCTTAACTCCTCTGCTAGCAAGCATATGTGTTAAAAGATCAATACAGAGTCTTTTTTCTTTAGACTCAGTATGGCACATCTTCTTAATATAAAGATCAATACAGAGTCTTCTTTCTTTGGACTCAGTATGGCACATCTTCTCAATATAAGTTCTTACCCTACTTATTACCCTACTTATCCTCTATAGGGGCGTCTGTAGCACCCTGGTGGAGTCCTATCCATCCCAAATGTGGGGGTTCTCAATGGGGGGGCTTACCTATGGGAATCCTGGTCCAGGGGTTCCCAAAGGTGTGGACGGAGTTGGCGAACACTATCCACCCTCTTCCTATGGTGGAGTCCTATCCATCCCGAGAGTGGGGTGCTTACTTAGGGGTATGGGGGTCTTACCTAAGGGTCCCTGTTCAGGCGCCAGACGCTGGGGTCCAACTCCAGCAGGTCCCGGGGTCCCCAAAGGTGTGGACGGAGTCAGCAAAGAAGGAATGACACAGAGACAGCGTTGAGTTGATCAGCAGCCTTGCCAGGATCTCTAGCCACAATCTCCAGCCAGGTTCTGTAGCCATGGTCTCTTGCTAGGTTCTCCAGCCAGGTTCGGTTTAGGTTCTCCAGCCAGGTTCTCCATGTTCTCCAGCCAGGTTCTGTAGCCATGGTCTCTTGCTAGGTTCTCCAGCCAGGTTCGGTTTAGGTTCTCCAGCCAGGTTCGGTCGCCAGGTTCTGTAGCAGGGTTCTTCAGCCAGGTTCTGTCTAGGTTCTCCAACCAAGTTCTGTAGCCAGGTTCTATCCAGGATCTTTCGCCATGTTCTCTCCAGCGAAGTTCTTCTGTCTCTAGGTTCTGTGTAGGTTCTGTCTTCTAAGTTCAGTGTGTTGCTGTCTTGTTACATCTGTATTTATACCAGTTGATTCCAATCCTATCAATCTCTATTCCAAAGGTTAGTGCGTTTCTTATCTCCATTCCAGGGAGTAAAGATTAAGCTACATTCCAGGGAGTGTAGCTTAAGCATGATTGTTCATAGTTAAAGAGATTAATTACCTGCCTGGCACTTAGTGAAGGGGTTTTATTCCCTCCCTAACTTCAGGGGAAAATCCCTACCTGGGGAAACAACCTTTCTCAGAGAGGTGACCTTGGCTAAAACACATAGTGCCAAGAAGGTGAGCAAACATATTAAGAACAGTATGCCATATATGCCAGGTCCCTTGAAACAGCAAGGATGGACCGGTTCCCAGCATAGGTCAAAATATTGGCTAGGACTAGATATAGGAATATATGTCACAGAACAAAATTCCTTAGGCCACTGCCACCACCATGCAAATAGAAGTAGGATATAAGGGAACACACACCTGGGTGGAATGGATTAAATATTCTGTACACATCCTGAATAAAAGCATCTGTTACATTTGTGTGGCATGAAGGCTAGAGGCCTAAGTGGTCCCATTCCCATTCAGATGGACCTCAGACAGTAATGGGATGGAATGTGTAATTGCCTTTTACTAGGAGGAAACAACCTGGGGAAACAATTCCTGTAAGACTCTTGCCCTATTGTTCCCATTCAACAGAGGTAAAGAGCTAGGATCCTCCCAACCCCCAAATAAATGATCCAGCTTGTCCTTCAATGTAAACTATACCTCCTGCCTCTCAAGGTGTGGAACAGTGCTTGGAGTTTATAAGAAATGTATCCAGATGTGTAAATTGCTGAGTATCCTCAGAAGCCCATTATGCTGCACTATCAATAGCCAATGCTGATGTCTGGTGATGTCATGGGGGACCCTGACTTGTGGCCCTGCCCAGCATTTGGAGTGGAACTTGCACTCTTATACATTGCCTATCCCTTCCCTTTGGCACATTGTAAACTTTTTTCCATGGACAGACAGAATAGGAAGAGGAGAGAGAGTCCAGGAATGCTCTTTGATCCCCATATACACACAGATCCCATTGGGGTTCCAGGAGTAGTGCCAAGGATTTTAAGGCTAGAAATTAGATAGCTGCAGGGTTTGAGTCTGTCCTGTGCTGGTGACCCACTGTAAACAAGAATGTGGTGGATTAATTATATTTTCTAGAACCAGCAAAGGCTCATTAACTACACTTGAGATGCAGTGAAAGGGATAGTGAACTGCTAGATACAAGCAGCAGGGTGACCTGGGAGAACTGACAGGAGGTAGATGTGTAATGTTTTGAGCTAGTGCTGCACATTCATCCTGACAACATAGCAGACTAACCATCACTGAGGTCCTAAGGCATTGGCAGCTTTAGTGACAAGTGAGCTGGAACCTGTGATCGAGGGTCCTTCCTCTGATGCACTAGAGCAATGGTGTCCACTTCACCCCTTTAATTAGAAGTTACAGTGATGGGATGTTACATCACATCATCCCATGTATGGGGAGGAGTGAGGGGACTTATCCAAGGGTTAATTGAAACTGCATTGACCAAACAACAAATTAGTCTTTTCCTAGACACTGTAGAGCATGAAAGTTAATGAATGTTAGCTGAGTTTGAAGAAAGGAATTTAAATAAAGAAAAGGGGGGAATTGTGAGAATAAACAAGTCATCTTTTTTGTCAAAGAACAGTTTAGACATCTGCCATTTTGGGCTGTGTGATTTGGCAGCCACCATGTTGGCCACATGGCTTGCAGCTCCCCTGGGTGCTGCCATCTTTTATTTTTTATTTTACATTTTCTTTTTTTTATTGCTTAAAGTATTACAAAGGATATTACATATGTGTCCATTTTTCCCCCCGCCCTAGACAGTCCCCTAGCTTCCCCTATCCCCCAGTGTCTTATGTCCATCAGTTATGCTTATATGCATGCATACAAGTCCTTTGGTTGATCTCTTACCCTCCCTACCTCCTGCCCCCCAACCCTCCCCGGCCTTCCCGCTGCAGTTTGACAATCTGTTTGAGGAAGCTCTGCCTCTGTATCTATTATTGTTCAAAAGTTTATAATGGTCTCTATTATCTATGAATGAGTGAGATCATGTGGTGTTTTTCCTTCATTGACTGGCTTATTTCACTTAGCATAATGCTCTCCAGTTCTATCCATGCCATTGCAAATGGTAAGAGTTCCTTACTTTTTAGAGCAGCATAGCATTCCATCTTGTAGATGTACCACAGTTTTCTAGTCCATTCATCTACTGATGGGCACTTAGGCTGTTTCCAGATCTTAGCTATGGTGAATTGTGCTGCTATGAACATAGGGGTGCATATATCCTTTATGATTGGTGTTTCTGGTTTCTTGGGATATATTCCTAGAAGTGGGATCACAGAGTCAAATGAGGGTTCCATTTTCAGTTTTTTGAGGAAAATCCATACTGTCTTCCATAGTGGCTGCACAAGTCTGCATTCCCCCAGCAGTGCACAAGTGTTCCTTTTTCTCCACATCCTCTCCAGCACTTGTCGTTTGTTGATTTGTTGATGATAGCCAGTCTGACAGGTGTGAGATGGTACCTCATTGCTGTTTTGATTTGCATCTCTCAGATGATTAGTGACTTTGAGCATGTTTTCATATGTCTCTTGGCTTTCTGAATGTCCTCTTTTGAAAGGTGTCTATTTAGGTCCTTTGCCCATTTTTTGATTGGATTGTTTATCTTCCTTTTGTTAAGTTGTATGAGTTCCCTATAAATTTTGGAGATTAGGCCCTTATCAGATATGACATTGGCAAATATGTTTTCCCACACAGTGGGTTTTCTCATTGTTTTGTTGATGGTTTCTTTTGCTGTGCAGAAGTTTTTATTTTGATGTAGTCCCATTTGTTCATTTTCTCTTTAGTTTCAAGTGTCCTAGGAGCTGTATCAGTGAAGAACTTGCTTCGGCAAAAGTCTGTGAGTTTGTTGCCTTTGGATTCTTCTAGAATTTTTATGTTTTCCTGTCGTACATTTAAGTCCTTTATCCATTTTGATTTTATTTTTGTGTATGGTGTAAGTTGGTGGTCTAGTTTCATTTTCTTGCATATATCTGTCCAATTTTCCCAACACCATTTATTGAAGAGACTATCTTGGCTCCATTGTATGTTCTTGCCTCCTTTGTCAAATATTAATTGAGCATATTGGTTCGGGCCGATTTCTGGGCTCTCTATTCTATTCCATTGATCTATATGTTTGTTCTTGTCCCAGTACCAGGCAGTTTTGAGAACAGTGGCTTTGTAATACAGCTTGATATCTGGGTTTGAGATCCCACCTACTTTGTTCTTTATCAGGATTGCTGCAGCTATTTGGGGTCTTTTTTTATTCCAGATGAATTTTTGGAGAGTTCGTTCTAGATCTGTGAAGTATGCCATTGGTATTTTAATGGGAAGTGCGTTGAATTTATAGATTGCTTTGGGTAGTATGGACATTTTAATGATGTTGATTCTACCAATCCATGAACACGGTATGTTCTTCCATCTGTTTATGTCTTCCTCTATATTTTTTTTCAATGTCCTGTAGTTTTCTGAGTAGAGGTCTTTTACCTCTTCAGTTAAGTTTATTCCTAGGTAGCTTAATTTTTTTTGGTGCGATGGTAAAGGAGATTGTTTTTATAATCTCTTTCTGAAAGTTCACTATTGGTGTATAGAAATGCCTCAAATTTCTTGGGGTTAATTTTGTATCCTGCTACATTGTGAAATTCATGTATTAAGTCTAGTAGCTTTTTGATGGAGTCTCTAGGGTTTTGTATGTATAATATCATGTCGTCTGCAAATAAGGACAGTTTTACTTCCTCTTTTCCAATTTGGATGCATTTTATTTCCTCTTCTTGCCTAATTGCAATGGCTAACACTTCCAGTACTATGTTAAACAGGAATAGTGAGAGCAGGCATCCCTCTCTTGTTCCTGTTCTTAGGGGAAATGGTGTGAGTTTTTGTCCATTGAGTATGATGCTGAGTGTGGGCCTTTCATATATGGCTTTTGTTATGTTGAGGTATGATCCTTCTACTCCCACCTTACTGAGAGTTTTTATCAAAAATGGGTGTTGAATTTTGTCAAATGCTTTTTCTGCATCAATTGATATGACCATGTGGTTTCTTTCTTTCAATTTGTTTATGTGATGTATCACGTTTATTGATTTGCAGATATTGTACCATCCTTGCATCCCTGGGATAAATCCTACTTGGTCATGGTGTATGATCTTTCTGATGTACTGCTGGATCCGATTTGCTAAGATTTTGTTGAGGGTTTTGGCATCTATGTTCATGAGGGATATTGGCCTGTAATTCTCTTTCATTGTGTTGCATTTACCTGGTTTTGGTATTAGGGTGATGCTGGCTTCATAGAATGAGCTTGGAAGTGTTCCATCCTCTTGAATTTTTTGTAGTAGTCTGAGGAGGATAGGTTTTAGTTCTTCCTTGAATGTTTGGTAAAACTCCCCTGTGAAGCCGTCTGGTCCTGGGCTTTTGTTTGCTGGAAGCTTTTTGATGACTGCTTCAATTTCTTGCATAGTTATTGGCTTCTTGAGATTTTTAGATTCTTCCTGATTTAGTTTTGGAATGTTGTATTTTTCTAGGAATTTGTCCATTTCCTCCAGATTGTTTAGTTTGTTGGAGTAGAGCTGTCCATAGTATTTTTAACAATCATTTGTATTTCTGTGGGGTCTGTTGTTATTTCACCTCTATCGTTTCTGATTTCGTTTATTTGGGTCCTCTCTCTTTGCTTCTTGGTGAGTCTGGCTAGAGGTTTGTCAATCTTGTTTATCCTTTCAAAGAACCAACTCTTGGTTTCATTGATTTTCTGTATTGTTTTTTGGTCTCTATGTCATTTATTTCTGCAATAATCTTTATTATCTCCTTCCTTCTGCTCACTCGGGGGTTTTCTTGTTGCTCTCTTTCTAATTCTTTGAGTTGTAGGGTTAGATGATTTGCTACCTTTTTTTCTTATTTTTTTGAGATAGGCCTGTAGAGCTATAAACTTCCCTCTCAGGACTGCTTTCATTGTGTCCCATAGGTTTTGGAGTGTTGTGTTTTCATTGTCATTAGTTTCCAGGATGTTTTTAATTTCTTCTTTGATCTCATTGGTAACCCAATCAATATTTAATAGCATGCTATTCAGCATCCAGGTGTTTGAGTATTTTGGTTTGTTTTTATTGTAGTTTATTTCTAGTATTATGCCATCATGGTCTGCAAAGACGCTTTTTATGATTTCAATCTTTTTGAATTTGGGGATACTTTGCTTGTGACCCAATATGTGGTTTTTTTTTGAAGATGTCCCATGAGCACTTCAGAAAAACTTATATTCCCTGGCTTTGGGGTGAAGTGTTCTGAGGATGTCTATTAAGTCCATTTGATCTAGTGAGTCATTTAGGATTGCTGTATCTTTGCTGTTTGTTTGCCTATAGGACTTATCTAGTGCTGTCAGTATTGTATTTTAGCCCCCTACTATGATTGTATTGTTTTCAATCTCTCCTTTGATATCTTCCAGGAGTTTTTTTTATGAATTTGGGTGCTCCTGCATTGGGTGCATATATGTTTACCAGGGTTATATCTTCTAGTTATATTGATCCCTTTAGTATTATGAAGTGGCCTTCCTTATCTCTTGTTATAGCCTTCACTTTGAGGTCTATTTTGTCTGATATAAGTATTGCTACCCCAGCTATCTTTTCCTTTCCATTTGCCTGAAAGATATTTTTCCATCCTTTCACTTTTAGTCTGTGTGAATCCCTTCTAATGAGGTGAGTTTCTTGTAGACAGAAGATGTATGGGTCATGTTTTTTTATCCATTCAGCCACTTGATGTCTTGTGGTTGGAGCATTTAGTCTGTTTACATTTCAAGTTATTATTGAAAGGTACTTGTTTGTAGCCATTTCTTTTTTTGTGTGACTGTTTTCTTTCTAAGCTTTTTATGTCTTCTTTTTATACCTGACTCTTTAGCATTTCTTGCATTGCTGGCTTGGTGGTGGTAAACTCCCTTAGGCTTTTTTTGTCTGTGAAGCTTCTTATTTCCCCTTCAAGTTTGAATGTTAGCCTTGCTGGATAGAGCATTCTTGGATTCAGTCCTTTGCTTTGCATCACGTTGTAAAATTCCATCCATTCTTTTCTGGCCTGATGTGTTTCTGTTGAGAAATCATTTGATAATCTTTTTTTTTTAATTTTATTTTTTATTACAAAGGGTATTACATATGTGTCCATTTTTTCCCCCCGCCCAAGACAGTCCCCTAGCCTCCCCTATCCCCCAGTGCCTTATGTCCACTGGTTATGCTTATATGCATGCATACAAGTCCTTTGGTTGATCTCTTACCCCCCTACCTACCGCCCCCCAACCCTCCCCGGCCTTCCCGCTGCAGTTTGACAATCTGTTTGAGGCAGCTCTGCCTCTGTATCTATTATTGTTCAAAAGTTTATAATGGTCTCAATTATACATGAATAAGTGAGGTCATGTGGTATTTATCCTTCATTGACTGGCTTATTACACTTAGCATAATGCTCTCCAGTTCCATCCATGCCGTTGCAAATGGTAAGATTTCCTTCCTTTTTAGAGCAGCATAGTATTCCATCGTGTAGATGTACCACAGTTTTCTAATCCATTCATCTATTGATGGGCACTTAGGCTGTTTCCAGTTCTTAGCTATAGTGAATTTTGCTGCTATGAACATAGGGGTGCATATATCCTTTCTAATTGGTGTTTCTGGTTTCTTGGGATATATTCCTAGAAGTGGGATCACAGGGTCAAATGGGAGTTCCATTTGTTGCTTTTTGAGGAAACTCCATACTTTCTTCCATAGTGGCTGCACCAGTCTGCATTCCCACCAGCAGTGCACAAGTGTTCCTTTTTCTCCACATCCTCTCCAGCACTTGTCGTTTGTTGTTTTGTTGATGATAGCCAGTCTGACAGGTGTGAGATGGTACCTCATTGTTGTTTTGATTTGCATCTGTTGGATGATTAGTGACTTTGAGCATGTTTTCATATGTCTCTTGGCTTTCTGAATGTCCTCTTTTGAAAGGTGTCTATTTAGGTCCTTTGCCCATTTTTTGATTGGATTGTTTATCTTCCTTTTGTTAAGTTGTGTGAGTTCCCTATAAATTTTGGAGATTAGGCCCTTATCAGATATGACATTGGCAAATATGTTTTCCCACACAGTGGGTTTTCTCGTTATTTTGTTGATGGTTTCTTTTGCTGTGCAGAAGCTTTTTATATTGATGTAGTCCCATTTGTTTATTTTCTCTTTAGTTTCAAGTGTCCTAGGAGCTGTATCAGTGAAGAAATTGCTTCGGCATATGTCTGAGATTTTGTTGCCTTTGGATTCTTCTAGAATTTTTATGGTTTCCTGTCGTACATTTAAGTCCTTTATCCACTTTGAGTTTATTTTTGTAAATGGTGTAAGTTGGTGGTCTAGTTTCATTTTCTTGCATATATCTGTCCAATTTTCCCAACACCATTTATTGAAGAGACTATCTTGGCTCCATTGTATGTTCTTGCCTCCTTTGTCAAATATTAATTGAGCATATTGGTTCGAGCCAATTTCTGGGCTCTCTATTCTATTCCATTGATCTATATGCCTATTCTTGTGCCAGTACCAGGCAGTTTTGAGAACGGTGGCTTTGTAATACATCTTGATGTCTGGTATTGGGATCCCACCTACTTTGTTCTTTTTCAGGATTGCTGCAGCAATTCGGGGTCTTTTTTTATTCCAGATGAATTTTTGGAGAGTTCGTTCTAGATCTATGAAGTATGCCGTTGGTATTTTAATGGGAAGTGCGTTGAATTTATAAATTGCTTTGGGTAGTATGGACATTTTAATGATGTTGATTCTACCAATCCATGAACACGGTATGTTCTTCCATCTTTTTATGTCTTCCTCTATATCTTTTTTTCAACATCCTGTAGTTTTCTGAGTAGAGGTCTTTTACCTCTTTAGTTAAGTTTATTCCTAGGTAGCTTAATTTTTTTGGTGCGATGGTGAACGGGATTGTTTTTATAATCTCTCTTTCTGAAAGTTCACTATTGGTGTATAGAAATGTCTCAAATTTCTTGGGGTTAATTTTGTATCCTGCTACATTGCGAAATTCATGTATTAAGTCTAGTAGCTTTTTGATGGAGTCTCTAGGGTTTTGTATGTATAATATCATGACGTCTGCAAATAAGGACAATTTTACTTCCTCTTTTCCAATTTGGATGCCTTTTATTTCTTCTTCTTGCCTAATCGCAATGGCTAACACTTCCAGTACTATGTTGAACAGGAGTGGTGAGAGGGGGCACCCCTGTCTTGTTCCTGTTCTTAGGGGAAATGGTGTTAGTTTTTGTCCATTGAGTATGATCCTGAGTGTGGGCCTTTCATATATGGCTTTTATTATGTTGAGGTATGATCCTTCTACTCCCGCCTTACTGAGAGTTTTTATCAAAAATGGGTGTTGAATTTTGTCAAATGCTTTTTCTGCATCAATTGATATGACCATGTGTTTTTTTTCTTTCAATTTGTTTATGTGATGTATCACATTTATTGATTTGCGGATATTGTACCATCCTTGCATCCCTGGGATAAATCCTACTTGGTCATGATGTATGATCTTTCTGATGTACTGCTGGATCCGATTTGCTAAGATTTTGTTGAGGATTTTGGCATCTATGTTCATGAGGGATATTGGCCTGTAATTCTCTTTCATTGTGTTGTCTTTACCTGGTTTTGGTATTAGGGTGATGCTGGCTTCATAGAATGAGCTTGGAAGTGTTCCTTCCTCTTGAATTTTTTGTAGTAGTCTGAGGAGGATAGGTTTTAGTTCTTCCTTGAATGTTTGGTAAAACTCCCCTGTGAAGCCGTCTGGTCCTGGGCTTTTGTTTGATGGAAGCATTTGATGACTGCTTCAATTTCTTGCATAGTTATTGGCCTGTTGAGTTTTTTAGATTCTTCCTGATTGAGTTTTGGAATGTTGTATTTTTCTAGGAATTTGTCCATTTCCTCCAGATTATTTAGTTTGTTGGAGTAGAGCTCTCCATAGTATTTTTTAACAATCATTTGTATTTCTGTGGGGTCTGTTGTTATTTCGCCTCTGTCGTTTCTGATTTCGTTTATTTGGGTCCTCTCTCTTTGCTTTTTGGTGAGTCTGGCTAGGGGTTTATCAATCTTGTTTATCCTTTCAAAAAACCAGCTCTTGGTTTCATTGATTTTCTGTATTGTTTTTTTGGTCTCTATGTCATTTATTTCTGCTCTAATCTTTATTATCTCCTTCCTTCTGCTCACACTGGGGTTTTCTTGTTGCTCTCTTTCTAAATCTTTGAGTTGTAGAGTTAGATGATTTACTACCATTTTTTCTTATTTTTTGAGATAGGCCTGTAGAGCTATAAACTTTCCTCTCAGGACTGCTTTCATTGTGTCCCATAGGTTTTGGATTGTTGTGTTTTCATTGTCATTAGTTTCCAGGATGTTTTTAATTTCTTCTTTGATCTCATTGGTAACCCAATCAATATTTAATAGCATGCTATTCAGCTTCCAGGTGTTTGAGTATTTTGGGTTGTTTTTATTGTAGTTTATTTCTAATATTATGCCATCGTGGTCTGAGAAGATGCTTGGTATGATTTCAATCTTCTTGAATTTGGGGATATATTTCTTGTGGCCCAATATGTGGTCTATTTTTGAATATGTCCCATGAGCACTTGAGAAGAACGTACATTCCCTGGCTTTGGTGTGAAGCATTCTGAAGATGTCTATTAAGTCCATCTGATCAAGTGAGTCATTTAGGATTGCTGTATCTTTGCTGATTGCTTGTCTATAGGACTTATCCAGTGCTGTCAGTGGTGTATTAAAGTTCCCTACTATGATTGTATTATTGTCGATCTCTCCTTTGATATCTTCCAGGAATTTTTTTATAAATTTGGGTGCTCCTGCATTGGGTGCATATATGTTTACCATGGTTATATCTTCTTGTTGTATTGATCCCTTTAGTATTATGAAGTGGCCATCCCTATCTCTTGTTATGGCCTTCACTTTGAGGTCTATTTTGTCTAATATAAGTATTGCTACCCCAGCTTTCTTTTCCTTTCCATTTACCTGAAAGATATTTTTCCATCCTTTCACTTTCAGTCTGTGTGAGTCCCTTCTAATGAGGTGGGTTTCTTGTAGACAGTAGATGTATGGGTCACGTTTTTTTATCCATTCAGCCACTTGATGTCTTTTGGTTGGAGCATTTAGTCCGTTTATGTTTAAAGTTATTATTGAAAGGTACTTGTTTGTAGCTATTTCTTTTTTTGTGTGGCTGTTTTCTTTCTGAGCTTTTTATTTCTTCTTTTTATACCAGGCCCTTTAGCATTCCTTGCATTGCTGGCTTGGTGGTGATAAACTCCCTTAGCCCTTTTTTGTCTGTGAAGCTTCTTATTTCCCCTTCAAGTTTGAATGATAGCCTTGCTGGATGGAGTATTCTTAGATTCAGTCCTTTGCTTTGCATCACTTTGTAAATTTCTGTCCATTCTTTTCTGGCCTGATGTGTTTCTGTTGAGAAATCATTTGATAATCTAATGGGAGATCCCTTGTATGTGACTTTCCGTCTCTCTCTTGCGGCCTGTAAGATTTTTCTCTTTGTCCTGAACATTTGCCATGGTAATTATGATGTGTCTTGGTGTGGGTCTTTTCGGGTTCACCTTGTTTGGGACTCTCTGGGCTTGTGTGACTTTTTCTTCCCCACCTCAGGGAAGTTTTCTGATATTATTTCTTCGAATAGGTTTTCTAATCCTTGTTCATCTTTCTGTTGTTCTGGTACCCCTATTATTCGTATGTTGTTTCATTTCATGTTGTCCCAAAGTTCCCTTAGGCTCTCCTCCTGTCTTTTAATTTTTTTCTCCATTTGCAGTACATTTTGGGTGTGTTTTGCTTCCTTGTCTTCTAATTCACTAATTTGGTCCTCCGCTTCTCCTAGTCTACTGTTGATACTTTCAATGGTGTTTTTTTATTGCAGCTATATCACTCCTCATTTCTTCTTGGGTCTTACTTAAGTTGTTGATTTTTTTCATCTGTTTCTTCTTGCTTCTTGCAGAGGTTGTCGATTTTTCCCTCCATCCGGTTTATGCACTCTAGGACCCTTATTCTGAATTCTTTTTCTGTCATGTTGCATGCCTCTGTATTACTTAGCTGCTTTTCTGGAGAGTCCTCCTTCTCTTTCCTTTGGGGGTTTCTTTGTCTACCCATGTTTGATCCCACTGACATATCTAGATGTTGAGTTGTTCAGTGGCTGCTCCCTGGGTGGCAGTGAGTCCTTGGACTGTGGTTGCTCTTCGGGCGGTTGCGGTAGCAGCTGCTCTTCAGTTGGCGGCAGCTCCTCTCTTGGGTGCTGTTCACAGCTGTGGTGGCTCTTCTGGCTGGTGGGGGGCGGTTTCACGTACAGCTGCTGTTCCTTAGCAGAGTGTATGGTGCTCAGGAGGTTGCTGTTGCTTGGATCTTCTGCGTTGATTTAAGGGCACAAAATACAACACAACAAGGCACCACGTACCAGGCACTAAACACGATATTAATAACCCCAAATAAAGTTGACCATCTGAATTAAGAGAATTAGGGGATAAGGAAGAAGGAAGAGAAAAAGATTAAAGAGACAAAAGAAAAGTAGGGACCCAAGAAAGGAGTGAAAAAATGAAATTGGGAAAAAGAAGGGGGAAAATAAAAGGAAGAAAAGAAAAGAAAAAAAAAAGAGAAAAAAGAGAGAATGAAGTAGAAGAGGGGAAGAGACTTTTTATATGAGTAGAATACTCCTATAGAACCGCCACTAATCCCAGGAAATTCCAGCAACAGCTCCCTGAAGATGGAAGCAAACTAGAAACGATCAATAATATAATGAAGAAAGTAGAACGGAGAACACGAAACCCAAAATAAAATAAAAAGAAAATAAAATGGCACTTTAAAAGATGGTAAAATGGTAGCAGTAATAATACTGGTTAAAAATAAGAAGGTAGTAATTAAAAGGGTAAAATCAGGTGATGGAAAAAGAAGAAAATAGAAGAAAAAAAAAAAGGAAAAAAAAATTGGTTTCTTAGTTAAAAGGTGAAAAAAGAAAATAGAATTGCAGTAGTGAAGGTCCTTCGGTTCTTCTATTCTTTAGTCTGGCTCACCTTTAGTCCTGCCAGGTATTCAGGAGAGTGTTGAGTTTCCCTGCGATACACTGTTCCTCTGTGTTGTAAAGCACAGTCCTTATTTTAATGCAGGCCGTATTTGTTTCCCAGACTGCCTTATTTTGTGTTTAGCAAAGAGTCAGTTTGTGGCTCAGCATCTGGGTGGCAGTGTTCTGGGGTTGGCCTCTGAGGGTATATGGCTTCTTTATCCCACCTAAAAGTAATTTGGAGAGGTCAACTATCCAGAGCTGGTTCTTTAATAGTTACCCACTCTGTGTTGTTGTTGGGATTGAAAATCCCACTATAGGCCAGACCTTGTTAACTCCCAGGGACTGATCAGATTATTTTAATCCTTGATCTCGTTCAGGGTGGAATCTGGGTGTGGCTGTGCTCCTTGCCTGGTGTTGGGGGAAGAAGTCTCACTCTCCGGAGAGAATGGCTGCCCCAGTGCTGGGCTCAGGGGTGTCTCAGCACTCAATTCGCTGCCACCTCTCCTGGCCCCCCTTCTCTCCTCAGTCTCTCCCCAGATTCCACTCTTCCGCACCCTCTTCCTCTCTTCAGCACAGGTGAGTGTCTGTATCCGAAATGTCCCATGAACAGGATTCGGTGAGAACAAACAAACGCCGGCCGTGGAAATGGGGAAGGCTTGGTTTCTGTAAGCTCTTCTTTTACAGGCACTGCATGGTCAGGTCAGCTCTTCAGGCTTCCCCCTTTAGGCTCAGTCCTCCGTGATCACAGAACCCAGCTCTCAAATCCCCCGGGGGTGCCAGGAATCCTGCAGATCTCCTTTCCCCCTTCAGGGGCTTTGCCTGTCCCAAGGGATGCGGCTGTCTGCCACACGGTCTCCCTCCAACCTTCTGGGCTCAGAGGTCTGGCAAACTTTCCTGCCCAAATCCCTGGTTTGTTTGTTTTTTACCATTCCAGGGGAGTTCTGCCCTTCCCGGCTGGAAACTGTCTCACCAGCTGAGCAATTTAGCCAATTCGGGGTGGGTGTTATTAGTTTCAGCTGCTCACTCCATTTGCTCCGGGACACGACCTGGGATGCGTCTGCCTATATCACCTCCATCTTCCTTCTCTCTCAAAGTACATTTTCAAAGATCCTGTCCAGGACCCACCACCTTGAGCTTTGGTCCAAGGCTTTGGTGCAGGGAAGGAGACACGGACTTGAGGTGCCTAAAGAGAGGCCGGGGTGGGCAGTATTGTGGGAAGATGTGGAACAGCAGCAGCCAGGATCATAGGATCCCAAACCGAAAATCAGTGCTGCCATCTTAAAACAGCAAAAGGCCAACCCCTCCCTTTGAATTAGCCAATCTTGAAAGACTGTGCCTGAGCTCCAATCAGGAGTGAGGGACAGGTCATGTGCATCAGGAATTATAAAGCCAAGCAGACCACCTGCTTGTTTTGCATGTGCTTCCAGACCATGTGCACTCACCCTTCTATGTGGAAGTAAAGATGTTTGCCTTGCTACCTGGATCCCAAGTATGTTTTGTGTTTTACCAGGACCCCTGACTTGGGGGGCTTACCTTATTTCTAATATTATAGATATCCAAAAATAAAATAAATAAAGAATAACTTCGGAAATTGTGCCTCCAAGGCCAGAAGCTCCCAAACCATAGTCCTCATTCAATACTCCTGTTACGAAGCCTTTACTTGCAAGTGCTTTATAGAAATGGGAATATTTAACTAGAAAAGAGTATCAGTGTCGAATAGGAAGTCAAATGTCAGAAAGGGAATGAGACAAAGACTTGTTTTGGGTGCTGCCCTTAACCTGAGAAGGGCAATAGGTAAAAGTTTTACCCAGGTATCTGAAGTCTCCTGACACAGATAGGCTAGAATTCTTTAGAGAGTCTGATTTGCTCCTTTAACTTTTTTTCCTGAAGATTGGGGTCTCAAGCTAGTGTGAAGATGGTATTGTATGCCAAATGCAGAGGACATTTGTTGAGTAATTATAGGAAAATAAGAAAGGCCATTATCACTTTTTCAAGACATAGCAAGTCCAAATTTGGGAGTGATTTGTTTTCATAAAAAATTAGCAACCTATTGGGCTTCTCAGTTCTAGTTGAATAGGCTTCTTCCTACACTGTAAAGGTATTAATAAACACTAGCAAGTATTTATTTTCATGTGGAGAGTGGCATTTAAGTAAAATATATTTGCCAATCTCAAGAGGAATGGAGAGGAGAGAGAGATAGAAACATCAATGGTGCGAGAGAATCCTTGATCGGTTGCCTCCTGCACTCCCCACACTGAGGATCAAGCCCACAACCTGAGCATTTGCCTTTGACCAGAATTGACTTGTGACCCTTCAATACACAGGTTGAAGCTTTATCCACTGAGTCAAACCAGCTAGGGTGAGGTTGTTTTTTTGTTTTATTTTGGGATCTACTCTGCTCTTCCTCTCAAAGAAATGTTTAGCTGATGAAAGGAAACAGTTATCTGGGGAATTGATGAACTCCAAAATGAAGAGGTGTGGTTAAGCTCTACTAGTATTGAGAGATACTAATTCTAACCACAATTGCCACATTCTTTTGTGCACAGGCTTCATTGTCTCTTTGACAGAGAGAAGGATCTCCTGTCTCTGAAAAACAGTCTTACCTTCTTTAGCAGGAAGCAGCTACAAAAAAGACCCTGCACCTCTTTTCCTTGAAAGAATTCAGAGCCAATATTCTTGAGAGGGAATGTGGTAGGAAGTTGGGCAGACAAAATTGGAGTAAGGAAGTAAGTCAGGTACAGTAGGTCACCAGGAAGGAAATCACTTGGTGTGTAGCAATGGATAAAACTGAAAAAAGAGGACCTCATTCCCAATGTGACATTTTTCCCCTAGCACGCTGCTTGGTGATGTTATTAAGACACCCCCCACCTCCAATCTTTACTCCTTAGAGATAATGTTTAAGCCTCAGTAGAACTTCCGCTTCAGGATCAGAAAAGCAGCAAAACTGGGCAGGTGATCCAAGGACTAGCTGCATTAACTGATGAATCCTGTAATGGCACCAATTAATCAATATAAATAATGGTTCTGATTTTCTCCTAAATTTCTACCCTTATATGGCCTTAGGACAGAGTACACAGGACCTGATGCATATAATCCCTGATGCACATGACCTGTCCCTCACTCTTGATTGGAGTTCAGGCACAGTCTTTCAAGATTGGCTAATTCAAAGGGAGGGGTTGGCCTTTTGCTGTTTTAAGATGGCAGCACCCAGGGGAGCTGCAAGCCATGTGGCCAACATGGTGGCTGCCAAATCACACAGCCCAAATGGCAGATGTCTAACCTGTTCTTTGACATAAAAGATGACTTGTTTATTCTCACAATTCCCCCCTTTTCTTTATTTAAATTCCTTTCTTCAAACTCGGCTTCCTCTCTGGTGCTCCTCTTGATATTTTAAGACCAATTGTTATTTACCCACAGGAACCCCAAGTAAAAATAACAGTGGAGAACCAATTCATTGATTGGTTGATTAGTTGCCACTAAAGTCCCTTACTTGGTTTTGAATACAAAAATGCCTAGAATAGTCACGAAACTGTCTAGGTAGCAGAAATTATTGGACAGCTGCAACAAAAACATTTCTACAATCCCTAGAGCTTCAATTACAAGATTTTAAATTGTCATACGTTTTCCTCTATATGCCAGGATGCCCAATATCCTTGCAGAGATAAGATTTTTTTTTTTTTATGCAAGCTGAATGCTCAGCTAACTTGCTTACCTGGAAAAAAACAAACAAAACATCTCTACTATCAGGTTCTACTTTAGCATGCATTAAAGTTCAAGATCCTACAGAAGAAGAATTATACCTACTGGTATTATACAAAAGTCCAGCTTTTATTTAAGGATTCTCTCCACCAGTCCCAACGTGGGACAAAGTACTTTTGAAGACCTGTACGATTGGGGACTTGAATACTAGTTGGCTAAAATGTGGACAAGTCAATGTGAAGCACAGCTGACAAAGGCTTGCAAGAGAAGAGCCCTGGACACACCATACAGGAGTGAAAAAGTGCCTTGCCTAAAGAGGATGAGGAACAAACTCAAGTAACATACTTTGCTATTAAATTCTGTCATGCCCATAAAAGCACTAGCCATGTTATGCAGTGTGTTTCAGAAGGCTACATGTTCATATGTGGATTAAAGGGCCTGCCTGGGGCAAATCTGATACTGAAAATGTCTTCTAGGATTATTGTTATTCTTTTATCACAGCATCCATAAATGAGACCCACCCTGGACTAGCTCACTCAAGCTATTCACATGAATAGCTTCAAATTTTCTAAGTTGCTTCTCCAATGGTGTCAAATATTTCTTTGGTTATATCTTCCTGCCATGGTGGGTAGTAGTGGCCCATTGGCATGTTTACATAACCTATCTAAGACTTAAATCACATTAGCCCATGAAAATGCCATCTCCCTTGTTAATATATAAAAATATTTAGATTTTCTAGATAAAGTTGCCTTAGGTAACTGAATGTTCTCAAAACATTTTGGTAAAAAAAGATGTGTATATATGACTCTTCTTGCTATATGTACATCAACACCTCAGCTCACGTAGAGACAAGCCTCACCAAGATCAGACAACAAACTACCTGGCTTTAGCAAACCTCAGACCATCATACATCACTCTTTGAAGAAACCAATGATTGGTTTGTGGGTTCATTCTCATCAATGCCTCAAGGATTCAGGTCTATACTAGAAAGAATTCTTAAATTCAGTTTAACTACTTTTGGTTTATCTTTTACCCTTTACTGCATGCCTTTTTGCCCTAAATATTTTCATGGATTGCCTTTCCTACATCAGAAAATTTATATCCTGTGGACATATGCCTTTAAGAGATAAACCTGTGTTTAGCCTACCAGATTTGGTTTTACAACAGACTCAAGCTTTTCATTTCCTCAGAAGACTCAGGAGATACTAATAGCTCCATAGGTATGAAGAAAGAATTGACAGTGGGAAGTAGAAAGGGGGAATACAATCTTTGTCATCTTTCAGGCACCAGTACTTCCAGTTCCTACTAGTACAATAAAGGCCTTGACAGAAAGACTTTGGCTGATATAGATTGCTCAACCAAAAAATGTGGCTGGTGCAGTCTAGTTTTAGTACACGGTCCTGAAATATTCATATCTGGACTGACAAAGACATTGCCTGCACATCCACAGCCTCTCCCATGATCTCTTTGTTATGCTTCCTTTCTCTCTCAAATTCTCTTCCTACAATCAGATAATGAGATAGACTTTGGGATAAAAGTCCCCATCCTTTCAGGTGACTGACATATATTTAGCTTTTCAAATATGAAAATTCTCCTATTTGCACCAACATGGATGGCAATTGAGGCCATTATGCTAAATGTAATAAGTCATAACAGTTTTAGATAATCACTGTGTTATCTTAGATGTGGAATCTAAATAAAAGTCAAATACATGGATAGAGAGAAAAACTGTGCTAGCAACGGTGGATGTTTTGGGGAAATAAAAAGTATTTATTAAAAATATTAGTTCATTTATAAAATGCATAATTCCTGAAAGATATTCAGTGTGATGACTGTGTTAACAACACTGTGTTATATACTTAAAAGTTGATAAGAGAGCAGATCTTCAGTCTTTTCACCACACATACATAACTTGTAATTATGTGAGGTGATAAATGTGTTAACTTAACCTTAAGCTGATAATCATTTCACAATGTATATGATCAGATATCATGTTGTATACCTGAAACTTACACTATGTTATATGTTATTGTATTTTCATAAAGCTGAAAGAGAGTAAGTAAATAAAAAGGAAGTAAATGTCTTCATTTTTCTTTGGTAAAAATTAACTGGAAAAAAATATATCATTCTTGAATATTCAAATCATATTAATCTTTAGATTTCTTGGTTACAAATGACTATTGCTTTTTCAGGGATCAAGAAAGCAATGTAGACACTATAAAAAATACATGTTTTCCTCCTCTCTTATATATATATATATATATATATATATATATATATATATATATATATATATATATATTACTAGAGGCCTGCTGCATGAAATTCACACAGAGATAAGGTCCCTAAGCCTGGCTGCCTGCTTGGGCCTCCCTTCCTTGGCTGCTGGTTGCCAGCCAGGGCCTTCCTTCATTTCATACCAATTCCTGGTGGTCAGCACATGTCATAGCGAGCAATTGAACTCCCCATCTTGTCTCCAGGTTGAACTCCCAAGGGTCCATGTAGCCTATTAGCCTTTTATATAGATAGACTAAAGGCCCAGTGCATGAAATTCATGCACGCTGGGGGATCCCTCAGCCCGGCCTGCATCCTCTCCAATCCGGAACCCCTTGGGGGATGTCCGATGGGTCCTACACCGGCAGTCGGACATCCCTCTCACAATCAGGGACCACTGGCTCCTAATCACTCGCCTGCCTGCCTGATTGCCCCTAACCACTAGCCTGCCGCCTGGTTGCCCCTACCTGCCACCCTGCTGGCCTGGTCACCCCCTAACTGCACCCCTGCCAGCCTTGCCGCCCCCTAACTGTCTAGAAGTTGTCTGGTTGGTCTGGTCTAATTAGCATGTAAGCCTTTTATATAGAGAGACTAGGGACCTGGTGCACAAAATTCATGCACTGGGTGTGTGTGTGGGGGTGGGGGGGAGTGTCCCTCAGCCCAGCCTGCCCCCTCTCACATACTGGGAGCCCTCAGACGTTGACCCCCATCACCCTCCAATCGCAGGATTGGCCCCTTGCCCAGGCCTGTCAGGCCTGGGCAGGGGACCCCCAGACCCCTCTGATTGCTGGCCCTGCCCCTTGCCCAGGCCTGATGCCTCGGCTAGAGGCGTAGACCCCCATCACCCTCCGATCGCCTGATCAGCCCCTTGCCCAGGCCTGACGCCTCCGCCAGAGGTGTCAGGCTTGGACAGGGGGCCCCCATCTCCCCCCAATAACTGGCTCTGGCCCCCACCCAGGCCTGAGGCCTCTGGCCCAGGAATCATGCCTGGGCAGGGGACCCCCATCTCCCTCTGATCGCTTGCTCCACCCCCTGCCAAGCCTGATGCCTCTGACCCAGGCTTCAGGCCTGGGCAAGGAGACCATCATGTCCCCCCAATCCCTGGCTCTGCCCCCCACCCAGGCCTGATGCCTCGGCCAGTGGAGTTGACCCTCATCACCCTCCCATCACCAATCACCGGATCGGCCCCTTGACCAGGCCTGAGGCCTCTAGCAGAGGTGTCAGGCCTGGGCAGGGGATCCCCAGCTCCCCGCGGTTGCAGGCTCCACCCTTGCCCAGGCCTAACGCCTCTGGCCTAGGTGTCCAGCCCGGGCAGCGGGGACCTGCAGTGGCAGCGGGGGAAGCCACGATCGCGCGGGCTCCGCCCCTGCCCCTGCAGGACGCTTCTGGCTGAGGTGTCCAACGCGGGCAGCGGGGACCCACAGCTGCAGCAGCCCAGTGATCATGGGCTTCGCTTTAGGCCCAGGCAAGGGACCCCTAGCTCCCGGGACTGCCAGCTTTGACCGTGCCCAGCTCCCATCGCTGGCTCCATCCCTACTTCCTGCTATCACTGGCCAGGGTGGCAAAGGCACCTGATTCTCGGATCATGGCTGGGGGGCAGGGCAAAGGCGGCCCTGCCCCCCAGCTCTTAGCTCCCCCCTGGGTTTCCGGTCACTGTCGGTGGCAGGGAGCTTCTTCCTGCTTTCCCTTTCACCTCCCTGCATTGTGCCTACATATGCAAATTAACTGCCATCTTGTTGGCAGTTAACTGCCAATCTTAGTTGGCTGTTAATTTGCATATATCCCTGATTAGCCAATGAAAAGGGTAGTGTCATACGCCAATTACCATTTTTCTCTTTTATTAGTGTAGATGGCATGGCCATTGTATTTAAAATAACTCTGACATGTTTTTTAAAATAAACTTTTTATTGCTGATAATATTATAGATATCTCTCCTTCCCACCTCTTGCCCCCTACCTTCTCTGCCCCTAGGCTTTACCCAGGTCTTCACTACCCTATTGCCTGTGTCCATGGGATCTGCCTACAAGTATA
Source organism: Myotis pilosus (assembly GCA_036010255.1). Taxonomy (NCBI): domain Eukaryota; kingdom Metazoa; phylum Chordata; class Mammalia; order Chiroptera; family Vespertilionidae; genus Myotis; species Myotis pilosus. The sequence goes on from JASKON010000044.1 coordinate 1,955,968, forward strand.
TAAGCTCTTTGGTTTATTTATTCTCATCCATGCAACTCCACATTGACGTATGTCAGTCTGTGTCATGCCTCCAATCTTCAGGTTTTATTTTATTAGTCAGTTAATTCTGCTAATTAGAGTCTACAAGTGACTTTCTCAGATTGACTTATTTTATTTAGCATAGAATTTTGCATAGGATTTTGCATAGGATCCATACTGTCCCAAATGGTAAGAGATCCCTCTCTTTCACAGTTGCATAGTATTCCATTGTGTAAATGGCCTACACCTTTTTTATCCATCATCTACTGATGGACTCTTGGGCTATTTCCAAATCTTAGCTATCTTCTCTCTATATATAAGGCTAATATGCAAAGTGTCCCCTTGGGAGTTAGACCAGGAGACCGGGAGTTCAATTGCTCACTATGATGTGCACTGAGCACCTTGGGGTGTGGTGGAACAAAGGAAGGCCCTGGTCAGCCCTAATCACCAGCCAGCCCTAGGGACTCTGTCCATGTACAAACTCCATGTAACAGGCCTCTAGTTGTAAATAACTTTGCTAAGACCATTGGGGTGTGTATATTCTTTCTGAATGAAGTTTTTTGGGTTTTAGGATATATTCCCAGATTATTATCTGTAATGATCACTGATTAAATAGAAGTTCCTTTCTTAATTTTTTGAGAAAACACCACTTTTCCATAGTGGCTGCACCATTCTGCATTCCTACCAACAGTGTACTAGGGTTCCCTTTTCTCCTCATTCTTGTCAGCATTTGTTATTTGTTGATTTATTTTTAATGACAGCCTTTCAGACAGGTGTGAGGTGATATCTCATTTTGGTTTTATTTTGCATCTCTCTAATAATTAGTAACTGAGCACTTTTTTCATATGTCTCTTTGCCATTTATGTTCTCTTTAGAGAAATGCTATTCAGGTTGTCTGTACATTTTATAATTGGGTATTTATCTTCCTTTTGTGGAGTTGTATAATTATTTTATATATTTTGGAGATTAACCCTTTATCAGCTATAACATTGGCAAATATGTTCTCCCATACAGTGGGTTCCCTTTTCATTTTGTTAATGGTTCCTTTTGCTGTGTAGAAACTTTTTATTTTGAAGTAGCCCATTTGTTTATTTTTTTCTTAGTTTCCATTGTCCTAGAACAAGCATGTCAAACTCAAAGGGTAACACGGGCCAAATAAACAAGGTTTAAGTTTATGTGGGCTGCAAAAGAACATAAGCTTCAATTTTCATAGAAACATAGGTTTATTTTGATAGAGATTGTGCTGAATATAAAAGGCTAAAATAAATGAGTCATTGTTAACATAAAATAATAGAACATTTTAATAAAAATTAATATTTTTTTCTTGAACATTATCTTACCAGACCTGAATAACTGCACAAATTTATAAGCATAATGCAAAAAAACCTATTTTTCTTGTTCTCCAAAAGTGAAATATTTTCTGTTGCGCACACCAAACAAGTCAGTACAAGACTAATGACTTGGCAATCGGCTGCTAAACTATTCACTGCTAGTTTTAGTGGAAAGAAATGGTGTGCCTGTGCATAAGGTGCATAAGGGAAATGAATGCAACACGATTGTAGTAATCAGTCATTAGCAGACGTTGTAATTCGTTAATCATTATGTATAAAGGATTTTGTAAATATTAAATTATGAAATTTTTATTAAAATATTTTTTACATACTGTTATATTTTCAGGGCCACAAAAACATTCATTGTGGACTGCACACAGCCCGAAGGCCACAAGTTTGACATTTTTGTCCTAGGAGATGTGTCTTTAAACATGTTGCTATGTGAGCTGTCTGAGATTTTACTCTCTATGTTTTCATCTATGATTTTTATGGTTTCATGTCTTATATTTAAGTCCTTTATACACCTTGAGTTTATTTTATTGTATGGTATAAGTTGGTGGTCTAGTTTAATCTTTTTGCATCAGTCTGTCCAGTTTTCCCAACACCATGTGTTGAAGAAACTTTCTTTACTCCATTGTATGCTCTTGCCTCCTTTTCAAAGATTAATTGACTGTAACAGTGTGGGTCAACTTCTGGAGTCTCTGTTCTGATTCATTGATCTATATGACTATTTTTTTGTGCCAGTATGAGGATGTTTTGCTTATAGTGGCTTTGTAGTATGGTTTGATATCTGCTATTGTGATCCCTCCTACTTCATTCTTCTCTCGATATTTCTGCAGCTATTGAGGGTTTTTATGGTCCAATATAAATATTTCCTCTAATTTTGTGAAGTATGCCTTTTGTATATTAATAGGGGTTGCATTGAATCTATATATTGCTTTGGGAAGTATGGACATTTTAATGATGTTGATTCTACCAACTCATGAACATCGTTTATATTTACATTTGTTTGTATCTCCTATTTCGTTTTTCAATGTCCTATAGATTTCCATGTACAGGTCTTTTACCTTTTGGTTCAGTTTATTCCTAGTTATGTTCACTTTTTTGTTGCAATGGTAAATAAATTTGCTTTTTTATTTTCTCTTTTGAGAGTTCATTATTGGTGTATAAAATGTCATCAGTTTCTGGACATTGATTTTGTATCCTGCCACCTTGCCAATTCATTTATTACATCTAGTAGTTTCCTGGTGGAGTATTTAGAATTTTCTATCTGCAAATAATGGCAGTTTTACTTTTTCCTTTCCCATTTTGGTTGCCTTTTTTTATTGTCTAAATTTTTATATGACTCCTTTTTCCCAATTGACCCCCTCCTCCACCCACTCCCAGTCAAGGCAAGCTTCCACTGCCCATTAACTGTGTCCAATGGTTATGCTAATATGCTTGCATATAAGTCCTTTGGTTGTCCTCTAACACCCACCCCACCTCCCGGCACCATTTGTCTCTGGGTTTATCTATTTTTTTAAAATAAATCTTATTGATTTTTTTTTTACAGAGAAAAAGGGAGAGGGGTAGAGAGTTAGAAATATCGATGAGAAACATTAATCAGCTGCTTCCTGCACACTCCCTACTGGAGATGTGCATGCAATCAAGGTATGTGCTCTTGAATGGAATAGAACCTGGGACCCTTCAGTTTACAGGCCAATGCTCTATCCACTGAGCCAAACCAGTTAGGGAAGGGTTGATCTATTCTTATTCATCAAATTATGTTGATCATTATACCCCACATATGAGTGAGATCATGTGATATTAATCTTTCTCCTACTGATTTATTTTGCTTAGCATAATGCTCTCCAGTTCTATCCATGCTGTTGCACATGGTAAAAGTTCCTTCTTTTTAATAGTGGCATAGTATTCCATTGTGTAGATGTACCACAGTTTTTTAATCCACTCACCTGATGATGGGCACTTAGGCTGTTGCCAAATCTTAGCTACTGTAAATTGTGCTGTTATGAATATAGGGATGCATATATCCTTTCTGATTGGTGTCTTTGGTTTCTTGGGATATAGTCCTAAAAGTGAGATTATTGAGTCAAATGGGAGTTCCATTTTTAACTTTTGTAGGAAACTCCATACTGCTTTACACATTGGCTATACCAGTCTGCATTCTCATCAGCAGTGCAGAGGGTTCCTTTTTCTCTGCATCCTCACCAGCACTTGACATTTGTTGGTTTGCTTATGTTAGCCATTCTAACAGGTGTGAGATGGTATTTCATTGTTTTGATTTGCATCTCTTGGATTACTAGTGACTTTGAGCATGTTTTCATATGTCTCTGGGCCTTCTTTATGTACTCTTTCAAAAGTATCTATTTAGATTGTTTGCCCATTTTTTGATTGGATCGTTTATCTTCCTTTTGTTAAGTTGTATGAGTTCTCTGTAAATTTTGGAGATTAAACCCTTATCGGAAATATCACTGGCAAATACTTTCTCCCTCGCAGTGGGTATTTTTGTTGTTTTGTTGACGGTTTCTTTTGCTGTGCAGAAGATTTTATTTTTATTAGTTCCATTTGTTTATTTTCTCCTAGTCTCCATTGCCTTAGGGGCTGTGTCTGTAAAGATATTGTTATGACATATGTCTGCAATTTTGCTGCCTATGAAGTCTTGTCTATTCTTATGGTTTCCCATCTCACATTCAAGTCCTGTAGCATTTTGAGTTTGTTTTTGTGTATGGTGTAAATTGGTGATCTAGTTTCATTTTTTTGCATGTATCTGTCCAAATTTCCCAGCATCATTTATTAAAGAGACTATCTTGATTCCATTGTATGCTCTTGACTCTTTGGCAAATATTAATTGAGCATAATGGCTTGTGTCGATTTCTGGGTTCTCTGTTCTGTTCCACTGGTCTATATGTCTTTTTTTGTGTGTGCTAGTACCATGCAGTTTTGAGAAACGTAGCTTGATATTATAACTTGATATCTGGTAACACGACCCTCCAACTTTGTTCTACTCTCTCAGGATTTCTGCAGTTATTCGGGGTCTTTTTTTATTTCAGATGAATTTTTGGACAGTTTGTTCTAGATCTTTGAAATATGCTGTTGGTATTTTAATGGGGATTGCATTGATTCTGTAGATTGCTTTGGGTAGTATGGACATTTTAATAATGTTGATTCTACCAATCCATGAACATGATATGTTCTTCCATTTGTTTATGGTTTCCTCTATCTCTTTTTTCAATGTCCTGAAGTTTTCCAAGTATAGGCCTTTTACATCCTAGTTTACTCCTAGGTATATTAATTTTTTTGGTGCTATGATAAATATGATTTTTTTTCATTGCTCTTTCGGTAGGTTCATTATTGGTGTATAAAAAGCCCATAGATTTCTAGGTGTTAATTTTGTTATCTGCTACATTGCCAAATTCATTTATTAGGTCTAATAGTTTTTTGATGGAATCTTTGGGGCTTTCTATGTATAGTATCATGTCATCTGTGAACGAGGACAATTTTACTTCTTTTACAATTTGGATGCCTTTTATTTTTTCTTCTTGCCTGATTGCTATGGCTGGCACTTCCAGTACTATATGGAAAAGGAGTAATGAGAGTGTGCATCCTTGTCTTGTTCCTGTTCTTAGTGGAAATGAGTTTAGTTTTAGGCCATTGAGTATGATGTTGGCTGTAGGTTTGTAATATAAGGCTTTTATTATGTTGAAGCATGATCCTTCTATTCCCACTTTGTTGAGTGTTCTTATCAGAAAAGGGTGTTGGGTTTTGTCAAATGCTTTTTCTGCATCAATTGATATGATTATATGATGTTTATCTCTGTTTTTAGGTGATGTATCACATTAATTAATTTGCTGATATTGTTGTCATGCCCAGATTTCAAGATCCCCAGAGCCCACCAGGGAGCCATCGAGTCCGATGCAAAAGCAGAGTCTTTTATCCGAACTAGTTCAGCTCCCCAATCACACTCACCGATGCAACGGTAAGCCCAGTGGCAGAGAGAGACCACCCATGGGAAAAAATGGGGTTTTAATAGGGGGCCCCTGATTGTCATTGGTTAGTTTAAAAAGATCCTGGGCATGGCCAGCAGAGGCCTGGGCTTCCAGGAAGAAGGTACTTTCCTGAGTATATGGCTGCTGCCCCAACATGGAGGATACGGGGCAAGATGGAGGGCATAGCCCTCACCCTTTCATTCCCCCCTTTGTCTTGGAACTTCTGGCTCAATCATGAGATGGACTGCATTTCTATTCCACCATTGCTAGAGGCCTGTACTGGGCACACAGAATTATCAACTGAATTCATTTTTAGCTTTAATAACTTTTATTGAAATAGGATTTTTCTTCTTAAAATTCCTCCATGGCTATCAAAAATACAAATTAAGTTTAATTTATCTGCTGTCCTGATGTTTGCATAAACACAACAAGAATGGTAATTGACTATCTTTGCTGGAATTTCATGATTGAATCTTAATGTGCCCCATAGGGCCAGGAAGCCAAGCCATCCAGCTGCCATCAGGCCTGCCTGCAGTATCTGCTGAGTTAGGTGAATCCCTCACCTGTAGCAACTCCACCTGAGCCCATGCTCCAGGCTTTAAGGCCCACCTCAGTAGCCCTCCTACTCGTTGTGGCCCAGAGTGTGTGGGGGTTCTGCAGGGACGCAGAGGCATCTTTACTGCTCCCCTTCTATTCTTACCAACTGCCAGTGAGGGTAGGGCATCGGCCTGACGTTCCAGGGCCAGCCATCTTCAGGGCTCCCAAACAGAATACCAGGCTTTCTTCGTGGCATTCTTACTGGCTTCAAGTCTTTAGAGCTCAGACAGGGCTCTTTAAAACATGATACTCCAGTCAAAGTTTTCCGTTAATAAAACCACTATTAGGAACTAGTCTTATTGAATCTATGCAAATAAATGTATTGCCATGATTTATTTAGTATTGCCAGATTTTGGAGGAATTACATAAGGAGAAAAACCTACTGATCTACTCTAAGATTTTCTGACTTTTCTTGCTAATTCCTTTTTATGGATTTTTTAGAGTTATAACAAAACAGTAATTGTTGGCATTAAACTTTTTTTTATGCATAACCATGCCTTAGACCTTCTATTCTACTACCGCTGACATGGGCATGGTCACGCAGGATTGCAAGCAGTACACAGGCTGCCAACTGTCAACTGTCTCTCAATAGTGACCAAAACCTGATGGGCACCTTTCCCTGCCCAGTTGGGCACCTGCCCTCTTGGCAGCTAGATACCCTTTACTTTTGGTGGTCACCCCACACAGTCCCCTTCCAGGACAGCCAACACACATTGAAACCTGCAAAAGAATCAAAGGTCAATATAACATATCAATGCAATGAAACATAATATTGGCATCATGGCCACTTCAGGAAGCCAAATCTTCTGCTACTAAACATGTGACCCTATAAATTTTTCTTGTCTCTTTGGAGCCATGTCCATGAAGATGCAGGCATCATCTAAGTCTATTACACAGTATTGTGGGGGCTCCTGGTGGCAGGAGTCATCGCGAGCAATGTTACCAGAATCAGGCAGGTCGAGCACACCGTAGAGCAGGTTGCATTGATCTCGATCAATGCTCCATTTGGTGACGAAGTCTTCCCGGATCACAGATGGGTCTGCTGACAGGACGTGAGTGTGATGGATCCAGGTCGTGATGCCGTCTACCTTGAGAGCAGTGGGGGTTGTCAGCACCACAATGTAGGGACCCTTCCAACGTGGCTCTAGGGTCTCCCAGTGGTGCTTTCTGATGTAGACCCAATCTCCTGGTTTGTGCTGATGAGGAGTTGGGGTTGGGCTGGTCTCGTAGATAGCGTGGAGGCATGGCCAAATGTCCTCCTGCACCCTCTGGAGCCCTCTCAAGGAAAGAGATAGTTAAAGAAAAGGGTTTTATAGGAGGTGGCCTGCCAAACATGGTAGGAGAGCCACCCAGTCCCCACCAGTCTCCGAGTCAGATTCCTCCTCTTTTGGAGAACTTCAAAGTCCTGATGGCTTCTAGGTAACCCTGTTTATTAGTTACAGTGCTCTGCTTTCTTGCCTTTCTACCAGTTCCCTTTGTGGCAGAGCAGCAGCCAGGTCTCTTTTAAGGGAGTGCGCTAGAAGTGGGTATCAGCCCCTCCTTTGCTAGCAGCAACAGGTACCAAACCCTTTCAGTACATTTGACCAGTTTCATTCCAACCCACCTTTACAGATTCTAAGGCCCATTGTTTTTCTTTAACCAGCCAGTCAAATGACATTGGCCTGTATTATTTAATTCGGCACAGGCAGGGGGAAGGGCCCATGAAATCTCTGCCCTGAGGAACTGTGCGCCCCACCCTTAAATGTCCCAATCAGACTAGAAAAGCCACAAATATCTTTTAAATCTACCCCAGAATTCCAAAATCCTAACCTAGCACAGAATATAACAGCAAATAAAAGTTCCCAGCAAACAAACAGACAGAGATGTTTACTAGTTAGGTGGGCCAATTCCACCTCTGACAGAAAGCAAGCATTTTTGGGGAAAGATCCCAGTGGCCACTCAGGGCGCTTTGCTATCGGTTAGAGCACTCAGCCTTAAAGAAATCAAGCATGTGCTTTTTTTTTTTTCCTGCAGACTTCCACACTTACATGAACAAATAATTATATCCAAGTAGACATACAAAAATCAAATAAACATTTACACTTAAACCCTTTCAGTGAACAAGTACTTTTACAGTCTTGGGATCTTGAGTAGATAACAGGAACATAGCCCAAGTCCCCTGATGGGGGCCTGACAGGAACAGATGTGGGGGCCTCCCTTTCCCACATCCCAGGACAGGACTCTTGACCTATGTCTCTTCCAGATAGAAATGGTACTCATATTGAACAAGGAAATCAAGACTAAATAGACATGATAACTAGATACACACCCCATTAAGAACTTTGAGGTGCATGCCACATTTATACCACAAAATACCAACAAATCAGTTTCAGTTGTGTCAAGATACAGAACAAGTCCCTGAACAGAGGCAGTAGAAAACTGCCCAGGAATGCTTCTTTTCTACCTTTTTAAAAGATAGGCCAGATTCGAACCCTTAGCCAGTCCGAGTTTTGACTTCCCTCTGGAAGTCCCAGAGATGGTGAATACCATCTAGAAGCCATTCCTCCAGATACAGGACAAGACCCTTAGAGAGCCTTGATAATCTACATCAGTAATCCATTCACACAATCCCCCAAAAGATAAAGAGGAAGGAAAGAACCATTCAATATCCTTCAAGAGGATTTTGACAAAACAACAAAATCTACAGATTAAACACATTGGAAAACCAAGGCCAGAAGTACCCTCTGATGTTTTAGGGGTACCAAGGAAGGAGAAGTTAGGCCACGTCCAGCCCTTCTCACAATCCACCATCAGTGACCAGTCCCAGCTCACTGGTCTACCATCCATTTAACATTTCTTTTCCTCCCATCACACCATGGCCATGCTTTTCAAGTAGCTAGAACTCTTAGCCTTAATTTTTAGGTGATTAGCAATACATTCAAAAATTTTTTAAGAGACACAGAAATTTCACTAAACAATTTTAAACAACAAAGATACATATTTAAGCAATAAAGACAAATCAATTTACAGAAGCAGAGAGAGCATGCAATCTAAACCACAGTTTAGGGTAAACACATTATCTAGAACCTAGGTTAAACTTAGGCATGTCCTGGGTCTCCCGAACACTGAGTTGGCAAGTTAACTGGAGCCCTTCAACCCTGGGACAGCTGCGCTGTCCCTCCCAGGCAAAGGAAAAATGTGCCCTTTAAGATCAGTATGAAACCACAGTTTCTACCTGAAATAATTGTCCTTTAGAAATTGTATTACTGCTATCAGTTCCTTTTAAAGACTTTGATATAACCTTTAATTGTCAGTTTAAGAAAGCAGGGTTTTCTAGACTTAAGAGATTGGCTTAAAAATAAATCCCCAAGGCAAGCACACTTCCTGCCTCATCCACATTTCTGCAGCAAAACTCCGCCTTAAAGCTCCACCTCTGGCTAAATCAGAGGGAGGGGCCTTTGCTGTTTCAAGCTGGTGGCCCCCAGGGGAGCGGCAAGTCATGTGGCTGTATTGTAGACAAATAGAAATTTTATTAGCTGTTTATACCTTTTATAATCATTTTAAAGAATATCAATTAAATTTAAACTGGCCCTTGCATCAAAAATCTTCAGTTGAGGTCACAAAATAAATCCTCTCTTCTCAATCAGATCAATAAGCAAAGGCATTTAGTTATCATAATTACATAATTTTTCCCAATTCAATCTAAACCTTAAACTTTTAGCTGGCAAGTTATTCAGCATTTCTCACTACTCAACCAACAGATTTAATTCTGTCTTCTAGATTTTTCATGAAGCAAATTACTTTTTACTTTCAAGTGGCTCTGGAAAACCACATTTGAGCCTTGAAAACCAGGTTTTGGCCTACCTGGTCTTTTCAGATGTAAATTGACCACATTCTTTAAGATTTTGCTACAGGCAGGAAGTGACTATCTCCTTCCTCCATTAAGAAAAGCTTTCTTAATTAACAAAGGACCAGTTTTTGTTTTTGTTTTCCCTTTGGAAAAACTGTTCTTTATTATGGAAATGCCAATCCTGCTGCTACAATTTAGCTAGCATCTTTTTCCCCTGGGTGAATGATTAGTCTTGGGATCCATCCTGCACATTTGAAAGGAGATTTCAGCTTAAAACTCTATCCAAAATCGGATGGTGCGCACATTAGTTTCAAGCCAGCTTTTCTCCCTACACGTGCACAGAAATCCCAGATGCATTTACTTGGGGAGGGGGTGACCTGTTTTCACAGATCCTTACTCAGATGCCCACCTGACCAAAATCCTGGAGCCACACAAAGGAGGCCTGCCCTCCCCCCTCCACACTCACATACTTCCACCAGACATTCATTCAGAGTTTAAACAATAACAACTTCCCAACTCCTGAGGGAGATCTACAGCCTTCCCCAATCTCCTTGAAATGATCAATCACAATACCAAAAGGAGCAGTTTGAGTCCGTCATAACGTCTGTCCAGCAAGTTAACAAAATAAAACGGAAACACAAACAACTAAAGGGCCCCCCCCAAAAGTACAGTCTTCCAACTGCATGGGAGCAAAAACTGAAAGCTTGATGATGGCTGCGCACCAACCAGCGGGAGCGACCTGCCTGTTTCAGATTGAGGGGTTTCTACAGACCTTCCAACTCTGCGAAAACAAAACTACACCCCTCCAGATGGAGGATTGAGGCATCCTCCGACCCCTCCCGCCCGTGATCCCCCCTGTGCGTCCACTTAGATCATTACGGGAATTTACAGATTTCAGAAACGAGCTCGCACAGAACAGAACACACAACAACACAGACACCCTGGTCAATCAGACTCTCCGGATCAGGGGTCCCTCAATGGTCTTGGGAACCCCGGGCGAGCCCCCAAATGTTATGCCCAGATTTCAAGATCCCCAAGAGCCCACCAGGGAGCCAGCGAGTCCGATGCAAAAGCAGAGAGTCTTTTATCTGAACTAGTTCGGCTCCCCAACCACACTCACTGATGCAACAGTAAGCCCAGTGGCAGAGAGAGACCACCCATGGGAAAAAATGGGGTTTTAATAGGGGGGCCCTGATTGTCATTGGTTAGTTTAAAAAGATTCTGGGCATGACCAGCAGAGGCCTGGACTTCTGGGAAGAAGGTACTTTCCTGAGCACATGGCTGCTGCCCCAACATGGAGGATACGGGGCAAGATGGAGGGCATAGCCCTCGCCCTTTCAATTGTACCATCCTTGCATCCTCAGGATAAATCCCATTTGGTCATGTTGTATGATCTTTCTAATGTAATGCTGAATTTGATTTGCTAGAATTTTTTTGTTGTTGTTGAGAACTTTAGCACCTATGTTCATCATGGATATTGCCTGTAATTCTCTTTCTTTGTGGTGTCTTTATCTGGTTTTGGGATAAGTGTAATGCTGGCTTCATAGAAAGAGCTTGGAAATGTGCTTTCCTTTAAATTTTTTTGGGATAGTCTGAGGTTTTAGTTCTTTTTTGAATGTTTGGTAGAACTCCCCTGTAAAGCTGTCCAGATTAGGGCTTTTGCTTGCTGGAAGATTTTTAATTGCTGCTTCAATTTCTTTGGTAGTGATCAGCCTATTCATGTTTTTTTTCTTCTTGGTTGAGTTTTGGGAGCTTCTATTTTTCTAAGAATATGTCCATTTTGTCTAGGTTGTACATTTTGTTGGAATAGAGTTGTTCATAGTATTTTTTTCATAATCATTTGTATTTCTGTGGGATCAGTTGTTACTTTGCCTCTTTCTTTCTTTCTTCTTTTTTAAAAAAAATATATTTTATTGATTTTTTACAGAGAGGAAGGGAGAAGGATAGAGAGTTAGAAACATTGATGAGAGAGAAACATTAATCAGCTGCTTCCTGCACACTCCCAACTGGGGATGTGTCCGCAACCAAGGTACATGCCCTTGACTGGAATCAAACTCAGAACCCTTCAGTCCCCAGGCTGATGCTCTATCCACTGAGCCAAATCAGTTAGGGCAACTTTGCCTCTTTTATTTTTTATTTTATTTGTGCCCTCTCTGCTGCTTGGTGAGCTTGGCTAAAGGTTCATCAAACTTGTTTATTCTTTCAAAGAACACACTCTTGCTTTTGTTGATCTTTTATAAATTTTTTTGTTTCTATGTTGTTTATCTCCACTCTGATCTTTATTATTTTCTTCCTTCTGCTTATGTTGGGCTTTTCTTGTTGCTCTCTAACTCTTTGAGTAGTAAGGTTCAGTAATTCATTACCATTGTTACTTATTTTTTGAGATAGGCCTGTAGAGCTATGAACTTCCCTCTCAAGACTGCTTTCACTATGTCCCATAGATTTTGGATTATTGTGTTTTCATTGTAATTTGTTGCCATGATGCTTTTAATCCTTCTTTGATTTCTTTGGTAACCCAGTCATTAATAGCTTGCTATTTAGCCTCCAGGTGTTTGATTTTTCCATTTTTTTTATTGTGCTTGATTTTTTGTTTATGCCATTGTGATTTGAGAAAATGCTTGATGTAATTTCTAACATCTTGAATTTGAAAAGACTTTGCCTGTGTCACAATATGTGGTCTATCTTTGAGAATGACTCATGAGCACTTGAGAAGAATGTATATTCTGTGGCTTTGGAGTGAAATGTTCTGAATATGTCAATTAATTCTGTCTGATCTAGTGTGTCATTTAGGATTGGTGCTTCTCTGCTGATTTTTTTGTTTAGAGAATTTGTACAGTGGTGTTAGTGGGGTATTAAAGTCCTCTCCTATGACTGTATTGCTGTCATTTTCTTTCTTGATATCCTCCAGAAGTTTTTTTCATGTATTTGGATGCTCCTGTTTTGGTGCATATATGTTTATTAGAGTTATATCTTCTTGTTGAGTTGCTCCCTTTAGTATAATGAAGTGGCCTTCCTTATCTATTTTTATGGCCTTCACTTTGAGGTCTAATTTGTCAGATATAGGTATTGCTACCCCAGCTTTTTTTTTTCCTTTTCATTCCCTGAAAAAACCTTTTTCCATTACTTCACCATCAGTCTGTGTGAATCCTTTGTTCTGAGGTGGGTTTCCTGTAGACAGCAGATATAGGGGTCATGTTTTCTTATTCACTCTGCCACTCTATGTCTTTTAATTGGGACATTTAATCCATTTACAATTAAAGCTATTATTAATAGGTACTTGTTTGTCACCAGTTTTATTCTTTATGCCTGTGTTTCTTCTTCCCTTCCTATTTCTTCCTTTTACAGCAGACCCTTTATCAATTCTTTCATTGCTGGTTTGGTGGTAATAAACTCCCTTATTCCTTTTCTGTCTGTGAAACTCCTTATTTCACCCTCATTTTGATTATAGCATTGCTAGGTGCAGTATTCTTGGATTTAGACCCTTCTTTTGCATGACTTTGTATATTTCATTCCATTCCCTTCTGGCCTGATGTGTTTTTGTTGAGAAATCAGTTGATGAGGGATGCTCTGTAGGTAACTTTTTCTCTCTGGCAGCCTTTAAGATTCTTAATTTGTCATTGGTGTTTGCCAATTTAATTATAATGTGCCTTGGTGTTGGCCTTTTGGGGTTCATCTTGTTTGGGACTCTGTGAGTTTCTTGGACTTATGTAAGTTTTTTCTTCCCTCTATCAGGGAAGTTTTCTGTTATTATTTCTTCAAACAAGTTTTCTAGTCCTTTCTCAGTTTCCTCTCCTTCTGGCATCCCTACTATGTGGATGTTGGTTCATTTCATGATGTCCCAAAGTTCCATTAGGCTCTCCTCCTGTTTTGCTTTGTTTTGTTTTGTTTTGTTTTGTTTTGTTTTGTTTTCTAGATGATGCTCTGCTTGGTGTTTTTTCCTCCCTTGTCTTCTAGCTCACCGATGCAGTCCTCCACTTCTTCTAGTCTACTGTTGATGCTTCCTATTGAGTTCTTTATTGTCATGATGTCATTTTAATTTCTTCTTTGTTCTTATTCATTTCCTCTTGGTTCTTACATATATTATTTTATATGTCTTCTATCCATTTCAATGACCTTATGACCATTTTTTTGAATTCTTTCTCAGACATTTTGCTTGCCTCCATTTAATTTACTTCCTTCTCTGGTGATGCCTTCTTTCTTTTTGTATGTGGGCTGTTTCTTTGTCTCCCAATGACAGATTGTCTCTGGATTTCTGGTTATGTAACACTCTCTCTCTCCTACGTTGACTTAAAGCCACAAAATACACCACAACAATGCACAGCCCAAAGGGCGCCAAACACAAATGTATTCACAATACTAATAACTCTAAATAAAGGTGACCCCCAGAAAAAAAGAGAGTTATGGGATAGAAAAGAGTGCAAAAATGATATTGAGAAAAGGAAAACATTTAAGAAAGAGAAGAAAAATGAAGGGGGAAAATATATGTGTATGGGAAGAAAGCTCCAATAAATAATCCAAATAATGCGAACGACTAACATGCAGACATGAATGCAAACTACAAATAACAACTAATCCAAAATATGTAATCTACAAACTCTCAAAAAACAAACATGCAGTTGAATCTGAGGAAGCAGTGCTTATTTCCAGAAAGTAAGGTCAAGGAATTGAATGAATGGGGAAATAGACACAACTCAGTATAGCGGAAGTAGGGAGCAAATGAGTGTATAAGAAGAAAAGTAAAACAAAACTAAGTACAAAAAAGTGAGAAATTTTATATGTAAGTTTCCCCTTCTTTAATCTATCTATCTATGTATTCATTTACTATTGGAAAAAAGAATAGAGAATAACTATTTCTGAGTTTGTGATTGTAATTAGTTCAGCTATAAGTAGAAGAAGAGAACAAGTGAGGAAAGAAATAACAGAAACAAACAAAAAAATAAATAAACCGCAACAAGAACAAAAACAAGGAAACAAAAGAAAAAAACAAAAACAAAAACAAATACAACCAAGCAATAAAAACCAAACTAATCAACAATCAAACTTGAACAAGACAGACAGAAAGAATAAGGCAAATAACTAAAAAATAAAGAAAAGAAAAAACAAAACAACACAAAATAAAACACCACCAAAGGGAAATAAAAGGAAATCTAGATAGTGAATAAAGGGAAGATAAAAGTGTGTATGGGCTTGGAGCAGGGGAGCAGAAATTAGGTATATGACTAAGATCGGTTTTTTAACAGGGAGTAAATAGAAAGCATACAGAAAAACTAAAGCAGGACCAGGGTAAGAGAAACAGGGTAAAAGAGGAATGTGAGGAAGAGAGTGTTGGTATAAAGGAAAAATTGAGATAGAGTAAAATAATGCTACAGGAAAAATAAAAATAGAGTATAGAACACTAATCCCATAATAAAATAAAGAAAAAATAAAAGGAAACCTAAAAAAGGTAAAATAATCCTATCTAATAAAAGAGAAACATGGTAATAGGGTACAACCACTACCCTTTCCATTGGCTAATCAGGGCAATATGCAAATTAACTGCCAGCCAAGATGGCGGCTGGCAGCCAGGCAGCTTAAAGTGAACATGAGGCTTGCTTGCTTCAGTGACACAGGACTCCAACATTCCCCGCCTGCTGCTGAAGGCCTCTGAGCTGCAACTCTAAGCAACTATGTTACAAATATAGAAGCTAAACAAAACCCCAGAAACCTGCTTTAGTCCGTCGGGCTTCAGCCAGCAGGATTGCAACATTGTTTCAAAAACAGAAGGTAAACAAAGGCCAGAAACCTGCTTTCAGCAGCAGAGGCCTAAGAGCTGGAGACAAGCCTCAAAGCTAAAGCTGGCCCAGAATAAAAAAAAAAGAAAAAAAGGAGCAGTTGGGAGCTTCAGTCACTCACCAGCCTGAAAACAGCCCTCATACCCTCACCCAGCCAGGTCAGGCACCGCAGTGGAGAACCCCACCCTGAAGGGTGTGTGACCAGATGCAAACAGCCATCATCCCCTCACCCAGGCTGGCCAGGCACCCCAGTGGGGACCCCCACCCTGATCCAGGACACCCTTCAGGGCAAACCAGCCAGCCCCAACCCGTGCACCAGGCCTCTATCCTATATAGTAAAAGGGTAATATGCCTCCCAGCACTGGGATCAGCGGAGACCCAAGGCCTCCCGAACCTCAGGATCAGCAGAGCCATGCGGCCTCCTGGCACCACAATCAGTGGAGCAGTGAGGCCTCCCAGCACCGGGATCAGTGTGACAGGGGGCAGCACCCCAACCCCCTAACCCCCATGGCCCCTGCTCTGTGTGTGACAGGGGGGAGCGCCCCAACCCCTGATCGGCCCTGCTCTGTGTGTGACAGGATAGAGCCATAACCTCCCCATTGGCCCTGCCCTGTGTGTGAGAGTGGCTGTGCCCCAACCCCCTGATCCGCCCTGCTCTGTGTGTGACAGGGGGTGGTGCCCCTACTTCCCTATTGGCCCTACTCTGTGAGTGACAGGGGGAGCTCCTCAACCCCCTGATCGGCCCTGCTCTGTGCATGACAGGGGGGAGCTCCCTAACCCCCTGATGGGCCCTGCTCTGTGCATGATAGGGTATGGAGAAACAACCCCCCTGATTGGCCCTGCTCTGTGCATTTCAGGGGGCAGCGCCCCAACTCCCCAATCGGCCCTGCTCTGAGCCCGACCAGGGGCTGGACCTAGGGACTGGGCCTGCCCTCTGCCATCCGGGAGCAGGCCTAAGCCAGCAGGTCGTTATCTCTGGAGGGGTCCCAGACTGCGAGAGGGCACAGGCCGGGCTGAGGGAGCCCCCCTCCCTCCCAAGTGCACAATTTTTTGTGCACTGGACCTCTAGTAGTACTAATAATAGTCATTAAAAACATAAAATATAATTTAAAAGAGTAAAATCAGGTGAGAAAGAAAAAAAAATTAGTTTCTCAAGTAAGAGATAAAAAATATAAATGTGAAGTAGTGAAAGTCTGTGTCTTGTCAGGTAGACATCTCAGTATTGGAGTCCCCTGTGCTCCATAGCTCCTGTGCGTCATAAGCCACAATTTTTTTTGTCAAGCAGTTGGAAGCTCTTTATTTCTTAGTTTTCCTTTAGTATTATGTTGGCTGTAGGTTTGTTATATATGACCTATGTTATGTTGAGATATAGATCCATCCATTCCCAGTTTGGTGGAGTTTTTATCAAAGAAGGGTGGTGTATTTTGTCGAAAACTTTTCTGCATCTCTTGATATGATCATGTGCTTTTTAGCTTTCAATTTATATTATGTATCACCTTTATTGATATGCAGATTTTGTACCAGCCTTGCATCCCTAGATAAATCCCACTTGATCATGGTGTATGATCTTTTTCACATATTGCTGGATCCACTTTGCTAATATTTTGTTGAGGATTTTAGGAGCTATGTTCATCAGGGTGATTGTCTTGTAATTTTTATTCTTTGTAGTGTCTTTATATTGTTTTGGAATTATGATAATGTTGGCTTCATAAAAAGAGAATTTTGGAATTTTCCTTCCTCTTGAATTTTTTGGAATAGTTAGAAAAGGATGGGTATTTGTTCTTTTTGGTATGTTTGGTAAAATTCTCCAGTAATTCCATCATGTCCAGGACTTCTGTTTGTTGGGAGTTTTTAAATTATTGCTTCAATTTCATTGGTTGTTATTGGCCTACTCAGGTTTTCTGATTCTTCCTGGTTGAGTTTTGGAAGATAGTATGTGTGTAAGAATTGGCCCATTTTGCCCAGGTTGTCCATTTTATAGGCATATAGCTGCTCATAGTATTTGATTACAATTCTTGGTGTTTCTGTGGTGTCCATTGTTATATCGGCTCTTTCATTTCTGATTTTATTTATTTGGTCCTCTGTCTTTGTTTCTTGAAGAGTCTAGTTAAGTTTCATCAATCTTGTTTATCTTTTCAAGGAACCAGCTATTGGATTTATTGATCTTTGTCCTGTTTTGTTTTTTTGTTTGTTTGTTTTTGTTTTTGTTTTTGTTTTTTGTTTTTTTTTGTTTTATTTTTTTTATTCTCTATGTCATTTATAGAAATACTGATCTACTCTGATCTTTATTATTTCATTCCTTCTACTTCCACTTGGCTTTTCTAGCTGTTCCTTTTCTATTTCATTTAGTTGTAGGTCATTAGTCTTTTTTCATGTTTCTTGAGGTAGGCCTGTAATGCTGTGAACTTTCCTCTCAGGACTGCTTTTGCTGTATTTATATGTTTAGGGTGGTTGTGTATTCAATTTCGTTTGTTTCCAGGAAGTTTTTAACTTCTTGCTTGACCTCATTGGTAAATCATTCATTGTTTACTAACATGCTATTTAGTCTCCATGAATTTGAGTGTTTTTGTTTTATTGTAGGTAATTTCTAATATCATGTCATTTTGATCCTGGAAGATGCTTGGTATTATATAAATTTTCTTGAATTTGTATAAACTTGTTTTTTACCCTAATATGTAGCCTATCTTTAAGGATGTTCCATGTGCCCTTGAGAAGAATGCTTTGGGGAGAAATGTTCTGTAAATACCAGTTAGATCCATCTGATCTAGTGTGTCATTCAAGGCCTCTGTTTCCTTGTGAATTTTTTGTCTGGAATATCTATCCAGTGATGTCAATGAGGTGTTAAAGTTTCTACTATGACGATATTGCTGTTAATCTCTCCCTTAAAGTCCCTTAAGAGTTTTGGTTTTTTTTTATAGTGCTCTTATATTGTGCGCTTATATGTTTACAAGGGTTAAATTTTCTTGTTGAATAATTCCTTTTAGTATTATGTAGTGGTCTTCTCTGTCTCTTTGTATAGCCTTTGAAATCTATTTTGTCAGATATGAGTATTGCTACCCCAGCTTTTTTTTTCTCTTTCCATTTGCATGGAATATATTTTTCATTCCTTCACTCTCAGTTTGTGGTTTTCTTCTGTTCTGAGGTGGGTATCTTGTAGACAGCATATATATGAGTTATGTTTTCTTGTCATTCACTCTATATCTTTTGTCTGGAGCATTTGATCCATTTACATTTAAGATTATTATTGACATGTATTTACTTACTAGAAGTCTGGTGCATGAAAATTTGTGCACTCAGAGGGGTCCTCAGCCCAGCCTGAGCCCTCTCACAATTCAGGACCCCTCAGGGGATGTCCACCTGACAGCTTAGGCCTGCTCCCTGGGGGATCAGGCCTAAGCTGGTAGTCAGACATCCCTTTAGCAGCCCAGGAGCCCTCAGGGGATTTCCAATGATGGCTTAGGCCCACTCCCTGCAGTCGGACATCCTTAGCACTGCCGAGGAGGCGTGAGAGGCTACCGCCAGTGCCACTGTACTCACAGCCATCAGTCTGGCTTGTGGCTGAGTGGAGTGCCCACTGTGGGAGCGCACTGACCACGAAGGGGCAGCTCCTGCATTGAACATCTTCCCCCTCGTAGTCAGTGCGCATCATAGCAACCAGTCATTCTGCCATTAGGGTCAATTTGCATATTACCCTTTTATTATATGGTATTGCCATTGCTATTTTCTTTATGCCTATGATCACCTCTCCTTTTATTCTTCTGCTTAAAGCAATCCCTTTAACATTTCTTGCATTGCTGGTTTAGTGGTAATGTACTTTTTAAGCTTCTTTAGTGATTCTTTTGTCTGGAAAGCAGTTTTTTTTTCTCCTTCAGTTTTAAATGATTGTCTTGCTGAATATAGTATCCTTGTAATTAGGTCCTTGCCTTTCATTACTTTGAATACTTCATGCCACTCCCTTCTTGCCTGAAGTGTTTTTGTTGAGAAGTCAGTAGACATTCTGATGGGAATCTCTTTGTAGGTAATTTCTCTCTCTCTCTCTCTTACTGTCTTTAAGATTATTTCTTTGCCTTTAATGTTTTCCATGTAAATTATGATGTGCCTAGGTGTGGGTCTTTTGGGGTTCATCTTGATTGGGACTCTGTGTGCCTCCTGAATTTGTTTGACATTTTCCTTCACCTGGATGGGGAAGTTTTCTCTCATGATTTTTTGAATAGGTTCTGTGTTCTTGCATTACCTCTTCTCATTCTAGTATTTCTATAATGTGTATGTTGTTATATTTCATGTTGTCCCAGAAATCCCTTATGCTATCTTCCTACTTTTTAATTATTTTCTTCCATTTGCTTCTCTAATGGGGTATTTATTTCTAGCTTTTCTTGCAAATCACTAATTTGATCTCCTGCTTCTATCCAATCTATTTTTAATACCTTTCAGTGTGTTGTTGATGTCAGATATATCGTTCTTCATTTCTGTCTTGTTCTTTTTCATGCCCTCTATTGCCATTTTTATGCTCTTGTAATTTTCACTAAGTTCTTTAAGATTCTTTATAACCATAACTTTGAACTCTATGTCTGAAAGGTTGCTTGCCTCCATTTCATTTAGTTCTTTTTCTGGAGATTTCTTCTTTTGTCTCATTTGGGGGCTGCTTCTTGTCTCCCCATTTTAGCTATCTCTTTGTATTTTCTTCTATGTATTTGATAAAACTGCTATACCTCCCAGTCTTTGTAGGATGCCTAATGTAGAAAGTGCCTGGAGGGGCCCAGTGATGCAGTGTCCTTGTTCACCTGAGTTGAATGCTCTAGGAATTCCCCCTGTGCACCTTATGTGGCTCTTCTTTTGTATTTGGGGCTTGATTATTGAGGTCCTATTTGTGGGAAGGATCTCCCCTTCAACTTGCTGACAATGAGGTTGGGGTTAACTGGATTTTGCTCTAATGTTATTGAATCTGGTCCCTTGGTGTGTCTATCCTGGGCCTCCTGGGATCATCTCTAATGCAGGTCAATGTGAGTTCTGTCTCTTTCTGCCTCAGGCAACCTGATTGAGGACTGAGAGGTTGAAGCCCCAGTAGTCAAGTGGTCAGGGACTCCTTAGCACAGAGGCTGTGTCATATCTTGATTGTCCCTGTTCTGAGCTGTACTCCCTCCCCTAATGAATCTGGTTGCAAAAGTGTCAGCTGTCGGTGCTCCAGGTCAGCGGGGGCACAAGCACCAGGGGTGAATGTCCCCTGCAAGATCTTTCTGGCATGCAAATCATAACCATTTATTTTTAATGCCAAAAGCCTTGTGTTTTACAATGTATTACTATGGCACCTATAATTTTGAGGCATTTTTTCTGTATCTACAAGAGCTGAAAATTTGACCATAATATATTGTTTCCCTCTATAGACTCAACTATCTGTTTGTTATCAGCTCTCACTACTTTGTCCCTTCAAATATATTTTCCAGCTGTATACATATAGTATATAAAATATAACATGACATTATTTATATGCATTTATCAACAAATCCATAAATGTATATTTTAATTTTATAAAATATCATATTCTTTCTTCTTTAATTCTTATTCATGGCTATGTTTTAATGATTTGGGGGAGTGAGGAAGGTAAAGAGAGAGAAAAAGAAAACCATCAATGTGAGGAACCTTAACTGGTTGCTTTCATATGTGTCCTGACCAGAGATTAAACCTGCAACCTAGCTCTTTGCTGTGACCAGTAATCAATCCTGCAAACTTTTCTATATCAGAGGGTGCTCCAACCAACTGGCCTCCTGAAAAGGGGTCATATTCTCTTTTAAGTCTCATGTCTTCCATCCAATTTTCTGTCTTCCCAGAACAAATTTTGTTTATACATCCCATTTCAGAACCTTGTATTTCTTTTTCTATATGGCATTATAGTTTATTTTTCTAGTTATAATCTACTCTATTGCCTTGTCTGGAAATCTCTAATTTGTCGCTGATAAATTTTCAGTATTTCTCAGTGTCTTAAACATTATATTACATTGCTCAATAAATGCATTCTGGTTCTTCAAAATATGTATAAATACGGTATTGCTTTTTAAAAAAAATTCAAAGTTTGATTAGGAGTAACTTTTGCTACCTTAAGTAAATATAAATGTTATCCTCATAAGACTGCTATTTAAGTTGTTTTTTTAAAAAAATGCATAATAAAACCTGTGAAAATACTGTTGCATTTTTCTTTTTTTTGAATGGTTAATGTTTACATATAACTTATGTGCTTAACAGCAAACCCTATTTGTCTAATTAAAGATAAAGGTTCTAAAGATGTGGTAGGCACAAACGGATTATGCTTACATGTCCTGATCAGTGTTTGAAAAACTATACAGGTTTGTCAGTTTTTTCTAAGTCTATAATTATATTTGAGAAAACAGACATTCCAAGTCATTTGGTTGGCAGTAATAACAGTTCAAAGTACTGTTAATTTACAGGAGAAAAACCAATTTTATTAGCAACGGATTACAATATTTTACTTTAAATGAAAGAAAATTTAGTACATTTTACCATTGGAAGTATTTGAGTAAAGCAAAATGAAAATGTTCATTTTACAATGGAAATCCATTTTCTAGTAAAAATTAACTCAGAACGAATAGTTAATTTTCAGTTAATAAATTTGTTATTTGAATTGACTTGCCTCTTTAGTTGATGTAATATCATATTGGTTCAGGTTGCCTTTCTATTTCTTCTGTAATTAATCAACTGACCACCCTGGATGCTAAAAATCATAGAAGAGAAACATAAATCCAATTGATATTAAGTAAGCTGTAATGAGATGCATGGCAATTAATGTGTCACAGCAATTCAATAAAGATTTCTCGCCAGTAAACTTAAATACCACTACCATTACTACATTTTCTATTACCTGAATGCTTTAGTGAAGGGTTTTATGACTCCCCTTGTGTGTCTTATCAATTAATTCCTCATTTGACAATTGCAGCTTCACTCCTGACTAGCAAAAAAAGTTGATTGCAGCATTTAGTAGAGTAATCACAATAAGCATCAGTATTCTACCCATTTGACTGCCATTTTGCTTAGTGTTTCTAGGAAGATGAGATCCATTTATACAAAACTCCACCCATGGTATAAACAGTGATAATGAAAAGGAGACTACTATAAAGGGCATGCTCTTCAGTTTCAGAGATGCAATAAAAAGTACCAGAGTCACTACATGTGAGGTAATCTCCAAACAATGCCAGAGCATGATGTAGACAAATTCCATTAGATGTAGCTTAATATTAGTATTATCATACTTGAGCTGCATGGATTAGGGAAAATGCCATCAGCAATGCTGTTAAAAATAAACATTGAAATGTTAGAGAATTTCCTTAATAAATGATGATAATGTTCTATTCTAAACTGGGTATTTTAAGATGAGTGCCTCTCTACTTTTTTTATAGGTTGAAATGTATTTCCTTTTTCAAGGAATAGACACTTAGTCATTTTCAATAATCAGAAACAGAGCAAATATGTTAATACAATACATGTGTCCTCTCCTAAAAAATAATGAGTATATATATATATATATATATATATATATATATATATATACAAACATATACACAAATTCCCTATAAATAATGATACAGATGAGATTAGAAAGATAGGTTTCATCTGACCCTCTATGTGATAGAACCTGTTTAAATTTTATTCAAATTGAAAAGCTATTAGGAATCTAAAAAGGATAGTTGCATCACCTGATTCAACAAAAATATAATTGTGCTTTATGGAAAGCGTGGTAGAAAGCAAGGATACAAAGCAGAAGGCTAACATCTGATATGTGCTTTAGACCCCTCAAAAATATGTTGCACGGTTAAAAGGGAAAAAGAAAATCTGAAAATTGAGCTGATTGGCATTGCTGACTCAAGAGATAAGATGTGTGAAATTAGAAGTCAATAATTCAGGTATTTTAACACCAGTCTTTCAAAAAATTAGACAAACGAGCACATACAAAATATTTTATAGAGAAATTGAATACTGTTTAAATGATATTAAAATAAATTTTGTTGAAAGTAAAGGTGAAAAATCTTTTTAAATATGTATATGTCATGTACAAAATAATTCACACTAGTTTCTCTGAAAACGTTCTACAAACATAATTTAATTAGAACAGAAATAAAATCAAATCATAATTCTTAATGTAGTTAAATTAGAAAATCAGAATTCAAATTATACACGTTAGAAAATAAGACATGAACACTGCCCTTATAGTTTGAGGAATGGTCAAAATGAAACTCTGAAGATATTGAGGACCTTAACTTCATTTATGAGGAAATAAGATTGAAAAGAAAAGAATTAAACATTCAATGTTAGGAATTAAAATTGACTTTGAGTCTTGGACACACAATGCAACATACAGATGATATATCATAGAATTGTACAATCTAAATCTATATAATTTTATTAAGCAATGTTACCCTATGAATGTGATTTTTAAAATGTGGTTGAAGAAATTTTGAAACTCTACTCAGAACAAACCAACAAATTATTGAAGAACAAATAATTCTAAAATTTAGATATATATTTCAAAACAATACTCAGCAAAATAGATATATATTGTTAATACACAACTTTAAAAATAACAAACTGGACCATCCAGTTTGCAGCTCCATGGAACCATAAAAGACACACTCAGGGGGAAGACTCAGTGAGCACCAAAGCCCAATCGAGGCAAGTCTAGCCCCAGAGGGGTGTCTCCAGCATAGAAGTTCTCCCACCACAGAAACAGCTGATTCTCACAGCCAATTGGCCTGGAGGTCAATTCCTCATAGTGACAACTACAACAATCAAGGCTTAACTACAACAAGACTGTGCACAGAGCCTACAAGGGGATGCACCAAGAGTGTCTACCTCAGGTAATTGGGGAGGCTGAGCCACTAGGCCCTATAGGACACCTAGTAAAGAAAGCCACTCTAATGACACAGCGAAGCATAAAAAAATGCGGAGACAAAGAAACAGGACACAAACAACAGAATTGGAGGAAAGCAAACTCTTGGATATAGAGTTCAAAACCACACTTTTAAGGTCTTTAAAAAACTGTCTAGAAGCCGCCGATAAATTTAATAAGGCCCTCAAAAAGACTGGTGAGACTGCTGATAAATGTAGTGAGATCTTCAAGATGACTGGTGAGACCGCCGATAAATGTAGTGAGATCCTCAAGAAATCTAATGAGACCCTCGATGTTGTGATAAATAACCAACTAGAAATTAAGCATACACTGACTGAAATAAAGAATATTATACAGACTCCCAGCAGCAGACCAGAGGGTCACAAGAATCAAGTCAAAGATTTGAAATACGAAGAAGCAAAAACACCCAACTGGAAAAGCAAAATGAAAAAAGAATCCAAAAATACGAAGATAGTGTAAGGAGCCTCAGGACAGCTTCAAGCGTACCAACATCCAATTATAGGGGTGCCAGAAGATGAGAGAGAGCAAGATATTGAAAACCTATTTGAAGAAATAAGGACAGAAAACTTCCCCTACCTGGTGAAAGAAATAGATTTCCAAGTCCAGGAAGCACAGAGAACCCCAAACAAAAGGAATCCAAAGAGGACCACACCAAGATACATCATAATTAAAATGCCAAGAGCAAAAGACAAAAAGAGAATCCTAAAAGCAGCAAGAGAAAGAAAGTCAGTTACCTACAAGGGAGTACCCATACGACTGTCAGCTGATTTCTCAACAGAAACTTTGCAGGCCAGAAAGGAGTGGCAAGAAATATTCAAAGTGATGAATACCAAGAACCTACAACCAAGATTACTTTATCCAGCAAAGCTATCATTCAGAAGTGAAGGCCAGATAAAGAGCTTCACAGATAAGAAAAAGCTAAAGGAGTTCATCACCAACAAACCAGTATTATATGAAATGCTGAAAGGTATCCTTTGAGAAGAGGAAGAAGAAGAGAAAGGTAAAGATACAAATTATTAAGAGTAACTAAGGTAATAATCTGAACAATAAAGATTTAATTGAAAAAAAATAAAAATAACAAACCAACTAAAGATCAACAGAAAATATTCAAGAACTTAAAATATTAATATATTTATCTATAATAATAAAATTGTAATATGCAAATAAACCAAACGGCCAAACAGCAGAATAATCATATGAACAACTACATTATGATATGCATTGGTGCCAGGCCAGCCAAGGTGGGTGTGAAGCATTTGGTTGGGGGGCCTACCATTACTTCACAATCACTCTGGCAGAGGGAGGCCCAGGCCACCAGCCAGTGGGGTAAAAAATCAGGGTCTCTATGATTGCCCCAAAGAGGGAGGGGTGTGTGGTGGTGGATGCAGGTAATGCCAAGCCAAGATGGGTGCGGGTGGGCAGGGTTGGGGCTGCGAAGCAGCCGGGGCTGTGAAGGCCTACCATTGCACAAATTTCGTGCATTGGGTCTCTACTCTACACTAATAAAAGAGAAACATGGTAATTGATGTACGACCGCTACCCTTCCCATTGGCTAATCAGCGAGATATGCAAATTAACTGACAGCCAAGATGGCGGCCAGCATAAAGGCAGCTTGAAACTAACATGAGGCTTGCTTGCTTCAGTGACGGAGGAAACGAATGTTCCCCACCTGCAGCTGCAGGCCTCTGAGCCTGCAGTTTAAGAAACTATGTAACAAATACTGCTGGACTTCAGCCAGCAGGATCGCAACATTGTATGCAAAAGCCAGAAACCTACTTTCAGCAGCGGAGGCCTAAGAGCTGGA
This sequence comes from Myotis pilosus, assembly GCA_036010255.1. Lineage (NCBI taxonomy): Eukaryota > Metazoa > Chordata > Mammalia > Chiroptera > Vespertilionidae > Myotis > Myotis pilosus. Next base: position 1,982,218 of record JASKON010000044.1, read on the forward strand.
GCCAAGCATCAAGCTAAAGCTGGCCCAGAATAAAAGGAGCGGTTGGGAGCTTCAGTCATCCCCAGCCTGTAAACAGCCCTTAGCCCCTCACCCAGACTGGCCAGGGACCCGAGTGGGGAACCCCACCCTGAAGGGTGTGTGACCAGCTGCAGACATCCATCATCCCCTCACCCAGGCTGGCCAGGCACCCCACTGGGGACCCCCACCCTGATCCAGGACACCCTTCAGGGCAAACCAGCCGGCCCCCACCCGTGCACCAGGCCTCTACCCTATATACCAAAAGGGTAATATGCCTCCCAGCACCGGGATCAGCATGACAGGGGGTAGCGCCCAAACCCCCTGATCGCCCTGCGGCTCTGTGTGTGACAGGGTGCGGCACCCCAACCCCTCTCCCCCACCACGGGCCTTGCTCTGTGTGTGACGGGGTAGAGCCATGACCTCCCCATTGACCCTGCCCTGAGTGTGACAGTGGCAGCTCCCCAACCCCCTGATTGGCCCTGCTCTGTGTGTGACAGGAGACAGTGCCCCAACTCCCCTATCGGCCCTACTCTGTGAGTGACGGGGGGAGCAGGGGGCAGCGCCCCAACCCCCTGATTGGCCCTGCTCTGTGCGTGACAGGGGGTGGTGCTGCAACCTCCCCATTGACACTGCCTTGAGTGTGACAGGGGGTGGTGCCCCAACCCCCCAATCGGCCCTACACTGAGCATGACTGAGGGTGGCATCGCAACCTCCCGATCCTCCCTGCTCTGTGCATGACAGGGTGCGGCACCCCAACTCCCCAATCGACCCTGCTCTGAGCCCGACCAGGGGCTGCACCTAGGGATTGGGCCTGCCCTTTGCCACCCGGGAGTGGGCCTAAGCCAGCAGGTCGTTATCTTCCGAGGGGTCCCAGACTGCAAGAGGGCACAGGCCAGGCTGAGGGACCCCCTCTCCCTCCCAAGTGCACAAATTTTTGTGCACTGGGCCTCTACTATATGTATAATTCAAGTATTAAATATATTTATATTTTTAAAAATATTTTTATTGATTTCAGAGAGAAAAGGAGAGGGATAGAAACGTCAATGATGAGAGGGAATCACCGATTGACTGCCTCCTGCATGACCCGCACTGGGGATCCAGCATGCAATCGAGGTACATGCCCTTGACCAGAATCAAACCTGGACACTTCAGTCCACAGGACAATGCTCTATCCACTGAGCCAAACCAGCTAGTGCTATATATATATTTTTTGTAGTAACCTAATTTTTATTTACCTTTCAATGAAATAAATAGGCACATACTATTCACATTTATACTAGTGCCCTTGTGTGTTAACCACTCCAAACTTTTATAGCTGCATTAACAAAAACTGTATCCAGATAGATACATGATTAGTCACTCCATAGGAAAACCAATTATTTTATTAACTTTAAAATTATCATTTAACAAATAAGGTTGTCAGAGATTGGGTGATATAAATGGCAGATGATACAAGAGACATAGAATGTTTGTCTTTGTGTAAAGTGTGCAGGTTTCAAAGCATGAACTGTACACCTGGAGAGTCATACCAGGGAAAAAAAAACCAAGGTAAATAACAGAGCCTCAATATCCTGTTATAACTGAACTTATAAGAAACCTTCAACAAACCTCCAGATTACATCTATATTTCTAATTCCATCTTCTACAAACCCTATTCATATGTCATAGTAAAAAGAAGTTCATTAATAATTGAAGCACTTAAATAACTTTCAGGTTATCCACTGGATTTTTTCCATTACACTGTTCCTCCCAGCAGGGCCCATTTCTTCAAGTAAGTATAGGTGGACTAGTAGTTCAATTTATCAAAGTGAAATGATGAAAACTTCCATTAACATGGGCAATTCTCTGAACAAGGTGACTTCAACTTAATGGTTCTTTGCCTGACCACCTTTTAATAGATCTCTTTCTAATTTTGATCATCCATTTCACTCTCAGTTTGACAAACTGCTGCTCTACATAATGTCAAGAAGGACCCACAGAAAAGAGTGAGTGTGTTCCATGGACTGGCTGTGACTGGCCTCCTACAGGAATTCCATTGATTCCTACCCCACTTCCTTCCTGGTTTCCACCAGGTATAACTTGACCCAGTTTTGAAGCCCTCTAAAAACTTGCAGCTGGAATAGGTGCTCACACAGGCCTATTCAAATCCCACACTCCCTGGGCTGTGCAGGAAACTCCTGGAAAGAGAACAAGAGGAGATATGATGGAGATGAAGGGGGAGCTAGTCTCTCTTCAGTTCTGCTACTCTCCTTGGGGCAGAACTGGGGGAAGACTCACTTCCTCTTCTTTATTTCCCATGGCCCCGCTCTATCAGGACAGATTTTAGGGTGTGGTTGGAGAAAGGATTAGTGCAGTTGATCTTGATTTTGAGAAAGCCAGGACGATGGCCACAGCCCTGAGTAGCAAGTAGATGACGACGAGCAGGACCCAGAAGACATTCTCCAGGGAGGCCTTGCTGAAGAGGGTGGTGCTGGAAGCACAGTCACTGTCAAGGGCTGGTAAGATTTCTGAACATTGAGCTGTCTCTCCTGTGCTGCTCTGGCTGCTCTGAGTTCTAAACAATCTGATCCAACTCCTCCATGAGATCCTGGTATGACATGGAGAGCGCCTGCCAGATCATGGCCCTGACTGGAGCTATGTCACAGCAGAGCCCACTATGCCCCAAAGGGAGAACCTCAGAACCTCAGCCCTGGGATATACTGGCTTCTATAGGTACAAATGGTTAGATAGTCAGAGAGACCAGTATTGTGCATTGGGCATATGGGCCTTGCTTCCACTGTTGCTGGAAAATGCAGTTCTCAGTACAGGGGAACCTCTGTTCTGACACTTACTTCATTCTGGAAAGTTGTTTGAGAAGTGATTTGTTAAAAAATATATCAATATATTTCTTTTCCATTATAGATAATGTAAATTGGATGCAGCCCAGGCCATCTTGAAGGGGAGAGAGGCCTCTTCTAGGAACTCATCAGCACTGCCACCCAGACAGGCCTTGGACACTGCCCATCACCCAGCAGCCACCCCAACCAAAATCCTGCTGACCCACTCACAGATCCGCAGACCCTGGAACCTCCACTTCCAAAGGTGCACTGCCCCTGCAGAAGTAAGTACATCCCACCTCCCCAGTGGCAAGTTGGCCTCCAGGGCTCACCACTCCATAGGCAGCTCTTGGCAGACACTGTGAGCCCCACTGTACAGACAAGGGTGCACTGCCCTGCAGTAAAAATTATGAGTATGCAAATTAAGCCAAAAAAGATGGCCATTAAATTTGCATACTGGAGGTGGTGTGGGCAGCACCAGACGCCACCTGCAGGATTCGGGCCACAGATCAGGGACTGGGGAAGTGGAGTGGGCAGTGCCAGTTGCCACCTGGGAGGCAGAGCTGGTGATTGTCCCAGCCAGAGGCCTGGGGAGGGGCCCAGCCGGGGATGAAGGTGTTGAACTACAGAGGCAACACCTTTTCTCACTGCTCATTAGCTAAGCTCCTTGTATGCCACTGGTAGTACATACCAGTGGCAGTAAACTTTTCTTTTTTCTTAGTGACTTGGGTAATAAGAATCCAAGGAGGTGATGTAGGGTTTTTCCACCTCGCTCCTAGAGAAAAAAATGAAGGTCTGCTGCTGTAGGGGCTAAGAAATATCATATCCTGCCATAGCCTGTTTGGCTCATTGGATAGAGCCTCGGCCTGCCTACCACAGGGTCTGGGTTTAATTCTGACTTAAGGGCATGTACCTAGGTTGAAGGCTCTTCCCTGTTTGGGGCCCAGGTCAGGGCTCATGCATGAGGCAACCAATCAAAGTGTTCCTTTCACTTTGCTGTTTCTCTCTGTCTTTCCCTTTCTCTTCCACATTCTCTAAAAGTCAATGGAAACATATCCTCAGGTGAGGATAAAAAAATAATAAAGAAATGTCATATCCTATGAAAGACAAATCTTGAAAATACCTAAGGAAAGTTGTCATTTTTTCATGGTGAAGGGACTTGAGTCCATGTTGATGAAAACACCTTGGTGGTTGCAGTTACTGGCAGTGGCTGCAGCAGGGAGTGATGGGGCTGGTGCCTTCCCCTGATCACCTCCCACAAAGGGAGGCCAGATTGCAGCTTAGGCCCACTCCCCAAGGGGAGCAGGGAGCGGGCCTAACCCATCAGTAGGACATCCTCTGAAGGCTCCCCAGTATGTGAGGGGGGGCAGGCTGGGCTGAGGGACCCTTATCTCCCCAGTACATGAATTTCATGTGCCAGGCCCCTAGTCTCTATAATAATAAAAGAATAATGTTCTGATAAAACTGGACAGCAGGATGACTTTCTTGATGTCCTTCCAGAGGACATTCTGAATGCCGCCACAGCTGGGAGGGCTGAGGCAAGCCACTGCTCCTTGCACAAATTTCATATATCAGGCCTCTAGTTTAATATATAAACAACTACTTCTTTTCATCAATTTACCAACCACCACACAATAGCCTTAAATGAATCACTTTCAGCATTAGTTCCAGGGTGCAGCCTCTACATTTCTTCAGATATCTCTGCCTCCAACATGCTGTCACTGCCTAACTGCTTTTCATTTATCCAAATCAACAACAGTTTTCCAATCTTTTTTGAGCACTTTCAGAGCCTTAGCAATATAAGCACAATTGATGGCCTCTTTGTTTAAAATTATACGAGTCATCCACTTCACCAGAAAAAAAATCAAGCAAAAATCACACACATACACACACACTCAAAACAAAAACAGGAACATATTCCAAGCACAGCAAAATAATTCACATTCTCCCCTTTGTTTGTGGCCTGGCAGATGATTTTTTCATGCTAATGTATCAGCATGAAAGGATTGTCAAATATAGAACTGAAGTTTCTTTCAAAAACAAAGTTTGTTGTTTTTTTTTTATAAACAACTTGACCAAGAACCAAATTGTTTGAGTTGGGAGACATTTGAGAACTGAGGATTGGTTGTTTATTAAAAGATTTTTAACTCATAATTTTCATGTCTATTAAGATTTGTAGTACACAAATTTACATATCACCTATTTTAGAAATACAGATTAAGAAACTTGTTAAAATGTGAAATAGTTGAGAATTTCAGATTGGTGGTTACAAAATAGTCACAGGGTTGTAAAGTGCAGCATAGGAAATATAGTCAATAATATGCTAATAAATATGCATGGTGCTAGGTGGGTACCACTTTGTAAGTTATATAAATGCCTAATCATTATGCTGTACATCTGGCACTAATATAATATTGGATGCCACTGTAGTTGAAAAAAAAAGTCAGTAAGTATACAGCAGGTAAGAGAAAGAATGAGTATACAAATCTACACACAATGCTTAGAGATCCTGTTTGTACAATTTTACTGCTATGAATGTAGTATAAAATTTTGAAGTGGAATTACCAAGACTAACATAAAAAAAGAAAGAGAAATGGTAAAGTACACATACAGAATTCACAAATATATACTTAGTTTATATACATTTACTTTGCATATATTAAATTTTTTTGAAAGTATTTTCTCACCGAATACCACAAGAGATCATTTCTTTCACATAATAAAGATAAATTTAAAATACATAAACATTCATCTCACAGTGTGCATTCACTGCATAAAGTTTTATTTATCCAATATTTGTTTAGTATTCAAAGTTAAATATAATGACTTAAGATACCATAAAATGATTTAGGATACATAGAAAAACAGAATTGATTTTATTTTTTAAATAAATATTGTTGTAAGTATTACATATGTTCCTCTTTTCCCCCATTGCCCTCTCCAACCCTCATGTCCTCCCAAACCCTTACCACCTTACTGTCTGTGTCCATGGGTTATGCACATACACACATGAATTCATTGGTTGATCTCTCGCCTCTACTCCACCCTCCCCTGCCTTCCCTCTGAAGTTTGACAGTCTGATTGATGTCTCCATGCCTCTGGGTCTAGTTTTATTCATTCGTTTATGCTGTTCATTAGATTCCACATATGAGATCGTGTGATACTTATCTTTGACTGGCTTACTTTGCTTAGTATAATACTTTCTAGTTCCATCAATGCTGTTGCAAATGGTAAGAGAGTTCTTTCTTTCTTACGACTCTATAGTATTCCATTGTAGAGGTGTACTACAGTTTTTTAATCCATTCATCTGCTAATGGGCACTTAGGCTTTTTCCAAATCTTAGCTATTGTAAATTGCTCTGCTATGAACATAGTGTTGCAAATATCTTTCTGATGGGTGTTTCTGAATTCTTAGGCTATATTCTTAGAAACAGAGTCAATGGGTCAAATGGCATTTCCTTTTTTAATATTTTGAGGAAAGCCCAAACTGTTTTCCAGACTCTGCACCAGTCTTCATTCCCAACAGCAATGTATGAGGGTTCCCTATTCTCCACATCCTCACCAACATTTGTCATTTCTTGATTTATTGATGATAGCCATTCTGACATGTGTGAGGTGTATCTCATTGTTGTTGATTTGCATCTCTCTGATGACTAGTTACTTTAGACATTTTTTAAACATGTATCTTGTCCTTCTTAATGTCCATTTTGGAGAAGTGTCTATTTAGGCCCTTTGCCCATTTTTTTTTATAAAAGTGTACTGATTTTTTTCAGAGAAGAATGGAGAGGAATACAGAGTTAGAAACATCAGTGAGAGAGAAACAGTGATCAGCTGCCTCCTGCACACCCCTCACTGGGGATGAGCCCACAACTGAGGTATATGCCCTTGACTGGACTTGAACCTGGGACCCTTCAGTCCACAGGCCAATGCTCTATGCACGGAGGCAAACTGGCCAGGACCCATTGTCCATTTTTAAATTGGATTGTTTGTCTTACTTTGCTAAGTTGTATGAGTTCCCTGTAAATTTTGGAAGTTAATTCCTTACCGGAAGTATAATTGACAACTATGTTCTCCCAGGCAGTGGGCTTTTTTGTTATTTTCTTAACGGTTTCTTTTGCTGTGCAGAAGTTTTTTGTTTTTTGTGTTTTTTTTGTTTTTGGGGTGTTGTGTGTGTGTGTGTGTGTGTGTGTGTGTGTGTGTGTGTGTGTGTGTGTTTTGAGGTACTCCCTTTTGTTTATTTTCTCTTTAGTTTTCACTATCCAAGGAGATGTATCCATGAAGATATTGCTATAAGAGTTGTCTGAGATTTTGCTACCAATGGCTTCTTCTAGGATTTTTAAGGTTTCCTATCTTGCATGTAAGTATTTTATCTATTTCTAGTTTATTCTGGTGTATGGTTTAAGTTGGTGGTCTAATTTCATGTTTTTTGAGCCTATTTATTCAATTTTCCCAACAGGATTTATTAGAGACTGTCTTGACTCCATTGTATGCTCTTGCCTCCTTTGTCCAATATTAATTGAGCATATTTTCTTGGATGGAATTCTGGGTTCTCTGTTCTGTTCCTTTGGTCTATATGCCTGTTCTTGTGCCAGTAACAAGATACCGTTTTGAGTACAGCAACTTTGTAATAAAGCTCGAAATCTGGTATTGTGATCCCTCTAACTCTGTGCTCCTTTCTCAGATGGCTGTAGTAATTTGGGGTCTTTTTAAATTACATATACATTTTTGGAATATTTGTTCTAGGTCTCTGAAATAAGCCTTTGGTATTTTGATAGAGATTGCATTTAGTTTAGATATGGCTATTTTAATGATGTTGGTTTCACAAATCCATAAACACAGTGTATCTGTCCATTTGTTTATATCTTTCCCTATCTCTTTTTTCAACATACTATAGTTTTCTGAGTACAAGTCTATTATTTCCTTGGTAGATTTATCCCTAAATATCTCATTTGTTTTTTTGTGGCAATGGTAAATAGGGTTGTTTGGATGGTTTTTCTTTCTGAGCATTCATTATTGGTGTATAAGAATGCCATAATTTTCTGGGTATTAATTTTATGTCCTGCTATGTTGCTGAATTCACTTATTAAATCTAGTAGTCTTTTGATGGTGTCTTTAGGGTTTTCTATGTACAGTATTATGTTGTCTGCAAATAGTGACAGTTTTACTTCCTCATTTCCAATTTGGATGCCTTTTATTTCTTCTTCTTGTCTGATTGCTTCAGGTAGACTTTCTAGTACTTTGTTGAATAGGAGTGGTTAAGGTGGGCATCCCTCTCTTGTTCTTGTTCTTATAGGAAACTAATGGTCCAGTGCACGTATTTGTGCACATTGAAAGGAAATTTATTAGAAGAAATATTTTAATAGCAATACTGAATATAATAAAAGTGTCATCCAAATTCATGATCAACATGACAGGTGGAAACACACACATGTGCGATTGGTGTCGAGAGCTTTATATGTATCGCGCATGTGCTAGGCAACTTAACTTTTTTTAGATATAGAATAAACTTGTTAATTAGAGCTGCTTTCTAATTTGACTAAACTTTTTCCAGCGCAGTGAAGCACCCCAACTTCTCTTTCAGGTAATTGTCAACCACACAGCAGTGAATATCAATGTGAAGCACATTATTATTGTAGATCACGCATGGAGAACAAAGGGTAAAATATTTAACTGCAGCAGTGTTTGACTATATTGTGCACAGTGAGAAAACCTGAAGTCATTTTCAAGGTCCACCATTTCTTCATTCTTTTCAGTTGGATCCAGTTTCTAAGTTCTCTAAATCTCTGTTTTCCAGCTAATAAAAGAAAATAGGATTTCACTGAGTCTCCTATCTACCTACTCCAGCACTTCTGTGAGGAACCAATGAGAAGAGGCTCAGGAAAACATTTCACAGACATTTGGTTACAATGTAAAGTGTTTCCAAATTGGTATAAAGAAAGTCGTGTTCCTGAGCTGAAAAACTGCAAGGAGGCTAGCCGCTAGGGAGAGGAATCAGGTATTGCTGTGTGTTGTCATTATCCAGATGGAGGGAAGGATACTTAGCTTATTAGCCTTTTATATAGATAGATGATTTTAGTTTTTTGCCCATTGGTATGATGTTTGCTGTAGGGTTGTCATATAAGGATTTTATTATGTTGAGGCTATTGCAACTTTGCTGAGTTTTTACCAAAAACGGGTGTTCGATTTTGTTGAATGCTTTTTATACATCTACTAGAGGACTGGTGAATGAAATTCATACACAGGGCAGGAGTCCTCTCAGCCCAGCTTGCACCCTCTCTTATCTGGTACCTCAGAATCAAGTCTAAACTGGCAGTTCAGATATCCCTTTCATAATCTGGGACTACTGGCACCTAATTGCTCACCTGCCTGCCTGCCTGATCACTTCCAACTCCCCCCTCTGCCAGCCTGGTAACCCCTAACTGCCTCCATCAATGGCCTGGTCACCTCTTACCATCCCCCTGCTGCCCTGGTCACCCCTAACTGCCACCCCCGCCAGTCTGGTCGCCCCTCACTGCCCCTCTCTGCTGGCTCTCACAGCCCCCCGTGCTGGCCTAGTAACCCCCAATGGCTCCACCTGCTAGCCTGATTCCCCCACGCAGCGTGCTGCTCAGTCCTTTGGTCATCCCTCACTAATCCCCCTGCCAGCCTAGTCGCCCACACAACCTACTGCTCAGTAGTTTGGTCGTCCCTCACTAACACCCCTGTTGGCCTGGTCATCCCACACAGGCTGTTTGGTCATATATTCATTTGGTTGTTTTGGTTGTGATGGCCGCTTAGATTTTTATATATGTAGATTCATATGATTATATAGTTTTATCTTTCAATTTGTTTGTGTGATGTATCACATCTATTGATTTATGGATATCATACCAGCCTTGCATCCTTGGAATAAATCCCACTTTGTCATGGTGTGTGATCTTTCTAATGTATTGTTGGATTCAATTGATTAGAATTTGTTGCGGATTTTAGCATATATGTTCATCAGAAATATTGGCTAGTAGTTCTCTTTCTTTGTAGTTTCTGTGTCTGGTTTTGGAATTAGGGTATTGCTGGACTCAAAGAAATAGCTTGGAAATGTTCCTTCTTTCTGAATTTGTTTGAATACTTTGAGGAGGATAGATGCTTATTCTTCTAAGAATGTTTGGTAAAACTCCCCCTGTGAAGTTATACAGACCAGGGTCGTGGTTTTGCTGGGTATTTAAATTACTGCTTCTTTTTAATTAGTAGCTACCAGTCTATTCAGGTTTTCTGATTCTTTCTGTTTGAGTTTGGGAAGATTGTATTTTCATTTGGTTAAGGTTGTCCAATTTATTGGAGTACAGTTGTTCATAGTTTGTTTTTTTCTCAATCCTTTGTATGCTTGTGGGGTCTGATTTTGTTTATTTATGTCTTCTCTCTTTGCTTCTTGGTGAGCCTGTGGTTTATCAATCTCGATTATCCTTTCAAGAAACAGCCCTTGGTTCTATTGATCTTTTGTTTTTTGTGTGTGATTGTGTGTGTGTGTGTGTGTGTGTGTGTGTATCTTTGTAATTTATTTCTGCTCTGATCTTTACTATTTTCTTCCTCCTATTTACTCTAGGTTTTTCTTGTTGTTCTCTTCCAAATTCTTTAAGTTGCAGGTTAAATAATTTATTAACAAGTTTTCATGTTTTTTTAGGTAGGCCTGTAGTTCAATGAACTTCCCTCTCAGGACTGCTTTCGTTGTGTCTCATAGATTTTAGATTGCTGAGTTTTCCTTGTCAATTGTTTCCAGGATGCTTTTTATTTCTTCTATAATCTCCTTGGTACCTCATTTTTTGTTTAATAGTTTGATTGTTTATAATGTTTTTATTTTAGATGATTTCTAATTCCATGCCATTGTGATCTGAGAAGATGCTTGATATGATTTCAGTCTTCTTGAATTTGTAGAGACTTAGTCTGTGTCCTAACATAAGGTATATCTTTGAGAATATCCTGTGTGCACTTAAGAAGAATGTATGTCCTGTAGTTTTGAAGTGAATTATTCTGGTGCAATTAGTTGGATCTGATCTACTGAGTCGTTTAGGATTGCTGTTTCTTTGCTGAATTTCTTGTCCTGAGGATTTACTCAGTGGCATCAATGGAGTATTAAAGTCTCCTACTACGATTGTGTTCCTTTTGATCTCTCCCTAGATACCTTCCAGAAGTATTTGTATGTATTGGCACTCTCCTGTATTGCATTCATATATGTTTACCAGAGTTATATCCTCTTCTTGCAATTATCATTTTCGTATTATGAAGTGGCCTTCTTTACCTCTTGTTATGGCCATTACTTTGAGGTCTATTTTGACAGATCTAAGTTCTTCTTCTCAAGTTTTTTTCTTTTTCCATTTTCCTGAAGAAAATTTTTCCATGCCTTTACTTTGAGCTTGTGGGAATCCCTTGTTCTGAGGTGGGTCTCTTTGTAGACATTATATCTATGGTCATGTTTTCTTACCCATTCAGCCAACCTATGTTTTTTCATTGGAGCATTTAATTTATTGTAGTTTAAAGTTATTATTGCTAAGTCTTTGTTTATAGCTATATTTATTCTTTATGCTTCTGTTCCTTCTACCCTTTCTACTTCTTCTTTTTACAACAGTCCCTTTAGCACTTCTTGTAATGATATCTTATTGACAATAAACTCCCTTAAGCTTTTTTTTTTTTGTCTGTGTAGCTTCTTATTTCTCCCTTAGTTTTGAATTTTAGTCTTGCTGGATACAGTATTCTTGGATTTAGTCCCCTCTTTTGCATCACTTTGTATACTTCATTCCATTTACTTCTGGCCCAACATGTTCAGTTGAGAAATCAGTTGATAGTTGAATGAGATATCCCTTGTAGATATCATTTTGTCTTCCTCTTGTGGCCTTTAGATTTTATTTTGTCATTGATGTTTGCTAATTTAATTATGATGTATCTTGGTGTGGATATTTTGGGGTTCATCATACTTGGGACTCTCTGAGCTTCTTGGATTTGTGTGACTTCCCCAGTGTGGGTAGTGGTGAGGCTGGGATCCAGGTCACATAGCTCTTCCCTTCAAGACGGCATGGTTTCTATGCCAGAGCTGGCTGTCCAGGAGTGCTTCCAGCAGTAGCAGGGCTCCCAGTCCAGGAAAGCCCAGTTGGCCAGCCCCCTGACACTCCTGCAGAATCTCTCATTCACTCATACACACACACTACACACATTCATATACTCCCCTTTCACTCGCTCACTTACTCACACTCTGTCATTGCTCTTCTATTGGCTGCCATCTTTGAGGCAGTTTTCAAGAATTCATTTTAATTTCAGTTTTATGTCCACTTAATACCTATTTTTCTGCAAAACATTTTTTCAGCCTGAAAATGGGTTTTATAAATGTAGGTATTATTATTATAATAAATTTATAATCTCATTTTTATTATAATATTTGAAACTGTTTCTTCTGACTTTGTTGATCAAATAAATATTAAATGATCATTTTTTATTCCAAAAGAATAATTAGTTAATATTTTGATTGCTAAATATAAACATCCTATATTTTTACATGGATTTGTAAATGACGTCTGATAATGCCAAATGATATTTTTAGTAATAGATTATAATTTTACATTTATTTAATTCAAATTTTGCTATATGCATGAACACAGATAATATTACAGTGAAAGCTTGGGGGAGGTTGTGGGTGGGGAGGAGAAAATGGAGACATCTACCCCCTTACCCAGTCATTCTCTTGTTCACTCATTCATCCTTTTTATATAGTGATGATGAAATATATTGATATAGTGATCTATATCTAAAAAATACACCCCTCACAATTAAAAAATAAATCTAGACGTCCTAAGAGGTTTCAAGTGTTATTGTAGTTTGACTTGCATTTCTTAACATCTAGTGAAGTTAAGTATCTTTCATATATATCTGTATGTCATCTTGAAAGAAGTGTCTATTTAGGTATTCTGTCCATTTTAAAACTGGATTGTAAATTGGTGTTGAGTTTTATGAATTCTTTATATACTTTTCAACTTGAAAACTTTCTCAGAGCTGTTGTTTGCAAATATATTTCATTCAGTTTTCTTTAGTTCAAAGTTTCCTTTCTTGTGCAAAAGTTTAGTTTATGGAATCTTATTCATTTATTTTTGCCTTTTTTTTCCCTTGCCATTGGGCAGGAATTCATACTATTTTCTCTAAGATTTATGTTCATTTAAATTTGACGCCCAGGCTTTATTAATGGAACTTGAGAATATCATGCTAAACTAAGTAAGCCCTACAAAAAAGTAAATAACTAATGATTTAATTTATATGTGGAATATAAAATTGAAGAAAAACACAACTAAGAAAACAAAATTGACAGAGACCACAGTGTGGTGGTGACCAAAGTGAAGACGGGTGGGAGTTATGAAAGAGTAAAGTAGGGTATATACACAAGGCACTATACAGGTCACATATCATAAGAATGTACAGCTGAAACCAAAATATCCTTATTAAGCAATGTCACCCCAATGCATTTAATTTAAAAAGACAAAAAGAAACCTTTCTACATTTCATTAATTGTAGTACATACAGGACACTTCTACACTTTACACATTTCCTCAAATTGTTGCATCTTATGTAATTATAGTTCAAACAATATCATTAATGTGAAATTTACACAGGCCAATCTGCTTGTATAGGTGTATTTCATTCCATCAGCATGCAGATTCATGTAACAGCTACTATAATCAAAACACAAAGTCATATTCCTGAAGAATTTTGGAAAATTTTATGTGTGTATCCTTTCCAAGTACTTTATTCTTTTCAGTTTTTACTTTTGTTATCAAAAGACATGTTATATTTTCAAAAGAATTCTATAATAAGTTTCAGATCCAAAATCATTTTCCCACTTTATGGAAGAGTCCCCTTTCCCATATAATCTTACATATTATATGACAGAATAAGATGGATTCCAATTTATTGATATCAATTTTCTCTAAATTTCAGATGTACGTATTTATAATTTAATTTTGTTTTTGAAAATATTCACAGAAAATTAACTTTTAAAAATGTATTACAATCATGATTTAGAAATAAATGTTTCATGTCTTTTTAAAACTTCACTATGCTTTACCTTCCCTTTCAGGCAGGTCTTTTAGCTTAAAACAACCAAACTTACTTCTTTCCAAAGGCCATTCTCTCATAGTGAGAGTGATATATAGTTGAAATGTTAGTTGTGAAATGGCACCAAGAAACGCCTGGATAAATGACATATAGTTGAAAGCCTACCACTGTATGGAAGCACCATGAATTGAGTGAACAATCTCCCTCTCCATCAAAATACTTCTTCTTTTGCTGCTAATTTGAGACTCTTTTTTAACCTGATTAAGCCTTTTCAACAGTGTATGGTAATTTATAATGGTCTGCAGATACCTGTTCGAATGAAATCACACTCAAGATTAGTATTTGTCAGTGATAGATGTGTTAAAAATATTTGAAATGCCATTATAAGATGAATGTCTAATATGTAAAATTCTATTATTAACATAATAAAAACTAAATCATGTAATACAGTTTTCAATATTAACATTTATTTTAATTCTGTATCTATGATTTAATCTAAAATTAAAACATAAATACATTCTTATAAAAAATCAAACAATAAGCTAAATATCCCTTTGTTAACATACAATTGAATTTGCCTCCACAAAGTAAGTTACTACTTGTAGTTTGGGACATATTATTCCAATCTTATCCCAATGCATTTACATTATGAGCCTAAATCATTATATTTTTATCCTTAAAAATATTAAAGTTATTTTTCTAAAATAAAGGGATGTTCATACTTTGTTTGATAATTAAAATATTTTTTGACATTTTTAAATGTTTGTTCCAGGAAATGAATATGTCAGAGTTTAAGTTGCTTTCAAGGACTCAATACAATGAGTGCACTATTTTTATTTATTATTTTTGTATTTATGGGAGTTAGCTCATTTAGCATCCATTCTAACAGGTGAACTTTAAAAACAATTAAAACAAAGTAGTTGGAGATGCAAGATGTTGCCAAAGTAGGTAGATGTAATAATCCTTTTTTCTCAGGACCAAACTGGAATTAGAAGTAAAATAGAAACCATCAACTCAAATAACTCATTAAATACTTGCTGAATAGAAGTCTTATCAGAAATTTATAGAAAGAGGGACTTTTTGTTGAGGATCTTAGCATGACTTGATACCAGCCTTTCCATATATACCCCCAGGATCTCAGCTATCACTCCTGAGGGTTGACCCTGCACCCAAAAAACCAATAAAAATCAAGGCTCAATTACAGAGGAAGGGCTTACATAATTGACACAAAATATATTTCAGAAGCATTCAGTTCAGATGATCAGGGAGACTTTGCCACTAGGTTCCAGAATTTAGAAAGCTAAAAAATTAATTACCACTGAACAAGTATTGCAAGAAATGTTAAAAGGCCTTCTTGAAGAAAAAGAAGGAGAAGGAAGAGGAGGAAAAGAAAAAAGTAGATATATTTATAAAATATAAAATGGCAATAAATATGTACCTCTGAAAAATCACTATGCTAAAATATTCAACAAAATATTAGAAAATTGGATCCAGCAATACATTAAAAATATCATACACCATAACCAAGTGGGATTTATTTTATGGATGCAAGGCTGTTATGATATTCACAAGTCAATGAATGTGATAAACACATTAAAAAACTGAAAGACAGAAACAATATGATCAGATCTGTAGATGCAGAAAAGCATTTGACAAAATCCAACACCCATTTTTTATAAAATCTCTCAGCAAAGTGGAAATACAGCCAACATCATACTCGACAGGGAAAAAAAAATTAAAAATACGAATAAAACCAGGATGTCCACTTTCACCACTTTCATTCAGTGTAGTACTGGCAGTCCTAGCCATAGCCATCAGACAAGAAGAACAGAAAAATGGCATCCAAATTGAAAGGAGGAAGTAAAACTATCATTTTTCTCTGATGACATGATATTGTACATAAAGAAGCCTAAAGACTCCACCAAAGTACTACTAGATTTAATAAAGGAACTCAGAAATGTAGAAGGATACAAAATTAAAACCCAGAAATTGATGGCATTTTTATACACCAATAATGAATTCTCAGAAAGAGAAACTAAACAGTTCCATTTATCACAGCAACAAAAATTATGAAATACTTAGGAGTAAACTTAACCAAGGAGGTAAAAGACTAGTACTCAGAAAACTACAGGACATTGAAAAAAGAAATAGAGGAAGATATACACAAGGGAAGAATATATCATGTTCACTGATTGATAGAATTTACATGAATTGTCCATATTAACCAGTCTGTAGATTCAAAGCAATACCTATTAAGTTACCAAGAGTATATTTCACAGATCTAAAACAAATGCTTCAAAAATTTATATGGATCTAAAAAAGGACCCCGAATAGCTGCAGCAATGCTGTGAAAGAAGAACAAAGTTGGAAGGTCATAATACCAGATATAGAGTTACACTACAAAGCCACTGTAATCAAAAAAGCCTGGTATTGAAACCAAGAACACACATATAGATCAATAGAACAGAACAGAGACCCCATAAATCAACCCAACACATTATGCACAATTAAACTATGTATATTAAAGCCTAATATGCAAATCGTCCCCTTGAGAGTTCGACCAGGAGACCGGGAGTTCGATCGCTCACTGTTACATGTGCTGACCACAATGGGGAGGTGCGGAATGAAGGAAAGCCCTGGCCAGCAGCCAGTGAAGGGAGGTACCGGCCTGTGGTTGGCAGCAGGGGAAGGGAGGCCCTGGCCAGTGGAGGCCCTGATCGGTCCTGATCACTGGCCAGGTCCAGGGACCTTGCCTGTGCATGAATTTTGTGCACCAGGACTGTAGTATTTGATAAAGGAGGCAAGAGCATACAATGGAGTCAAGATAATCTCTTCGGTTGGAAAAATGGCGGCGGTATAAATGGACGGGTCCTGTGCCTTGTCCTGGAGCAGATAAGGGTGAGCAGCTGAAACAGGTAACATGCAGCCCGAATAGGCAGAGGATTTTCAGCTGAGAGACTGTCTGCAGCTAGGAAAGACCGAGAACCCCCAGGAAAAAAAAGGACGGTTGGAGACTGCGGCTGAAGCCTCTCGTGGTACGCCAGCTAAGCAGCGGAGACTGCGCCATCTTGGGGGGTTGTTGCCGGCATCCAGAGACCAGCTACTAACCTGGAAACAAGGGATCTCAAGCAGCGGGACTGCGTGAACTCAGACAAGCACTGCTTCTTCTCACCGAAAGGTTGGACATCCCCTAAAGGCACGGTTTGCAGTTCAGGTTGGAGGGAGGACCGAGCTCGCGCACGGGGCGGAACCTGCGCCCCACAGAGTCCGCAGCCGTTGGGACCAGCGTGACCCACGAGTGGGGAAGGGGCCCCACAGGGCTGCTGGCAGAAGGGAACGCTAAAAATGAGCCCATAGCTGGACTGGATATAAAGGAGCAGTCTTGGACTTTGCCAATCTGCTGGCTGCTTGGTACCAGGGGCGAGTGGGCGCGCGGAGACTGCGTGCAGACCTGGAAGGTGGAGGCTTGCAAATTTGCACAACTATCAGGCTCTTGTTACAGTTCCCCTTAGATCCGTGCATTTGATTATTAAATCCAGTGCATGGGATTCCCCAGATGGGGTCATTCGCAGAGCCTGTAGGGGAAAGTTCTTTTTGGGGAGCCTGGGAAACAGCGGGCAGTGGCAAGGAACCAGCTCTGGGCAGTGGTCTTTCCCAAATCAGTTCCAAATACCATAGAGAGAGAAAAAAAAAAACCCTACCGATAGAGAGGACTTATAGCCTCGGAGGTCAATCCAGACACACTGCCACCCAGAGGCAGAGCCACGAACTGTCTCTTCTGTGATCACAAATAAAGGCAGCCTGGTAAACAAATACAACCTGCCTTAAAATCAGGTCTGTGGTTTACTGCACGGAGGGACAGTGTATCCCAGGGAAGTTCAACACTCCCCTGAATGCCTGGCAGGACTAAGGCGTGCCAAAAAGAAGAGTGGAAGATCTGAAGCACCTTCACTTCCGAATATTTTTATATTTTTTTTAATTCTTTTTTCACCATTTCATTAAGAACCTATTTTATTTTATTTTTTTTTATTTTTTATTACAAAGGGTATTACATATGTGTCCATTTTTCCCCCGCCCTAGACAGTCCCCTAGCCTCCCCTATCCCCCAGTGTTTTATGTCCATTGGTTATGCTTATATGCATGCATACAAGTCCTTTGGTTGATCTCTTACCCCCTACCTCCCGCCCCCCAACCCTCCTCGGCCTTCCCGCTGCAGTTTGACAATCTGTTTGAGGCAGCTCTGCCTCTGTATCTATTATTGTTCAAAAGTTTATAAAGGTCTCAATTATCCATGAATGAGTGAGATCATGTGGTATTTTTCCTTCATTGACTGGCTTATTTCACTTAGCATAATGCTCTCCAGTTCCATCCATGCTGTTGCAAATGGTAAGAGTTCCTTCCTTTTTAGAGCAGCATAGCATTCCATCATGTAGATGTACCACATTTTTCTAATCCATTCAGCTACTGATGGGCACTTAGGCTGTTTCCAGATCTTAGCTATGGTGAATTGTGCTGCTATGAACATAGGGGTGCATATATCCTTTCTGATTGGTGTTTCTGGTTTCTTGGGATATATTCCTAGAAGTGGGATCACAGGGTCAAATGGGAGTTCCATTTGTAGTTTTTTGAGGAAACTCCATACTGTCTTCCATAGTGGCTGAACCAGTCTGCATTTCCACCAGCAGTGCACAAGTGTTCCTTTTTCTCCACATCCTCTCCAGCACTTGTCGTTTGTTGTTTTGTTGATGATAGCCAGTCTGACAGGTGTGAGATGGTACCTCATTGTTGTTTTGATTTGCATCTGTTGGATGATTAGTGACTTTGACCATGTTTTCATATGTCTCTTGGCTTTCTGAATGTCCTCTTTTGAAAGGTGTCTATTTAGGTCCTTTGCCCATTTTTTGATTGGATTGTTTATCTTCCTTTTGTTAAGTTGTGTGAGTTCCCTATAAATGTTGGAGATTAGGCCCTTATCAGATATGACATTGGCAAATATGTTTTCCCACCCAGTGGGTTTTCTCATTGTTTTGTTGATGGTTTCTTTTGCTGTGCAGAAGCTTTTTATTTTGATGTAGTCCCATTTGTTCATTTTCTCTTTAGTTTCAAGTGCTCTAGGAGCTGTATCAGTGAAGAAATTGCTTCGGCATATGTCTGAGATTTTGTTGCCTTTGGATTCTTCTAGAATTTTTATGGTTTCCTGACGTACATTTGAGTCCTTTATCTATTTTGAGTTTATTTTTGTGTATGGTGTAAAGAACCTATTTTATTATTTTTTTTATTTTTTTCATCACTTGATTTTACCATTTTAATTACTACATTTTTTAACCAGTATTATTGCTATCCTTTTACCATTTTTTCAAGTGTCATTTTATTTTTTATTTTTCTTTATTTTATTTTGGGATTAGTGGTCTACACTCTATTTTCTTCATTCCTTTAGCATCATTTCTCTCTATCTCACATTTACCCTTAAGCCAAAACTCTCTTCCTCACTTTTCCTCTTTTGTTGTCCTGTTTCTCTTACCATTTTCCTGCTTTGGATTTTCCCTATTCCTTCTTTCTACCCACTGTCTAAATTTCACCCTACTTATATATCTAATTTCCAATCCCTCACTCTAAATCCATATACACCTCTCTCTGATCTTTCTTCACTATCTTTTTTTTTTCTCTCTCTCTGTGTCGTTTTGCTAGTGTTTGCTTGATTTTGAGTATATTGGGGGTTTTTATGCTTGTGTGGGAAATTGTTTTGTTTTTCATTTTCATTTTTCTGTTTTGCTTTTTCTTTATCTGGTTATTTTTGTGCTTCTGTTTCCCTTGCCTCACTTGATATTGGTGTTTGTTTCTAGTTTGCATTAGTCTCCAGGGATCTGCTGCTGGCGTTCATTGAGATTGGTTGCAGTTCTCTTGGAGTTTTCTCCCCATACAGATAGCCTCTTCCCATCTCTATTTCATTCTCTTACTTTTTTTTGTCTCTTTTTTTCTTCTCTCCCTTTCCCCAATCTCATTCGGCACTCCTTTTTGTTTTGTATTTTTCTCTTTAATCTTTTTCTCTTTTCTCTTCTTTATCCCCTAATTCTCTTCGCTCGGGGGTCACCTTTATATGGGGTTATTAATATCGTGAATGCATTTAGTTCAGTGCCTTGTACGTTGTGCCTTGTTGTGTTGTATTTTGTGCCTTTGAATCAGCACAGCAGAGAGAGAACTACATAACCAAACACCTTGAGAAGAGAAATCATGGTGAAACAAAGAACCCACCAAATATGAAAGAAAAACAGGCATCACCAGAAAAGGAAGTGAACGAAATGGAGGCAATGGAGGCAAGCAACCTGTCAGAGAAAGAATTCAGAGACATGGCCATAAGGTGGATGAAAAGAATGGAAGACCAATTCAACAATATGTGTAGGAACCAAGAGGAAATGAAGAAGAACCAAGAGGAAATGAAGAGAAACCAAGAAGAAATGAAAAATGACATCACTGCCATAAAGAACTCAATGGAAAGCATAAACAGTAGACTAGAAGAAGCAGAGGACCTCATCAGGGAGGTAGAAGACAAGGTAGAAAAAAATACCCAAAGAGAACAGCTTCTAGGAAAAGAAAATTTAAAAAGAAGGAGGAGAGCCTAAGAGAACTCTGGGACAACGCTAAACGAAACAACATCCGAATAATAGGGGTGCCAGAAGGAGAGGAAACTGAGCAAGGAATAGAAAACCTGTTTGAAAAAATAGTAACAGAAAATTTCCCTGATATAGGGAGGACAAAACTCACACAAATCCAAGAAGCTCACAGAGTCCCAAACAAAATGAACCCAAAAAGACCAACACCAAGGCACATAATAATTAAAATGGCAAACACCAACGACAAAGCAAGAATCTTAAAAGCAGCCAGAGAGAGACAGAAAGTTACCTACAAAGGATCCCCCATCAGACTAGCGACCGATTTCTCAACAGAAACACATCAGGCAAGAAGGGAATGGAATGAAATATATAAAGTCATGCAAAGGAAGGGTCTGAATCCAAGAATACTGTACCCAGTGAGGTTATCAATCAAAATTGAGGGTCAAATCAGGAGCTTCACAGACAAAAACGGTCTACGGGAGTTTATTACAACCAAACCAGCAATGCAAGAAATGCTACAGGGTCTGCTGTAAATAGAAAAAACAGGAAACAAAGAAGGAATGCAGCGGTAAAGAACAAAAATGGTGACTAACAAGTTTCTATCAATAATAACTTTAAATGTAAATGGATTAAATTCCCCAGTCAAAAGGCATAGGGTAAATGAGTGGATAAGAAAACATGACCCATATATCTGCTGTCTACAGGAAACCCACCTCAGAAAAAAAGACGCACACAGACTGATGGTGAAGGGATGGAAAAAGGTTTTTCAGGCCAATGGAAGTGAAAAAAAAGCCGGGGTAGCAATACTTATATCTGACAAATTAGATCTCAAATTGAAGGACATAAAAAGAGATCAAGAAGGCCACTTCATAATACTAAAGGGAGCAGTCCACCAAGAAGAAATAATTCTGGTAAATATATATGCACCCAATATAGGAGCACCCAAATATGTAAGAAATCTTCTGGAGGAGATCAAAGGAGAGATTGACAGCAATACAATCATAGTAGGGGACCTTAACACCCATTGTCTCCACTGGACAAATCCTCTAAACAGAAACTCAGCAAAGAAACATCAATCCTAAATGACTCACTAGATCAGATGGAATTAATTGACATCTTCAGAACATTTCATCCCAAAGCCACAGAATATAGATTCTCCTCAGGTGCACATTTGTCATCTTCAAAGATAGACCATATATTGGGTCACAGACAAAGTCTCTTCAAATTCAAGAAAATTGAAATCATATCCAGCATCTTCTCAGACCACAAAGGCATAAAACTGGAAATCAACTACAACAAAAACAATCCAAAAAAATCAAACACATGGAGACTAAATAGCATGCTATTAAACAACGACTGGGTTACCAGTGAGATCAAAGAAGAAATAAAAAACATCATGGCAACAAATGATAATGAAAACACAACAATCCAAAACCTATGGGACACAGCAAAAGCAGTCCTGAGAGGGAAGATCATAGCTCTACAGGCCTACTGCAAGAAACAAGAAACAATGAGAATAAATGACCTAACTCTACAACTCGAAGAGTTAGAAAGAGAGCAACAAAAAAAGCCCACTGTAAGCAGAAGGAAGGAAATAACAAAGATCAGAGCGGAGATAAACGACATAGAGACCAAAAAAAAATACAAAAGATCAACAAAACTAAGAGCTGGTTCTTTGAAAGGATAAACAAGATTGATGAACCTCTAGCCAGGCTCACCAAGAAAAAAAGAGAGAGGACCCAAATAAACAAAATCAGAAATGAAAGAGGAGAAATAACAGACCCCATAGAAATACAAAGGATTGTTAGAAAGTACTATGAACAACTCTACTCCAACACACTAGACAACCTGGAGGAAATGGACATATACCTAGAAAAATACAACCTTCCAAAACTTAACCAGGAAGAATCTAAAAATCTCAATAGGTCAATAACTATGGAGGAAATCGAAGCAGTAATCAAAAAGCTTCCAGCAAACAAAAGCCCGGGGCCAGATGGCTTCACAGGGGAGTTTTACCAAACATTCAAGGAAGACCTAAAACCTATCCTCCTCAGACTATGTCAAAAGACCCAAGAGGAAGGAACACTTCCCAGCTCATTCTATGAAGCCAACATCACCCTAATTCCAAAACCAGATAAAGACAATACAATGAAACATCAATATCCCTCATGAACATAGATGCCAAAATCCTCAACAAAATCCTAGCAAATTGGATCCAGCAGTACATCAAAAAGATCATACACCATGACCAAGTAGGATTTATCCCAGGGATGCAAGGATGGTACAATATCCGCAAATCTATAAACGTGACACATCACATAAACAAATTGAGAGAAAAAAACCACATAGTCATATCAATTGATGTGGAAAAAGCATTTGACAAAATTCAACACCCTTTCTTGATAAAAACTCTTAGCAAGATAGGAATTGAGGGATCATGCCTCAACATAATAAAAGCCATATATGACAAACCCACAGCCAACATCATAATCAATGGGCAAAAACTAAAACCATTCCCCCTAAAAACAGGAACAAGACAGGGATGCCCCCTCTCACCACTCCTGTTCAACATAGTACTGGAAGTACTAGCCGTTGTGATCAGACACGAAGAAGAAATAAAAGGCATCCAGATTGGAAAAGAAGAAGTAAAACTGTCCTTATTTGCAGATGACATGACACTGTACATACAGAATCCTAAAGACTCCATTAATTCATTAATAAATGAATTCGGCAATGTACCAGGATAGAAAATTAATGCTAAGAAATCCATGGCATTTCTTTACACCAATAGTGAACTTACAGAAAGTGAAACTACAGAAGCAATCCCATTTACCATTGCACCAAAAAAATTAAAATACCTAGGAATAAACTTAACTAAGGAGGTAAAAGACTTATATGCTGAAAACTACAGGACACTGAAAAAAGAGATAGAGGAAGACATAAACAGATGGAAGAATATACCGTGTTCATGGATTGGTAGAATCAACATCATCAAAATGTCCACACTACCCAAAGCAATTTATAGATTCAATGCAATCCCCATTAAATTACCAACGGCATATTTCACAAATCTAGAACGAATGTTCCAAAAATTCATCTGGAATAAAAAAAGACCCGAATAGCTGCAGCAATCCTGAGAAAGAACAAAGTAGGTGGGATCTCAATACCAGATATCAAACTGTATTACAAAGCCACTGTTCTTAAAACAGCTTGGTACTGGCACAAGAACAGACATATAGATCAATGGAATAGAATAGAGACCCCAGAAATCGACCCAAACCACTATGCCCAATTAATATTTGACAAAGGAGGCAAGAGCATACAATGGAGTCAAGACAGTCTTTTCAATAAATGGTGTTGGGAACATTGGACAGATACATGCAAAAGGATGAAACTAGATCACCAACTCATACCATACACAAAAATAAATTCAAAATGGATAAAAGACTTAAAGGTAAGACGGGAAACCATAAAAATACTAGAGGAATCCACAGGCAGCAAAATCGCAAACATATGCCGAAGAAATTTCTTCTCTGATAATGCTCCTAGGGCAATGGAAACTAAAGAGAAAATAAACAAATGGGACTACATCAAAATAAAAAGCTTTTGCACAGCAAAGGAAACCATCAACAAAACAACAAGAAGACCCACCACATGGGAGAACATATTTGCCAATGATACCACCGATAAGGGTTTTATTTCCAACATTTACAGGGATCTCATGAAACTTAACAAAAGGAAGATAAACAATCCAATAAAAAAATGGGCAACGGACCTAGATAGACACTTTTCGAAAGAGGACATACAGAAGGCCGAAAGACATATGAAAACCTGCTCAAAGTCACTAATTATACGAGAGATGCAAATCAAAACGACAATGCATTATCATCTCACACCTGTCAGAATGGCTATCATCAACAAATCAACAAACAACAAGTGTTGGAGAGGATGTGGAGAAAAAGGAACCCTTCTGCACTGCTGGTGGGAATGCAGACTGGTGCAACCACTATGGAGAACAGTATGGAGCTACCTCAGAAGACTAAAAATGGAACTCCCATTTGACCCAGTGATCCCACTACTAGGAATATATCCCAAGAAACCAGAAACGCCAATCAGAAAGGATATATGCACCCCTATGTTCATAGCAGCACAATTCACCATAGCTAAGATTTGGAAACAGCCTAAGTGCCTATCAGCAGATGAGTGGATTAGAAAACTGTGGTACATATACACAATGGAATACTATGCTGTGGTAAAAAAAAAAAAAAGGAACTCTTGCCTTTTGCAACAGCATGGATGGAACTGGAGAGCATTATGCTAAGTGAAATAAGCCAGTCAGAGAAAGATAAATACCACATGATCTCACTCATTTGTGGATTATAGAGAACAACATAGACTGAGGAAAAGGGACAGACCCAAAGACTGAGAAACAGCGATCAGGCTATCAATCCCCAGAAGGAAAGTAGGGGAGGGTGAGGGTAAGGGGAAGAGATCAACCGAAGGACTTGTATACATGTATATAAGCCAAACCAATGGACATGGACAACAGGGGATGGGAGCATGAGTTTGTGTGTGGGGGAGGTTGGGGGTTAATGGGGGGATGAGGACACATTTGTAATACCTTAACTAATAATAAAAAACAGATTGTCAAACTGCAGCGGGAAGGCTGGGGAGGGTTGGGGGGGCGGGAGGTAGGGGGGGTAAGAGATCAACCAAAGGACTTGTATGCATGCATATAAGCATAACCAATGGACATAAGACACTGGGGGATAGGGGAGGCTAGGGGACTGTCTAGGGCAAGGGGGGGGGAATGGACACATATGTAATACCCTTTGTAATAAAAAATTAAAATAAAATAAAATAAAAATAAATAAATAAATATATTCATTATGAAAAAAAAAGATTTCAACATATGGCCCTGACTGGTTTGCTCAGTGGATAGAGCCTCGGGCCGAGGACTGAAAAGTCCCAGGTTCGATTCTGGTGGAGGGCATGTACCTTGGTTGCAGGCTGGATCTCCAGTAGGGTGCGTGCGGAAGGCAGCTGGTCGATGTTTCTCTCTCATGGATGTTTCTAACTCTATCTCTCTCCCTTCCTCTCTGTAAAAAATCAATAAAAATATATTTTTTAAAAAAAAGATAATCTCTTCAATAAGTGATGCTGGGAAAACTGGACAGATACATGAAAAAAAGTGAAACCAGCCTTTTGGTGATAGGGGATGCCGACTTGTTCTGACTGTTCCAGCTGACCAGGGGTGACCAGGGGGGTGTTAAAGGCCAGGGTTAGGGTTAGGCAGTGGGCAGCAGAGTGTAGGGATGAAGCAGAAGCTGATTCACAGTCACCCCTGACATCTCCGAGAGCCTGGAGTGGATGAACTTGAGGAGGCAGGGGGCTAGGAGAAAAAATACACAGATGAGAATCAGGGGCCCTATCATGGGTAGTACCCTGGTAGCTAAGTGGCTTTGGAATAAGCCGAAAGGAGAGTTGTTTTGGAAGTGTCTTGCATGTAGTTCTTCACTCAGCTTAGTCAGGGTCTGCATGTTTTGCTCCACTACTCTGGACTTGTTGATGTAGTAGCAGCATTCTTCCTGAAGGAATATGCACGTTCCTCCTTTTTCTGCAGTTGGAAGGTCTGAGGTGTGCTGGTAGGGCTACCGGGGCTACTGATGTCACTTGCCACTGTAGGAAAGCTAAAAGAGGTGGTAGTAGTCTCCAGGGATAACTGGAGCTTGTCATTAAAGTACTGAGCAGTGACCAGACTGTTCCCAAGGGCCCCCTGGTGAGGCCTACTGAGGCAGTGATACCCCTACCATGACAGGGAGGAAAGTGGCCCGGCGTGTCCGTGGGTGGGATGGAGGGAGCAGCCAGGCGAGCTCCAACTCTCCATACAAGGTTAGGTTGGGAACTACTGTGACCACAAAGCAAGGCCTGGGGTCAGAGGAGTTCATGCAGTTGCTTAAAAGAAGGTACCCGGGCTGGCCTTAATGAGACTGGCTGTCGTGTGGTTTTGGGTGCAGTTCCAAGTGACTTGTCCCCCAGTTACCGGATTACTGATCTGGTAGCATATCTGTGGGGGCAGGGTGGGCTCTGGAGTTTCAGGAAGCATCACGGACCTTGAACCTCCACACATAAGCGGGTAGGGGTGGGTGTAGGTTGCTCAGGGATGGGAGGAGGAGGAGGAGGAGGAGGAGAGCGACCAAGATGAACCTTAGTCGGGCCCAACACCTCACATCTATTGAAGTCATGCTGCTCTGAGGTCCTCTTGAGCCTGGAGAGGTGGTGCCATGACGGGTCGCCGAGCAGCTTAGCCTTGGTGGGGGCTGTGAGGATTACAGTGTGAGGTCCCATCCACCTAGGTTCCAAGGCTTGTCAATGTAGGTTCTTAAGGAGGACAGAGTCACCAGAATGAAGGGCTGGTCCTCGGGACTCCTGGTTGTTTGGCTCTGGATTGGGCAGAAACCTGTCCACGTGTTCTCGGAGCAGTTGCCTAATTAAAGGCACATATGGGAGATACATACCTAGGGGAGGAAGATCAGCAGGGAGATGGTGGTTGAGCAAGAAGGGTCTCCCATATAGTAGTTCAAAAAGGGCTTAAGAAGGTGGGGCTCCATAGTGTACCTGGATTTTGGTCAGCGCCATTGGCAGGAGGTCCAGCCAGGAGCTGCAAATTTCTAGAGAGAGTTTAGTTATGTGCTGGGCTGCATATCTGGTGCTTTGGCCAGGCGGGGCACGCTGTCCTAAAACACATAGATAGGAAGGTACTGATATCAGACCAGGCCTTGAGATATGGTCTCATGGTCCCTTCCCAGCATGCAGGCCTTCTTTCTCAGAAGGCCCGGAAGTCTCATTCCAAATTTGGGAGGTAAAGGACTGGAAAAAGTATAAGTAAAGAGAGTTTCCTCCATATTGGGGGCCCAGAATTTGAAAGACACATTTTTCTCTGGGCCTCCACAGAACTTAATAATAAAACATAACTCCTGTAGTCGGCACTGCAGTTCAGCCTCTGCTTCCACAGGGTGCTGTAACTGTAGTCACTGGCCAGCTTAATAAAGGCTCCTAAATCTTGATCTGAGTCCTTGGTAGTTGTCTCCGTGGGTCGCGCCATTACAGTTAGATGGTCCAATTCGTTGCAATTTAGTGGCTATGGTGAGGGTTCGAGCCAGTGACAGATAAATCCAGCAGGATGTAGAGGAGGAGGGATTGATGTTAGAGAGTAGATGGAAAGTTGTGTTGATGAGGGTGGGCATAGGAGTAGGTCCAGGGTTCGTAAATAGAGAGTGACACTAGAGGATTTCCCATCCCAGACAGTAGAATTGATGACTTCCTCGTCATTCCATGTCCGTTTCACCTGAAAATATTAAAAACATGAGCATTTCTGGAGGTAAGGGCCTGTGAGGAATGATGGGTCATCAGGTCCTGGATGGTGTTGCTGAATATTCTTCAGGGATGGTAGGAGGCATTTGGTGAGCCTGAGAGAGGTAGGCATTGCAGTGAAAGTGGGAAGGAATGTTAGAATGCGCTGTTATCCAAGGGAAAAGAGAAAGGGATGGAGAGGTGGAAGCCAGGGACCTGGAGGCTGGAGAAAAGGCAGGGGGAGGGAAGGAGCAGTTGCACAGCCTGTTCCCAGGCCACTAACCACTTGGATTTTAAAGCTGCTGCAGTTTTCCTAGAGATAATAATCTCAGTTTCTGATAATAGCCGGACTGTTAGATAAACCTGTACATTCAAGGACGTTTCCTTTGGTAAGGGTGGAGAGGGATGGGGCGAGAAGATGCCGAGGTGAGAGCAGTTTTCAGTTCAGAGGAGGGGACAGTTGTGGAGGAGATAAGGAGATAAGGCATTCATAGTAAAGGCTGAGATAGGCAACTGTGGTCTGGGACAACAGGGTCCCATAAGGGGATCATGGCCGTGGAGGATCGGCATCCCTGTAAAGGGAGGGGACCAGGAGTGGAAGGAGCAAGGAAACTGAAGGGCTCCGAGTGAGCTGCAGAGTGGCTGCTAACTTGGTGAGAATATTGTGTCCTAAAAGGGGCACAGGGCATGATAACATGACTAAGAACGAGTAGTTTATAGGGCTCTAATCAAGGAGGCAGGGAAGGCATGCGGTGGCCAGCAGGCAGGTGGATTTGCCGTCAATACCCATGACTGAGATCGTGGAAGAAGAAAGGGCCCTAAAAAGGAGGGCAGGACAGAAAAGGTAGCCCCTGTGTCGACCAGGAAGGTGGCCCACTACCTTCAGTGCAGCCTTGGGCTCAGCGAGGGTGGGGGCCATCGAAGCTGGGCTTCTTCAGTCTTCAGCCAGTCCCAGCATGGCCAGCGGTTTGTCATGACCTGGAAGGGCAGCCCCTCCATGCTGAGGAGCAGAGGGCCTGCCATTTTTCCAGGGGCAGTCACTCTTCCAGTGGCCACTTTGGCAGCAAATTGAGCAGGGCTTGGTTGGAGCTCAGGGTCAGGGGGCACTGCTTTGCCCATTGGCCTTCATTTTCTCATTTGAAGCATTCTCCAGGTGGCGTTCCTTTCATTGCACCCCCATCGTGCACAGCCCCCTTGGGGCCATGGCGGCTGCCATTGACCGCAGGGCCACAACCAAGGCATGAGTCTGCAGGTCTACCTTCTGTTGAAGGCGGGCAGTAAAATGTTAAAGGCCATTTTCACTAGATCTCCTACCTGGGGCTGAGGGCTATTAAGGACCTTAAAGGTCAGGTTAAGTTTACGGTAAAGGTGGTCAGGTCAGTGGAAAAGGACCTGAGATGCCTCTCAATCTGTGAGGCTGGACATAGAGAGTGGGGGCATAGATTCAGAATATGCCCTCAGTCCCTGCTGCCTCCCTCAGGGGTAGAATGGACACAGAAATAGCTCACATTCTCAGGATTTGGGCTCTCAGGGATAGGGGAGAAGGCAGCTTCTGGTTAAGACGGTCTGAAGAGAAAGAGACAAGGCGTTTTTTTTAATTTAAGGAAGATCAAAGTGAGAGAGAATGTCTACCCGGATAAAATCCTTCCCAGCTGCAACCTCTCTAAAAGGGAACTGGCTGTCCCCCTGTGAATTTAATTGCTGGAGATTTAGTGGAGAGCGCATGGGGTGAGGTGGGCAGTTAGAATGAACACAAGCACACAGGAGGAGGTGGGCAAGGCAGAGGGGAGGAGGATCCTACGAATAACTGGGGAAGCAGGCGGGAGTGGGTCTGTGGTTAGTCACCTGGTCTTGAGTTTCAGGCTCCTGTGGCGGCAGCAACCTGTGGCTGTGGGCGGAAAGCAGGGAGGGTCAGCACAAAGAGGAGTAGGCATTGCTGGAGGGGGATAGTGGAGGGAGGAGGAGAGGAGGCACACGGACCCAACCCCAGCCCAGGGGATCGCTTCTCAATGGCGGGTAGGCAGGCGGATGCATCGCCCGCCCGCCCCTGAGGACGAGGGTGCAGCACGCAAGTGGCAGCATCATACAGGGGATGGGGTTGTCGTCTTGTGGTTTGAGTTTCTGATTCCCGCAGCAACCGCAGTGGGCGAAAGAGAGGAGGTGGGGTCAATAGGTAATGGTGGAAGACGTTGCTTGAGGAGGGAGGAGAAAAGGGTGTGGATGGATAGGGGGACTAGGCTGGAAGGGGAATGGGCGGCTTTTGCCGGGGAGTTGGCGGTGGTCTACCACGGAGGAAGGGTGTGAGGATGAGGGGACAATGGAGGTGCCATCGTCGCCGCCCCCCCCCAAACACCCCCCCCCACACGCACACCACACACACCGCATGGTTCGGCCACAACCCAAGGGGAGGAGGGAGGACAGGGCGAGGAGAGGAGGCAGAAGGAACTTTGGGGGGAGGGACGGGGATGCAGGCGGGGTGGAGAGAGAGAGAGAGATAGAGACTTGGGCATATTTCCCGGTTCACTGGCAGAAATTACTGAGATTAGGTAAGGATGGTAAAGTCAAGGTCCCATTTTCATACTGAGGCCATGCTACTTACAGAAATAGGACGCAGGTCGGGGTAGGCCTAGGGTTTAGCCAGATCCGCGAGCAGGCGCCCTAGAGGTGTGCTCAGGTCAGGTCAGGAATTCGGATTCCCCCGTGCTCAATACCTGTTGCCTAGTAGCAGGAACTGAAGGACAGCGTCCTAGCCTTTTGACCCTAGCTACGGACAGACAGAGGAACAGAGGGAAATAGGGACATCTCCACTACCTCCCAAGGTCCGGAGAAACCTTCCTGGAAGGGTCCGAAAAAGGCAATCTCTAACGCGCCCCGTTTTATGGACAGAGACGCGGGCCACATGGGACCAGCACCGGGGTGGGGTGGGACTCGCTGCTAATGTTGCCAAAAGGGAAAGGTTGCCAAGATGAAGAAATGAGGTCCTGATGGGTCCTGGGCCATGAGGAGGGAGAGGTGGGGACCCTGAGCTGTGGAGGGACAGCCAAATGGGGCGGTCACACCACCTGGTTTCAGCACCAAATGTTAGGTTAGGTGGCTCAGGAGGCAGCGTAGGAAATAGAGTTGATCAGAAAAGGAAGAAAGGAAAGGTTTTATTCTTGTCCCCGGTCGACCCATGAACCCCAAAGACAGGGCCAGTGGATTCGCCAACAGAGAAGGCGGCGCTTTTTTTTTTTTACTGTGGTTGGGTGAGGGGCAGGACATGAGCTGAGGTATTCAGCTGAGGAAGATTCTGCTGTAGGGGGTGAGTAGGGTATTCAGGAAGGAATCAGTATCTGTGTGGGGATCATGTGGATTAAGGGAGAAGCCAGTATCTGTGTCTGGTACACTGATCTATTAGAAATGTCAGGGAGGGTCCATTATCTCATCAGACATCTGCATGTATCTGATCCTGGGCTCTCTCCGACCGAACAAAAACCATCGGCAGAAAAATCTCAAACATCTTCTGTAACTATATGTTTGTGAATACATCTCCTAGGGCAAAGAAAATTAAGAAGAAACAAATGGAACTACCTCAAAATGAAAAGCTTTTGCACAGCAAAAGAAACCATCAAAAAAATGAAAAGGGAGCCACTGTACGAGAGGACATATTTGGGAGTGATACATCTGATAAAGGATTACTATCCAAAATATATAAGGAACTTATACAACTTAACAAAAAAGAAGAGAAACCATCCAATTAAAAAATGGTCAAATGACCTAAATAGATACTTCTCCAAAGTGGACATATATATTGCCCAGAGACATAAAAATGCTCAAATTGACTAATCATCAGAGAGAAACAAATTAAAATGACAATGAGGAATCACTTCACATCTATCAGAATGGGTATCAACAACAAATCAATAAATAGCAAGTGTTGGTGAGGATGTGGAGAAAAGGGAACCCTCATATGCTGCTGGTGGGAATTCAGACTGGTGCAGCCATTAAGGAAAACAGTATGGGGGTTCCTAAAATATTAAATATGGATCTGCCATTCAACCAAGTGTTCCCTCTTCTAGGAAAATATCCTAAGAAACCTGAAACACCAATCAGAAAGAATGTATGCATCTCTCTGTTCATAGCAGCATAATTTATAATAACTAAGATCTGGTAAAAGCCCAAGTGCCCTTCAGTAGATGAGTGGGGGGAAAAGACTTCTAAACAAAGGCTATAATAAGAGACAAAGTAGGATGCTACATAATGATAAAGAGGCATTCCAACTAGAAATTATAACCCTTATAAATATTTACACCTAACATAAGAGCATGTAAAAATATTAAAATTTTTGAGACCAATAAAGGGTGAAATAAATAGTAATACAATTATATGAAAAATTGTATCAATACATTAATGTCAATAGTTAGCTTCTCCAGAAAGAAAATGAAAAACAAAAGTGACTTTAATTGACACTCTAGGTGAGATGACTTTATGGTGTATCATACCTGTAGGCTACCTAAAATTATCTATAAATTTAATGAAATTTATATCCTAATATATAAAAACCGAGGGTTCCTAACAACTGAATGAAGGACTGGTCCATCACCAGGCCTCAGGCTCCATGGATCATGGGATGGCGAACTAGGAACCAGGGTATCTTGGTCTCCAATGAATCCGTGGCAACAGCAACAGGTGAGCGGACAGAAGGCAGACTGCTTGGCTCACAGTGATCAGGAGATGATTAACAGAGAACCAGAGTGAGTGGCATGAGGACTGGTGAGCTACTGGAAGGCAGGCCTCCTGGTCCTTAAACTTCAATCAATTGGTGGTGGAGGTGGGACAGAACTGGGGACTGGCTTCCTTAGTAGATCTGTAGATTCTATCTCCAGAGATCAGACCAGACATCAACAGAAGAGCAACTCAGGCATGAACCTGACAGTGCTGCCGGCCTCCTGGAACTTGGTGACATGCAGTGAGGCTGCGTCCCTTCCCTTGGATTGGCTCCCTTAGTAGTCCTGCAGGTTGAATCTGAAGAGGACAGGACAGGCACCCACGGTTCAGTGCTGCCTGCATGATCCCAACAACTCTAACAGCCTCCTGGAACTCAGTCTTAGGCACTGTATCTGCTTCCCTGCCTAGATCCTCCGCAGGAAGACGGGATACCTTCAGCAGTGCCAGGGGTGACCCATGGTGAATGACTGCTCTCCCTGTGCTTCCTCCAGGTCACTTGAGCCTGCCCACCTGCCCCAGCTACACATGAAGTGTGATCACTACAAACTGAAGGAATGTAGTCAAGAAAAAAACCGGTGACCAAGAGAATGCTACAGTCAATGTCCAGAGTACAGCTCAGAGGAACACAGAGAAGGGTGAATTCCAAAACTTGGCTGATGCCAGGATATTTCTGAGTGACTGCCTGGCGTGTGACAGATGTGTGACCACTGAGGAAAGAGTCCAAGTTTATCCACCAAACACCAAGGACTTCTGTGTTCTGAACCTTAATAAAAAATGTGATACCTCAAAGCACAAGGTGCTGGCAACGTCCGTGTGTCCTCAGTCTCTGCCTTACTTTGCTGCTAAATTCAGCCTCAGTGTCACTGATACATCCAGAAGGCCCTGCAGCTTCCTCAAAACCTTTTGGGCTCACTGTCTTTGATGTGAGGATAGCTGCGGACTTCAGTATCCTGGAGAGTCAGAAGGAATCTGTGCGTCAGTACTGCCAGCACCGTGAGGAAGAGCCCTGCCTACGCATGCTGAGCTCTGCCTGCCCTGGCTGGGACCCATATGTAGAATGTGTGCTGGGTCACCCCATTACTCCCACCTCTGAATGGTCAAGTCTCCCCAGAAAATCATAGGCTCTCTGGTGAAGGATTCCTTCACCAGATGGCAGAAACTGTACCCAGACAAGATTTTCCACGTCATTGTGGTCTCGTGTTATGACAAGAAACTGGAGGAACTTTGAGAAGATGTTCCCACAGCTTTACATAGTTCCCAGGGTGCTGACTGTGTATTAACCTTGGGTGAAATTGTCCAGATAATGGAGCAGTGTGACCTCTCCTTGAATGATGCCGCCATGGACACACTGTGTGGAGACATGAAGGAGAAAGAGGTGAGGATCCAAGAGAGTGCCAGCTCCGATGGTTACCTGGCACACATCTTCAGGCACATGGCCAAAGTGCTGTTCAATGAGGCCGTGGGAGTGCTCACCTACCCCACCCTGAGGAACAAGACTTCCAGGAAGTCACCTTGAAAGGGATGGAGAGGTTCTGTGACACTTTGAGGTTGCTTACGGCTTTCAATACATCCAGAAGTGGTCCTGAAACTGTAGAGGCCAAGTTCCCCTGCCACTTCATGGAGGTCCTGGACTGCACAGCCTATGCCTAAGCTGCAGGGGCCAGGCCCAGGTGGATTACGGGTGGGCAGATAGGGCCCAGCTGTGGCAGATGGAAGGCATCTACGCTGCCATCCAGGCGTGGCCCCCGGAGACTAGTGCCCATGTGCAGGAGCTGTACCAGGAGTGGCTGGGGCAGGGAGGCGACTCCTCCTGGGCCCAAGCAGCCCTACACACTGCCTAGCAGGGCCCAGAGCAGCCTTTCAGGACATCAAATGGTAGAGGTCCAGCAGATGCCTGGCCTGCAGGCCACATGAAGGGAAGGCTTGGCATCTCTGTCATCGCTTTGGTTTTCATAATTCTCTGCTCCCATCTGTCGGCTCCCTCCCTCTGAGTGGCTCTGTCGTCATCACATGGGTGCAACTGGAATATTGTATCTTGAGAGGATTGTCCCAATGTATGTATCCTTTTATCCGATGATGAAAAATTCCCAAAGAACAAGAAAGGAGACAGACTACGTTCCTCTAGACTTATAAAAAACCCTGGAAGTGTCCTGTGAAGAGCTGAGACTTCATTCTGTCTCTGTGCCTCAGAGAGATTGGATAAGGAAAGAACCCGGTTTGGCCCTGAATTTACCCACTTATGTTACTCTTGAAGGTGTCTTTGCCACAATGTGAATAAACTGCCACCTTTTGGAATAGGCGCTCATACGAAATCTGCATTTCCAACTTTTCTTGAAACAGATATATGTTCTGCAGCTGTGGCCACTGTCCTGAGATCAGGTCTTGTGGCTGGGAATCAGTTGACACTAGAGAGGAGGCCTCCCTGCCCCCGCCACCCCATGCACTTTTACATTCAGGGATTGAGCTGAACTCACTTTGCAGGAGTCCTGGCAAGGGGGACAGGTGTCACAGATGGAAGGATGGAGAATGAATAGGCAGACACCCTGCTTGGTCTCTGCCTGGATGGGGTCAGGCTGATGAAGGCCAGCCAGCACGCACCAAAATTGGGTGAGATAGCGTCCTCTGTGTCCACCTCTGATCATGAGGACCTGGCCACTCCCTGAAGTTCCGGGCATCCTTCTGTGTTCCAGAACAGTGCACTGTGCCCTCACATGCTGCTCACCCAAAGTGAGAAGGAAGAGAGCAGTTGGCCCATAGACAACTGCACAGAAAGGTAGGGCTCATGGCTGGTGAGTACACTGGCATGGCAGGAGCCTCTCCTGCCTCCATAGCAGTGTTAAGGAGCAGCAAGCTGAGTCGTAAAGAGCAGTGAGCAAACAGGTGGTAAGAAGCAAGGGGTCCCGGACTGTGAGAGGAATTTCCAACTGTTGGCTCACTCCCCGTGCATGAATTTTGTGCACCAGGCCTCTAGTGAAAATATAAAAGTCATATTTCACAGAACTAGAAAAATATTCTAACAGTTTATATGGAGGAAGAAAATGGCAGCCGAATAGCAGATGTGTCATGCACCTCATCCCAAGCCAGACTGGAAAAACAAATAAATCAGAGAATATCCACCCAAATGAACAAACTAAACAACTGAGGAGATCATTTACAAGAAAGGAAGGGCACAGGTTTCTGGGGAAAGGTAAGAAGGAAATCTAGGCTTGAGGGGAACACCCAGTCACAGGGTCAAGAGGGTGAGAAGAAAGGTGAAAGCTGCATTGCACCAAAGCCTTGTTGCTTGATGACAGGTGTAATACCCAACTGAGAAAAGGAGAAGCCACAGGGCTGCTGTGAAATATACACCTAAGACCCCAGCTGATGGCGGGGTTTAGGGGGGGAGAGGGCGGGTCGGGGCGGGGGCGGGGAGCTGCACTCCTGAAGGCAGCCTGAAAGCAGCTTAAGAAGCATGGTGCTTGGGGAAGAGAAACCCACAATTTTGTGGTTGTTTTGCTTTAGTTTGGTCTTTACTTTTATTCACTAAATATCGAACACTAGACTTTTCAAGGCGTCTGTGAAGTGAAGGCACAGACTTGATGAGACTGAGAAGAGGCTGTGGAGGGCGGCAGGACAGGGTGTTGTGCTCAGGGCTCCAACAACCTTCCAAACATAAGTGGCCATTTCTCTCCTGTGAGCCAACCCCTCCAGTAGCCTGAAGAGAGGTAATATAGCCTGCCACACCCTGCCTGCATTTTGAGCTATAGAAAGGAAACAGAGGATCTGAATAGCCCCAAAGATCCCTCAGTGGCTGCTTTGGAAGAGCGGCCAGTCTGCCCATGTATTGTAGGAACCAGACTGATAAAAACTCCAAGTTGCCAGCCAATGCCTCTGGTCTCCATACAAGGATCTCTGATCAACCAGAGACAAAGTAATATTTTGCATCAATGAGGAGGAGTAGGTCTAGGTCAGGAAAAAAAACATCCATCTGATTTCTAGTAAGTGAGACAGCACCCCCGCCCCACCCCACTCCCACCACCACCTAAAGCCCTGTCAGAAAC
The DNA here is from genome assembly GCA_036010255.1 of Myotis pilosus. Lineage (NCBI taxonomy): Eukaryota > Metazoa > Chordata > Mammalia > Chiroptera > Vespertilionidae > Myotis > Myotis pilosus. Next base: position 2,018,829 of record JASKON010000044.1, read on the forward strand.
AGAAGTTTGAGTGATTAAGATTGACAGCTGGCAGACAGGCAGGAAGATTGGTCCTGCCTGCTTGCAGCCAAGGCCTGTGCAGACAGACACAGAGAAAGAAAGAAAGAAAGAAAGAAAGAAAGAAAGAAAGAAAGAAAGAAAGAAAGAAAGAAAGAAAGAAAGGAAGGAAGGAAGGAAGGAAGGAAGGAAGGAAGGAAGGAAGGAAGGAAGGAAGGAAGGAAGGAAGAAAGAAAGAAAGAAAGAAAGAAAGAAAGAAAGAAAGAAAGAAAGAAAGAAAGAAAGAAAGAAAGGTAATGGGGAAGGGGAAAAGGAACACAGGCATAAAGTATAAAAATTGCAAGTAACAAAAAATATGAATAATAACCTTAAATGTGAATGGGTTAAATACTCCAATCAAAAGACACAGGGTAGCTTAATGGATAACAACACATGGCTCCTACATATTCTGTCTACAAGAGACCCACCTCAGAACAAGGGACTCAAACAAATGGAAAGTGAAGGAATGGAAAAAAATTTCAGGCAAGTGAAAATATATAAAGTGGAGTAGCAATACATATATCTGAAAAAATAGACCTCAAAGTGAAGGCCATAGTGAGAGATAAGGAAGGCCATTTCATAAGACTAAAGACATCGTTTCAACAAGAGGATATAACTCTGGTAAACATATGTGCACACAATATAGGAGCACCCAAATGCATCAAAATTTTTCTGGAAGCTATCAAGCAATACAATCATATTAGGAGAATTTAAAACCCCATTGACACCACAGGTTGAATCCTCTAGACAAAAAATCAACAAAGAAACAGCAATCATAACTGCCTCACTAGATCTAATGGAATTAATTGACATCTTCAGAACATTTCATCCAAAAGTTGCAAAATATACATTCTTCTCAAGTGCACATGGGAAATTTTCAAAGAGAGACCACATGTTAGCACATAGGCAAGTCTCTACAAATTCAGGAAGATTTAAATCAGATCAAGCATCTTTTCAGATCACAATGGCATAATATTAGAAATCAAACTACAATAAAAATAATCAAAGACAAACATATGAAGGCTAAATAGCATGCTATTAAACAATAAATGGGTTACCTAAGTGATCAAAAGAGAAATAATAAAAAAAAAAATCCTGGAAACAAATGACAATGAAAATACAATGCTCCAAGATCTTTCTGACACAATGAAAGCAGCCCTGAGAGGGAAGTTCATGGCACTACAGACCTACCTCAAAAAACAAGAAACGGAGGAGAAAATGGCAGAGGTTTAGAGGGACGTGTCGATGCCTTGTCCTGGAGCAGATAAGGGTGGGCAGCTGAAATGGGTGGCATGCAGCCCGAATAAGCGGAGGAGATTCAGCTGAGAGAAAGTCTGAAGCTAGGAAGGACAGAGGACTCCTAGAAAAAGGGAATGGTTGGAGGCTGAGGCTGAGACCTCTCCAGGTGCGCCAGCTCAGCCACGGAGACCGTGCCATCTTGGGTGGCTGTCACCGGCATCCAGAGACTGCTACTAACCCAGCAACAAAGGCTCTCAAGCAGTGTGACTGCCTGAACTCAGAGGAGCCCTGCTTCTCCCCACAGAAAGGTTAGACTTCCCCCAAAGGTGCGGTTTGCAGTTTAGGTTGGAGAGTGGAATGTGCGCACAGGGGGGTGGGGACTCTGTGCTCCACAAAGACTGCAGCCGTTGGAGTCAGCGTGACCCACGAGTGTGGAAGGGCTCCCCCAGGGCTGCTGGCAGAAGGGAATGCTATAAATAAGCCCACAGTTGGACTGGACACAAACAGGCAGCCTCAGAGTACACCAGTGTGCCGGCTACTCGGTGCCAGGAGCCAGAGCGCACGCAGAGACTTCGCGCAGATCTGGAAGGTGGAGCCTTGCAAGTTCCCACAACTTCCCAGGCTCTTAAATCTGTGCGTTTGATTGTTGAACCCAGTGCATGGGATTACCCAGTTGGGGTCAGTCGCAGAGCTTGTAAGGGAAGGCTGTTTTTGGGGAGCCTGGGAAACAGAGCGGTGAGTGACTGCTGGGGAACCAGCTCTGGGCGGAGGACATTCCCAAACCAGTTCCAGTACAATAGAAAACACCTGGTCAGAGAGGTCTTATACCCTCAGAGGTCAATCCCAACGCACTGCCACCCAGAGGCAGAGCCATGAACTGACTCTTCTGTAAATACAGATAAGGGCTGTCTGGGAATCCAATACAGCCTGCCTTAAAATCAGGACTGTGGCTTACAACACGGAGGAATAGTGTATCACAGGGAGATTCAACACTCTCCTGAATACCTGGTGTGCCAAAAAGAGGAGCAGAAGATCTGAAGCACCTTCATTACAGCCCATTTTTAATTTTTTTTAAATTATTGTTTCACCTTTTAACTAAGAAACCATTTTTTTCTTCTCTTTTTTCATCACCTGATTTTACCCTTTTAATTACTACATTATTATTTTTAACCAGTATTATTACTGATACCATTTTACCATTTTTTTAAAGTGTCATTTTATTTTCTCTTTATTTTATTTTGGGACTAGGGTTCTCCATTCTATTTTCATTATTCCTTTAGCATCATTTTCCTCTACCTCAGTTGTGCCACTGTGCTAAAACACTCTTCCCCACTTTTCCCTTTTTGCTGTCCTGTTTCTCTTACCCTATTCCTGCTTTAGAGTTTCCCTATTCTTCTTACGCCCTGTCTGAATTTAACCCTACTTATTTATCCCTTTTCCAATCACCTACTCTAAATCCTTATACACCTCTCCCTTATCTTTCTTCACTATCCAAATTTTTTTATCTTTTCTTTTCTTTATTGTTTTGTTAGTGTTTGCTCGATTGTTGAGTATATTGTTTTTTTTTCTTTAATTATTGTTTGTGTGGTTGTGCTGCTTTTTCTTTTCTTTTTCTGTTTCCCATCGCCCCCCCACCCACCCACGGCCCAGTTATTTTGGTACTTCTGTTTTCCCTTGCTTCGCTTGATATTATTGGTTGCTTGTAGTTTGTATTCACTCCAGGGATCCGTTGCTGGAATTTGTTGGGATTAGTGGTGGTTCTATTGGAGTTTTCTCCTCATATGAATAGTCTTCTCCCCTCTTCTACTTCATTCTCTTTTCTCTCTCTCTCTCTTTTTCTGTTTTCCTTTATATCTTTTTCTCTTCTTTCTTCCTTATCCCCCAACTCTCATAGCTCAGGTGGCCACCTTTATTTGGGGTTATTAATACCGTAATTCATTTGTGTTCAGTGCCTGGTACATTGTGCCTTGTGTTGTATTTTGTGCCTTTAAATCAATGCAGCGGATCCAAGCAACAGCGGCCTCCTGATCACCACACGCTCTGTCTGAGGAACAGTTGCTGTGTGTGAAGCCTCCCTCCACCAGCCAGAAGAGCCACAACAGCTGTGAACAGCACCCATCAGAGGACCTGCTACCAAAAGAGGAGAAGCTGCTACTACAACTGCCCAAGGAGCAACTACAGCCCGAGGAGCCACTGCCACCGAGGGAGCAGCCACTGAATGACTCAATATCTATATATGTCAGTGAGATCAAACATGGATACACAAAGAAATCCCCAAAGGAAAGAAAAGGAGGACTCGCCAGAAAAGCAGCTAAGTGATACAGAGGCATGCAACATGATAGAAAAAGAATTCAGAATAAGGGTCCTAGAGTGCATACACCGGATGGAGGAAAAAATCGACAACTTATGCAAGAAGCAAGAGGAAACAGATGAAAAAATCAACAACTTAAGTAAGACCCAAGAAGAAATGAAGAGCGATATAGCTACAATAAAAAACACCATTGAAAGTATGAACAGTAGACTAGGAGAAGTGGAGGACCGAATTAGTGAATTAAAAGACCAGGAAGCAAAACACACCCAAACTGTACTTCAATTGGGGAAAAAAATTAAAAGACAGGAAGAGAGTCTAAGGGAGCTTTGGGACAACATGAAACGAAACAACATACAAATAATATGGGTGCTAGAACAACAGAAAGAGGAACTAGGATTAGAAAACCTATTGGAAGAAATAATATCAGAAAACTTCCCTGAGGTGGGGAAGAAAAAAGTCACACAAGCCCAGAGAGTCCCAAGCAAGGTGAACCCGAAAAGACCCACACCAAGACACATCATAATTACCATGGCAAATCCTCAGGACAAACAGAGAATCTTACAGGCTGCAAGAGAGAGACGGAAAGTTACATACAAGGGAACTCCCATTAGATTATCAAATGATTTCTCAACAGAAACACATCAGGCCAGAAAAGAATGGATGGAAATTTACAAAGTGATGCAAAGCAAAGTACTGAATCCAAGAATACTCTATCCAGCAAGGCTATCATTCAAAATTGTAGGGGAAATAAGAAGCTTCACAGACAAAAAAAAAAAAAAAAGGCTAAGGGAGTTTATCACCACCAAGCCAGCTATGCAAGAAATGCTAAAGGGACTGGGGTAGAAAGAAGAAATAAAAACCTCAGAAAGAAAACAGCCACACAAAAAAAGAAATGGCTACAAACAAGTACCTTTCAATAATAATTTTAAATGTAAATGGGCTAAATGCTCCAACCAAAAGAAATCGAGTGGCTGAATGGATAAAAAATCATGACCCATACATTTGCTGTCTACAAGAGACACATTTCATTAGAAAGGACTCACATGACTGAAAGTCAAGGGATGGAAAAATATCTTTCAGACAAATGGAAAGGAAAAGAAAGCTGGGGTAGCAATACTTAAATCGGACAAAATAGACCTCAAAGTGAAGGCCATAACAAGAGATAAAAAAGGCCACTTCATAATACTAATGGGGTCAATACAACAAGAAGATATAACCCTGATAAAAATATATGCACCCAATGCAGGAGTACCCAAATACATAAAAAAAACTCCTGGAAGATATCAAAGGAGAGATCGACAACAATACAATCATAGTAGGGGACTTTAATACACCACTGACAGCACTGGATAAGTCCTATAGACAAACAATCAGCAAAGATACAGCAATCCTAAATGACTCACTAGATCAGATGGACTTAATTGACATCTTCAGAACACTTCACCCCACAGCCACAGAATATACATTCTACTCAAGTGCTCATAGGACAGATTCAAAAATAGACGACATATTGGGTCACAAAGTCTCCCCAAATTCAAGAAGATTGAAATCATAAAAAGCATCTTCTCAGACCACGATGGCATAATATTAGAAATAAACTACAATAAAAACAACCCAAAATACTCAAACACTTGGAAGCTGAAAAGCATGTTATTAAATATTGATTGGGTTACCAATGAGATCAAAGAAGAAATTAAAAACATCCTGGAAACTAATGACAATGAAAACACAACAATCCAAAACCTATGGGACACAATGAAAGCAGTCCTGAGAGGGAAGTGTATAGCTCTACAGGCCTATCTCAAAGAACAAGAAAAATGGTAGTAAATCATCTAACTCTACAACTCAAAGAATTAGAAAGAGAGCAACAGGAAACCCCAGTGTGAGCAGAAGGAAGGAGATAATAAAGATTAGAGCAGAAATAAATGAAATAAAGACCAAAAAGATAATACAGAAAATCAATGAAACCAAGGGCTGGTTCTTCGAAAGAATAAACAAGATTGACAAACCTCTAGCCATGCTCACCAAGAAGCAAAGAGAGGATCCAAATTAACAAAATCAGAAATGATAGGGGTGAAGAAATAACAACAGATCCCACAGAAATACAAATGATTGTTAAAAAATACTATGGACAACTCTACTCCAACAAACTAGACAACCTGGAAGAAATGGACAAATTCCTAGAAAAATACAACATTCCAAAACTCAGTCAGGAAGAATCTAAAAATCTCAACAGGCCAATAACTATGGAAGAAATTGAAGCAGTCATCAAAAAGCTTCCAGCAAACAAAAGCCCAGGACCAGACGGCTTCACAGGGGAGTTTTACCAAACATTCAAGGAAGAACTAAAACCTATCCTCCTCAGACTACTACAAAAAATTCAGGAGGAAGCAACACTTCCAAGCTCATTCTATGAAGCCAGCATCACCCTAATACCAAAACCTGGTAAAGACAACACAATGAAAGAGAATTGCAGGCCAATATCCCTCATGAACATAGATGCCAAAATCCTCAACAAAACCTTAGCAAATCGGATCCAGCAGTACATCAGAAAGATCACACACCATGACCAAGTAGGATTTATCCCAGGGATGCAAGGGTGGTACAATATTCACAAATCAATAAACGTGATACATCACATAAACAAATTGAAAGAAAAAAACCACATGGTCTTATCCATTGATGCAGAAAAAGCATTTGACAAAATCCAACACCCATTTTTGATAAAAACTCTCAGCAAGGTGGGAGTAGAAGGATAATACCTCAACATAATAAAAGCCATATATGACAGGCCCACAGCCAACATCATACTCAATGGACAAAAACTAACACCATTTCCCCTAAGAACAGGAATAAGAAAGGTATGCCCACTCTCACCACTCCTGCTCAGCATAGTACTGGAAGTATTACGACTTGCAATTAGACAAGAAGAAGAAATAATAGGCATCCAAACTGGAAAAGAGGAAGTAAAACTGTCCTTATTTGCAGCTGACATGATATTATACATACAAAACCCTAGAGACTCCATCAAAAAACTACTAGACTTAATACATGAATTTGGCAATGTAGCAGGATACAAAATTAACCCCAAGAAATCTGAGGCATTTCTATACACCAATAGTGAACTTTCAGAAAGAGAGATTACATAAACAATCCCATTTATCATCACACCAAAAAAATTAAGCTACCTAGGAATAAACTTAACTAAAGAGGTAAAAGACCTCTACTCATAAAACTACAGGACGTTAAAAAAAGATAGCGGAAGACATAAACAGATGGAAGAACATATCTTGTTCATGGATTGGTAGAATCAATATCATTAAAATGTCCATACTACCCAAAGCAATCTATAAATTCAATGCACTTCCCATTAAAACACCAATGGCATACTTCACAGATCTAGAACAAACTCTCCAAAAATTCATCTGGAATAAAAAAGACCCCGAATAGCTGCAGCAACCCTGAGAAAGAACAAAGTAGGTGGGATCTTAATACCAGATATCAAGCTGTATTACAAAGCCACTGTTCTCAAAACTACCTGGTGCTGGCACAAGAAGAAACATATAGATCAATGGAATAGAATAGAGAGCCCAGAAATTAGCCCAAACCAATATGCTCAATTAATATTTGACAAAGGAGGCAAGAACATACAATGGCACCAGGATAGTCTCTTCAATAAATAGTGTTGGGAAAACTGGACAGATACATGCAAGAAAATGAAACTAGACCACCAACTTACACCATACACAAAAATAAACTCAAAATGGATAAAGGATATAAATGTACGACAGGAAACCATAAAAATTCTAGAAGAATCCAAAGGCAGCAAAATCTCAGACATATGCCAAAGCAATTTCTTCACTGATACAGCTCCTAGGGCACTTGAAGGTAAAGAGAAAATGAACAAATGGGACTACATCAAAATAAAAAGCTTCTGCACAGCAAAAGAAAACATCAACAAAACAACAAGAAAACCCACTGTGTAGGAAAACATATTTGCCAATGTCATATCTGATAAGGGCCTAATCTCCAAAATTTATAGGGAACTCATACAACTTAACAAAAGGAAGATAAACAATCCAATCAAAAAATGGGCAAAGGACCTAAATAGACACCTTTCAAAAGAGGACATTCAGAAAGCCAATAGACTAATGAAAACATACTCAAAGTCACTAATCATCTGAAGATGCAAATCAAAACAACAATGAGGTACCATCTCACACCTGTCAGACTGGCTATCATCAACAAATCAACAAACAACAAGTGCTGGAGAGGATGTGGAGAAAAAGGAACACTTGTGCACTGCTGGTGGGAATGCAGACTGGTGCAGCCACTATGGAAGACAGTATGGAGTTTCCTCAAAAAACTACAAATGGAACTCCCATTTGACCCTGTGATCCCACTTCTAGGAATATATCCCAAGAAACCAGAAACACCAATCAGAAAGGATATATGCACCCCTATGGTCACAGCAGCATAATTCACCATAGCTAAGATCTGGAAACAGCCTAAGTGCCCATCAGCAGATGAATGGGTATAGAAAACTGTGGTGCATCTACACGATGGAATACTATGCTGCTATAAAAAAGAAGGAACTCCTACCATTTGCAATGGCATGGATGGAACTGGAGAGCATTATGCTAAGTGAAATAGGCCAGTAAATGAAGGAAAAATACCACATGATCTCACTCATTCATGGATAATAGAGTCCATTATAATCTTTTGGAACAGTAATAGATACAGAGGCAGAGCTGCCTCGAACAAATTGTCAAACTGCAGTGGGAAGGCCAGGGAAACTTGTGGGGCAGGAGGAGGGGTATAAGAGATCAACCGAAGGACTTGTATGCATGCATATACGCATAACCAATGGACATGGGATGCTGGGGGTTGGGGGAGGCCAGGGGATAGTCAAGGGCGGGGGGAAAAAGACATATAATACTTTGTAATACTTTAAGCAATTAAAAAAATAAATAAAATAAAATAAAACAAAAACAAGAAACTCTGGTAATAAATTATCTAACCTTACAACTTAGAAAGCTAGAAAGAAAACAACAAGAAAAGCCCAGAGTAAGAAGAAGGAAGGAAAGAATATACATCAGAGCAGAAATAAATGACATAGACACCAAAAAAACAAAACAAAAGATCATTAGATCCAAGAAGTGGTTGTTTTAAAAGATAAACAAAACTGAAAATCCTCTAGCCAGGCTCACCAAAAAACAAAGAGGAACACTCAAAGAAACAAAATCAGGAATGAAAGAGGTGAAGTAACAACTGACCCCCCTGACATACAAAGGATTATGTAAAGTACTACAAACAACTCTACTCCAACCAACTGGACCACCCTGATGAAGTAGAGATATTCCTAGAAAAATATAATCTTCCAAAACTCAATCATGAAGAATCAGAAAACCTGAATAGGCTGATAGTAACTTGATGAATCTGAAGCTATAATAAAAAATAACTTTCAGCCGAAACCGGTTTGGCTCAGTGAACAGAGCCTCGGCTTGCGGACTGAAAGGTCCCAGGTTCGATTCCAGTCAGGGGCATGTACCTGGGTTGCGGGCACATCCCCAGTAGGAGATGTGCAGGAAGCAGCTGATCGATGTTTCTCTCTCATCAATGTTTCTAACTCTCTATCTCTCTCCCTTCCTCTCTGTAAAAAATCAGTAAAATATATTTAAAAAAATAACTTTCAGTAAACAAAAGGCATGGTCCAGACAACTTCACAGGGGAGTTTTACCAAACATTTAAAGAACTAACACCGATCCTCTCAGACTATTCCAAAAAATCAAGAGGACAAAACCCTTCCAAACTCCTTTATAAAGCTAGCATTACCTTACTCCCAAAACCAGATAAAGCTACTACAAAGAAAGAAAATAACAGACCAATAACCCTGATGAACATAGATGCTAAAATTCTCAACAAAACATTAGCAAATCACAACCAGCAATACATTAAAAAGATTTTACACCATAACCAAGTGGGGTTAATTCCAGGGATGCAAGGCTGGTATAATAGCCACAAAGTAATAAACATTATACATCACAGAAACAAAATGAAAGGCAAAGCCAACATGATAATATCAATTCATGCAGAAAAGACATTTTTTCAAAATCCAACACCCTTTCTTGATAAAAATATCAGCAAAGTGGGATAGAGGGATCATACCTCAACATAATAAAAACCATATTTGACAAATATATAGCAGCATCATATTCGATGGAAAAATACTAAAATCATTTTTCCTAAGAACAAAAACAAGAACAAGATAAGGGCCCAATTCAACATTCTTGTTTGTAATTCTATTGTAAGTGCTAGCTATAGCAATCAGACAAGAAGAAAAAAACACATCCTTAATGGAAAGGAAGTAAAACTATCATTATTACCAGATGACATGATATTATAGAAAACCCTAAAGACACCATTAACCCCTCCCCCCAAAAAAACCCCTCTAGATTTAATAAATAACTTTGGCAATATAGCAGGATACAAAATTTATACCCAGGATACAAAATCTATGGCTTTTTAAAATATGCTAACAATAAATTCACAGAAAGAGAAAGTTAAAAAAAATACCATTTACCAAAAACTTAAGATGCCGAAGAATAACCTTAACAAAGGAGATAACAGACCTGTACTTTGAAAACTACAGGATATTGACAAAAGATAGAGAGGAAGACATAAACAAGTAGAAGAATATAGTATGTTAATGGGTTGGTATAATCAACATCATTAAAATGGCCATAGTACAGATTCCATGCAATCCACATTAAAATACCAATGACATATTTCATTGACCTAGGAAAAACACTCCAAAAGGGAATATGGAATTTAAAAAAGACCCCAACTAGCCACAGCAACCCTGAGAAAGAAGAACAATGTTGGAGGGAGCACAATACCAGATATCAATCTATATTACAAAGCCACTTCTCTTAAAACTACCTGGTACTGGCACCAGAACAGACATATAGATCAATGGAACACAACAGAGAACCCAGAAATCACCCCAAGCCATTATGTGCAATTAATATTTGACCAAGGAGGCAAGAGCATACAAAGAGCATACAATAAATTCAAGACAGCCTCTTCAATAAATGGTGTTGGGAAAATAGGATAGATACATGCAAAAAAAATCTGAAACTACGTTACTGCTTACACCATACACAAAAATAGACTCAAAGTGGTAAAAAATTAAATGTAAGATGGGAAAACATAAAAATATTAGAAGAATCCATAGATAGAAAAATATCAGACATGTCTCATAGCAATAACTTTACCAATACAACTCATAGGACAATGAAAACTAAGGGGAAAATAAACAAATGGAACTAAATCAAAATAAAACTCTGCACAGCCGAGAAAATGATCAACAAGAAACAAGAGAGCCCACTGCATGGGAGAATGTTACATCTGATAAGGTTTTAATTTCAAAAATTTATAGGTAACTCATATAACTTCACAAAAAGAAGACAAAAAATCCAATTAAAATATAGGCAAAGGACCTAAATAGAACTTCCAGAAAGTGGCCCTACAGAAGGTCAGGAGACATATGAGCAAATGCCCAACCTCATCAATCACCGAGGAGATGGAAATCAAAACGGCAATGAGTTATCACCTTAAACCTGTCAGGATGGCTAAAACCAACAAATCAGCAGATGACAAGTGCTGGCAAGAATGTGGAGAAAAGGGAACTCTCATGCACTGAGGAAGGGAATACAGACTGCTGCAACCTCTGTGGAAAAGTATTTTCAAAAAATTTAAAATGGAACTCCCATTTGACCCACTTATTCCATTTCTAGGAATGCATCCCAAGAAATTAGAAACACCAACCAAAATAACATGCACCCCTATGTTCAAAGTAGCGCAATTCACCATAGCTAAAATTTGGAAACAGCCTATGTGCCCATCAGCAGATGAGTGGATTAGAAAACTGTGATACACCTGCACAATGGAATACTATGCTGCTGCAAAAAGAAGGATCTCTTACCATTTGCAACAGCATGGATAGACCTGGAGAGCATTATGCTAAGCAAAATAAGCCGGTTGGAGAAGGTTAAGTATCACATAATCTCACTCATATGTGTAATCTAATGAACAAAATAAACTGATGAAGAAAAATAGATTCATAAACAGAAACATCAAACAGACTGTCAAACCTTAGAGGGAAGTCAAGAATGGGTGGAGAGGGAAGAGATCAACCAAAGAACTCATATGCGTATATGCACAACCCAAGTACACAGACAGTGGGGGTGAAGGCTTGGGGGTGAAGGGAGCAGGAAAGGGCAATGATGGGAAGAAAGGGACATGTGTAATACGTTCAACAATAAAGATTTATTAAAAACAAAAGAGATGAACCAAAGGACTTTTATGCATGTATGTAAGTATAGCGAATGGACACAGATCATAGGGGGTTGAGGGCCTGTGCTGGCGGAGTGACAGGGGGGCAAGAGAGAGGTCAATGGGGGGGGGAGAAGAAGACATATGTAATATTTTCAGTAATAAATAATTAAAAATAAATAATAATTAAATAAAAATTTATATAGAATCTAAAAAGATGCCAAACAGCTCCAGTAATCTTGAGAAAGAACAAAGTTGGAGGGATCACAATAGCATATATAAAGTTATTCTACAAAGCAACTGTAATCAAAACAGACTTGTAATGTTATAAGAACAGGCATATAGATCAATTGAATAGAACAGAGAGCAAGAAGTCAATCCATGTCTCTATAACCAATGAATATTTAACCAAAGAGATAAGAGCAGACAAAAGAGAAAAAACATTTTCTTCAAAAAATGCTGTTGGGGAAATTACATAGATACATAGGACAAAAGTAAAACTAGCCCACCAACTTATAACATACACAAGAAGAAACAAAAAAAATTGATAAAAGGCAAATATAAGTTGTGAAACCATAAATATCCTGGAAGAAAGCACAGGCAGTAAAATCTCAGACATCTTTCATTTGCAAGTTTGTCTTTGACAAATTGACCATACCTTTGCTACGCCTTAAGCCATACCCACCAGCCAATCAGAGCGACTATATGCAAATTAACCCAACCAATATGGCGGCCAGCAGCCATGGAGCTGGAGCAAGCAGGAGGCTTGGCTGCCCCAGTGATGGAGGAAACCAAGCTTCTTATCTGCCATGGCCAGCTCTGAGCTCTACTCAAAGCAACAAAGTTTCAGTTATAGAAGGTAAATAAACTCCAGATATCTGCTTTCAGCCAGGCTGTGGCACCAGAGCTGGAGCAAGCAGGAGGCTTGGGTTGCCCCTGGTGACGGAGGAAGCCAAGCTTCCCTATCACCTGCCCTGGCTGGCTCTGAACTCCTCTCAAGGCTACAAAGTTTCAATTACAAAGGGTAAATAAATCCCAGAATAATTACCCTTTTATTATAAAAAAGTGCCAAGCCAGCCTGGGTGAGGGGCTGTTGGCTATTTGCAGGCTGGCAAGAGCCCCTTCAGGGTGGGGGACCCTGCTGGGATACCTGACCATCCTGTGTGAGGGGCTTAGGGCTGTTTTCAGGTTGGCCACAGCCCCCCAGCTGGGACCCTCACCCATGAGGTTGTGGCCATCCTGAGTGAGGGACTGATGGCTGTTTGCAGGCTGGCCACAGCCCAAAGCCACCCACGTTCCCAGTGGAGATTGGCTAGAAGCAGGTATCTGGGATTTATTTGTCTTCTATAATTGAAACTTTGTTGCCATGAGCAGAGCCACAGCCAGCACAGGGATGGTGGGAAGCTTGGCTTCCTTGATTGCCTGGGAAACTAAGCCTCTAGCTTGCTCCAGCTCCGTGGCTGTCGGCTGTCATCTTGGTTGGAATAATTTTCATAGTCACTCTGATTGGCTGGTGGGCATGGCTTGGTGTGTAGTGAAGGTATGGTCAATTAGCGTTTTTTCTTATATTAGTGTAGATATCTAAAAGCAAAATTGCTGGTTCTATTTCTGTCCTAATAAATCCCAGATACCTGCTTCCAGCCTGCCTCCACTGGGAGCTTGGGTAACTGGGGGGCTTGGTTAGCCTGCAAACAGCCATCATCTCTTCACCCAGGCAGGACACACCCTCATGGGATGAGGGTCCTCACTGGGGGGGTTGGCCAGCCTACAAACAGCCATCAGTCCCTCACGCAGAGTGCCCAGGCACCATGGCAGGGACCCCTACCCTGAAGGGGTTGTGGCTAGCCTGCAAGCAGCCATCAGCTCCTCACCCAGGCTGGCCAGGCACTCCTATATAATAAAAGGGTAATATTCAAATTGACCCTAACATCAGAAATATGAGGAATGACTGGTCACTAGGACATGCACTGACAACCAGGAGGCAGACTCTCAATGCAGGAGCTGCTCCCTGGTGGTCAGTGCATTCCACTCTGCTCAGCCACAGCCAGGCTGATGGCTGCCTGTATAGCAGTGGTGGTGGGAGCCTCTCCTGCCTCCTCAGCAGCCCTAGGGATGTCCGAATGAAGTTTAAGCCTGCTCCCCACTGGCAAGTGGACATCTTCCCAGGGCTCTGGGCTGCCAGAGGGATATCTGACTGCCATCTTAGGCCCAATTCCCCAAGGAGTGGGCCTAAGCCAGCAGGTGGTCATCCCCCAAGGGGACCCAGACTGCGAGAGGGCACAGGCTGGGCTGAGTGCATGAATTTTGTGGACCAGGCCTCTTGCATATATATACTAGAGGCTCAGTGCAAAAAATTCACTCACTGGGGAAGGGGAAAGGGTGGGCAGGGAGGTCCCTCAGCCCTACCTGCACCCTCTTTAATTCGGGAGAACTCAGAGGATGTGCTACTGACAGCTTGGGCCCACTTTTCTCTGGTTCTCTTCTCTGTGGGGCCTGCCTGCTCCATACCATGTGGTTGGGCAACAGGCCCTGCAGGGTGCTGCCTGTGGGCTGTGATTGCCTGGTCACGGGTCGCCACTGCCACTGCCCAGCAAGCCCTGCTGGGTGCTGCCTGTGGGCTGCGATTGACTGCTCCTGGTTTGCCATGGTGACCGCCCTGCAAGCCCTCCTGGGTGCTGCCTATGGGCTGTGATTGCCTGCTCCGGGTTGCCACTGCCACTGCCCAGCCAGCCCTGTTGGGTGCTGCCTGTGGGGCACTTGCCTGTTTGCCTGTTGCTACTGCCACCACCCAGCTGCAGCCGCGTTTACCTGCTGGGCTCATGTTGTCAGGTGACGCTGCTAGCGTCCTGCCCAGCCGCTATGGGCACCACCATGTTTGTCATGGAGTGATGGTTAATTTGCATATTACTCTTTTATTAGATAGGATATATATAAATATATATATTGCTTTGGGTACTATAGATTTTTAATGATGTCAATTCTTCCAATCATCAATATGGTATATTGTACCACCTATTTATATCTTCCTCCATTTCTATATTCAGTGTTTAGTGTTCAGAGTACTGCTCATTAACTATTTTGTTTAAATTTTTTCCTAGGTATCTTGTCTTTTGTTGTAATAGTACATGGGATTATTCTTTTAGTTTATTTGTTTGGTAGTTTTGTATTGGTGTATTAAAATGCCACTTATTTTTTTTTAATATTAATTTTGTACCCTGCTGCCTTGTCAATGCATTTATCAG
Source organism: Myotis pilosus (assembly GCA_036010255.1). Taxonomy (NCBI): domain Eukaryota; kingdom Metazoa; phylum Chordata; class Mammalia; order Chiroptera; family Vespertilionidae; genus Myotis; species Myotis pilosus. Next base: position 2,033,994 of record JASKON010000044.1, read on the forward strand.
TTCTAGTAGTTTTTTTGGTGGAATCTTTCATATTTTCTATGCACAATCTCATATCTGCTATGAACAACATCAGTATTAATTATTTGTGTCAATTTTGGATGTCTTTTATTGTTTCTTCTTGTATTATTGTTGTGGCTAAGACATCCAGTATTATGTTGAGTAAAAGTGGTGAAATTGGACATTCCTGTTTTCTTCATGATATTAGGGGATATATTTTAGTTTTGCTGATGATGTTGGCTATGGGTTTGTCATACATGGTCTTATTATGTTGAGGCATAATAACTTTATTCTTACTCTACTGAGAGTTGTTGATTTTTTATCATAAACTAGAGGCCCAGTGCACAAAATTAGTGCACTCGAGTGTGGGGATCCCTCGGGCCAGCCAGCACCCTCTCCAATCTTTGACCCCTCGGGGGATACCTGACTGCCACAGGGACTGGGCCTAAACTGGCATTTGGACATACCTCTCACAATTGTGTACTGCTGGTTCCTAACTGATCACCTGCCTGACTGCCTGATTGCCCCTAACCACTTCTGCCTTCCATCCTGATAGTCAACTAAACTCCCAGTGCCAGCCTGATTGACATCTAACTGCTCCCTTGCTGGCATGATTGCCCCAAATTAACCTCCCTTGCTGGCCTTATCACCTCCAACTGCCCTCCCTTATCAACCCAATTAACCCCAATTGCCCTCCCCTGCTGCCTGATTGCCCCAAATGTGCTCCCATGCTGGCCTGGTCACCCTCAACAGCCCTCCCATGCTGCCTGATCAACCCAACTATCCTCCCCTGCTGGCCTGGTTTCCCTCTACTGCCCTCCCCTACTGCCTGATTACCACAACTGCCCTCCCCTGCCTGCCTGGTCACACCCAACTGCCCTATCCTGTCAGCCTGATCTTGCCCCAGCTGCCCTTAGCTGCCAGCCTGATATTACCCACAACTACCCTCTCCTGCTGGCTTGATGGCCCCCTACTGCCCTACCCTGCCAGCCTGGTCACCAACAACAGTCCTTCCCTGCAGTCTGGTTGCCCCCAACTTCCCTCCCCTGGCAGTCTGATCTTGCTCCCAACTTCCCCCACTGTCTGGCCTAATCTTGCTAAGAACTGTTCTCTACTGTTACCCTGATCTCCCCAACTACCATTCCCTGCCAGCCTGGTCACCAACAAGAGCCCTCCCCTCCTGGCCTGATCTCGCTCCAAACAGTCCTCCCCTGCCAACCTGGTTATCCCCAATGGCTCGCCACTGCCAGCTGGTGGTGCTCAATTGCCCTCCCCTGTAGGCATGTTTGCCCCCACCTGCCTTTCCCTTAAGCTCAATCACCCTCAAATGCCTTTTCCTGCTGGCCAGTTCGCATGCAACTGTAATCTCCTGTCTTTCTGATTGCCGACAACTGCCCTCCTCTGCCGGCCATCTTGTGGTGGCCATTTTGTGGTGGCCATGTTTGATGACATCACATGAGGACTGTCCATAATGCCACTTAGCTTTTTATTATGTAGGATATACTATGAAGCACCACTTAGACATAGAAAAGGGAAAATACTGCTATTTGTAACAACATGGATGGACCTTGAGAATATTGTGCTAAATGAAAGAAATCAGGCAGAAAATTTAATAATCATATGATTTTACTCATAACAATAAAAAATAGAAACAATAAATGAACAAAGAAGAAAACAAAAATTAATGGACACATCAATGAAGGAAAAATACCACATGATCTCACTCATTCATAGGTAATAGAGACCATTATAAACTTTTGAACAATAATAGATACAGAGGCAGAGCTGCCTCAAACAGATTGTCAAACTGCAGCGGGAAGGCCGGGGAGGGTTGGGGGGCGGGAGGTAGGGGGTAAGAGATCAATCAAAGGACTTGTATGCATGCATATAAGCATAACCAATGGACAATAAGACACTGGGGGATAGGGGAGGCTAGGGGACTGTCTAGGGTGGGGGGGCAGGGAATGGACACATATGTAATACCCTTTGTAATAAAAAATTTAAAAAAAAAATTAATGGACACAGACAACAGTATGAAGTTACCAGAAAGAAAATCATGAAAGGGTAGTAAAGGGTGAAGAAGTTCATCAATAGTGTCTGAAGGTGATTTGAATTTGGTTAGTGGCACACAATGCAATATATATATATCGGGTATTGTAGAAATATACAGCCTAACTGCCCATCAGTAGATGAATGGATTAGAAAACTGTGGTACATCTACACAATGGAATACTACGTTGCTCTAAAAAGGAAGGAACTCTTACCATTTGCAATGGCATGAATGGAACTGGAGAGCATTATGCTAAGTGAAATAAGCCAGTCAATGAAGGAAAAATACCACATGATCTCACTTATTCATGGATAATTGAGACCATTATAAACTTTTGAACAATAATAGATACAGAGGCAGAGCTGCCTCAAAAGGATTGTCAAACTGCAGCGGGGGGGTCGGGGAGGGTTGGGGGGCGGGAGGCAGGGGGGTAAGAGATCAACTAAAGGACTTGTATGCATGCATATAAGCATAACCAATGGACATAAGACACTGGGAGATAGGGGAGGCTAGGGGACTGTCTAGGGCGGGGGTGGGGGGGAATGGACACATATGTAATACCCTTTGTAATAAAAAATTAAAAAAAATAAAACCTATATACAATAAAGATTAAAAGTGACATCTGAGTAAGTGGATGCTATGTAGATACACTCCCAAAACCAAACTTGAATTAAAACTAAAATTTAAAAAAGTTTACATCATGAATAATCAACTGAAGACTTGCTGAGGAGTACCCTGATAACCGAGGATGGAAAGTGCAGACCACATAGAGATATAGGAAGGGCAGAGGTGCGAAAGGGCCTGTCAGGCTCCCATAGACAGTAGCTGACATTCTGAAGATATATCTCAGCTGTGGAGTGTTTTCACTGAGAACTCTGAGGTCTAATCCCATACTGGGTGGCTCTCTGCCACCAGCAGAGAGCACCAGAACTAAGAAAGGTCATCACATAACAACTGGCTGTGAAAAGCAGTGGGGTTGCTGTTTCCCAGGGAGAGATGGCTGAAAATGCAGACACCCCCTTAAAGGGACAACACACAAATTTTGTGTGCAATCACTTATCTTGTGTTCCCACTGAGGAAGGGTAGGGTGCGATCACATGCCAGGGTTAGGGGTACTGGGGCTAGAGCTCAGAAGGCAGACACCCCAGTTTTCTATGCTGAGTAATTCCCTCATGTTGTGGAGGTCATCTTTCTTAGGAAGACAGTTACTACCTAGGTGGTTTTTTCCTTGGGGGGAGGGCTGTGAGACAATTGACCCACTCTATTAGAAAACACTTTGCCCCAAGGTGTGGAGTTTCTGAGGCCCATTAAGAGGCTGAGAATAGCAATTAGTCTCCAGGCAAATGCAATTGCCCCACCCAGTTGGAAAACCTATCGCCACACCTGTGGACGATTGCTGAGGGCTACTCAAGATTGAAGCCAGTCTGCAGGCAGTGCTGGGTCTCTGGAGGCTTTGAGTGATTGCCTGACTTAATTACTCACAAAATAGTGTTTGACACTGTACTGCACCAGATATTGGGAGATGTAGCAGATCTACCTAATACAGAGTCACAAACACAAATACACAGACAAAAGGAGGAGACAAAGAAACAACACCAAAATGAAAAAACAAACAAAAAATACAAAATAAAATTAAAAGATTCTCCAGAAAAGATAAATAAAATGGAGATAAGAAATATATCTGATATAGACTTCAGAATATAATAAGATGCTCAACCCATGACAAAAGACCTAGTAACCATGTCAAAAGAACAGTCAGAAATGGAGAATGACATACCATTAATACAGAACACATGAGGGGCATACACAGCACATGAGGGGTAGCTGAGGATCAGATCTGTGAATTAGAAGACAGTTTAGAAAAAAATATCACTCAATCAGAGAACCAAAAAGGAAAAAAAAAATTAAAAAAGAGGAGCGCAGCTTAAGGGAGCTGTGGGAAACCTGACACATAACAATATTTGCATAATAAGTGTGCCAGAAGGGGAACAAAGGGAAAAAGTGATAAAGAACATGCTTGACAAAATAATGACAGAAAACTTTCTTAAACTGGTGAAGGCAAAAGTCACTCAAATTCAGGAGATACAGAGAGTCCCAAATGAGAAGAACCCAAATAGGCTCATGTCCAGACTCATCATAATTAAAATTCCAAAAATTAGGGATTAAGAGAGAGAAAAAATAAAATAAAACTAAAGACAAAGAGAGCATCTTAAAAGCAGCAAGAGAAAATGATAAGGCGCCCCAAAAGGCTGTCAGCTGATTCCTATTCAGAAAATCTACAGGCCAGAAGGGAATAGCATGAACTACTAAAGGTAATGGAAAGCAAGGATTTGAGACCAAGATTACGGTATCCAACAATGCTATCATTCAAAATAGACAGTCAAATAAAGAGTTTCCCAGACAAAGAAAAAAAAAACTAAAGGATTTCAACATGACCAAGCCAGCATTACAAAAAGTGCTCAAGAGACTAATGTTTAATCACTAAAATCTCTGTTCTATCACATAGATATTGAATCATTACTGATAAAACCAATAGAAATAAATTATGTAAACAAAAATCTAAGCAAGTCATTGAATTGAACCTTTACAGAGACAGTGAAGAGAAATATGACTGAAAAAATAGGGAATCAACATATAATGTTTCAATGTGCTATTAAATACCATTAATCTTTAATCCACTTTAAGTTAATTTTTGTACATAGGGACAAATGGTAGTCTAGTTTTATTCTTTGCCTGAGAGTTTGCAATTTTCTCAAATCGACTTATTGAGAGTTTCCTTTTTAATTTTAAGTTTTTGGCTCTTTACATTGAAAATTATTTTACCATATACATATGAGTTTATTTTCAGGCTCTCAATTCTGTACCATTGACACATTTTAATGACAATGTCATGATGATATTTCTTTTGCTTTTTGAATTATTGGGGTACAATGTATAATATTATCCTATCTAACAATAGACAAACATAGTAATTAACCATACCTCTGACAAGCTTCCCATTGGCTAATCAGGGCGATATGCAAATTAACTGCCAACCAAGATGGCGGCTGACAGCCAGGCAGCTGAAGCGAACAGGAGGCTTGCTTTCTCCAGTGAAGGAGGAAGCCAAGGTTCCCCGCCTGCCGCTGCTGTGCTCCGAGCTTGCACTCGAAGCAACTATGTTGCAATTATAGAAGCTAAACAAACCCCATGCTTTCAGCCAGCCGGCCGAGCTGGAGTTGCAACAGAGTTTCGATAATAGAACCCAAACAAACCCAGATACCTGCTTTCAGTAGCCGAGGCCTCAGAGCTGAAGCTGAACCTCAGAGCTAAAGCCGGCTCTCAGTTCCAGTGAAAGCCATAGAGGTAAATAAATCGCAGAATAAAAAAAGAAAGAAAAAAAGGAGGGGTTGGGAGCTTCAGTCACCCGCCAGCCTGAAAACGGCCCTTAGCTCCTCATCCAGACTGGCCAGGCACCCCAGTGGGCACCCCCACCCTGAAGGGGGTGTGACCAGCTGCAAACAGCCATCATCCCCTCATCCAGGCTGGCAGGCACCCAAGCAGGACCCCCACCCTGATCCAGGACACCCTTCAAGGCAAACCAGCCGGCCCCTACTCATGCACCAGGCCTCTATCCTATATAGTAAAAGGGTAATATGCCTCCCAGCACTGGGATCAGTGAGGCCCCAAGGCCTCCCGAACCTGGGATCAGCAGAGCCGCGAGACCTCCTGGCACTGGGATCAGTGGAGCAGTGAGGCCTCCTGGCACTGGGATCAGTGGAGCAGCGAGACCTCACTGCCCCTGTATCAAGCACTGGGATCAGTGGAGCAGCGAGGCCTCCTGGCACTGGGATCAGCAGAGCAGCGAGGCCTTACTGCTCTGGTGTCAAGCAGAGCCGCGAGGCCTCCCAGCACTGGATCAGCAGAGCCGGGAGGCCTCCTGGCCCCTGGAGCAGTGTGATGGGGGCAGGGCCTAAACCCCCTGATCACCCTGCGGCTCTGTGTGTGATAGGGGGCTGGATCACAACCTCCCTATCTTCCCTGTGCTGTTTGTGACATGGGAAGGTGACACAACCCCCTGATTGGCCCTGCTCTGTGCCTGATAGGGGGGAGCTCCCCAAGCCCCTAATCGGCCCTGCTCTGTGTATGACAGGGTGGAGATGCAACCTCCCCATCAGCCCTACCCTGAGTGAGACAGTGGGGAATGGCCCAATCCCCCTGATTGGCCCTGCTCTGTGGGTGACAGGGTGCGGTGCCCAAACCCCCTGATCGCCCTGTGGCACCTCCACCCTGAAGGATGTGTGACCAGCTGCAAATAGCCATCATCCCCTCACCCAGGCTGGCAAGGAACCCCAGTGGGGACCCCCACCCTGATCCAGGACACCCTTCAGGGCAAACCATCCAGCCCCTACCTGTGCACCAGGCCTCTATCCTATATAGTAAAAGGGTAATGTGCCTCCTAGCACCGGGAACAGTGGAGCTGCGAGGCCTCCCAGCACTGGGATCAGTGGAGCCGAGAGGCCTCCCTGCACTGGGATCAGTGTGACAGGAGGCAGCGCTCAAATCCCCTGATTGCCCTGCGGCTCTGTGTGTGAGAGGAGGCAGGGCCACAACCTCCCTATCTGCCCTGCTCTGTTTGTGACAGGGGAAGGCGCCCCAACCCCCTGATCAGTCCTGCTCTGTGCCTGATAGGGGGGAGCTCCCCAACTCCCTGATCGCCCTACGGCTCTGTGTGACAGGTGTGGCACCCCAACCCTCACCCCCCCCATGGGTCCAGCTCTGTGTGTGATGGGGTAGAGCCATAACCTCCCCATTGACCTTTCCCTGAGTGTGAGTGTCGGTGACCCAACCCCCTGATCGGCCCTGCTCTGTGTGCGACAGGGTACGGAGCCCCAACCCCTTGATTGGCCCTGCTCTGTGCGTGACAGGGGGTGGCGCCGCAACCTCCCCATTGACCCTGCCTTGAGTGTGACAGGGGGCAGTGCCCCAACCCCCCAGTCGGCCCTACCCTGAGCATGACTGAAGCTGGCATCGCAACCTCTCAATCTGCCCTGCTCTGTGCATGACGCGGGGCGGGGCCCCAACTCCCCAATTGGCCCTGCTCTGAGCCCGACCAGGGGCTGCACCTAGGGATTGGGCCTGCCCTCTTCCAGCAGGTAGTTATCTCCTGAGGGGTCTCAGACTGCGAGAGGGCACAGGCTGGGCTGAGGGACCCCCGTCCCCACTGAGTGCACAAATTTTTGTGCACCAGGCCTCTAGTTTTATAATAATCAAGTATACAGTTCTACAATTAAGTAATGGGCAATGGATCTAACTAGACACTTCTCCTGGGAGGACACACAGATGACCAAGAGATACATAAAAGTTTGCTCAACATTGCTAACCATCAGACAAATGTGAACTAAAACCACGATGATGGAGAATATTATGCTAAGTGAAATAAGCCAATCTGAGAAAGACAAGTGTCACATGACCTCACTTATTTGTGAAATCTAATGAAAAAAAAATAATTGACCAACAAAATAAGACCTGAAGCTTGGAGACATAGAACAGACTGACATACCTCAATTTGGGGTTGGGCAGAAAAGAAGAGAGAAACTGACTTACATACTTACCAGAGGCCTGGTGCATGAAAATTCATGCACTAGGGGCAGGGGAGTTGTCCATCAGTCCAACTTTCAACCTTTCACAGTCTGGGAGCCCTCAGGTAATGTCCACATGCGGATTTAGGCCTAATCCCTGGAGAATTAGGCCTAAGCTGGCAGTCAGACATCCCTCTGACAGCCTGGAGCCCTTGGGGAATGTTCAACTAATGGGTTAGACCTGAGATATCCTTAGTGCTGCTGCAGAAGCAGAAGAGACTCCCACCACTGCCACTGCATTGGCCAGCCATGAGCCAACTTCTTTCTGAGTGCTCTCCCCAGTGAATGTGCACTGAACACCAAGGGCAGCTCCTGAATTGAGCATCTGCCACCTGGTGTTCATTGTTTGTCATAGCGACCAGTTGTTCCTGTTCCTGTCATTAGGGTCAATTTGTATATTACCTATTTATAACATTACTAGTGGCCCGGTGCACAAAAATTTGTGCACTTGGGGGAAAAGGGGGGTCGCTCAGCCCTGCCTGTGCCCTCTCGCAGTCTGGGATCCCTCGGGAGATAACGCCCTGCTGGCTTAGGCCTGCTCCCGAATGGTAGAGGGCAGGCCCAATCCCTAGGTGCAGCCCCTGGTTGGGCTCAGAGCAGGGCGGATCGGGAGGTTGCGATGCCACCCTAAGTCACACTCAGGGTAGGGCCAATTGGGGGTTTGGGGCAACGCCCCCAGTCACACTCAAGGCAGGGTCGATGGGGAGGTTGTGGCTCCACCCCCTGTCATGCACAGAGCAGGGCCAATCAGGGGGTTGGGATGCTGCCCCCTGTCACACACAGAGCAGGGCCCATCAGGGGGTTGAGGAGCTCCCCTCTGTCACTCACAGAGTAGGGCTGATAGGGGAGTTGGAGCACTGCCCCCTGTCACACACAGAGCACGGCGGATCAGGGGGTTGGGGCGCCGCCACTGTCACACTCAGGGCAGGGCTGATGGGGAGGTTATGGCTCTACCCCATCACACACAGAGCAGGGCCCATGGGGGGAGGGGGCGCCGCACCCTGTTACACACAGAGCAGGGCTGTTTAGGGATTTGGGTGCTGCCCCCTGTCACGCTGATCCCGGTGCTGGGAGGGATATTACCCTTTTACTATATAGCATAGAGGCCTGGTGGACGGATGGGGGCTGGCTGGTTTGCCCTGAAGGGTGTCCTGGATCAGGGTGGGGTTCCCCACTAGGGTGCCTGACCAGCCTGGGTGAGGGGCTGAGGGCTGTTTTCAGGCTGGTGGGTGACTGAAGCTCCCAACCACTCCTTTTTTTCTTTTTCTTTTTTTTTTTTCTTCTGGGCCAGCTTTAGCTCTGGCTCCAGCTCTGAGGCCTCTGCTGGTGGGAAAGCAGAAACACTCGGGCCCAGACTTGTTTCTGTTCTAAAATCGAAACTCTGTATCAACTCCAGCTCTGATATCCCGGTTCGCTGAAAGCAGGTTCTGGGGTTTTGTTTAGCTTCTATGTTTGTAACTATGTTTCAAACTGCCCGCTCAGAGGCAGGCAGGCAAGGCAGGCGGGGAATGTTGGAGTCCTCCGTCACTGAAGCAAGCAAGCCTCATTCATGTTCGCTTTAAGGTGCCTGGCTGCCAGACGCCATCTTGGCTGGCAGTTAATTTGCATATCTTGCTGATTAGCCAATGGGAAGGGTAGCGGTCATACTCCAATTACCATGTTTCTCTTTTATTAGATAGGACTAGAAGCCTGGTGCACAAAAATTTGTGCACTCGGGGGTGGGGTGGTCCCTCAGCCTGACCTGTGCTTTCTCGCAGTCTGGGATCCCTTGGGGGATAATCACCTGTTGGCTTAGGTCCGCTCCCAAGAAGATCAGGCCTAAGCTACAAGTCAGATATCCCTCTGGCAGCCCAGGAGCACTCTGCGGATGTCCACTTGCTAACGGGGAGCAGGCCTAAGCTGCAGCTGACATCCTTAGAACTGCTGAGGAGGAGGGAGAGGCTCCTATCACCACCGCTGTACTGGTAGCCATCAGCCTGGCTTGCAGCTGCACAGAGCTCCCCCTGTGGGAGCGCACTGACCACCAGGCTGCAGCTCCTACATTGAGCATCTGCTCCCTGGTGATCAGTGTGTATAGTAGTGACCAGTCATTCCCAGTTGTTCTGCTGTTATGGTCAATTTTCATATTAACCTTTTATTATATAAGGTCATTGGGTGGGGGCCAGCTTGTTTTCCCTGAATGGTGTCCTGGATCAGGGTGGGGGTCCCACTGGGGTGCCTGGCCAACATGGGTGAGGGGCTGAGGGACGTTTTCAGGCTTGCCACACCCCCTTCAGATGGGGGTCCCTGCTGGGGTGCCTGGCCAGCCTGTGTGAGGTGCTGATGGCTGTTTGCAGGCTGGTCACAGTCCCATCAGTGTGGGGGTCCCTTCTGGAGGCCTGGTCAGAGTGGGTGAGGGGCCAATGACTATTTTTAGGCTGGCCAAGCCTCCCAAAGGAGTACCCTCACCCCATGAGGGTGTGGCCAGCCTGGGTGAGGGGCTGATTGTTGTTTTCAGGCTGACCACAAAAAATTCTAAGTCGGGGTCCCAGCTGGGGTGCCTGAACAGTCTGGGTGAGGGGCTGATGGCTGTTTTAAGGCTGCACACAGTCCCTTGAGTGTGGGTGGTCCTCCTGGGGTGCCTGGCCAGTCTGGGTGAGGGGCTGAGGGCCATTTTCAGGCTGGCTAAGGCCCCCAGCGGATACCCTCACCCCATGAGGGTGTGGCAAGCCTGGGTGAGTGGCTGATGGCTGTTTGCGGGATGGCCAAGCTCTCCAGTGAGGACCCTCACCCCATAAGTGTGTGGCCATCCTGGGTGAGGGGCTGATTGCTGTTTGCAGGCTGGTCACGGTCCCTAGCCACAGAAGCTCCCAGTGGAGGCTGGCTGGAAGCAGGTATCTGGGATTTATTTGTCTTCTATACTTGAAACTTTGGTGCTATGTGCGGAGGCCACAGCCGGCTCTGGGAAGGTGGGAAGTTGGCTTCCTCCATCGCTGGGGTATCCAAGCCTCCTGCTTGCCCCAGCTCCATGGCTTCCGGCCACCATCTTGGTTGTGTTAATTTGCATATAGTGGCTCGGATTGGCTGGTGGGCATTGCTTGGGCATAGCAAAGTGATGGTCAGTTAGCATCTTGGTCTTTTATTAGAGTAGATAGGATAGGCATAGTCAATGAACATTGGCAAGATGGTAATGAAAACTTGGGAAGCTTGGTAGGAACTTGGAGGAAGGATGTAAAGGAGTGGAAAATGGGAGACATCTGTAATACTATCAATGCTAAAATAAATGAATATATATATATATATATATATATATATATATATATATATATATAGCCCAGCAGGTGTTCTCAGTGGTTGAACATAGACAATGGAACCAAGTGGTTGCTGATTTGATTTCAGGTCAGACAACATGCATGACTTGCTGCTCCATCCCCAGTAGCAGCATGGAGGACACAGCTGATTCATGATATTTCTCTCCCCAGATGTTTCCATCTCTCTATCCCTTTCCCATCCTCTCTCTCTAAATGTCACTAAAAACACAATGATCTGTCATCTTACACCTGTCAGAATGGCTATCATATATAAATCAACAAAAACAAGTGCTGGCAAGGATGTGGAGGAAAGGAACCCTCGGACACTGCTGCTGGAAATGCAGACTGGTGAAACCTCTGTGGAATACAGTATGAAATTACCTCAAAAATGAAAAATGGACATGGCATCTTATAGCTTTTTTGGCTCAGTGGATAGAGCCTCTGCTTGTGGACCGAAGAGCCCTGTTCGATTCCAGTCAAGGCCACATACCTCCTTTGCAAGCTCCATCCCCAGACGTGGTTGTAGATTTGCCAGAAGCAATCCATCGATGTCTTTCACATTGACATTTTTTCGGTGTGTGTGTTTCTTCCCCTTCTTTTCACTCTCTCTAAAAATCAATGGATAAATATCCTTAGGTGAGCATTAACAAAACAAATAAAAAAACAAAATGGACCTGGGTAGGTGGCTTATTCAGATGTATCATTGGTCTGAACACCAAAAGGTTATTGGTAAAATTCCAAATCAAGGCATATACTTAGGTTGTGTGTTTGATTTCTGGTCGGGGCACATATGGGAGGCAATCAATCTGTTTCTCCAGCACATTAGCATTACTTTCTCTCTCTGTTTCTATCTCCCTCTTTATGCCTTCCTCTGTATAATAAATCAATAAACATAGCCTCAGATGAGAAAAGACATAACTAAACATGGAACGGCATATAACCAGTGATTTCACTTCTGGGACTATGCCCAAGTAAACCTAGAAAGCAAATTTAAAATAATATAGATACCTATGTGTTCATTGCAGCATTATTTTCAATAACTAAGATATGGATTAGACCAAGTGGTTATAAGGAGATAGGTGGATAAAAAAACAAAAACAAAAAACAAAGCTGTGGTGCATTTATACAGTGGAATACATCTCAGCCTATAAAAAAAGGCTCACTTACCTTTTGCAACAGCAGGTATGTACCTGGTCTAGGAAGCTAAGCAGGGTTGGGCCTGGTTAGTATTTGAAGGGAAACCATCAGGGAATATTGGGTGCTATAGGCTCTATTGACCCAAAGATTCCAGAAAAGGGTTAGGTTTAGGGTACCTAACTCTCTATTCCTGAGAGATTTTCCCTGCCCTCTGGGTGAGGCCCTCCCTCAGAAAATATGGCTGGCCACCAATATTCTCTTCCACTCTCCCAAATCAATAAAACCATATATTAAAAAACAAAAACAATGGATAAATACATAATCAAGTGGAATAAAAATTTCATCTCTCTCTCTTTCCCTCCCACCCTTCCTCCTTTCCCCTCTCTCTTTTAAAAAAAGCAATGTGAAAAAATAACTTTGGGAAGAATTAACAAACAAATCAAATGAAATAGTAAAGTCAAATGAAATCCTATCTAATAAAAGAGAAACATGCAGAATGACCATAACCCCAACACCCTTCCCATTGGCTAATCAGCAGGATATGCAAATTAACTGCCAACCAAGATGGCGGCCAGCAGCCACGCAGCTGAAGAGAACAGGCTTGCTTGCTCCAGTGACAGAGGAAGCCAACGTTCCTGGCCTGCCAGTCTGATCTAAACTACACTCTAAGAAACAATGTTTCAATTATAGAAGCTAAACAAGCTCCAGAGACCTGCCTTCAGCCAGCTTTGGCCTCAGAGCTTAAAGCTGCTGTGATGGCAACAGAGTTTAAATTATAGAAGCCAAACAGACCCAGAAACTTGCTTTCAGCCAGCTTTAGCCTCAGAGCTTAGAGATGCTGTGATGGCAAAAGAGTTTCAATTATAGAAGCCCAACAGACTCAGAAACCTGCTTTCAGGCCCCAGAGCTAGAGCTGTCTCTCAGCTCCAGTTACAGTTATAGAAGGTAAATAAATCCCAGAATAAAAAAAAAAACAACAGAGAGGCTAGGAGCTTCAGTTGCCCTCCAGCCTGAAAATGGCTCTCAGCCCCTCACCCAAACTGGCCAGTCACCCCACTGGGGACCCCCTCCCTGAAGGGGGTGTGACTAGCTGCAAACAGTTATCAGCCCGTCATCCAGGCTAGCCAGGTACCCAAGCGGGACCCCCCACCCTGATCCGGGACACCCTTCAGGGCAAACCAGCCAGCCCCCACCCATGCAACAGGCCTCTATCCTATACTACAGGCAGGCGGGACAGTGCGAGCTGCCATCCAGGCCCCATGTGCAGCCCTGGGCAACAGGGCAGAAGCCCCGCCCCCAGCCAGGACCCCTGTGTGCCACCTGAGCCCCCAGCCTGGACTTCCATGCTACCTAAGCCCCTCACTGCTAAACCCCGCCCCTAGCTGGGACCCTATGATTATTGGACAGCAGGAAAGTGCTGCTGGGCCCTGGGTCACTGTGGTGATCCAGCCATCGGTAAGTACAAAAGTGTGGACTGTAGGCAGCCCTCAGCTGTGCCTGATTCGGGAGCAGGAAAACAAGCCCGGCCTGTGAGCAACCCCCAGCGGCACCTTCTCCCTGGTTTCCCTGAGGATCTGGGAGCAGGAAAGCAAGCCTGGCCTGCGGGAAGCCCCAAACTTTCACTGCTCCCCAGTCGCCATGGTGATCCTGGAGTAGGAGAGCAAGCCTGGCCTGTGGGCTGCTCCAAGCTTGGCCTGATCCCCGGTTGCCATGAGGATCTGGGAGCAGGAAAGTCCAGCATGCAGGCAGCCCCCAGCTGAGCCTGCTCCCCGGTCACCATGGGGATCCGGGAGCAGGAGAGCAAGCCTGGCCTGTGGGCAGCTCCAAGCTGGGCCTGGTCCCTGGTCGCCATGGCGATCCAGGAGCAGGAAAGTCCAGCTTGCAAGTAGCACCCCCATCCTGGCCATAGATCAAGGGATAGTACAACATGCAGTGGAGGCCAGGAGCCTGAGAGATCAACACAGAGGGGCTCCTGCTCCAAACCTCCATGGTGTGGCTGGGGGCAGCCCCCCAGCAGACACACACACACACACACACACACACACACACACACACACAGTGCCTGCTCTGAGCCTCCAATTTGGCTGGGGGCAGACCCCCAGTGGACACACACACACACACACACACACACACACGGCAACTGCTTTGAGCCTCTGCTGCCAGACTGTGGCCATCAGTAGGACATCCACTGAGGGCTCCTGGACTGTGAGAGGGGCAAGTTGGGCTGAGGGAACCCCACCCCCCCAGTGCACGAATTTTATGCACCGGACCTCTAGTAGAATATAAAATAGATCAAAGACTCAGAGTAGGCATACAACCAGAGAGGAGGAGAGACTGGTGGATGGCCAATAGGCACTGGAGAAGGCGTGAGACAGTGGTTTCCAGGGCATGCAAATGAACATCACAGGGAGACATCATTGGGATACAGCCCCCAGAATTCCTTGAGCAAAATGTGGGGAACAGTGTCCAGAAAGCACTGGTGAGATAACATGATGGGAAAACAGAGTTACTCACTGAGGGTAAATTAAATGGTATATCCCAGTAAAACGAGGGCAGTGGCAGCAGTGATGGGGGGTTTGGTGAAACTCAATGGAGCACAGACCCATTTCTGGAACTGGGGAGGTTTGTTATTGCTATGACTAGATGGCATAGGGAGGTGACTTCAATGGACCTCATGTGTGATCCTGTTAAGGACACCACCCTGGACCGCATAGCCAGGAAAAGCTAGTGTGACCCCAAGCAACTCCCAGCTGACGCCTGTGGGACCAGTTCTGTGGGGGTACAGCTCAGAACAGGGACAAACAAGGGGTGATACCCAGTCTCTCTAGGCTAAAGACTCCCTGCCCCCTGGACTACTCGGGTCTTTACCTCTCCAACCTCAATCAGGTTGCCTAGTGACTCACCAGGACTTTCTCGATACTGTTCCTCAAATTTTGCTCAAGGAATTCTAAGGCCCAAAGAAAGAAGCATGGTCTAATCACCCTGCTTCTCTGATCACCCTGCTTCTCTCTCCTGGCCTCCCCAGCAGCCACTGCTGCTGCTGATCAGCCCTGCATATCTCTCTCTCTCTCTCTCTCTCTCTCTCTCTCTCTCTCTCTCTCTCTCATTTCTCTCTCTCTCTGAGAGGTGATAAGTTCAGCTTGCTCGCCCGCTGCGCACACAGCCTGGCATTTAGTCGAGACTTTGGTCATTTTGGATGTTACAGACACTGGCTCTTTTATATAGATAGATAGATAGATAGATAGATAGATAGATAGATAGATAGATGATAGATAGATATATAGATAGATAGATAGATAGATTTAGATTTAGATATAGATATATAGATATAGATATAGATATAGATATAGATATAGATATAGATATAGATATAGATATAGATATAGATATAGATATAGGTATAGGGGTATAGGTATAGGTATAGGTATAGGTATAGGTATAGGTATAGGTATAGGTATAGGTATAGAGATAGAGATAGAGAGATATAGATAGATAGAGATAGAGATAGAGATAGAGATAGAGATAGAGATAGAGATAGAGATAGAGATAGAGATGTTAGTTAACAGTTGGCGTAAAGTGCGTTTAGAAGCATTGCCTTTCTTCCATTTTTTGTTTGTTTTTGTTCAACAATTTAAGAAGACATTTCAGTTAGAAATTGGTAACCTCGAGTAAATACTGTAAATGTGTTAGAATTGTATTTATAACTGCTTCTTTTAATATGCAAATCAGTTTGACAAAATAGCTTGCATATCTGGATATAAAGTTTCAAAACAACTTAAATTCTTAAAGATACAACTGGTTATTTCCAAATTAACTACACTTTTCATCCCCTCCCCCAAAACAGTGCAAAGATGTCAAAATAATATTTTGCCTTAGGACTACAGACACTCCATATTATCTGACCATTTCATGATCAAGATTACTAACATTATAGAGAGATTGCCAGCTTGCAGCAGATAACTGGAAAATCAGAAGGGATTACTGTTAACAAAGGTAAGAACTTATTGCATCAATAATTTTCACCCTATCTTGGTAGATTGTATGTTTCTTAGAATTGATCCGTTTCTTCTACGCTATCCAAGTTTTTAGCCTGTAATTGTTTGCAAGAGTCTTTATGATCCTTTTCATAAGCTGCAGTCGAACATCCTTAGCGCTGCTGAGGATGCAGGAGAGGCTCAAACCATCACCCCTGTATTGGCAGCCATCAACCTGGCTAGTGGCTGAGCAGAGCTCCCCCTGTGGGAGTGCATAGACCACCAAGTGGGCAGCTCCTGCATTGAGGGTCTGCCCCCTGGTTGTCAGTGTGTGTCATAGTGACCAGTCATTCCCAGTCTTTCTGCTGTTAGGGTCAGTTTGCATATTACCCTTTTACTATATAGGATAGAGGCCTGGTGCACAGGTGGGGGCTGGCTGGTTTGCCCTGAAGAGTGTCCTGGATCAGGGTGAGGGCCCTGCTTGGGTGCCTGGCCAGCCTGGATGAGGGGATGATGGCTGTTTGCAGCTGGTCGCACCCCCTTCAGGGTGGGGGTCCTCACTGGGGAGCCTGGCCAGTCTGGGTGCGGGGCTCAGGGCCGTTTTCAGGCTGGTGGATGACTGAAGCTCCCAACCTTTCCTTTTTATCTTTTTTTTTTTAATTATTATTCTGAGATTTATTTACCTTCTATGGTTGTCACTGGAGCTGAGAGCCAGCTCAATTTTGAGGCCTCAGCTGCTGAAGCAGGTATCTGAGGTCTGTTTAGCTTCTATAATTGAAACACTGTTGCAGCTCCAGCTCTGAGGTCCAGCTGGCTGAAAGCAGGTTTCTGGAGTTTGTTTAGCTTCTACAATTGCAACATAGTTGCTTAGAGTGCAGCTCAGAGCCTGGCACAACAGGTGGGGAATCTTGGCTTCCTCCATTGCGAGGGCAACCAAGCCTCCTGTTCACATCAGCTGCGTGGCTTCTGGACACCATCTTGATTGGCAGTTAATTTGATTATTGCCCTGATTAGCCAATGGGAAGTGTGTCGGAGGTACAGTTAATTACCCTATTTGTCTTTTATTAGATTAGATAGGAGCCTGGTGTATGGGTGGGGGCTGGCTGGTTTGCCCTGAAAGGGGTTCCGGATCAGTGTGGGGGTCCCCCTGGAGTGCCTGGCCAGCCTGGATGAAGAGCTGAGGGTCATTTTCAGGCTGACCACACCCCCTTCAGAGATGGGGTCCTGCTGGGGTGCCTGGCCAGCCTGGATGAGTGGCTGATGGATGTTTGCAGGCTGGCCAAGACCCCCAGTGGGGACCCTCACCACATGACAGTGTGGCCAGCCTGGGTGAGGGGCTGATGGCCTTTTACAGCTGGCTCCAGACCCTTCAGGGTTGGGTCACCCTGGGGTGCCTTGGCAGCATGGGTGAGAGGCTGATGGCTGTTTACAGTCTGGCCTCAGCCTGTTCAGGATGGGGGTACATAGTGGGTGCCTGGCCAGCCTGAGTGAAGAGCTGATGACTATTTGCAGGCTGGCCACAGCTCCTTCATGGATGGGCTCCCCACTGGAGTGCTTGGCCAGCCTGGGTGAGGGGCTGATGGTGGTTTGCAGGCTGGCCAAACCCCCCATTGGGGACCCTCACCCATGAGGGTGTGGCCATCTTGGGTGAAGGGCTGAGGGCTGTTTGAAATCTGGCCTCGGCCCCCAGCCACCCAAGCTCCCAGTGGGGGCTGGCTGGAAGCAGGTCTCTGGAATTTATTTATCTCTATAATTGAAACTTTGTAGCCTTCAGTGGAAATCAGGGCCAGCAGTGCAGGTGGGAAGCTTGACTTCCTCCAATCGCCGTGGAAACCAAGCCTCCTGCTTGTTTCAGCTCCATGGGTGCTGGAGGCCATCTTGGGTGGGTTAACTTGCATATAGTCACTCTGATTGGCTGGTGGGTGTGGCTTGGGCTAAGCGGTGGTGTGGTCTACTTGAATGTTTCTCTTTTATTATATTAGACTAGAGGCCTGTTACACGAAGAGATTCGTGCAATAGGCCTTCCCTTCCTTTGGCTGCTGGCACCAGTTTTCCTCTGGCACCTGGGACACAGACCTTCACTCTGGCTGGGCTCCGGCCCAAGACCCCACCCCACCAACCTTCAGGCCTCCCAGCTCTGCTGATCCCGGGGCCATGAGGCCTCCTGGTTCCACTGATCTCAGGGCCATGAGGCCTCGCTGCTCAGCCGGCTTGGGGGGCCCTTTGGCTTAGCTCCACCTTTGGAGCCTACGTATGCAAATTAACCGCCATCTTTGTTGGTGGTTAATTTGCATATCTCCCTGATTAGCCATGTGAAGCATAGTGAAGGTATGGTCAATTACCCTTTTTATCTTTTATTAGATAGGATAGCGATAAAGAGATTCCTTACTACTGTTTTCATCACTTGGGAGAGGTAGGCAAAACTTACCTTTCTTCTTTTTGCAATCTATACGTTATAAATGTTCTGCCATAAATGTTTACTGCTACAAGATAAAAATCAATTAAGTAAATTTTAAAGTTACAGATCCTTACTTTAATCTTATTTCAGAACAAGCATTCCCCAAAAGGTGTGTAAGCCTATAATTTCCTTCTTCTCCTGCCACTCCTTAAGAAAATTTCTGCTCCCTAGGCCTACTTCCAAGAATCTTAATCAATAATTTTTATCACTTTTATTCTAAAAATGATGAGCTTTTGGTGATGATCATGATAATGAGGAAGAGCAGGAGGCAGAGGGTGTCAAAGTCACACCTTTGCAAGGTTAAACATGTGCCAAAAACTATTCTAAATTCTATTTGTGTATTATTTTTCACAGAGGATTTTATCAGATAGTTTCTCATATTATAATAATTTTAAGAATATGAAAACTGGTTTTGTGAGGTTTAAAGAAGCAACCTAATAAAATGATACATTTGGCCCAGCTGGTGTGGCTCAGTGATTGAGCTTCAACCTATAAACAAAAGAAATCAGGTTTTGAATCCCAATCAGAGCATATGTCCAGGTTGGTATCTCAGTCACCAGAGAGGCCTTGCAGGAGGCAGCTGATCAATGATTCTCTCACATTGCTGTTTCTGTTCCTTTCACCCTCCCTTTCTGAAATCAATAAAAATCTAGTTTTGTAAAAAGAGATAAAGTGATAGACCATGAATTTTACATAAAAAAATGGTTCTAGAATTTGTACTCCTGACCAGAACTGCATTGGGAACCTCAATTGATCCCTCACCATAAATAAGTACCTTTTTATCTCTGAAATCTGTTTCATTAAAGAGTAATACAGTCAGTAAGCTTTCTTATGGATTGAAAAAATGAAAGAGGGATAGGTAGTTAGCAATGGGACCACTGGAGGAAAGGAAAATAGGGAAGTTCACAAATAACAGGATACAGCTTGCTGACTAGTTGCTAAGGCCACCTGGTTAGGTGAAAATCCAAATGGGCAGGGAAGAAGCAACACCCCCAGAAATATAGCTTCATCAATCCCTGGACAGAGAACTTCCTCTACCCGCTAGACAAAGGGCTTCCTCTGCAACTTTATTAAGTGAGTAGAGGCCTGATGCACAAATTCATGCACATTGAAAGGAAATTAATTGGAAGAAATATTTTAGAGACCAGGGATGGGCCAAGGGGAGGTTGGTTCCAGGGCGTGGCTGGCAGAGGAGGGACCGCAGGAGGGCTCTGGGGTATGTCCAGCCCATCTCACCCAGTCCGGATCAGCTGGACCCCAGAAGCAGGCTAACCTACCAGTCGGAGCGTCTACCCCCAGTGGTCAGTGCATGTCATGGCAACTGGCCGAGTGTTCGGTCAGACACTTAGCATATTAGACTGTTATATATTTAGACTAGAGGTCCAGTGCACAAAAATTTGTGCACTTGGGAGGGAGGAGGGCTCCCTCAGCCTGGCCTGTGCCCTCTCGCAGTCTGGGACCCCTCAGGAGATAATGACCTGCTGGCTTAGGGCAGAGGGCAGGCCCAATCCCTAAGTGCAGCCCCTGGTTGGGCTCAGAGCAGGGCCGAGTGGGGAGTTGGGGCACCACCCCCTGTCATGCACAGAGCAGCGTGGATCGGGAGGTTGCTATGCCACCCTCAGTCACGCTCAGGGATGGGCTGATTGGGGGGATGGGGCACCACCCCAGTCACACACAAGGAAGGACCGATGGGGAGGTTGCGGCTCCACCTCCTGTCACGCACAGAGTAGGGCCCATCAGGGGGTTGAGGAGCTCCCCCCTGTCACAGAGTAGGGCCAATAGGGAAGTTGAGGCACCGCCCCCTATCACACACAGAGCAGGGCCAATCAGGGGTTGGGGTGCTGCCCCCTGTCACACACAGAGCAGGGGCCGTGGGGGGTGGGGAGTTGGGGTGCCGCACCCTGTCACACACAGATCAGGGCTGATCAGGGGGTTGGGGCGCCACACCCTGTCACACACAGAGCCACAGGGCGATCAGGGGGTTGGGGAGCTCCCCCTATCAGGCACAGAGCAGGGGTGATAAAGGGGTTGGGGCGCCTTCCACTGTCACGAACAGAGCAGGGTGGATAGGGAGGTTGTGGCCCTGCCCCCTGTCACATACAGAGCCGCAGGGCAATCAGGGGGTTTAGGCGTTGCCCCCTGTCACACTGATCCTGGTGCCGGGAGGCCACGCAGCTCTGCTGATCCCGGGGTTCAGGAGGCCTTGGGGCTCCGCTGATCCCAGTGCTGGGAGGCATATTACCCTTTTACTATATAGGATAGAGGACTGGTGCACGGGTTGGGGCCGGCTGGTTTGCCCTGAAGGGTGTCCTGGATCAGGGTGGGGGTCCCCACTGGGGAGCCTGGCCAGCCTGGGTGAGGGGATGATGGCTGTTTGCACCTGGTCACACATCCTTCAGGGTGGGGGTCTCCACTGGGGTGCCTGGCCTGGCTGGGTGAGGGGATGAGGGCTGTTTTCAGGCTGGCAGGTGATTGAAGCTCCCAACCGCTCCTTTTTTTCTTTTTCTTATTCTGGGCCAGCTTTAGCTTTGAGGCTTGTCTCCAGCTCTTAGGCCTCTGCTGCTGAAAGCAGGTTTCTGGCCTTTGTTTACCTTCTGTTTTTGAAACAATGTTGCGATCCTGCTGGCTGAAGCCCGACGGACTAAAGCAGGTTTCTGGGGTTTTGTTTAGCTTCTATATTTGTAACATAGTTGCTTAGAATTGCAGCTCTGAGGCCTGCAGCAGCAGGCGGGGAATGTTCGAGTCCTGTGTCACTGAAGCAAGCAAGCCTCATGTTCACTTTAAGTTGCCTGGCTGCCGGCCGCCATCTTGGCTGGCAGTTAATTTGCATATTGCCCTGATTAGCCAATGGAAAGGGTAGCGGTCGCACGCTAATTACCATGTTTCTCTTTTATTAGATAGGATTTCTATACCACTACCAAGAGAACTTCCTCTACCCCTTCCAGAGTTCTTTACCCCTAGACAGAGAGCTTCCTCTACCCCTAGATCGAGAGCTTCTGTGGGAGGACCAATCAGAAGCCAGCAGGGCATATATGAACCTCTAAATAGAGAGCTTATAGGGTATATACCTACCCCCATAACAGTGGATTCCTCAGAAAAACCAATCAAAATCCAGCAGAGCAGATACATACCATTAAACAGAGTGTTTAGGTGTCAATCCCCTTGGGGTGCCTCCCTGCTCTTCAGAGTCTGTGTATGTCGCAATAAACTTTGCTTTTGCTTAATTCCGTCTTCCTGACCTCATTCGTCCTTTTTTTCATTTTTTTAATCTTCTTTTTTTATTGCTTAAAGTATTAAAAAGGGTATTACATGTGTGTCTTTATTTTCCCCACCCTTGACAATCCCCTGGCCTCCCCTACACCCCAGTGTCTTATGTCCATTGGTTATGCTTATATGCATGCATACAAGTCCTTCGGTTGATCTCTTCCCCTCTCCCTCCTGCCATGCAACCCTTCCCGGCCTTCCCACTGCAGTTTGACAATCTGTTTGAGGCAGTTCTGTCTCTGTATCTATTATTATTCAAAAGTTTATACTGGTCTCTATTAACCATGAATGAGTGAGATCACGTGACATTTTTCCTTCAATGACTGGCTTATTTCACTTAGCATAATGCTCTCCAGTTCCATCCATGCTGCTGCAAATGGTAAGAGTTCCTTCTTTTTTACAGCAGCATAGTATTCCATCGTGTAGATGTACCACAGTTTTCTAATCCATTCATCTACAGAAGGGCAAATAGGCTGTTTCCAGATCTTAGCTATGGTGAATTGTGCTGCTATGAACATAGGGGTGCTTATATCCTTTCTGATTGGTGCTTCTGGTTTCTTGGGATATATTCCTAGAAGTGGAATCACAGGGTCAAATGGGAGTTCTATTTTTAGTTTTTTGAGGGAACCCCATACTGTCTTCCATAGTGGCTGCCCCAATGTGCATTCCCACCAGCAGTGCATGAGTATTCCTTTTTCTCCACATCCTCTCCAGCACTTGTCGTTTGTTGATTTGTTGATGATAGCCAGTCTGACAGGTGTGAGATGGTACCTCATTGTTGTTTTGATTTGCATCTCTCATATGATTAGTGACTTTGAGCATGTTTTCATATGTCTCTTGGCTTTCTGAATGTCCTCTTTTGAAAGGTGTCTATTTAGATCCTTTGCCCATTTTTTTACTGGATTGTTTATCTTCCTTTTGTTAAATTGTATGAGTTCCCTATAAATGTATGAGATTAGGCCCTTATCAGATATGATATTGGCAAATATGTTTTCCCATGCAGTGGGTTTTCTTGATGGTTTCTTTTGCTGTACAGAACTCTTTATTTTGATGTAGTCCCATTTGTTCATTTTCTCTTTAGTTTCAAGTGCCATAGGAACTGTATCAGTGAAGAAATTGCTTTGGCATATATCAGAGATTTTGTTGCCTTTGGATTCTTCTAGAATTTTCATGGTTTCCCATCATACATTTAAGTCCTTTATCCATTTTGAGTTTATTTTTGTGTATGGTGTAAGTTGTTGGTATAGTTACATTTTCTTGCATATATCTGTCCAATTTTCCCAACACCGTTTATTGAAGAGACTATCTTGGCTCCATTGGAGGTATGTTCTTGCCTCCTTTGTCAAATATTAATTGAGCATATTGGCTTGGGCCAATTTCTTGGCTCTCTATTCTATCCCAATGATCTGTATGTCTGTTCTTGTGCCAGTACCAGGCAGTTTTGAGAACAGTGGCTTTTAATACACCTTGATATCTGGTATTGCGATCCCACCTACTTGGTTCATTCTCAGGACTGCTATATCTATTCGGGTCTTTTTTATTCCAGATGAGTTTTTGGAGAGTTCGTTCTAGATCTGTCAAGTATGCCGTTGGTATTTTAATGGGAAGTGCATTGAATTTACATATAGCTTTGGGTAGTATGGACATTTAAATGATGTTGATTCTACCAATCCAAGAACAGAGTATGTTCTTCCATCTGTTTATGTCTTCCTCTATCTCTTTTTTTAATGTCCTGTAGTTTTCTGAGTAGAGGTCTTTTACCTCTTTAGTTAAGTTTATTCCTTGGTAGCTTAATTTTTTTTGGAGCGATGGTAAATGGGGTTGTTTTTATAATCTCTCTTTCTGAAAATTCACTATGGGTGTATAGAAATGCCTCAGATTACTTGGGGTTAATTTTGTATCCTGCTACATTGCCAAATTCATGTATTAAGTCTAGTAGTTTTTTGATGGAGTCTCTAGGGTTTTGTATGTATAATATCATGTTGTCTGCAAATAAGGACAGTTTTACTTCCTCTTTTCCAGTTTGGATGCCTATTATTTCTTCTTCTTGTCTAATTGCAAGGGGTAATACTTCCAGTACGATGCTGAGCAGGAGTGGTGAGAGTGGGCATCCCTGTCTTGTTCCTGTACTTAGGGGAAATGGTGTTAGTTTTTGTCCATTGAGTATGATGTTGGCTATGGGCCTGTCATATAGGCTTTTATTATGTTGAGGTATGATCCTTCTACTCCTGCCTTACTGAGAGTTTTTATCCAAAATGGGTGTTGGATTTTGTCAAATGCTTTTTCTGCATCAATTGATATGACCATGTAGTTTTTTTCTTTCAATTTTTTTATGTGATGTATCACATTTATTGATTTGCGGATATTGTACCATCCTTGCATCCCTGGGATAAATTCTCCTTGGTCATGGTGTATGATCTTTCTGATGTACTGCTTGATCGGATTTGCTAAAATTTTTGTTGAAGATTGTGGCATCTATGTTCATGAGGGTTATTGGCCTGTAATTCTCTTTCATTGTGTTGTCTTTACCTGCTTTTGGTATTAGGATGATGCTAGCTTCAAAGAATGAGATTGGAAGTGTTCCTTCCTCTTGAATTTTTTGTAGTAGTCTGAGGAGGATAGGTTTTAGTTCTTCCTTGAATGTTTGGTAAAACTCCCCTGTGAAGCCGTCTGGTCCTGGGCTTTTGTTTGCTGGAAGCTTTTGATGACTGCTTCAATTTCTTCCATAGTTACTGGCCTATTGAGATTTTTAGATTCTTCCTGATTGAGTTTTGGAATGTTGTATTTTTCTAAGAATATGTCTATTTCCTGCAGGTTGTTTAGTTTGTTGGAGTAGAGTTGTCCATAGTATTTTTTAACAATCATTTGTATTTCTGTGGGATCTGTTATTTCACCTCTATAATTTCTGATTGTATGTATTTGGGTCCTTTCACTTTGCTTCTTGCTGATCCTGGCTAGAGGTTTGTCAATCTTGTTTATCCTTTCAAAGAACCAGCTCTTGGTTTCATTGATTTTCTGTATTGTTTTTTTGGTCTCTATGTCATTTATTTCTGCTATAATCTTTAGAATCTCCTTTCTTCTGCTCACTCTGGGGTTTTCTTGTTGATCTCTCTCTAATTCTTTGAGTTGTAGAGTTAGATGATTTACTACCGTTTTTTCTTGTTCTTTGAGATAGGTCTGTAGAGCTATAAACTTCCCTCTCAGGACTGCTTTCATTGCATCCAGTAGGTTTGGATTGTTGTGTTTTCATTGTCATTAGTTTCCAGGATGTTTTTAATTTCTTCTTTGATCTCATTGGTAACCCAATCAATATTTAATAACATGCTATTCAGCTTCCAAGTGTTTGCGTAATTTCAGTTGTTTTTATTGCAGTTTATTTCTAATATTATGCCATCGTGGTCTGAGAAGATGCTTGGTATGATTTCAATCTTCTTGAATTTGGGGAGACTTTGCTTGTGGCCATATATGTGGTCTATTTTGAATCTGTCCCATGGCATCTTAATGGAATGTACATTCTGTGGCTTTGGGGTGAAGTGTTCTGAAGATGTCAATTAAGTCCATCTGATCTAGTGAGTCATTTGGGATTGCTGTTTCTTTGTTGATTGTTTGTCTAGAGGATTTATCCAATGATTTCAGTGGTGTATTAAAGTCCCCTACTATGATGTCATTCTTGTTGATCTCTCCTTTGATATCTTCCAGGAGGTTTTTTTTTTTTTTTTATGTATTTGGGTGCTCCTGCATTGGGTGCATATATATTTACCTGGGTTATATCCTCTTGTTGTATTGATCCCTTTAGTATTATGAAGTGGCCTTCCTTATCTCTTGTTATGGCCTTCACTTTGAGGTCTATTTTGTCCCATATAAGTATTAATAACCCAGCTTTCTTTTCATTTCCATTTGCCTGAAAGATATTTTTCCATCCCTTCACTCTCAGTCTGTGTGAGTCTCTTCTAATGAGGTGGGTCTCTTGTAGACAGCAAATGTATGGGTCATGATTTTTTTATCCATTCAGCCACTCGATGTATTTTGGTTGGAGGATTTAGTCCATTTACATTTAAAATTATTATTGAAAGGTACTTGTTTGTAGCCATTTTTTTGTGTGTGGCTGTTTTCTTGCCAGAAGCCGGTCCATCCTTGCTGCTTGACACAGTCGCTTCAAGGAAGAAACATCTGCACAGCATGTTTCAAGGAACGTGGTGTATATGGCATACTGTTCTTAATATATTTGCTCCCCTTCTTCGGGCTATGTGTTTTAACCAAGATCACCTCTCTGAGAGAGGTTGTTTCCCCATGTAGAAATTTTTCCCTGAAGTTAGGGAGGGAATAAAACCCCTTAACTAAGTGCCAGGTGGGTAGTTAATAACTTTAACTACGAACAATCACACTTAAGGGACATAATATTTACTCCCTAGAATGGAGATAAGAAACACCCTAACCTTTGGAATAGAGATTGATAGGATTGAATCAACTGGTATATATACAAATGTAACAAGACACCAGGACACAGAACCTAGAGACAGAACCTAGCGAGAGAACCTGGATGAAGAACCTAGAGAGAGAACCTGGCTAGAGCATGGCAAGAGAACCTGATTAGAACCTGGTGACTGAACCTGGCTGGAGAACCTGGAGAACCTGGCTGGAGAACCTAGCAAGAGAACATGGACACAGAACCTGTCTGGAGATCCTAATCAGAACTTCGCTGGAGATCCTGACCAGAACTTGGCTAGAGATCCTGGCTAGGCTGCTAATCAACTGAACGCTGTCTCTGTGTCATTCCTTCTTCGCCGACTCCATCCACACCTTTGGGGACCCCTGGACCTGCTGGGGTTGGACCCCAGCATTTTCTTTCTGAGCTTTTTATTTCTTCTTTTTACACCTGTCCCTTTAGCATTTCTTGCATTGCTGGCTTGGCGGTGATAAACTCCCTTAGCCTTTTTTTTTTTTTCTGTGAAGCTTCTTATTTCCCCTTCAATTTTGAATGATAGCCTGGCTGGAGAGAGTATTCTTGGATTCAGTCCTTTGCTTGGCATTACTTTGTAAACTTCTGTCCATTCTTTTCAGGCCTGATGTGTTTCTGTTGAGAAATCATTTGATAATCTAATGGGAGATCCCTTGCATGTAACTTTCCATCTCTCTCTTAAGCCTGTAAGATTCTCTCTTTGTCCTGAACATTTGCCATGGTAATTATGATGTGTCTTCGTGTGGGTCTTTTTGGGTTCCCCTTGTTTTGGACTCTCTGGGCTTGTGTGGCTTTTTTCTTCCCCACCTCAGGGAAGTTTTCTGATGTTATTTCTTCCAATAGGTTTTCTAATTCTTGTTCCTCTTTCTGTCGTTCTGGCACCCCTATTATTCGTATGTTGTTTCATTTCATGTTGCCCCAAAGCTCCCTTAGACTCTCCTCCTGTCTTTTAATTTTTTTCTCCAATTGATGTACAGTTTGGGTGTGTTTTGCTTCCTGGTCTTCTAATTCACTAATTCGGTCCTCCGCTTCTCCTAGTCTACTCTTGATACTTTCCATGGTGTTTTTTATTGCAGCTATACCGCTCTTCATTTTTTCTTGGGTCTTACTTAAGTTGTTGATTTTTTCATCTTTTTCTTCTTTCTTCTTGTATATGTTGTTCATATTTTCCTCCATCTGGTTTATGCACTCTAGGACCCTTATTCTGAATTCTTTTTCTCTCAAGTTTCATGCCTCTGTATCACTTAGCTGCTTTCCAGGCGAGTCTTCCTTTTCTTTCCTTTGGGGGTTTCTTTGTCTACCCATGTTTGATCTCACCGACATATATAGATATTTAGTCATTCAGTGGCTGCTCCCTGGGTGGCAGTGGCTCCTTGGGCTGTGGTTGCTCCTTGGGTGGTTGTGGTAGGAGCTGCTCCTCCATTGGTAGCAGGTCCCCTGGTGGGTGCCGTTCACAGGTATGGTGGCTCCTCTGGTTGGTGGAGGGAGGCTTCACACACAGCAACTGTTCCTCAGACAGAGAGTGTGGTGATCAGGTAGCCGCTGTTGCTTGGATCTGCTGCGTAGATTTAAAGGCGCAAAATACCACACAACAAGGCACAACATACCAGGTACTGAACACAAATGTATTTATGGTATTAATAACCCCAAATAAAGGTGGCCACCCGAGCTAAGAGAGTTGGGGGATAAGTAAGAAAGAAGAGAAAAAGATAGAAGAGAAAACAGAAAAGATAAAAAAGTAAGAGAGAAAAGAGGATGAAGTAGAAGAGGGGAGGAGACTACCTATATGAGGAGAAAACTCCGATAGAACTGCCACTAATCCCAACAAATTCCAGCAGTGGATGCCTGGAGATGACTATAAACTACAAAAAAAAAAAACAATAATATCAAGCGAGGCAAGGGAAAACAGAAGCACAAAAATAACCAGGGGGTTGGGGGGGGAACAGAAAAAGAAAAAGCAGAACAGCCTTGCAAACAATTCTTAAAAAAACCTCAATATACTCAACTACGCAACAATCAAGCCAACAACAACAAAACAATAAAGAAAAGAAGAAAAAAATTGGATAGTGAAGAAAGATAAGGGAGAGCTGTATAAGGATTTAGAGCAGGTGATTGGAAATAGGATATATAAGTAGGCTGAAATTTAGACAGGTGACAAAAAGAATAGGGAAACTCTAAAGCAGGAATAGGGTAAGAGAAACAGGACAGCAAAAGGGGAAAAGTGGGGAAGAGGGTTTTAGCACAGAGGCAAAATTGAGGTAGAGGAAAATGATGCTAAAGGAACGATGAAAATAGAATGGAGAACCCTAGTCCCAAAATAAAATAAAGAGAAAACAAAATGACACTTTAAAAAATGGTAAAATAGTAGCAGTAATAATACTGGTTAAAAATACAAATGTAGTAATTAAAAGGGTAAAATCAGGTGATGAAAAAAGAAATAAATGGTTTCTTAGTTAAAAGGTGAAAAAATAAAAAAAAATAATTTAAAATGTGCAGCAATGAAGGTGCTTCAGATCTTCTACTCATCTTTTTGGCACGCCAGGTATTCAGGAGAATGTTGAATTTCCCTCTGATACACTGTTCCTCCGTGTGGTAAGCCACAGTCCTGATTTTAAGGCAGGCCATATTGGTTTCTCAGACAGCCTTTATCTGTATTTACAGAAGAGTCAGTTTGTGGCTCTGCCTCTGGGTGGCAGTGTGTCCGGATTGACCTCTGAGGCTATAAGTCCTCCCTGACCAGGTGTTCTCCATTGTACCTGAAACTGGCTTGGGAAAGTCCTCCGCCCAGATCTGGTTCCCCAGTCGTCACTCCCCTTCTGTTTCCCAGGCTCCCCAGAAACAACCTTCCCTTACAGGCTTTGCGACTGACCCCAACTGGGTAATCCCATGCACTGGGTTCAACAATCAAATGCACAGATTTGAGAGGAAGTGTAAAGACAAGAGCCTGGGAAGCTGTGCGAACAGGGCTCCACCTTCCAGATCTGCGCAGAGTCTCTGCACGTGCTCTGGCCCCTGGCACCAAGTAGCTGGCAGATTGGCAAAATCTGAGGCTGCACGTTTGCATACAGTCCAACTGTGGGCTTATTTATAGCGTTCCCTTCTGCCAGCAGCCCTGGGGAGCCCTTCCACACTCGTGGGTCACGCTGGCCACAACAGCTGCGGACTTTGCGGGACACAGAGTTCCACCCCATGCGCGTCCCACTCTCCAACCTAAATTGCAAACCACACCTTTGGGGGAAATCTAACCTTTCTGTGGGGAGAAGCAGGGCTCCTCTGAGTTCATGTAGTCTCGCTGCTTGAGAGCCATTGCTTCCAGGTTAGTAGCTGATCTCTGGATGCCGGTAACAGCCACCCAAGATGTCGCTGTCTCCATGGCTGAGCTTGCACACGTGGAGATGTTTCAGCCTCAGTCTCTAACTGTTCCTTTTTCTAGGAGTTCTCTGATTCCTGGCTACAGACTGTCTCTCAGCTGAATCTCCTCTGCTTATTTGGGCTGTATGTTACCTGTTTCAGCTGCTCGCCCTTATCTGCTCCAGGACAAGGCACCTACATGTTCGTCTAAACCTCCACCATTTTTTTTCTCCCTTTTTTCAAGGTGAAGAAATTGAACAGGAACTCAGCACTTTGGCTTCATTATGAGTAGGACTACAAGGACACAATGTATTTCCATACCTATACTATTACTTGTGTTTTTACTGATTGGTCTTTACTAGTTACTTGCATTTTTATATTAATGTTTTTTATATTTAATTTCTTGCAGGCACAATATACTAAGAACTTGGTTGCTTTTTAACTAAATTCAATAATGATGTCTATGTTTTTTGTTGATTATTTTTAGAGAAAGAAAGGGAAGGAGAGAAACATAGATATGGGGAGAAACATGGATCGATTGCCTCCTGAATGCACCCCACGCAGGTACCAGTTCCCACAATCTGGGCATGTGCCCTTATCAGGAATCAGCAACTTTTAGTTGCAGAGGATGATATCCAACCTGCTTACAAAAAATGTCCAGGAATAAGTATGTAGGATTTTTTAAATTTGATTTTTTATCAGGACCAGTAGTCCATTTTCAGTATATATGCTCATTCGTTTATTTTCTATTTGCTCTATTTGTAATTTATTTCCTTTTCCCTAATTACCTACCTTCTTTTCAATCAAAACTTTTGTTTGCATTTTTTATTTTTGTCAACTTATTAGCTCTTTGTTTATTTATATTGTTTACTGCTTTGAAATTTGTAGTATAAACTTTAACAACCATAATCCACCATCATAATCCTTTATATTATAACTAGAGGCCCAGTGCACAAAAATTTGTGCACTCGGGAATTCCCTCAGCCCCGCCTGTGCTCTCTCAAAGCCTATGACCCCTCTAGCTATGACCACCTCCTGGTTTAGGCCCGTGCCCCAGGAGATTGGGCCTAAGCTGGCAGACAGAAATCCCTCTGGCAGCCTGGGAGCCCTTGTGGGATGTCCACTTGCCAGCGAGGAGCAGGCCTAAACTGCAGTCAAACATTCTTAGTGCTGCTGAGGAGGCAGAAGAGGCTCCCACCATCATCGCTTTGCTGGCAGCTGTCATCCTGGCTTGTGGCTGAGAACTCCCCCTGTGTGAGCACACTAGCCACCAGGGGGCATCTCCTGCATTGACCATCTGCCCCCTGGTGGTCAGTGTGTGTCATAGTGACCAGTCATTCCCAGTAATTTTGCTGTTACAGGCAATTTGCATATTACCCATTTATTATATAGGATAGAGGGCTAGTGATTGGGTGGAGGCTAGCTGGTTTTCCCTGAATGGTGTCCTGGATCAGGGTGGGGGTCTGCTGGGGTGCCTGGCCAGCTTAGATGAGGGGCTGATGGCTGTTTCAGGCTGGCCACACCTTCTTCAGAGTGGGGTGGGGGTCCTTCTTTGGTGTTTGGCCAGTCGGGTGATGGGCTGATGGCTGTTTGAAGGCTGGCCATGGCCCCCAGCCAACCAAGCTCCCGGTGGAGGCTGACTGGAAGCAGGCATCTGAGATTTATTTATATCTATAATTGAAACTTTGTAGCCTTCAGCGGAATTCAGGGCCAGCAGTTCAGGCAGGAAGCTTGGCTTCCTCCATCACTGTTGCTACCAAGCCTCCTGCTTGCTCCAGCTCCGTGGCTGCCAGACCCCATCTTGGTTGGGTTAATTTTCATATAGTCACTCTGATTGGCTGGTGGGTATGGCAATGGGCTGAGCAGCCATGTGGTCAAATTGCATGTTTCTCTTTTATTGGATTAGATGTAAAATATAAAAATTTAAAAAATTATATATTTACTTATGTTCCTTTTTAGCCTTTGTGTTAATGTTATTTATTTTCTTTTAATCTTTTATACCCACAATGAATGGTTATTATTTTTATTCAATTGTTAATTCTGATTTAGGAAAAAAGAAATCACTGTTATACATTTACTCTGGTAGTTTCCATTGTTGATCTCTGTTATTTTATACTTCCCCTACATAGTTTACCACACAGAAAAGCCAATAAGTTAATCAATGTCACTCCAGTCAATTAAATTAACCAATATCAAGAAATAAAAAACAAAAAGTATTATAGTAAAGTTACTTTTAGGTATAGTAAAAGTAACATATTTTCTAAAATTTCAAATATTCTATCATTTAAATTATTTATGATTTTTCAATAATAAATACATAAAAAGATTAAATGCTGGAGTTGCTGTAATCAAACTAAACTATTTTGGCCCTAACCGGTTTGGCTCAATGGATAGAGCATCAGCCTGCGGACTCAAGGGTCCCAGGTTCGATTCCGGTCAAGGGCATGTACCTTGGTTGCGGGCACATCCTCAGTAGGGAGTGTGCAGGAGGCAGCTGATCGATGTTTCTCTCTCATCGATGTTTCTAACTCTCTATCCCTCTCCCTTCCTCTCTGTAAAAAATCAATAAAATATATATATTTTAAAAAAAAACTAAACTATTTTGTACTTAGTAACATATATAATTACAAATATAGCTACAGCTTATTTTATTTGACTGAAACATATGTAGAATAAGCATCTTGAACTATAACAACCTATAACTTTTAATACATTTTTATCTAAAATTGCAGGCCTATGTTTCATAAATGCACATTCCCAACTGAGTTAGAATCTCATTATAGTTAGAATCTCATTAGTTATTACAAGAACATTTGAAATTCTAAATTCTGAAGGAGAACGTGTAAGTGAAAATTTCCACTGCTGTCTCCCACAGTAGAGCCTATGACAGAAAATATAAGGTGAGACATCTATTGTGCTTATATCTTACCTACTAAGTCTATTTTAGTATATATAGTGTAAACTTGAAAAGATTATTGACCTATTGTATCAGTATATTGTCACTATATGTGGTAAACAAATTTATGTGGTCAATTTGCTGCTATTTTAGTCATATTTTTCATTACTAAGAGTCAATATTAATACTTATAACTTCAGCTCATGTAATATAGCATATCTATACTAATAAAAGGAGAATATGCTAACTAACCCTTCTGGGTGACTGGAAAGGGAGGGCAGTTGGGAGCCATCAGCCCAGCAGAGGAAGCCACTGGGGGGCCATGAGGTCGACAGAGGAGGGCAGTTGGAGGCCATGAAGCTGGTAAGGAGGGCATTTGGGGGCAATGAGACCAGCAGGGGTTGTCAGTTGTGGGCCATGAGGTTGGCAGGGCAGGGCAGTTGTGGGCCATGAGGCTGGCAGGGGAAGGTAGTTGTGGGGGATCAGGCTTGCTGGGGAGGGACGTTGGGTGAAAGAAGGCAGGCAGGGTAGGGGTGGCTGTTGGGGGGAGCAGTCCTACAAAGCGGGGAAGTTAGGGGCCATGAACCTGGCAGGTGAGGGCAGTGTGAGCCATGAGGCAGGAAGAGGGTGGTCAGCTGTAGGCCATGAGGCTGGCAGGTGAGGGCAGTTGGGGGCCATGGGATCTGCAAGGCAGGGCAGGTGGAGTCCATGAGGCAGGCAGGGGCGGCATTTGTGGTGATCAGGTCAGTGGTGGGGGCAGTTGGGAGCAAGAAGGCTGATGGGAAGGCTGGTGGGGGAGAGCAGGGTGGCAGACAGAGTGCTTGGGGCAATTGGGCTGGCAGGCCAATGAAGGGATGTCCGACTGCCCTGGGGGGTTCCCAGTTTGGAGAGGGTGCAGGCTGGGCAGAGGGACACCACCCTGTGCACTAATTTTGTGCATCGGGCCGCTAGTATTTTCTGTATATAATATTCTTCAAATAATCTTATAATCTACACTAATAAAAGAGAAACATGGTAATTGGCATATGACTGCTACCCTTCCCATTGGCTAATCAGCGAGATATGCAAATTAACCTGCAGCCAAGATGGCAGCCGGCAGCCAGGCAGCTTAAACTAACATGAGGCTTGCTTGCTTCAGTGACAGAGGACTCCAACGTTCCCAGTGGGGCTTCAGCCAGCCGGACTGCAATATTGTGTCAAATACAGCCGGTAAACAAAGGCCAGAAACCTGTTTTCAGCAGCTGAGGCCTCAAAGCTAAAGGTGGCCCAGAATAAAAAGAAAGAAAAAGAAAAAAAGGAGCAGTTGGAAGCTTCAGTCCCAGCCTGAAAACAGCCCTCAGCCCCACACCCAGACTGGCCAGGCACCCAGTGGGGACCCCCACCCTGAAGCGGGTGTGACCAGCTGCAAACAGCCATCATCCCCTCACCCAGGCTGGCCAGGCACCCCAGTGGGGACCCCCACCCTGATCCAGGACACCCTTCAGGGCAAACCAGCCGGCCCCAACCCATGCACCAGGCCTCTACCCTATATAGTAAAAGGGTAATATGCCTCCCAGCACTGGGATCAGCGGAGCCGCGAGGCCTCCTGGCACCAGGATCAGCGTGACAGGGGGCAGTGTCCAAACCCCCTGATCGCCCTGCAGCTCTGTGTATGCCAGGGGGCGGGGCCCCAACCCCCCGCCCTCCAGGGGCCCTGCTCTGTGTGTGGCAGGGTAGAGCCATAACCTCCCCATTGGCCCTGCCCTGAGTATGAGAGTGGTGGCACCCCAACCACCTGATCAGCCCTGCTCTGTGGGTGTTAGAGGGCAGCACCCCAACCCCCCCCATGGGCCCTGCTCTGTGTGTGATGGGGTAGAGCCATAACCTCCCCATTGGCCCTGCCCTGAGTGTGACAGTGGCAGGGCCCCAACTCCCCTATCGGCCCTACTCTGTGAGTGGGGGCAGGAGCCTCTACCATTGCCACAGCAGCGCTAAGAAGCAGTGAGCAGGTGGGTGGTAAGAAGCAAGGGGTCCCAGACTGCAAGAGGAATGGCCATCTGCTGGCTCAGTACAGTTTCCCATGGGGAGCAAGGCCTAAACTGGCATGAGGACATTCCCTGACTGACCCTGGACTGCAGAGGGTACAGGAACCTCCCTACACACCCAGTGCTTGACTTGTCTGCACCGGGGCCTCTAGTTTAAATATTTTTTCTATTTCTATTTTGTCTTAAAGTTTTATAATTCTATGTGTATTTTTATATATTTGGGTTTTTATAGGGAAATGAGGAAGGATTATAGGAACTTTGCCTCCCTATTGAACCAATGATATTATGGAGAACATATTATTTGCTAATATTCAAATATACAAATTTTAGATCATAAGACTAATAAGTGATATAAAGCATTTTGATAGCACTTAGTTATATACTTGTTGAACTATAA
This sequence comes from Myotis pilosus, assembly GCA_036010255.1. Taxonomy (NCBI): domain Eukaryota; kingdom Metazoa; phylum Chordata; class Mammalia; order Chiroptera; family Vespertilionidae; genus Myotis; species Myotis pilosus. Next base: position 2,068,912 of record JASKON010000044.1, read on the forward strand.
CAGTTTTTATATATTAAGTTTTAGAAATACACTTCCTTCACATATTTTGCTTTGGTTGTAATTATTTTGTAGTGTATACAGTTTTCCATTTTATTAATGTTGATCTGTAAAAATAGGAATATTTATCATTTGTAAACCTATGATACAATGACAAACACCATTTAATTTTTAATATTTGTTAAGTTTGTTTTCTAATTTTTACCTGTGAATGACATTTTAGCTATTACATTAAAACTATTCAACAATCATCAGTATGTTTACATATTACCATAGCTTTCTTCTCACAATCAGTTATTTCCCAGGTACTATTTATTCTGAAATAATCATAGCAATTGTTTGATAGAGGGGTACTGAAAAGTGATGACAGAAAACTGGTGTACGGGGTAGATATAGACTTAGTTCCTCCATACATAGTGAGTTAACAACAATATACAAACCAGAATTCCTTTCTGAGAACTTTAAAGATCATCTAAGGAGAAGCTACCGTACCCAAGCCCATGTAAACTCAGAAAAATAATCCAGCTAAAAGATGAAAAAATGAGTTCACTTTTGTGCATTAGCTTGTATTCATCCCCATGGTGCTCTTTTATAAGAAGGGAAACAATAGGGTTGGCAATATGTTCAATATTCTGCTGTGTCCAGGGGCTTCCTAGAAATTAATTTCTGTCTTGCCTGATTGGGATCAATGACAGACCAATAGGCTATGTGCAAGTTGTAGTTGAAAATAGAGGCAAGAACCACCTTACGTCAGAGCTGGAGTTTTATAGGCAGAAAGATAAGGAACAAAAATAAGAAAAGGTTTGAGAAATCCTAAGACTGCTAGCAGGGTGATTAGTGAAAGTTTTTCAGAAATCCCATATAAGTGGTTGGACTTTAAAATGCCCAAATCTCAGCAATGATTACAATGTATACAAGGAAACATACAAAAAATGCCCAAATCAGTGTAACAATATGAAACTCCAGAAACCAACCCTGATAATATTCAGGTCCCCTCTAGGTCCATAGGTACTCTCATAAAGGTAAGGTATTCTTATTTTTTTTTTTTATAGCGGAGTAGTTTTTAGATGTGTAAATGTAGCACAATTTTTAAATCTACTGATGTGATAGAGGTTATCAAAAACATATACATCAATTAAAGATTCATATATACAGACAACAATATAGTGACTACCACAGTGAAAGGAAGGTAAGGGTAGGTAAAGCAGGTAAATTGTGGATAAATGGTGGCTGGAGGAACCTAGAATTTGGAGGTAAACACATAATACCATATACAGATGTATTATAGAATGTTACACTTGAAAGATATATAATTTTAAACAATTAATTCCAATAATTGCATTACAGAATGAAATTCAGATCTGAAGTTACCTCATAAAGACTTTAAAACAACTTTTTTGAAAATAATCAGTGATGACTCACAAACAAAATTAGAATATTAACTTTGAAAGGATAATAAAAAATTGTGCAGCTAAATTGTGCAGCTAAGAAATAGAGTTACTCAGGGAAAAAAATAATGGATGGGTTCAATAGCAGTTTTTATAGATGGCAGAATTAGTTAAATTGAATTAGGTCACTTTGAATAATTGTCAGAGGTACAGATACAATAAAATAATTAAAAAAGGGAAGAGATCCCAAAGCCTATGGGATGTTATTAAGTGGGCTCCATGGAAAACCTGGGGAGATTAATGCAAAACAACAGAAAAGAGCAAGCTCATAGACAGACTGTATGGTGATTACTAGAGGGAAGCAGGGGATTACAAAAGTTAGAAGAAAGTAAAGAGGTATAAGTGGTGATGGAAGGAGACTTGACTGGTGGTAATGAACACACAATACAATATACAGTTGAGGTATAGAATTGTGCACATGAAGTCTATATAACTTTATTAACAAATATCACCCCAATAAATTCAATTAAAATAAAAGAAAACAAAGGTTTATTTATTTAGGAAATGGTGCCAAGTCAAGAGTTGAAGTCAGTTCATGCTCAATGAATTGGTTCTCCAATAGCTTAAGGGCATGAATTAATAAAGGAAAGTCATTAATCATGATGAAATTAGGGTTCTGGCATCCAACTACTGTGGAGTGCATCTGGTCCTGTTGTCTACCATGGTTTTGCTCAGTCTGGCTTTTAAAAGTATTTTCTTTGAGGTTGATGCACTTATCTGGGTGTAGATTTGAGAGCATTATGCCTAGTGAAATAAACCAGTCAGAGAAAGATAAGTATCACATGATACCACCCATTAGTGGAATATAATGTACATCATGAAATTGATGAACAAAAATAGATCCAGAGACATAGAAGCATCAAATAGACTGTCTAACGCAGTGGTTCTCAACCTGTGAGTCGCCAACCCCTTTGTTGGTCAAACAACAGTTTCACAGGGTCACCTAAGCCCATCCTGCATATCAGACATTTACATTATAATTCATAACAGTAGCAAAATTACAATTATTAAGTAGCAATGGAAATAATTTTATGGTTTGATCACAACATGAGGAATTGCATTTAAAGGGCCAGAAGGTTGAGAACCACTGGAACCTCAGAGAGAAAGGGGGGGGAGGGGCAGGTGGGCCCAGGAAGGGGAGAGAGAGATCAACCAATGAACTTGCATGCATATAAGTATGACCAATGGACAAAGACAATAGGGAGATGAAGACCTGGGCTGGGGAGTAGGGGTGGGCTAGGAGAGGTCAATGGCAGAAAAGCAGGACATTTGTAATACTTTCAACATTAAAGATATATTTACAAAAAAAGAAAAGAAAAAGTGAAAATAAAAGATAAAAAATGGATATTTGAAAGCCAGGAGGAAGCTAGAAAAACTAATATAGGAGAAAAAAAGAAAGGAAATTATTAATTCCAATAATTGCATTACAAAATGAAATTCAGATCTGAAGTTACTTCATAAAGAATTTAAAACAACTTTTTTGAAAATAATCAGGAAATAATAATAATGAATGAAATGAATAAATGAAATAATAATAATGAATTTAAAATGTAGTAATAATTGATATATTAAGATATACATAGAAAAAGTAAAATGAAAAAAGAAAAAATATAAGAAAGATTTATAAGAATATATTGAATAGTTTGAAAGAAAAGATAAATTAAAAATAGGCAAGAAAAAAGAGAAGAAAGAAAAGGAGGAAAAAACAAACAAACCCACACAGGCACACACTCACACACACACACACACACACACACACACCAATAAACGAAACCACGCACACCCAAAAACCTGTGGGTTCGGTATTTTTAGAGGCAGCAGGATTTTGCTCTGTTGTTCAATCTGCTCTCCTGGCATGTCTATCCTGGGCCTCCTTGGAGCTTCTCTGCTGCAACATCACAGGGAGACATCATTGGGATCAGTAGGCATAATGCTCCCTGACTACTGGTTAGTCACTAGGCAACCTGATTGAGGTCGGAGACGTAAAGCCCCTAGTAGTCCAGTGGGCAGGGACTCTTTAGCCCAGAGGCTGGGTCTCACCCCTTGTTTGTCCTGTTCTGAGCTGTACCCCCATCCCTCACAGAACTGGTCCCCCAGGAGTCAGCTGGAGTTGCTTGGGGTCACACTAGCTTTTCCTGGCTATGCGGTCCAGGGTGGTGTCCTTAACAGGATCACACATGAGGTCCATTGAAGTCACCTCCCTATGCCATCGCAATAATAAACCTCCCCAGTTCCAGAAATGGGTCTGTGCTCCATTGAGTTTCACCAAAGCCCCCATCATTGCTGCCACTGCCCCCGTTTTACTGGGATATACCATTTAATTCACCCTCAGTGAGTGACTCAGTTTTCCCACAATGTGATCTCACAAGTGCTTTCTGGACACTGTTTCCCATATTTTGCTCAAGGAATTCCTGGGGCTGTATCCCAATGATGTCTCCCCGTGATGTTCATTTACATGCCCTGGAAACCACTGTCTCACGCCTTCTCCAGTGCCTATTGGCCATCCATCTCATCCTCTCTGGTGAGATGCCTACTCTTAGTATTTGATCTATTTTATATTCTATTTCATTTGACTTTACTATTTCATTTGATTTGTTTATTAATTCTCTCCCAAAGTTATTTTTTCACATTGCTTTTTTAAAAGAGGGGGAAAAGAGGAAGGGTGGGAGGGAAAGAGAGAGAGATGAAGTTGTTTTTTCACTTGTTTATGTATTTATCCATTGTTGTTTTTAATATATGGTTTTATTGAGAAAACTGGGGCTTAAGCCAACCAAGGGAATGACATTTCAATTTTCATTGATTTGAGAGAGTGGGAGAGCAGGCATGGTAGCCAGCCATAGTTCCTGAGGGAGGGCCTCACCCAGAGAGCAGGGAAAATCTCTCAGGAATAGAGAGATAGGTACCCTAAACCCAACCGTTTTCTTGTATCTTGGGGTCAATAGAGCCTATAGCACCCAGTATTCCTGCATGGTCTCCCATCCAAATACTAACAAGGCCCAAACCTGCTTAGCTTCCTAGATTAGACCAAGTACATCCCTGCTGTTGCAAAAGGTAAATGAGCCTTATTTTATATGGCTGAGTTGTATTCTACTGTATAAATGCATCACATTTTTGTCATTTTTTATCCCCTATCTCCTTATAAGCACTTGGTCTGATCCACAGCTTAGCTATTGCCAATAATGCTGCAATGAACACATGGTATCTATACTATTTTGAATTTGATTGTTAGGTTAACTTGGGTATAGTCCCAGAAGTGAAATCACTGGTTATATGCTGTTCCCTGTTTGTCTTTTCTCATCTGAGGCTATGTTTATTAATTTTTGAAACAGAGGAAAGCATAAAGAGGGAGATATTGACAGAGAGAGAAAGTAATGTTAATACACTGGAGAAACTAATTGATTGCCTCCCATATGTGTCCTGACCAGGAATCAAACACACAACCTAAGTATGTGCCTTGACTTGGAATTACCTATAACCTTTTGGTGTTCAGACCAATGATACATCTGAATAAGCCACCCACCAGGTCCATTTTGTTTTGTTATTTGTTTTGTTAATACTCACCTGTGGATATTTATCCATTGATTTTTAGAGAGAGTGAAAAGAAGGGGAAGAAACACACACAGCGAAAAAACATCAATGTGAAGACATCGATGGATTGCCTCTGGCACATCTACAACCAGGGCTGGGGATCGAGCTTGCAATGGACGTATGTGCCTTTGACTGGAATCAAAAAGGGCTCTTTGGTCAACAGGCAGAGGCGCTATCCACTGAGCCAAACCAGCTAGTGTGTCAGGTTCATTTTTAATTTTTTGAGGTAATTTCATACTGCACCGAGGCTTCACCAGTCTGCATTTCCAGCAGCAGTGTTCAAGGGTTCCTTTCCTCCACATCCTTGCAGGCACTGGTTTTTATTTATTTATTTATTTATTTATTTATTTATTTATTTATTTATTTATTATTTATTTTTTATTTTTTATTTTTTTCATATTTTAATTCTTTTTATTGCTTAAAGTATTACAAAGAGTATTACATATCTCTCCTTTTTTTCCCCCCACCCTTGACAATCCCCTGGCCTCCCCTAACCCCCAGTGTCTTATGTCCATTGGTTATGTTTATATGCATGCATACAAGCCCTTCGGTTGATCTCTTACCCACTCCCCTCCTGCCCTACAACCCTCCCCAGCCTTCCTGCTATAGTTTGACTGTATGTTCGAGGCAGCTCTGCCTCTGTATCTATTTTTGTTCATAAGTTTATAATGGTCTTTATTATCCAGAAATGAGAGATCATGTGATGTTTTCCCTTCATTGACTGGCTTATTTCACTTAGCATAATGCTCTCCAGTTCCATCCATGCTATTGCAAATGATAAGAGGTCCTTCTTTTTTACAGCAGCATAGTATTCCATCGTGTAGATGTACCACAGTTTTCTATATCCATTCATCTACAGATGGACACTTAGGCTGTTTCCAAATCTTAGCTATGGTGAATTGTGCTGCTATGAACATAGGGGTGCATATATCCTTTCTGATTGGTGTTTCTGGTTTCTTGGGATATATTCCTAGAAGTGGGATAACAGGGTCAAATGGGAGTTCCATTTTTAGTTTTTTGAGGAAACTCCATACTGTCTTCCACAGTGGCTGCACCAGTCTGCATTCCCACCAGCAGTGCACGAGTGTTCCTTTTTCTCCACATCCTCTCCAGCACTTGTCGTTTGTTGAATTGTTGATGATAGCCAGTCTGACAGGTGTGAGATGGTACCTCATTGTTGTTTTGATTTGCATCTCTCGGATGATTAGTGACTTTTAGCATGTTTTCATATGTCTCTTGGCTTTCTGAATGTCCTCTTATAAAAGGTGTCTATTTAGGTCCTTTGCCCACTTTTTGATTGGATTGTTTATCTTCCTTTTGTTGAGTTGTATGAGTATCCTATAAATGTTGGAGGTTAAACCCTTATCAGTGATAGCATTGGCAAATATGTTCTCCCATGTAGTGGGCTTTCTTGTTGTTTTGTTGATGGTTTCTTTTGCTGTGAAGAAACTCTTTATTTTGATGTAGTCCCATTTGTTTATTTTCTCTTTAGTTTCCAATGCCCTAGGAGCTGTATCAGTGAAGAAATTGCTTCGGCATATGTCTGAGATTTTGTTGCCTTTGGATTCTTCTAGTATTTTTATGGTTTCCCATCGTATATTTAAGTCCTTTATCCATTTTGAGTTTACGTTTGTGTATGGTGTATGTTGGTGGTATAGTTTCATTTTCTTGCATGCATCTGTCCAATTTGCCTAACACCATTTATTGAAGAGTCTATCTTGACTCCATTGTATGTTCTTACTTCCTTTGTAAAATATTAATTGAGCATATTGGTTGGGGTGATTTCTGGGCTCTGTGTTCTATTCCATTGATCTATATGTCTGTTCTTGTGCCAGTACCAGGCAGTTTTGAGAACAGTGGCTTTGTAATACAGCTTGATATCTGGTATTGAGATCCCACCTACTTTGTTCTTTCTCAGGATCGTTGAAGCTATTCGAGGTAGTTTTTTATTCCAGATGAATTTTTGGAGAGTTCGTTCTAGGTATGTGAAATATGCCATTGGTATTTTAATGGGAAGTGCATTGCATTTATGGATTACTTTGGGCAGTATGGACATTTTAATGATGTTGATTCTATCGATCCAAGAACATGGTATGTTCTTCCATCTGTTTATGTCTTCCTCTATCTCTTTTCTCAATGTCCTGTAGTTTTCTGAGTAGAGGTCTTTTACCTCTTTAGTTAAGTTTATTTCTAGGTAGCTTAATTTTTTTGGTGCAGTGGTAAATGGGATTGCTTTTTTTGTCTCTCGTTCTGCAAATTCACTATTAGTGTATAGAAATGCCATAGATTTCTTGGCATTAATTTTGTATCCTGGTACATTGCCAAATTCTTTTATAAAGTCTTATAGCTTTTTGATGGAGTCTTTAGGTTTTTTTTATGTATAATATCATGTCATCTGCAAATAAGGACAGTTTTACTTCTTGTTTTCTAATTTGGATGCCTTTTATTTCTTCTTTTATCTAATTGCAATGGCTAATACTTCCAGTACTATGTTGAGCAGGAGTGGTGAGAGTGGGCATCCCTGTCTTGTTCCTCTTCTTAGGGGAAGTGGTGTTAGTTTTTGTCCATTGAGTATGATGTTGGCTGTGGAGTTGTCATAGATGGCTTTTATTATGTTGAGGTATGATCCTTCTACTCCCACCTTGCTGAGAGTTTTTATCCAAAATGGGTGTTGAATTTTGTCAAATGCTTTTTCTACATCAATTGATATGACTATGTGGTTTTTTTCTTTCAATTTGTTTATGTGATGTATCACATTTATTGATTTGCAGATATTGTACAATCCTTGCATCCCTGGGATAAATCCTACTTGTTGTGGTGTATGATCTTTCTGATGTACTGCTGGATCCGATTTGCTAAGATTTTGTTAGGAATTTTGGCATCTATGTTCATGAGGGATATTGGCCTGTAATTTTCTTTCATTGTGTTGTCTTTACCTGGTTTTGATATTAGGGTGATGCTGGCTTCTTAGAATTATCTTGGAAGTATTCCTTCCTCTTGGATTTTTTGTAGTAGTCTGAGGAGGATAGGTTTTAGTTCTTCCTTGCATGTTTGTTAAAACTCCCCTGTGAAGCCTCCTGGTCCTGGGCTTTTGTTTGCTGGAAGCTTTTTGATGACTGCTTCAATCTCTTCCATAGTTATTGGCCTATTGAGATTTTTAGATTCTTCCTGATTGAGTTTTGGAATGTTGTATTTTTCTAAGAATATGTCTATTTCCTTCAGGTTGCCTAATTTGTTGGAGTAGAGTTGTCCATAGTATTTTTTAACAATCATTTGTATTTCTGTGGGATCTATTATTTCACCTCTATAATTTCTGATTGTGTTTATTTGGGTCCTTTCACTTTGCTTCTTGCAGAGCCTGGCTAGAAGTTTGTCAATCTTGTTTAGCCTTTCAAAGAACCAACTCTTGCTTTCACTGATTTTCTGTATTGTTTTTTTTGTCTCTATGTCATTTATTTCTGCTCTAATCTTTATTATCTCCTTCCTTCTGCTCACTCTGGGCTTTTCTTGTTGCTCTCTTTCTAATTCTTTGAGCTGTAGATTTAGATGATTTACTACCATTTTTTCTTGTATGTTGAGATAGGCCTGTAGAGCTATAAACTTCCCTCTCAGGACTGCTTTCATTGTGTCCCAAAGGTTTTGGATTGTTATGTTTTCATTGTCATTAGTTTCCAGGAAGTTTTTAATTTCTTCTTTGATCTCATTGGTAACTCAATCAATATTTAATAACATGCTATTCAGCTTCCAAGTGTTTGAGTAGTTTGAATGGTTTTTATTGTACTTTAATTCTAATATTATGCCATCGTGGTCTGAGAAGATGCTTGGTATGAGTTCAATCTTCTTGAATTTTGGGACACTTTGATTGTGACCCAATATGTGGTCTATTTTTGAAGATATCCCATGAGCACTTGAGAAGAACATATATTTTGTTGCTTTGGGGTGAAGTTTTCTGAGGATGTCAATTAAGTCCATCTGATCTAGTGAGTCATTTAGGATTGCTGTTTCTTTGCTGAGTTTTTGTCTAGCAGATTTATCCAGTGATGTCACTGGTGTATTAAAGTCCCCTACTATGATTGTATTTTTGTCGATCTCCCCACTGATATCTTCCCGGAGTCTTCTTATGTATGTGGGTGCTCCTCCATTGGGTGCATATATGTTTCTCAGGGCTATATCTTCTTGTTGTATTGATCCCTTTAGTATTATGAAGTGGCCTTCTGTATCTCTTGTTATGGCCTTCACTTTGAGGTCTATTTTGTCCGATATAAGTATTGCTACCCCAGCTTTCTTTTCCTTTCCATTTGCCTGAAAGAAATTTTTCCATCCTTTCACTTTCAGTCTGTGTGAGTCCCTTCTACTGAGGTGGGTCTCTTGTAGACAGCAAATACATGGGTCATGTTTTTTATCCATTCAGCCACTCGATGTCTTTTGATTGGACCATTTAGTCCATTTACTTTTAAAGTTATTATTGAAAGGTAGTTGTTTGTAGCCATTTCTATTTTGGGGGGGCTGTTTTCTTTCTGGGCTTTTTATTTTTTGTTTTTCTACCAGTCCTTTTAGCATTTCTTGCATTGCTGGCTTGGTGGTGATAAACCACCTTAGCTTTTTTTGTCTGTGAAGCTTCTTATTTCCCCTTCAATTTTGAGTGATAGCCTTGCTGGATAGAGTATTCTTGGATTCAGTCCTTTGCTTTGCATCACTTTGTAAATTTCTGTCCATTCTTTTCTGCCCTGATGTGTTTCTGTTGAGAAATGATTTGATAATCTGATGGGGGATCCTTTGTAGGTAACTCTCTGTTTCTCTCTTGCAGCCTTTAAGTTTCTCTCTTTGTCTTGTACATTTGCCATCGTTATTATGACGTGTCTTGGTGTGGGTCTTTTGGGGTTCATCTTGCCTGGGACTATCTGTACTTGTGTAACTTTTTCTTCCCCACCTCAGGGAAGTTTTTTGACATTATTTCTTCAAATAGATTTTCTAATCCTTGTTGCTCTTCTTGTCCTACTTGCAGCCCTATTATGTGTATGTTACTTCATTTCATGTTGTCCCAATGCTCCCTTAGGCTCTCCTCCTGCTTTTTAATTTTTTTCTCCAGTTGCTGTTTAGATTGATCTTGTTTCTCTGCCTTATCTTCTAACTCACTAATTCGGTCCTCTACTTCTTCTAGTCTGCTGTTGAAACTTTCCACGGTGTTTTTGATTGTAGCTTTATCACTTTTCATTCCTTCCTGATTCTTGCATAGGTTATTGATTTTCTCATCCATCCAGTGAATGAATTGTACAACCATTATTCTGAATTCTTTTTTTTAATATATTTTATTGATTTTTTACTGAGAGGAAGGGAGAGAGATAGAGTTAGAAACATCGATGAGAGAGAAACATCGATCAGCTGCCTCCTCCACATCTCCCACTGGGGATGTGCCCGCAACCCAGGTACATGCCCTTGACCGGAATCAAACCTGGGACCTTTCAGTCCACAGGCCGATGCTGTATCCACTGAGCCAAACCGGTTTCAGCTGAGTCATGTTGCATGTTTCAAAGTCATTAATTTCCTTTCATGGTGACTCCTCATTGTCTTTCCTCTGTGTTTTGTGTCGTCTCTTCATTCTGATTATCTCCCGATGGTTCAAACGTAGAGTTGCGTGGGCCTGGGCCGTTGCAGTGGGAGCCTCCCACCACCCTAGTGTCACTGAAGAGCTCTGACACTAAGATGTGTGGTTGTTGTGGGTTGGTGGGAACCAGGCTCGCTCAGAGTCAGTGTTGTCAGTGCTCAATGTGGCCTCGTACCCACCTTTAGTATCAGGGACCCTGCCTGCACCGTGCTGGAACAAAACCCCCCGAAGCGTGTTGAAAACCAGAGCCCCCTAGCGTGCGCCAGGAGTCAGAGTTCCCCAAGAATCCAGTATCAGAGTCTCTGTTGCTTCACATGACCTTGCCTTGAGAATCAGGGTCCCTGTGTGCCCTTGCACCAGGAATTGGAGTCACTGGCTCTGAGTATGAATGCTCAGGGAATAGGATCTCAGATGCAGGTGATAAGAAACACAGTCAAGTCACTGGTGCTTGGTGCTGCCTCCTGCCCAGAGAATCAGGGTCCCTGGGCCTGTGGTACTCGGAACAAATTCCCGGTGTTCACGTGATTGCTCCTAGCCCAGGGCTCTGAAGCCGGCAGTGCGCGTAGGATCAGTTCCTGGGGTTCGCACATTTGCTCCAAGCCCAGGGCTCCTGAACCCAGCCCTATGTGGGATCAGTTCCAAGGTGCTCACACACTTCCAGGCTAAAGTTCCTGGAGAACTGAGGCCCCGGCAAGGGTTGGGTCTATCAGTTAGTTACTCTGGTGCTGCCCATAAGCCTGCAGGAATGGGGGATGGGCTCTGTTACTCATGGATCTCCCGCGGGGATTTCTGAACTTTTGGTGTCTGCAGTTCTGTAGCTGTGGTCACTGGTCTCTGTCCCCAGTGGCTCCAGGGTCCTTGTATGCGTCTGAGATCATACTGGGTGGTGCTGAGGCCAGGATCCTAGTCTCAAGCAGCTCTCTTTCCCAAGATGGTATGGTCTCTGTGCCTGTGCTGGCTGCCCAGGAGTGTCCACACAGGGAGTGGGACTCCGCCGCCTAAGACTGCCCGGTTTAGCAGCCCCTTAGAAGACCTGAAGAATCTAACTGTCCCTAGCTCATACACACACACCACACACGTCCACACACTCCTCTATCACTTCCTTGCGCTCTCACACTCTCTCCCTCCCTACCTTCCTGCTGGTCGCCATTTTCCAAGGTCCTATTTATGATAGCCATTCTGATAAAATTATAGGTTATTGTGTGTTTTTTTAAAAAATATGTTTTTAGTGAAATTTAGAGAGAGAGGATGGGAAAGGGATAGAGAGATGGAAACATCTAGAGGAGAGAAATATCATGAATCAGCTGTGTCCTCCATGCTGCTACTGGGGATGGAGCAGCAAGTCATGCATGTGGTCTGACCTGGAATCTAATCAGCAACCACTTGGTTCCATTTTCTATGTTCAAACACTGAGAACATCTGCTGGGCTCATTGTGTTTTTCCCCCCACTTATTTATTTGTTTTTTAATATATATATTTTATTGTTGATAGTATTACAGACGTCTCCCATTTTCCACTTCTTTAGATCCTTCCTCCCAGCTCCTACCCAGCTCCCCAAGTTTTCACTACCCTTTTGCCAATGTCCATGGACTTTTCCTATCCTATCCTATCTAATAAAAGAGAAACATGCAAATTGACCATAATCCCAACGCCCTTCCCATTGGCTAATCAGCAGGATATGCAAATTAACTGCCAACCAATATGGCAGCCAGCATCCATGCAGTTGAAGTGAACTGGAGGCTCTCTTGATCCAGTGTCGGAGGAAGCCAACGTTCCCGGCCTGCCGCTGCCAGACTCTGAGCTGCACTCTAAGCAACTATGTTGCAATTATAGAAGCTAAACAATCTCCAGAGACCTTCTTTCAGCCAGCATTGGCCTCAGAACTTAGAGTTGCTGTGATGGCAACAGAGTTTCCATTATAGAAGCCAAACAGACCCAGAAACCTGCTTTCAGCCCTCACAGCTGGAACTGGCTCTCAGCTCCAGTGACAGCTATAGAAGGTAAATAAATCCCAGAATAAAAAAAAAAGAAAAAAAGGATTGTCTGGGAGCTTAAGTTGCCCTCCAGCCTGAAAATGGCTCTCAGACCCTCACCCAGACTGGCCAGGCACCCCAGTGGGGATCCCCACCCTGAAGAGGGTGTGACCAGCTGCAAACAGCCTTCTGCCCATCATCCAGGCTGTCCAGGCAACCCAGTGGGGACCCCCACCCTGAAGGGGGTGTGACCATCTGCAAACTGCCTTCAGCCCATCATCCAGGCTGGCCAGGCACCCAAGCGGGACCCCCACCCTGATCCAGGACAGGTTCAGGGCAAAGCAGCTGGCCCCCACCCATGCACCAGGCCTCTATCCTATACTACAGGCAGGGCGGGAGAGTGAGAGCTGCCATCCAAGCCCCATGTGCAGCCCTGGGCTGTGAGGCATAAGCCCCTCCCCCAGCCAGGACCCCTGTGTGCCACCTGAGCCCTCAGCTGGGACACCCGTGCTGCCTAAGCCCTGCACTGCTAAGCCCTGCCCCCATCCTGGACCCTATGACTATTGGAGAGCAGGAAAGTGCTGCTGGGCCCTGGGTCACTGTGGTGATCTGTCCATCAGTAAATAGAAAAGTGCGGCCTGTAGGCAGCCTCCAGCTGGGCCTGATCCAGGAGCAGGAAATCAAGCCCGGTGTGGGGCAGCCCCCAGCTGCGCCTTCTCCCGTCGCAATGAGGATCCGGGAACAGGAAATCAAGCCTGGCCTGCGGGCAGCCCCAAACTTACCCTCCTCCCTAGTCGCCATGGTGATCCAGGATCAGGAAATCAAGCCTGGCCTGTGGACAGCCCCCAGCTGGCCCTGCTCCCTGGTTACCATGAAGACCTGGGAGTGGGAAAGCCTGGCCTATGGGCAGCCCCCAGCTGGGCCTGTTCCCCGGTCACTATGGCGATCCAGGAGCAGGAAAGTCCAGCTTGCAAGCAGCACCCCCATCCTGGCCATAGCTCAAGGGACAGTACAACATGCAGTGGAGGCCAGGAGCCTGAGAGATCAACACAGAGGGGCTCCTGCTCCAAGCCTCCATGGTGTGGCTGGGGGCAGCCCCCCAGCAGACACACACACACACACACACACACACACACACACACACACACACTTCATGCTCTGAGACTCCAATTTGGTTAGGGGCAGACCCCCAGTGGGGAAACACACACACACACACACACACACACACACACACACACACACAGCAACTGCTTCGAGCCTATGTGGCACAGCTGGGGGCAGGCCCCAGCAGACACACAGACACACACACACACACACACACACACACACACACACACACACATGGGATGCCTGCTCCAAGCCTCTGCTGCCAGACTGTGGCCATCAGTAGGACATCCATTGAGGGCTCCTGGACTGTGAGAGGGGCAGGCTGAGCTTAGGAAACCCCACCCCACAGTTCACAAATTTTGTGCCCCAGGCCTCTAGTCCTATCTAATAAAGAGAAACATGATAATTAGTGTTCGACCGCTACCCTTTCCATTGGCTAATCAGCAAGATATGCAAATTAACTGCCAGCCAAGATGGCGGCTGGAAGCCAGGCAGTTTGAAGCGAACATGAGGCTTGCTTGCTTCAGTCACGGAGGAAACCAACATTCCCTGCCTGCCTTGTTGCCCTCTGAGTCTGCAGTTTGAAACATTGTTACAAATATAGAAGCTAAACAAAACCCCAGAAACCTGCCTCCAGCGAGCCGGGATCTCAGAGCTGGAGTTATATATTGTTTCGATATAGAACCCAAAAAAACCAGATATCTGCTTTCAGCAGCAGAGGCCTCAGAGCTGGAGCCAGAGCTAAAGCTGGCCCAGAATAAAAAAAAAAAAAAGAAAAAAAGGAGCGGTTGGGAGCTTCAGCCCTCAGCCCCTCACCAGGCCGGCCAGGCACCCCAGTGGGCACCCCCACCCTGAAGGGGGTGTGACCAGCTGCAAACAGCCATCACCCCCTCACCCAGGCTGGCAGGGCACCCCAGTGGGGACCCCCACCCTGATCTAGGACACCCTTCAGGACAAACCAGCCGGCCCCAACCCGTGCACCAGGCCTCTATCCTATATAGTAAAAGGGTAATATGCCTCCCAGCACCGGAATCAGCAGCATGGAGAGGCCTCCAAGCACTGGGATCAGCATGACAGGGGGAAGTGCCCAAAGTCTCTGATTGCACTGCGGCTCTGTGTGTTACAGGGGACAGGGCCATAACCTCCCTATCCACCCAGCTCTGTTCGTGACAGGGGAAGGTGCCCCAACCTCCTGATCAGCCCTGCTCTGTGCCTGATATGGGGGAGCTCCCCAAAACCCTGATCGCCCTGTGGCTCTGTGTGTGACAGGGTGCGGCGCCCCAACAGAGCCCCCGCCATGGGCCCTGCTCTGTGTGTGGCAGGGTAGAGCCATAACCTCCCCATCGGCCCTGCCCTTAGTGTTAGAGTGGCGGTGTCCCAACCCCCTGATCGGCCCTGCTCTGTGGGTGATAGAGGGCGGCGCCCCAACCACCTCCCCTTCCACGGGCCCTGCTCTGTGTGTGATCGAGTAGAGCCATAACCTCCCCATCAGCCCTGCCCTGAGTGTGACAGTGGCAGTGCCCCAACCCCCTGATCGGCCCTGCTCTGTCGGTAATAGAAGGTGGCGCCCCAACTACCTGATCCGCTCTGCTCTGTGTGTGACAGGGGGTGGTTCCCCAACTCCCCTATCGGCCCTACTCTGTGAGTGACAGGGGAAAGCTACCCAACCCCCCTGATGGGCCCTGCTCTGTGAATGATGGGGGGAGCTCCCCAACCCCCCTTATGGGCCCTGCTCTGTGCGTGACAGGGGGCAGCCCCGCAATCCCCAGATTGGCCCTGCCTTGAGTGTGACAGGGGGCTGTTCCCCAACCCCCCAATCAGCCCTACCCTGAGCATGACTGAGGGTGGCATCGCAACCTCCCGATCTGCCCTGCTCTGTGTATGACAGGGTGCGGCGCCCCAACTCCCCAATCAGCCCTGCTCTAAGCCCGACCAGGGGCTGCACCTAGGGATTGGGCCTGCCCTCTGCCACCCGGGAGCAGGCCTAAGCCAGCAGGGCGTTATCTCCCGAGGGTTCCCAGACTGTGAGAGGGCACAGGCTGGGCTGAGGGACCCCCCTGCCCCACCGAGTGCACAAAGTTTTGTGCACCGGGCCTGTAGTATAGTAATAAATGGGGAATATGCAAATTGACCCTAATGACAGAAGGACCAAGAAGGACTGGTCGCTATGACATGCAATGGCCACCAGGTGGCAGATGCTCAATACAGGATTTGCCCCTTGATTTTCAGTGCACTTCCACCAGGGAGCACACTCAGCCAGAAACCAGCTCATGGCTGGCGAATGCAGTGGCAATGGTGGGAGTCTCTTCTTCTTCTACAGCAGCACTAAGGATGTCTCCAGTCTAAGCAATTAGTCAAACATCCCCCAAGGGCTCCCAGGCTGCCAGAGTGATGTCTGACTGCCAGCTTAGACCCAATCCTCTGGGCATCGGGCTTAAGCCTGCAGGTGGTCATCCCCTGAGGGCTCCCAGACTGCAAGAGGGTACAGGCTGGACTGAGTGACAACCCCCGCCCTCTCCACTGCATGAATTTTCATGCACCAAGCCTCTGGTAAGTATGTAAGTCAGTTTACCTCTTCTTTTCTGCCCAACCCCACATCAAGGTATGTCAGTCTGTTCTATGTCTCCAAGCTTCAGGTCTTATTTTGTTGGTAAATTAATTTTGTTCATTATATTCCATAAATAAGTGACATCATGTGACATTTGTCTTTCTCAGATTGGCTTATTTCACTTAGCATAATATTCTCCATCATTATGGTTTTATTTCACATTTTTCTGATGGTTAGCGATGTTGAGCAATCTTTTCTATATCTCTTGGCCATCTGTGTGTCCTCTCAGGAGAAGTGTCTAGTAGTTATATCCTTTGCCCATTACTTAATTGTAGAACTGTAAACCTAATTATAATAAAATGTTATTGTCCATTGTACCCCAATAATTCAAAACAAGAGAAATGTCACCATGACATTGTCATAAAAACATGTCCATGGTACAGAATTGAGAGCCTGAAATTAAACTCATATGTATATGGTAAAATAATTTTCAACATAAAAAGCCAAAAACTTAAAGTTAAAGAAAGAAATCCTCTTCAAGAAGTAGCCTGGAGAAAACTGGAAACTCTCATGCAGAAGAATAAAACTAGATTATCATTTGTCCCTATGTAGAAAAATTAACTTAAAGTGGATTAAAGATGAATATTTAATAGCACATTGAAACATTATATGTTGATTCCCTATTTTTTTTCAGTCATATTTCTCTTCACTGTCTCTGTAAAGGTTTAATTCAATGACTTGCTTAAATTTTTTGTTTATATAATTTATTTCTATTGGTGTTATCAAAAATTATTCAATAGCTATGTGATAGAAACCAGAGTTGAGTGATTGAATATTAGCCTAGAAGGGGATTTGGAAAAAAGTGAAAAAATTAAGAATTCTCTTTTTGTTGTTTAACTGAAATTTTGTAATTGTCTAGGAATAGCAATATGGCTAATTTTCTAATTGAATAAAATATTAATTGATATTTATATAATGCATTAATTGACATTTAATAATTGTCATGGGACTGGATCAAAAGTGCAGATGGAACAGTTATGAAAGTTAGAATTCAACAGGAAGAAGAATTTCAATTGATACCAACCACTGTGAAGAATATTGCAGTTTAGGAAAGACAATAACATTCATGCTTGTATGAGGAGCAACAGATTGGCTATGTAGTTGAATCTGGGTTAATGCTTCATGTGAAGTATTTTGTAGAACTCCCAGGAATTTCCACACTTTTAAACCCTTGTTTTTTAAAAAGAGTTCAGAGCTATCCTCTTACCTAGAAAGAGATATTATATTTACCTATGTGGTTGTTTCTTATACCAACCTCATTGAATATAGTCCAGAATGTAGGCTATGAGTTAGAAGATGCTAATCATTCCCCTTACAGAAAATGTTCAGAATGTCCAAATATAATACAGAGAAAATATATTAGTGATTGCCTAGGGCTGGAAAGGGCAGAAATGGGATTCATTTCTAATTGGTATTGGGGTTTTTGGTTTTTTTGTTTCTTTTTAGGTGATGAAATATTTTATCTTTAGACTGGAGTTCCGGTGCACGAAATTCATGCACTTGGGGGGTGGGGGTCCCTCAGCCCAGCCTGAGTCCTATTACAGACCAGGAGCCCTCTCCGGATGTCTGACTGCCCTGGAGGCAGGCGAGGCTCCCGCCACGGCTGCTGCACTTACCAGCTGTGAGCCCTGTGGGAGTGCACTAGCCACTAGGGGGCAGCTCCTGCATTCAGCATCTGTCCTGTAGTGCACTGTGTGCATCATAGCGACCAGTCATTCCCTGTTTGGTAGATTTGCATACTAGTCTTTTATTATATAGGATAGTGGTATTGTTTGTAAAACTCTAATTATCCTGAAAAATCACCAAACTTTAAAGGGATAGTTTTATGGGTGTGAATTATATATCAATTAACAACAAAATCTTGTTGGTGTTTGAGACCTATGTTTGTAAAAGACTGTTTGCAGGTTAAACACAGAGATAAAGTTGAATGGGTTACACTCACTAAAATAGCAGGGCTCTGAACAGCTGAAAAAGCATATGAGCTAAATTAAAGTTGTCATTAATAATGAAATATTTTCCGGTTAAATAGGAAAAAATGGGGAGATAATATTATGATAGGGACATTTGCCACTTATAAAAAATGCATATAAATATTATTCCAAATATTTGGCTATTAGTAAAATAGTGCAAAAAGATTATATCGACAAACAATTTTTTTTTCTGCTTCAGGTCCTCAGCTTAATTTTAGGACAAAATATGGAGTGTTATAGAAATAACTGAATTTATTTATGTCTCATGTGGTTTTAGAATAAACAAAGTTCAAAGTAGACTTTATAAAATTGAGAGTGTTTTCTTGTGGGAAAAGAAGCTGAGGGAAGGAGTTTTCTCAAAAAGGTAACTTTTCATTGTTTTTATTCCCCTTAATTCACTCAGCACATAGTTATCTATACTAATAAAGAGTAATATACTAATTAGATCGGGAGAACTTCCAAATGTCCTTCCGGACAAAGCCATGGTGGTGGGGCTAAAAGGGATGATCAGGCTGGCAGGGGGGTTGGGAGTTTGAGGCAAGCAGGCTGGAAGGGGGTGCAGGTGGGGGTGAGCGGGGTGGCAGGGGTTGTCAGTTTGGGTTGAGCAGGCCGGCAAGGGGGGTCAGGTGATGGCTACTGGGCCAGCTGGGGGAGGGAAGTTTGAGGAGATCAGGCCGGCAGTGGGGTCCCCTGGAGTTGGGGTGGCTGGCATGGGGGCTTTTGGGGGCAATCAGGCTGGCAGGGAGGGGCAGTTGGAGGCCAGCAGGCTGGTAGGGGAGGGGGCAGGTGGAGGTGAGCCAACCAGCATGGGGGCATTTGGGGGTATGTGGGTTGGCATGGGGAGGGCATTGGAGGGTACAAGGCCAGTATGGTGGCAGTTGGAGGTGATCAGGCCAGCAGTGATAAAGCTGGGCGCAAGCAGGCCTGCAGGAGTGGGCAGTTGGAAGCAAGCAGGCTGGCTGCGGTGGCAGTCGGGGGCAAGAAGGCCAGTGGTGGGACAGTTGGGGGCAAGCAGGCTTTCAGGCAGAGTTGTCAGGGGCAATCAAGCAGGCAGCCAGGTGCGCAGTTAAGAGCCAGCAGTCCTGGGTTGCAAGAGTGTGCTGGTCGGGCTGAGGGACACATCCCCATGCACAAATTTCATGCACCAGTCCACCAGTTAAGTCACAAGAAGGTATCAGGTACTGTTTGGGGCTATTCTGAGAACAAAACAAACATAAATCCATGTATTGATGGGTTTTTCTTGTAGGTTTAGTGTAGTATATTGGCCATTGTCAGTGAATGTTCTTTTTAAACTATAACAATTATAAGTTGAAGTACATGTATGTGCTTAGTATAAGCTTACATATATTAGAGCAAGGACACTTTCAAAGTAAAAGGACATTCCAACTTAACTAATTCTACTCTGATCTATAATAACAATTTATTTTTAACAAGATTTCCTAAAGAATAGGTAGATTTAGGTATTTTATTTCAATATTCTCTAAACCAGATGTGGAATTGTGTCATAATCTGTGGTCTATATTTCGCTGCCTATATTTACATTATCAATGAATGTTAAATTGTACAGGATCTTGTTTACTGCTATTTGGAATGGATATTAACTTTTACTGAACTTATTATTTAAGAGAAGGAGGTTGAATTGCTACCACCTCAAGAATGGAGACAGTTGTAGAAGAACCTGATGAAGAAATGCAAGGTGAATTTGCAGCTTTGGAAGAGGAAATGAGTCTGGACCACAGATCCTATATACACTTTCCATTTAGCATTTTATTCTCAACTCTTCTTGATTGTGGGAGGCTGCCACTGCCTTGTATATGTTTTATATTTATCAAAAACATAATGATATCTTCTGGATACCATTTACCATTGGCTTTATTATTGTGGGAGTAGTTTTGGATCAAGTCACTCATGGTTTTCCACAAAGAGATATAAAACTTTATTGCTTCTTGGACACATTTTGCTTCTAGGTCCTGTGATGAGGTAAGTGTTATTAAATATACGTTATTCATTTACTGTTTCTAAAAGCTGCAAAGTAAAATATAGACTAATATGCATGTGGATTAAGTAACTGGTTCTTTTACAAAATTACTTATATTTTAGTTTTGTTTAGTTTTCTTAACTTGAAACTATTGGTATACGGTATTCATCAATTTTAAGACAATGAGAGTTTTGAATAATACAAAATGAAATGTAATTGTTTCTTCTGTTGTTTTTATGAATGTAGCATATTTCATTTTTATTATTCCCTCCTTAAGCCAATTATGAATGCTATTTTAAGTAATTATGAGAATAGAGATATAACATTTTGTTACAGGGAGAGAATGGAATGAGAAACATGGATACAATTTAAGAAACAATGTCATACATTTTTTTTTGTAAATTTGTTAGTTGTAGATTATCAAGACATTCTATAAATTGAATCTAAAACTTGGATCATTTATATGCAGTTAAGCAATTCATTTCCATTGTCATTTCTGTTTATAATGCCATTTTGCATGAGAACTATGTCTTTTGTAGAAATTAATTTCTCTAGCTCTGCACTTAGGGTTTTCAGTAGAAAAACCCATAGAAAGCTAATTTAAGTTATACTGAAATATCCTTCATACCATCAATTCAATCCTAGGAGCAGTGAATTATTTGGATTTGTTGCCTTGATCTAATTTAGGTTTTGTTCACTGTATCTCTTGAAGTAATAGGACTTATTCATATGCTACAGAAAAGGTAAAACATGCTAAGTAGAATATTTATAAATACAAAAAGTCCAGATAATGTGGGAGCAAGTACCTCTTTTAAAAATATACTTTTGAAACATTATATTAGTTTTATATGTACAATGCTAAATTTAGAAAAATATATA
This sequence comes from Myotis pilosus, assembly GCA_036010255.1. Taxonomy (NCBI): domain Eukaryota; kingdom Metazoa; phylum Chordata; class Mammalia; order Chiroptera; family Vespertilionidae; genus Myotis; species Myotis pilosus. The sequence goes on from JASKON010000044.1 coordinate 2,090,065, forward strand.
TATATATACACATATACATATACATATATATATACATATATACATATACATATATACACATATTCATATACATATACATATACATAGATAGATATACATATATATCTATCTATATATATGTATATGTATATACATTTATATATTTTAGACACCTGGTGTACTAAAATTTGTGCACTCAGACGAGGGTTTCCTCAGCCCAGCATGTGCCCTCCCACAGTCTGGAACCCCTCAGGGGATGTCCACCTGCCAGCTTAGGCCCTTTCCTTGGGAGATTGGGTCTAAGCTGGTAGTCAGACATCCCTCTGTCAGCCTGGGTGCCCTCGGGGGATGTCCACTTGCCAGCTGGAAGCAGGCCTAAGCTGCAGTCAGACATCCTTAGCCCTGTTGAGGAGGCAGGAGAGGTACCCACCACCACCACTGTACTGGCAGCCATCAGCATGGCTAGTGGCTGAGCAGAGCTCCCCCTGTGGAAGCACACTGACTACCAGGGAGCAGCTCCTGCATTGAACGTGTGCCCCCTGGTGGTCAGTGGGTGTCATAGTGACCAGTCATTTCCAGTCATTCTGCTGTTAGGGTAAAGTTTTATTATATAGGATAGAGGCCTGGTGAATGGGTACGGGCTGGCTGGTTTGCCCCGAAGGGTGTCCCAGATCAGGGTGGGTGTCCTGCTGGGGTATCTGGCCAGCCTGAGTGAGTGCCTGATGGCTCTTTGCAGGTTGGCCACACCCCCTTCATTGTGTGTGTTGGGGGGTGTCCAGCTGGTGTGCCTGGCCAGCCTTGGTGAGAGGCTGACAGATGTTTGCAGTCTGGTCACACCCCCTTCAATGTGGGAGTACCCACTTGGGTGCCTGGCCAGCCTGGGTCAGGGGCTGATGGCTGTTTTCAGGCTGGCCACACCCCTTTCAGGGTAGGGGGCCTTACTGGAGTTCTGGCAACCCTAGATGAGGGGCTGAGGGCTCTTTTCAGACTGTCCACAGCCTTTTGAGGGTGTGGGGGAGTCCTGCTGGGTGCCTGGCCAGACTGGGTGAGGAGCTGAGGGCTGGCCAAAAACCCCAGCAGGGATCCCCACCCCATGGGGGTTTGGCCAGCTTGGGTGAGGGGCTAATGGATAGCCACAGCCCCTTCTATGTGTGGGGGGCTCCCGCTGGTGTGGCTGACAAGCCTGGGTGAGGGGTTGAGGGCTATTTTCAGGCTGGCCACACCCCCTTCAGGGTGGGGGTCACCACTAGGGTGCCTGGCCAGACTGTGTGAGGGCCTGATGGCCGTTTTCAGGCTGGCCATGCCTGCAGGCTATAAGCAGGTATCTGAGATTTATTTAACTTCTATAATTGAAACTTTGTAGCCTTGGTCCAGTTGGAAGCCTGGGATGCCCCTGTCAACCCAGAATTCTAGCCTCCCTTTGAGCAGAGGCCATAGTGGCTGGAAGAAGGTATCTAGGATTTATTTATCTTCTGTAATTGAAACTTTTTAGCCTTGATCAGAGCCCAGGGCTGGCCAGGGCTGGCGGGAGGCTTGGCTTTCTCCATCGCCGAGGGCATTCCAAGTCTCATGCTTGCCCCAGCTCCACTCTTTGTGATGTAGTGAGGGAGTGACTGTTAATTTGCATATTTCTCTTTTATTAGACTAGAGGCCCGGTGCACAAAAATTTGTGCACTTGGGGGGTGAGGTCCCTCAGCCTGGCCTGCACCCATTTGCAGTCCAGGATACCTTGGTGGATGTCCACCTATTGACTTAGGACTACTTCCCAGGGGATCAGGCCTAAGCTTACAGTCAGACATCCTTCTGGCAGCCAGGAAGCCCTTGGGGATGTCCGACTAAAGGCTTATGCCCTCAAGGGTTTGGGCCTAAACCATTAGTTGGACATTCTTAGTGCTGCCATGGAAGTGGGAGAGGCTCCTGCCATCACCACTGCACTGGCCAGCCATGAGCCAGTTTCTGGCTGAGTGGCACTCTCCATATGGAAGTGCACTGAACACCAGGGGCCAGCTCCTGCATTGAGCGTTTGCCCCCTGGTGGCCAGTTCGCATCATAGCAACCGGCCATTCTGCTGTTCAGTCAATGTGCATATTAGCCTTTTATTATTATTATATAGGGTGTCCCTATCTCCCCCTTTGGCCCCCTCTACCCAGCTCTTGCCCCCCACTTCTCTCTGGCCATCACCATACTGTGTCTGTGCCCATGGGTTGTGCATATGTTTTCTTTGGACAATTCCTTCTTTAAATTCACTTCTTTAAATTTGTATTTTCAGATAAGTGCTTATAACTGCACTATTATATATATATAATATATATAATTTTTCTTTTTCTATTATATGATTTAGAATTAAGATATTTTTAATTGAACCCTTGCAAATTTTAGTACAATTTAATAAATTATGCTAGAAGCAATTAGGAGATTTTTCATGTAATGCAGATACATTTAAGTTAATATTTTGTTAATTTTTAATATTTTAATTTGAAATAATCTCATACATGTAAAAATAACTATAAAATACTACAGCATATTATATGTACCCTTCACCCAATTTCCTAGGTGTTAATAATTTAAACATAACCAATATACAACTAACAAAATTGGAATATATTTTTCTTATAATCTCTTTAATGTTACTTAATCCATTTACTTTGTTTTTGTTAATCTTCACCCAAGGATATTTTTCCATTGAATTTTAGAAAGAGTGGAGGGAAAGGGAGAGACACATTGATTGGCTGCCTCCTGCACATGTTCTGATAGGGAGTGGGGAGCAAGCCAGCAACTGAGGTACATTGCCCTTGACTGGAATCTAACATGAGACCTTTCAGCTTAATTCATTTACTTTTAATCTATATGTGTCTTTATATTTAAAGTGGATTTTTTTAAAATATATTTTATTGATTTTTTACAGAGAGAAAGGGAGAGAGATAGAGAGTTGGAAACATCGATCAGCTGCCTCCTGCACCTCTCCTACTGGAGATGTGTCCGCAACCCAGGTACATGCCCTTGACTGGAATCAAACCTGGGACCTTTCAGTCCGCAGGCCGACGCTCCATCCACTGAGCCAAACCAGTTTCGGCTTAAAGTGGATTTTGTTTTTGATTCACGCTCATGATCTGTCTTTTAATTGGTGCATTTATGCCACTGACTTTCAGAGTGCTTATTGATAGAGTTACTGCCATATCAGGTGGCTTCTTGGGCTTCCGGGGCTGGCCTGCAGCCTTGGACCAAATCCTATCACAGGTGGCAGGCAGGCGGCTTCTGGGGTCGCCCACAGGGGCCTGTATGGCAGCTCCTGCTGGTATCTTGCACTGTCCCGCCCTGCCTGCAATATGCAAATTAGCCACCATCTTTATTGGCAGTTAATTGGAATATCTCGCTGAATAGCCAATGGGAGGCGTAGTGAAAGTACGCTCAGTTACCATGTTTGTCTATTATTAGTAGGATAGGAGACACACACACACACAGTAGAGGTCTGATGCATGAAGATTCATGCAAGAATAGGCCTTCCTTACCCTAGCTAGCACCACCTCACTCCGGCCATAGCCACCTTTCTACCTTTGCTCCGGTTTAGAGCCACCTTCCGCCTCTGTGTGCTTTCCAGAGGCCTGGAACAGCCAGGGTAGGGCAGAAAGGAATGCCTGTGTTGTCAGCATGGCAATGTCACAAGAGTCTCAGCCAGTACACCGTCATCTCTGTCATGTCAATTTGCATATTCCCTCCTTATTGGCTGTGGGCGCCACCATCTTTGTCATTAAGTGATGGTCAATTTGCATACTTTATCTTTATTAGATAGGATATAGACATACATATAATGTATATCTTATGAGGTGATTAACCTCACAACTCGAGTGCCCATATGACCTGATAAAGTTATTATAGTATTACTAACTTCATTCCCTATACAATACATTCATATAGCATATAAAAATGTTTTGCACAAATTTATGAAGTTTAATTGGTTAATAAGTTTACATAGTTTTTATTTAACTTTACTTTTTTCAGTTTTTTGGCTATATTAATTTTACTTTCAAAAAATATTTATTGTTGAAAGTATTACATAAGTTCCTTCTTCTTTCCTTTTGACACCCTCTACCCTCCCCTTCTACCAACCCCAGGCCTTCACCATTAGTTATATGCATATAAGTTCTTTGGTTGATCACCTCTCACTCATCCAACCTCCTTTGCCTTCCCTCCCAAATTCTACACTCTGTTCCATTCTTCCATGTCTCTGGATTCACTCCTTTCATTAGTTTATTTCTTAAATTAGATTCCACATTATATTAAGATCATCTGATACTTGTCTTTCTCTAACTGGCTTATTTCACTTAGCATAATACCCTCCATGCTGTCTCAAAGGGAAAGAGGTCCTTATGTCTTACTGCTGCATAGTTATACATGGTATGAATATAGGACAGCTTCTTTATCCACTGGTCTACTGTTGGGCTATTTCCAGATCTTAGCTATTGTAAATTGTGCTGCTATGTAAATAGGGGTGCATTCATGCTTTCTTATCGGTGTTTTGGGTTTCTTGGTATATATTCCTAGAATGGGATCACTAGATCAAATGGGACTTCCATTTTTAATTTTTTGATGAAACTCCATACTCTCTTCCACAGTGGCTGCATCAATCTTCATTCCCACCAGCAGTGTATGAGGGTTCCCTTTTCTGCACATCTCGCCTTGTCGTTTGTCCATTTGTTGATGATAGCCATTCTGACAGGTGAGAGGTGGTACCCTTTTGTTGTTTTGATTTGCTTTTCTCTGATGATCAGTGACTTTGAGCATTTTTTATATGTCTGTTGATCTTCTCTATGCCGTTTAGAGAAATGTCTACTTATGTCCTTTGTCTAATTTCTAATTAGATTATTTATCTTCCTTTTGTTAAATTGTATGTGTCTCTTATATATTTGGGATATTAACCCTTTTTCAGATGTGTCATTGCCAAATAAGTTCTCCCATACTGTGGGCTCTCTTGGTTTTGTTGATGGTTTCTTTTGCAGTGCAGCAGCTATTAATTTTGATGTAGTCTCATTTGTTTATTTTCTCCTCAGTTTCCTTTATCCTAGGAGATGTATCTGAACATATTGCTATAAGAGATGTCTGAGATTATACTGCCTATATACTCCTCTAAGATTTTTATGGTTTCCAATCTTACGTGAAAGCCCTTAATTCATTTATTGGTTATCTCTTCAAAAGGTAAAAGGCATCCAAGTTGGAAAGGAGGAAGTAAAACTGTCATTCACAGATGACATGATGTTGTACATAAAAAGCCCTAAGGACTCCAACAAAGAACTACTAGACTTAATAAACTAATTCAGCAACGTAGCAGGATACAAAATTAACACCAAGAAATCTAAGGCATTTTTATTAGTCTATACCACCAATGAACCCTCAGAAAGAGAAACTAAACAAATAATCCCATTTACCATTGCAACAAAAAAATTGAGATACAAAAAATTGAGTTTATTCTGTATATGGTGTAAGTCAGTGTTTTAGTTTCATTTTTCTGAAAGTATCTGTCCAATTTTACCAAAAGCATCTATTGAGACTGTCTTGACTCCATTGTATGTTCTTGTCTCCTTTGTCAAATATTAACTGAGTGTAATGGCTTGGGGTAATTTCTGGGGTCTCTGTTCTATTCCATTGATCTATATGCCTGTACTTGTGCCAGTACTAGGAAGTTTTGAGGACAGTGGCTTTGTAATATAGCTTGATATCTGGTATTGTGATTGCTCCAACTTTCTTTTTCGTTCTTAAGATTGCTGCATCTATTCGTAGTCTTTTAAAATTTCATATATGTTTTAGGAGTATTTGTTCTTAGTCTGTGAAATATGCCGGTTGTATTTTAATAGGGATTGCATTGAATCTGGAGATAGATTTGGGTATATGGATATTTTAATGATGTTAATTCTACAAATCCATGAATATAGTATACTAGAGACCCAGTGCATGAAATTTATACACTGGGGTGTTTGGTCCCTCAGTTCAAACTGCCCCCTCTCACAGTCTGTGAGCCCTCAGTGGATATCCTACTGACAGCTAAGCCACAGCAGAGGCTCAGAGAAGGTGGTGTGTGTGTGTGTGTGTGTGTGTGTGTGTGTGTGTGTGTGTCTGTGTGTGTGTGTATGTCAGTGTCTGTGCCCCCACGGGGTCCTGCCCCCATCCACATCACAGGCTCGAAGCAGGCACCCCCGTGTGTGTGTGTATGTGTCCACAGGGGGCCTGAACCCAGTCACACTGCAGAGGCTTGGGGAAGGCGCCCCTCTGTTTTGATCTCTCAGGCTTCTGGCTGCACCTGGGTGTTGTTCACTCCCTTCAGGGGCAGCTCGGACAGGCGGGAAGCTTGACTTCCTCCATCACCTGGGAATATCTGTGAATTAAAAGACAGTGTAGAAAAAAACCCCAATCCTCCTGCTCTGTGGAAGCCACCATCTTTGTTGGGTTAATTTGCATACTCACCCTGATATGGGCTGGTAGGTGTAGTGGAGTGACACAAATTTGCATGTTTCTCTTTTATTAGTGTAGACACTATCACTTGTTTATATTTCCCTCTATCTCTTTTTTTAGTTTTCTGCAAAACTAGTTCATAGTTTTTTGAGTAAAGGTTTTTTTACTGCCTTGGTTAAGATTATTTCTAAGTATCTCAATTTTTTTGTTGCAATAGTAAATGGGATTATTTGTTTAGTTTCTCTTTCTGAGGGTTCATTAGTGGTATAGACTAGTAAAAATGCCTTAGATTTCTTGGTGTTAATTTTGTATCCTGCTACGTTGCTGAATTAGTTTATTAAGTCTAGTAGTTCTTTGTTGGAGTCCTTAGGGTTTTTTATGTACAACATCATGTCATCTGTGAATGACAGTTTTACTTCCTCCTTTCCAACTTGGATGCCTTTTACCTTTTGAAGAGATAACAATTATCACTGTGGCTAGGACTGCCAGTACTATGTTGAATGAGAGTGGTGAGAGAGGACATCCCTGTCTTGTTCCTGTTCTTAGAGGAAATGATTTTAGATTTGCCTATTGAGTATGATTTCCCCTGTAGGTTTCTCATATATGTCTTTATCACCTTGAGATATGTTCCTTCTAGTTTCACTTTGCTGAGAGATTTTACAAAAAATAGGTATTGGATATTGTTGAATGCTTTCTTTGATCGTATTTTTATTATCATTTGATATTTGTCTTACAATTTTTGAATGTGATGTACCATGTTTATTGATTTAAAAATATTATACCAGACTTGCATCCCTGGAATAAATCCCATTTGATCCTGGAATATGATCCAATATATTGCTGGATCCAATTTGCTAATATTTTATTGAGAATTTTAGCATCTGTGTATATTGAGGATATTGGCCTGTAATTCTCTTAATTACATAATCTTGTTCATAATCTTTGTAGTGTTTTTGTCTGGTTTTGGGATTAAGATAAGTTAGGCCTCAGAGAAAGATCTTGGAGATCTTCCTCTTCGATATTTGCAATAGTTTGCAGAGTATAAGAGTTAGTTATTCTTTGAATTTTGGGTGAAACTCTCCTGTAAAACTATCAGGATCACCACTTTTTGATTGGTGGGATATTTTTCTTTGCTGGTTTGTGTTTGGTTTGTTTTCCTGCTTCACTTCATCAGTTGTTATTGACCGATTCAGGTTTTCTGATTCTTCCTGATATAGTTTTGGGAGATTATATTTTTCTAGGAATTTGTCCATTTCATCCATATTGTCTAGCTTGTTGAAATAAAAATAGTTTATAGTATTTTCTAGTCTTTGTATTTTTGTGGTGTCAGTGGTTACTTCACCTCTTTCATTTCTGATTTTGTTTATTTGAGCCATATGTCCTAGTTTCTTGATGAATCTGGCTAACAGTTCATAATCTTGTTTATCTTTTGAAAGAATTAGCTCTTGGTTTCATTGATTTCCAGAAATTCTTTATATCACTTATATCTGCTCTAATCTTTATTATTTTCTTCTAATTTCTCTGGGCTTATTTTATGGTTCTATTTATAATTCTTTAAGTTGTAGTGTGAAACATTTTTAAATGAATTTTTCTTTCTTTCTGAGATATGCCTGTAGTGTTATGAACTTCCCTCTCAGGATTGGCTTTGGAGATTGTATTGTGTTTATTTTCATTTGTTTCCAGGAAGGTATTTTTTTATTATTATTATTATTTCTTTCTTGATATCACTGGTAACCCATTCATTGTTTAATAACATGATATATAGCCTCCACATGTTTGAATTTTTTGGGTTGTTTTTACTGTAGTTGATTTGTAATTTTATTCTGCTGTGATCTCAGAAGATGCTTGATATAATTTCAATCTTCTTGACTTGTGGAGACTTGTTCTGTGTTCTAATATGTGGTCTATTTTTGTGAGTGACCCATGTGCGCTTGAATAGAATGTATATTCAGCAGCTTTGTGATTAAAAGTCTATAAATATCAATGAAATTCATTCTATCCAGTATGTCTTTTAGAGTCACTTTTTCTTGTTAGATTTTTTTGTCTGGAAGATTTATCCAGTGAAATCAGTGGGTGTTACAGTCCCCCGCTATAACTATATTGCTGTCTATCTATCAAAGTGCTGTAGAAGTTTTTGTTTGTTTGTTTGTTGTTTTAAATTTATTTATTGGTTAAGGTATTATAAATGTGTCCTCATCCCCCCATTAACCCTCAAACCGCCCCCCCCAACACACACACACACTCATGTTTTCATCCCCCTGTTGTCCATGTCCATTGGTTTGGCTTGTTGTTGTTTTTTATTTTACTGTATTTCAGTGCTACCCAATTTTTATATATTGGGGGAAGGTACATTAACCAGGATTATTTCCTCTTGTTGGATCAATGCTTTCAGTATTACGTAGTTTCCTTTTGTTGTCTCTTGTAATGGCCTTCATTTTAAAGCCTATTTTGTCAGATATTGGTATTGTAATTCCAGTTTTTTTACATTTCCTTTTGCATGGAACATATTTTTCCATCCCTTCACTCTCATCCTGTGTGAGTCTTTTGTTTTGAGTTTGGTCTCTTGTAGAATACACATAGTTAGGTCATGTTTTGTATTCATGCAGCTACCCTGTATCTTTATTGGAGCATTTAGTCCTTTAAGGTTATTATTGATAGGTACTATTTATTGCCCTTTTAATTCTGTATGCCTAGGTTTTTCTCGCTGTGTTTTCCTCTCACTAGAGTACTCTCTTGAGCACTTTTTGTAATGCTGGCTTGGTCATGTAGAAATCCTTTTTCTTTCTTTTTTTTCTTTGTCTGGGAAAATCTTTACTTGACTGTCTATTTTGAATGATAGCATTGTTGGATACAATATTCTTGATCTCAGATCCTTGCTTTCCATTACCTTGAGTAGTTCATGCCATTCCTTTCTGGCGATAGATTTTCTGAATAGGAATCAGCTGATAGCCTTTTTGGGCTCCTTATCTTTTCTCTTGCTCCCTTTAAGATTCTCTCTTTGTCTTTAGTTTTATTTTATTTTTTCTCTCTCTAATTTTTGGAATTTTATTTATGATGTGTCTTGATGTGGGCCTAGTTAGGTTCTTCTCGCTTGGGACTCTCTGTGCCTCCTGAACTTGAATGACTTTTTCCTTCACCAGGTTAGAAAAGTTTTTTGCCATTATTTTGTCAAGCATGTTCTCTATCCCTTTTTCCCTTTGTTCCCCTTCTGGCACACTTATTATGCAAATATTGTTATGTTTCAGGTTGCCCACAGCTCCCTTAAGCTGCCCTCCTCTTTTTAAATTTTTTTTCTCTTTGGTTCTCTGATTGGGTGATTTTTTTCTACCCCGTCTTCTAATTCACAGATCTGATCCTCAGCTACCCCTCATCTGCTGTGTATGCCTTCCAGGTTGTTCTTTATTAGTGCTATGTCATTCTTCATTTCTGACTATTCTTTTTGCATAGTTACTATGTCTTTTCTCATGCTGTTGAGCATCTTATAGTTATTCTGAATTCTATATCAGGTAAATTTCTTACCTCCATTTTATTTATCTTTTTCTGGAGAATTCTTTTAGTTTTTTGTTTGTATGTTTGTTTGTTGGTTTGTTTTTCATTTGGGTGTTGTTTCTTTGTCTCCTCCTTTTGTCTGTGTATTTGGGTTTTTGACTCTGTATTAGGTAGATCTGCTACATCTCCCAATCTCTGGTGCAGTACAGTATAAAACACTATTTTGTGAGTAATTAAATCAGGCAATCACTCAAAGCCTCCAGAGACTCACCTCTGCCTGCAGACTGGCTTCTGTAGCCCTCAGCAATCGTCCACAGGTGTGGCGAAAGGTTTTCCAACTGGGTCGGGCAATTGCATTTGCCTGGAGACTAATTGCTATTCTCAGCCTCTTAATGGGCCTCAGAAACTCCATACCTTGGGGCAAAGTGTTTTCCAATAGAGTGGGTCTATTGTCTCACAGCCCTCCCCCCAAGGAAAAAACCACCTAGGTAGTAACTGTCTTCCTAAGAAAGATGACCTCCACAACATGAGGGAATTACTCAGCATAGAAAACTGGGGTGTCTGCCTTCTGAGCTCTAGCCCCAGTACCCCTAACCCTGGCATGTGATCGCACCCTACCCTTCCTCAGTGGGAACACAAGATAAGTGATTGCACACAAAATTTTTGTGTTGTCCCTTTAAGGGGGTGTCTGCATTTTCAGCCATCTCTCCCTGGGAAACAGCAACCCCACTGCTTTTCACAGCCAGTTGTTATGTGATGACCTTTCTTAGTTCTGGTGCTCTCTGCTGGTGGCAGAGAGCCACCCAGTATGGGGATTAGACCTCAGAGTTCTCAATGAAAACCCTCCACAGCTGAGATATATCTTCAGAATGTCAGCTACTGTCTATGGGAGCCTGACAGGCCCTTTCGCACCTCTGCCCTTCCTATGTCTATATGTGGTCTGCACTTTCCATCCTCAATTATCAGGGTACTCCTCAGCAAGTCTTTAGTTGATTATTCATGATGTAAACTTTTTTAAATTTTAGTTTTAATTCAAGTTTGGTTTTGGGAGTGTATATACATAGCATCCACTTACTCAGATGTCACTTTTAATCTTTATTGTATATAGGTTTTAGATGTATATTTCTACAATACCCGATATATATATATATTGCATTGTGTGCCACTAACCAAATTCAAATCACCTTTAGACACTATCGATATGACCTCCTTCACCCTTTACTACCCTTGCATCATTTTCTTTCCGGTAACTTTTTTACTGTTGTCTGAGTCCATTAATTTTTGTTTTCTTCTTTGTTCATTTATTGTTTCTATTTTTTATTGTTATGAGTAAAATCATATGATTATTAAATTTTCTGTCTGACTTCTTTCATTTCGCACAATATTCTCAAGGTCCATCCATGTTGTTACAAATAGCAGTATTTCCCCTTATCTTATGCTAAGTAGTGTTCCATCGTATATCCTATATAATAAAAAGCTAAGTGGCATCATGGACAGCCCCCGCGTGATGTCATCACAAGATGGCCACCACAAGATGGCTGCCACAAATTGGCCACCACATGATGGCTATCACATGGACACCACAAGATGGCCAGCAGAGGAAGGCACTTGTGGGAAATCAGGCAGAGAGGGGAAGGTAGTTGGGGGCAAACAGGCCTGCAGGAAAGGGTAGTTGAGTGCAACCAGGCAGCAGAAGAGGGAGTTGGGAGTGAGGTTAGGCTGTCAGGGGAGAGCAGTTGAAGGCAACAAGGCCAGAAAGGTAGGGCAGTTGGGGGCGACAAAGCCGGCAGGGTTGGGCAATTGGGGGTGACCAAATAGAAGAAGAGGGAACTTAGGGGACACCAGGCTGGCAGGGTAGTTAGTTTGGGGCCACTAGATCTGATGGGGAGGGCAGTTTTGGTGACCATGCTATCAGAGGATGACAGTTGGGGGCCATCAGTTGTAAAAGGAGGAAGGATGGAGGAAACCAGGCTGGCTGTGGAGGGCAGTTGGGAGTGAGATCAGGCTGGCAGGGAGCGCAGTTTGGGGCAACCAGGCCTGATGGGGAGGGCTGTTGTTGGTGACCAGGCTGGCAGAGGAGGGCAGTTGGGAGTGTGATAAGGCCGGAAGCTAAGGGAAGTTGGGAGCAAGATCAGGCTGGCAGGGAAGGGCACTTGGCAGTGACGAGGCTGACAGGGGATGGCAGTTGTGAATGAGATCAGGCCATCAGGGTAGGGCAGTTGGGTGTGACCAGAATGGCTCAGGAGGGAAGTTTGGGGCAACCAGGCCTGCAGAGGTGGGCTGTTGTTGGTGAACAGGATGGCAGGGGAGGATAGTTGGGAGCCATCAGGGTGGCAGCAGTGAGCAGTTCAGGGTGAGATCAGGCTGGCAACTAAGCACTGTTGGGGGTGACCAGGCTGGCAGCAGAGGGAAGTTGAGAGTGAGATCAGGATGGTAAGGGAGGGAATTTGGAAGCCAGATCAGGGTGGCAGCGAGGGGGCAGTAGGGGGTGACCATGCTGGCATAGGAAGGCAGTTAGGGGTGACAAGGAATGCAGGGAAGGGATTTTGGTAACCAGGCTGGCAAAGGAGGGTATTTGGGGATGATACCAGGCCAGCAATTTGCAGTGACCAGGATGGCAGGAAGAGGGTAGTGGTTGGTGACCAGGCTGGCAGAGGTGGGCACTTGGGAATGAGTTCAGACCAGCAGCTAAGGGCCATTTTGGGTAACCAGGCCAGCAGTAGAGGGCATTTGGGAGCAAGATGAAGCTGGCAGGGGAGGACAGTGTGGCTAGATCAGGCCAGCAAGGGAGGGCAGTTGGGGGTAACCAGGCTGGCAGAGAGAGGCAGTTGCATGCAAGCAGACAAAGAGGAGAGGGCAGTAGGGGCAACCAGGCTGGCAGGGAGGGCAGTTTTGGGCCCCCAGGCCTGCAGGGGAGTGCTGTTCTTGATGACCAGGCTTACAGAAAAGGACAGTTGGGTGTGAGAGTAGGCTGAAGGGGAGGGCAGTTGGGGGTGAGCAAGTCTGCAGGGGAAGGCTGCTTTTGGTGACCAGGCTGGCAGGGGAGGACAGTTGGGGGGTCATCAGGGCATCACTGGAAGGCAGTTCAGGGTGAGATCAGGTTGGAAGCTAAGGGATGTTGTAGGTGACCAGGATGGCAGGGGAGAGCAGTTGGGAGTGAGATCAGGCCATCAAGGGAGAGAATTTGGGGTTGAGATCAGACTTGCTGGGGAGGGCAATTGGGTGTAACCAGGCCAGCAGGGAGGACTGTTGGGAGCGAGAATTGGTCAGCAGGGGAAAGCTCTTGGTGATCAGGCTGGCGGGGGAGGGTATATGGGACCATCAGGGCAGCAGCAGAGGGCATTTGGTTGCAAGATCAGGCTGGCAAGTTGGGGGGAGTTGGGGGTGAGATCAGACTAGCAGGGGAGAGCAGTTGGGGGTGACTGGGCTAGCAGAAAAGGGCAATTGGGTGCGACCAGGTGGCAGGGGAGGAAGTTGGGTGTGAGATGAGGCTGGCAGAGGAGGGCACTTGGGTGTAACCAGGCCTTCAGGAGAGGGCAGTTTGGGGTGACCAGGCATGAAGGAGTGGGCTGACCAGGCCAGCAATAAGGGCAGTTTGTGGTGACCAGGCCAGAAGGGGAATAAAGTTAGGTGTGAGCAGGCTGGTAGGTGAGGACAGTTGGGTAACATACCAGGCTAGCAGGGGCGGGCTGTTGGGGGTGACCAGGCCAGCAGGGAAAGGCTGTTGAGGGAAACCAGGCCACAGGGGAGGGTAATTGGGGGCAACCAGAACTTCAGGGGAGGGCTCTTGTTTGTGACCAGGCTGGTGGGGAGAGAAGTTTGGGACCATCAGCCTGGCAGGGGAGGCCAGTGGGGGTGAGATCAGGCTAGCGGCTAAGGGCAATTGGGGCTGACTAGACTGGCAGGGGAGGGCAGTTGGGGGTGATCATGCCAGCTGTAGAGGGCAGTTGAGGGCAAGCAGGTCAGCAGGAGAGCGAGATCAGGTCGGCAAGGGAGGGAATTTGGGGTTGAGGGAAGTTGGGGGTGACCAGGTCTTCAGGGCAGGGCATTTGGGGACAATCAGGCTGGCAGGGAAAGGCAGTTGGGGGAGATTGGGTCTATAGGGAAGTGCAGTTGGGATCAATCATGCCGGTAAGGGAGCAGTTAGGTGTCTATCATGCTGGCACTGGGAGGGTAGTTGACTATTATGATGGCAGGCAGAAGTGGTTAGGGACAATCAGGCAGACAGGCAGGCAAGCGGTGATGAACCAGCAGTATCGGATTGTGAGAGGGATGTCCAACTGCCAGTGTAGGCCCAATGCCTGTGGCAGTCTAATATCCCCCAAGGGGTCCAAGATTGGAGAGGGTGCTGTCCGACCTGAGGGACACCCATCCTCAAGTGCATTATTTCATGCACTGGGCCTCTAGTAGAGTAACAATAAAGTTATTATACCTCAACATAATAAGACCATGTATGACAAACCCACAGCCAACATCATTCTCAATGAGGAAAACTAAAATATGTCCCTTAATATCATGAACCAAACAGGAATGTCCAATTTTACCACCTTTGTTCAACATAATACTGGATGTCCTAGCCACAACAATAATATAAAAAGAAACAATAAAAAGGCATCCAAAATAGACACAAATAATTAATACTGCTATTGTTCATAGAAGATATGAGATTGTGCATAGAAAATATGTAAGATTCCACCAAAAAAACTACTAGAACTGATAAATTCATTGACAAGGCAGCAGGACACAAAATTAATATTAAAAAAATAAGTGGCATTTTAATACACCAATAGAGAACTGTCAGAAAAAGAAACTAACAAAATAATCCCATGTACTTTTACAAAAAAAAAGATGCCTAGGAATAAATTTAAACAAAAGAGTTAATGAGCAGTACTCTGAACACTGTAGAACACTGAAGATAGAAATTGAGGAAGATATAAATAGGTGGTAGAATATACCATGTTGATGGATTGGAAGAATTGACATTAAAATATCTATAGTACACAAAGCAATATATATATTTCCTATTAAAATACCAATGGCATACTTCACAAATCTACAACAAATATTCCAAAAATTTATGTGGAACCACAAAAGATACCACATAGCTTCAGCACACTTGAGAATGATCAAAGTTGGAGGCATCACAATATCTGATATCACATTACGCTACAAAGTCACTATAGTCAAAACATTCTGTGGTGCCCAGTCAGCATGGCTCCTATGAACCAGGAGGTCATGGTTGGGTTTCCTGTCAGAGCACATGCCCAAGTTTGAGGCTTCATCCAAACAAGTCAGTACAATTTATAAATTAACCCCTCATTGGATATATCATTAACGTATATATTCTTCCATACAGTGGTTCTGTTTTAATTTTGTTGGTGGTTTCTTTTGTTGTGCAGAAGCTTTCCTTCTTTTTGTAGTCTCATTTGTATAGTTTGTCTTGGGGTTCCTTTGTCTTCAGAGACATATTGACAAAAATCCTACCTAATAATAGACAAACATGTAATTAACCATACCTCTGACACGCTTCCCATTGGCTAATCAGGGTGATATGCAAATTAACTGCCAACCAGGATGGCGGCTGGCAACCAGGCAGCTGAAGAGAAAAGGAGGCTTGTTTGTTCCAGTGATGGAGGAAACCAAGGTCCCCAGCCTGCCACTGCCCAGCTCTGAGCTTCACTCTAAGCAACTATGTTGCAATTATAGAACCTAAACCATCCCCAGAAACCTGTGTTCAGTCAGCCGGGCCTCAGAGTTGGAGTTGCAACAGGGTTTCAATTATAGAAGCTAAACAATGCCCAGATACCTGCTTTCAGCAGCCGAGGTCTCAGAGCTAAAGCCAGCTCTAAGCTCATTACAGCCATAGAAGGTAAATAAATCCCAGAATAAGAAAAAAAGGAGAGGTTGGGAGCTTCAGTCACCCGCAAGCTTGAAAACGGCCCTCAGCCCCTCACCCAGACTGGCCAGGCACCCCAGTGGGGACCCCCATCCTGAAGAGGGTGTGACCAGCTGCAAACAGCCATCATCCCCTCATCCAGGCTGACCAGGCACCCAAGTGGGACTCCCACCCTGATCCAGGATACCCTTCAGAGAAAACCAGCCGGTCCCCACCCATGCACCAAGCCTCTATCCTATATAGTAAAAGGGTAATATGCAAACTGACCCTATCTGCAGAACGACTGGGAATGACTGGTCACTATGACACACACTGACCACCAGGGGGCAAACGCTCAATAAAGGAGCTGCCCTCTGGTGGTCAGTGCGCTCTCACATGGGGGAGCTCTGCTCAGCCACAAGCCAGGCTGATGGCTGCTAGTACAGCGGTGGTGGTGGGAGCCTCTCCTGCCTCCTCAGCAGTGCTAAGGATGACTGACTGAAGTATAGGCCTGCTCCCTGCTGGCAAGTGGACATCCCCCGAGGGCTGCTGGGCTGCCAGAGGGATGTCTGATTGCCATCTTAGGCCCAATCCCTCGGGGAGCGGACCTAAGCCAGCAGGTGGTCTTCCCCTGAGGGGTCCCAGACTGCGAGAGGGCACAGGCCGGGTTGAGGGCCCCGCCCTCCCCCCACCCCGAGTGCACAAATTTTTGTGCACCGGGCCTCTAGTGTATATGTATATGTATATGCAAACTGACCCTAACATATAATATAATATATAATATATATAATTAATATAAACATATAATATATATATTAACCCCTAATTATGGGTGTAACCAGGCCAAGGAGAGGCAGTTGTATGCAAGCAGGCAAAGAGGAGAGGGCAGTAGGCACAACCAGGCTGGCAGGGAGGGCAGTTTTGGGCCCCCAGGCCTGCAGGGGAGGGCTGTTCTTGATGACCTCATAATAGTCAACTACCCTCCCAGTGCCAGCATGATAGACACCTGTCCCATGTGCCAGCATGATAGACACCTTTCCCTGCCAGCCCATTGGTATATATAAAGAGCCAGGGGCCATTGCACCCAAACAAAAGACCGAACGGACAACTGAACAGGCTGAGTGGGGTGACAAGGTCAGCAGGGGCTTAGTGAGGGACAACCAAATGACTGAGCAGCTGGCTGTGTGGGGCAACCAGGTCAGCAGAGGGGCCAGTGAGGGATAATGAGGCTGGCAGAGGGAGGCACTAGGGGCGACCAGGCCAACAGGGGGGACAGTTAGGGGCAACCAGGGCAGGAGTGTGAACAGTTGGGAGGCCCACACCAGCAGTGGGGGAAGTTTGGGGTGACCAGGAGAGCAGAGTGGGGCAGAGGGATGACCAGGTTGGCAGGGGGTCAGTTGGATGCGACCAGGGTGGCTGGGGGGTGCAGTTAAGGGCAACCAGGCCAGTAGAGGGGGCCGGTTAGGAGTAAGCATGCTGGCAGAGGGCTGTTTGTCATGAGCAGGCTGGCAGTGGGAGGCAGTTGGGGTGACCAGGCCTGCAGAGGGGGAAGTAACAGGTGATGAGGGTGGTGGGGTGGTGGGGGGGAGTTATGGGTGACCAGGCCAGCAGAGGGTGCTATTGAGAGTGATTAGGCTGGCTTGGGGGGCAGTAAAGGGTGAACTTGCTGGAGGTGGGGCAGTTAGGGGCAATGAGGCTGGCAGGGGGTCTAGTTGGGGTGACCAAGTGGGCAAGTGGGGGGCAGTTTGGGGTGACCTGGCTGGCAGGGGGGGTCAGTAAGGGCAATCAGGCAGGTAGGCAGATGAACAGGTAGGAGCCAGAGGTCCCGGATTGTGAGAGAGATGTCCGACTGTTGGTTTAGGCCCAATTTCACAGTCAGACATCCCCCAGGGGTCCTGCATTGGAAAGGGTGCAGACTGGGCAGAGAGGACCACCCGACCCTTGTGCATGAATTGTGTGCATCAGGCCTCTAGGATTTCTATGAAAGATGTCTGAGATTTTACTGGCTGTGCTTTCTTCCAGGATATTTATGGTTTCACAATTTACATTTGCCTTTTATTAATTTTTTTGTTTATTCTTGTGTATATTATAAGTTGGTGGGCTAGTTTCACTCCCCCCCCCATGTATTTATCTAATTTCTCCAACAGCATTTATTGAAGAGAATGTTTTTTCTCCTATGTCTGCTCTTATCTCTTTGGTTAAATATTTATTGATTATAGAGACATGGGTTGACTTCCGGGCTCTTTGTACTATTCAATTGGTCTTTATGCCTGTTCTTATAACAATACAAGGCTGTTTTGATTACAGTGGCTGTGTAGAATAAGTTGTTATATGGTATTGTGATCCCTCCAACTTTGTTTTTTTCCCTCAGGGTTACTGGAGCTATTTGGCATCTTTTTAGATTCTATATAAATTTTTATTTAATTTTAATTTATTTTAAATTATTTATTGTTGAAAGTATTACATATGTCTCCTTTTCCCCCATTAATTTCTCTCCACTCACTCTTGCCCCCCCTTCCCCAGGCTGATGGCTGCCAGCACAGCGTTGGTGATGGGAGCCTCTCCTGCCTCCTCAGTAGCGCTAAGGAAGTACGACTGCAGCTTGGGTCTTCTCCCCGCAGGCAAGTGGACATCCCCTGAGGGCTCCTGGGTTGCCTACCAGCTTAGGCCCAATCTCTGTGGAGCACGCCTATGCCAGCAAGTGGACATACCCTGAGGGGTCCCAGACTTTGAGAGGGCATGGGCTGGGCTGAGGGACCCTCCCCTCCGAGTGCACAAATTTTAGTGCACAGGGTGTCTAGTATTTGTATATTTCCCTGAAGCGTGTCCCGGATCAGGGGGGTCCCGCTGGGGTGACTGGCCAGTCTGGGTGAGGGGCTGATGGCTGTTTAAAGGCTAGTCAAGCCCCCCAGTGGGGACCCTCACCCCATGGGGGTGTGGCCAGCCTAGGTAAGGGGCTGAAGGCTGTTCACAGGTTGGCCAAAACCCTGTCAAGGTGGGGGTCCCCGCTGAGGTGTCTGGAGGGCCTAGGTGAGCAGCTAAGGGCCATTTTCAGACTGGCCACAGCCCCTTCAGTGTGGGAGGGTCCTGCTGGAGTGCCTGGCCAGCCTGGGTGAGGAGCTGATGGCTGTTTTCAGGCTGTCCATACCCGCAGTAACACTAGCTCCCAGCCTCTTTTTTTTTTATGATTGCTGTTTCTTTGTTGATATTTTGTCTAGAGGATTTATTCTGTGGTGTCAATGGGCTTTTAAATTCTCCTAATATGATTGTATTGTTTTATATCTTCCAGAAAAATTTTTATGCATTTGAGTGCTCCTATATTGGGTGCATATATGTTTACCAGAGTTATATCCTCTTGTTTAAACAATACCTTTAGTCTTAGGAAAAGGCCTTCCTTATCTCTCATTATTGCCTTCATGTTGAGGTCTGTTTTGTCAGATATATGTATTGCTACTCCACTTTATATTTTTTCATTTTCCTGAATTTTTTTTCCATTCCTTCACTCTCCGTTTGTGTGAATCTCTTGTTCTGATGTGGGTCTCTTTTAGATAGAATATGTAGGGCCATGTGTTGTTATCCATTAAGCTACCCTGTGTCCTTTGCTTGGAATATTTAATACATTTACATTTAAGGTTATTATTCATATTTTTTGTTACTTGCAATTTTTCCCTTTATTGAGTAAGATATTAAGAATGTGTCCTTATCCCCCCAATGTCCCCCTTATCCCCCCAATCCTGCCCTCACCCTCACCCTCACCCCCTGTTGTCCACATCCATCACTTATGCTTATATGCATGCATACAAGTCCTTTGGTTGATCTTTCCCACTCACCCCCACCCTCCCCTGCTTTCCCTCTGAGTTTTGAGCATCTGATCTATCCTTCTCTGTCTCTACATCTGTTTTTGTTCATTGGTTTACGTTTTTCATTATAATTCATTTGTGGATTATAATGTCACAGAGCATGTGATATTTATCTTTCTCTGACTGACTTATTTCATTTAGCATAATGCTTTCCAGCTCCATCCATGCTGTTACAAATGGTAGGAGTTCCTTCCTTTTTACAGCAGCATAGTATTCCATTGTGTAGATGTGCCAAAGCTTTTTAATCCATTTATCTGCTGATGGGCACCTAGGCTGATTCCAAATCTTAGCTATTGTAAATTTTGCTGCTATGAACACAGGGATGCATATATCCTTTCTTATTGGTGTTTCTGGTTTCTTGGGATATATTCCTAGAAGTGGGATCACTGGGTCAAAGGGAAGTTCCATTTTTTATTTTTTTTGAGGAAACTCCAAAAAAATACTGTTCTCCACAGTGGCTGCACCAGTTTGCATACCCACCAGCAGTGAATGAGGGTTCCTCTTTCTCTGAATCCTCACCAGCATTTGTCATTTGTTGATTTGTTGATGATAGCCATTCTGACAGGCATGAGATGGTAACTTATTGTCGTTTTGATTTGCATCTCTTGGATGATTAGTGACTTTGAGCATGTTCTCATATGTCTCCCAGCCTTATGTATGTCCTCTTTCAAAAAGTGTCTATTTAGGTCCATTGCCCATTTTTTGATTGGGGTATTTATCTTCCTTTTGTTAAGTTTTATGATTTCCCTGTAAATGTTGGAGATTAAACCTTTATCGGAGACATCATTGGCAAATATGTTCTCCCATGCAGTGGGTTTTCTTGTTGTCTTGTTGATGTTTTATTTTTCTGTGCAGAAGCTTTTTATTTTGATATAGTCCCATTTGTTTATTTTCCCTTAGTTTCCATTGCCATAGGAGCTGTATCAGTGAAGAAATTCCTTTGGCATATATCTGAGATTTTTCTACCTGTGGATTCCTCTAATAATTTTATGGTTTCCTGTCTTATGTTTAAGTCCTTTACCCATTTTGCATTTATTTTTGTGTATGATGTAAGTTGGTGGTCTAGTTTCATTTTTTTTTTGCATGTGTCTGACCACATTTCCCAGCACCATTTATTGAAGAGACTGTCTTGACTCCATTGTATGTTCTTGCCCCCTTTGTCAAATATTAGTTGAGCATAGTGGTTTCGCTCAATTTCTGGGTTCTCTATTCTGTTCCATTGGTCTATATGTCTGTTCTTCTGCCAGTACCAGGCAGTTTTGAGAACAGTGGCTTTGTAATACAGCTTGATATCTGGTATTGCTATCCCACCTACTTTGTTCTTCTTTCTCAAGATTGCAGCAGCTATTCGGGGTTTTTTGTTTTGTTTTGTTTGGTTTGGTTTGGTTTGGTTTTAATTCCAGATGGATTTTTGGAGCATTCTTTCTAGATCTGTGAAATATGCTCTTGGTATTTTAATGGGGAGTGTGTTGGATCTATAGATTGCTTTAGGTAATATGGACATTTTGATGATATTGATTCTACCCATCCAAGAACACAGTATGTTCTTCCATCTGTTTATGTCTTCCTCTATCTCTTTTTTCAATGTCCTGTAGTTTTCTGGGTAGAGGTCTTTTACCTCCTTGGCTAAGTTTATTCCTAGGTATCTTAATTTTTTTGGTGCAATGGTAAATGGGATTGTTTTTTTTAATTTC
Organism: Myotis pilosus; assembly: GCA_036010255.1. Lineage (NCBI taxonomy): Eukaryota > Metazoa > Chordata > Mammalia > Chiroptera > Vespertilionidae > Myotis > Myotis pilosus. Next base: position 2,111,406 of record JASKON010000044.1, read on the forward strand.
TCTTTCTGTAAGTTCACTGCTGGCATATAAAAATGCCATAGATTTGTTGGCATTAATTTTGTATCCTGCTACATTGCCAAATTCATTTTTTACATCTAATAATTTTTTGATGGAACCTTTAGAGTTTTCTAAGTACAGTATCATATCATCTGCAAATAATGCAAATTTTACTTCTTCTTTTCTAATCTTGATGCCTTTTATTTCTTCTTCTTGTCTTATCGCTTTGGCTAGCACTTCCAGTACTATGTTGAACAGGAGTGGTGAAAGTGGGTATCCCTGTCTTGTTCCTGTAAGGGAAATAGTTGTTGGTTTTGCCCATTGAGTATGATGTTGGCTGTAGGTTTTTCATATAAGGCTTTTATTATGTTGAGGTATGATCCATCTATTCCCACTTTGCTGAGCATTTTTATCAGAAAAGGGTGTTGGACTTTGTCAAATGCCTTTTCTGAACTTGATATGATTAAGTGATTTTTGTCTCTCAACTTATTTATGTGATGTATCACGTTTATTCATTTGAAGATATTGTACCAGCCTTGCATTCCTGGAATAAACCCCACCTGGTCATGGAGTATGATCTTTCTAATGTAATGCTGGATCTGGTTTAATAGAATTTTGTTGAGGATTTTAGCATCTATGTTCATCAGGGATATTTGCCTGTAATTCTCTTTCTTTGTGGTGTCTTTATCTGATTTTGGGATTAGGGTAATGCTGGCTTCATAGAAAGAGCTTGGAAGCATGTCTTCCTCTTCAACTTTTTGGAATAGTCTGAGTAGGGTTGGCTGTAGTTCTTCTTTGAATGTTCAGTAAAACTCCCATCTGGTCCAGGGCTTTTGTTTGCTGGATGCTTTTTGATTACTGTTTCAATTTCATCAGTAGTTATTGGCCTATTCAGTTTTTTTTTTTTATTCTTCCTGATTGAGTTTTGGAAGCTTGTATTTTTCTAGGAATGTGTCCATTTCATCAAGGTTGTCCATTTTGTTGGAGTACAGTTGTTCATAGCATTTTTTGACAATCCTTTGTATATCAGTAGGGTCAGTTGTTACTTCACCTCTTTCATTTGTGATTTTGCCTTTTGGGTTCTTTCTCTTTGTTCTTGGTGAACCTCGCTAGAGGTTCATCAATCTTGTTAATCCTTTCAAAGAACCAGCTCTTGGTTTCATTGATTTTTTGTATTGTTTTTTTCATCTCTATGTTGTTTATTTCTGTTCTCATCTTTATTATTTGCTCCCTTCTGGATACTATGGGCTTTTCTTGTTGCTCTCTTTCTAATTCTTTGAGTTGTAGGGTTAGATCATTTATTGCCAGTATTTTTTTTGTTTTTTTGAGGTAGGCCTATAGAGCTATGAACTTCCCTCTCAGGACTGCTTTCATTGTGTCCCATAGATTTTGAATTGTTGAATTTTCATTGTCATTTGTTTCCAGGATGCTCTTTATTTCTTCTTTGATCTCTCTGGTAACCTAGTCATTGCTTAATAGCATGCTGTTTAGCCTCCAAGTGTTTGATTTTTTTTTTCAATGTTTTTATTGTGGTTGATTTCCAAATTTATGCCATTGTGTTCTGAGGAGATGCTTGTTACTATTTCTATTCTCTTGAATTTGAAGAGACTTTGCCTGTGTCCTAATATATGGTCTACCTTTGAAAATGTCCCATGTGCACTGGGGAAGAATGTATATTCTGTGGCTTTGCAGTGAAATATTCTGAAGATGTCAATTAAGTCCATCTGGATCTATTGAGTCATTTAGGATTGCTGTTTCTTTGCTGATTTTTTTTAGAGGATTTACCCAGTGGTATCAGTGGGGTATTAAAGTCCCCTACTATAACTGTATTGCTATTGATCTGTCCCTTGATATCTTCCAGAACTTGTTTTATGTATTTGGGTGCTCCTGTATTGGGTGCATATATGTTTACCAGAGTTATATCTTCTTGTTGAATTGCTCCCTTTAGTATTATGTAGTGGCCTTCCTTATCTCTTGTTATGGCCTTTACTTTGAGATCTTTTTTTCAGATATAAGTATTGCAACCCCAGCTTTTTTCTCATTTCCATTTGCCTGAAAAATTTCTTTCCATTCCTTCACTCTCATTCTGTGTGAATCCTTTGTTCTGAGGTGGGTCTCTTGCAGACAGCAAATATATGGGTCATGTTTTCTTATCCATTCAGCTACCCTGTGTCTTTTGATTGGAGCATTTAATCCATTTACATTTAATGTTATTATTGAAAAGTATTTGTTTGTGGTCATTTTTATTCTTAATGTTTGTGTTTCTTCTTGTCTTTCTGTTTCTTCTCTTTACAGCAGTGCCTTTAACATTTCTTGCATTGCTGGTTTGGTGGTAATAAACTCTCAGTCCTTTTTTGTCTGTTAAGCCCCTGATTCCACCTTCAATTTTAAATGATAGCCTTGCTGGGTATAGTATTCTTGGATTCATTCCCTTGCTTTGCATCACTTTGTATATTTCATCCCATTACCTTCTTGCCTGGTATGTTTCTGTTGAGAAGTCAGCTGATACTCTAATAGGAGATCCCTTGAAGATCACTTTCTGTCTCTCTCTGGCAGCCTTTAAGATTCTTACTTTGTCGTTGGTGTTTGCCAATTTAATTATGATGTGTCTTGGTGTTGGTCTTTTGGGGTTCATCTTGTTTGGCACTCTATGTGCTTCTTGGACTTGTGTAGTTTTTTTCTTGACAGTATCAGGGAAGTTTTCTGTCATTATTTCTTCAAGCAGGTTTTCTATCCCTTGCTTCTCCTCCACTCCTTCTGGTACCCCTATTAAGCGAATGTTATTTTGTTTTGCATTGTCCCAAAGCTCCCTCAGGCTCTCCCCTTGCTTTTTAAGTTTTTTTTTATTTTTCCAGTTGCTCCCGTGTTTGTATGTTTTTTTCTCTTGTCTTCTAATTCCCTGATTCAGTCCTCAGCCTCTTCTAGTCTACTGTTTAAGCCTTCCATTGTGTTCTTTATAGCAACTATGTTATTTTTCATTTCCTCTTGGTTCCTTTTCATGTTGGTGACATTCTCATTCAGCTCCTTGTAATTCTCATTGAGTTGTGTACATTTGTCATCCAGCCATTTGAGCATCCTTATAACCATTTCTCTGAATTCTTTCTCTGATAAGTTAGTAACCTCAATTTCATTTAACTCCATATCTGGTGATTTCTCTTTTTCTTTCCTTTGGGGATTGCTTTTTTTGTCTTCCCATGTTTTTCTGTAATGTTTTAATTGTAGCTCCAATTGCTTTGCTACCCAGTTTTTGTTTGTTTGTTTGTTTGTTTGTTTTTTGGGGGGGCGGGGTATGGTGCTACTGGTGTGACCTCTCAGGTCTCCAGGGCTTGGTAGTCTAGTGTAGCTCCCTACTTGAGCTATTTGGGTTCTCTTGATGTAGACTTGTGAGCTGGAAAGGTGCAATTGAGGTGTCTAGAAGTCAGCAGCTATGGAGGGGATGTCCCAATTTTTGCTGTCTTGTGCACTTGGTTGAAATCATGTGTGCCCAGTTGGGACTCACAGTGGCACCCAGGAACCATCTGTTGGGGTGGTGGGGCTCAGGAGGCCTGCGTTCTGGAAAGGTGTAATTGTGGTGTCCAGAGTTCTGTAGTTGTAGGGTTGGCAGACTCAACTTTTGCTGCTGCCTCTGTGGTTGGATACACACGATTCCAGTAGCAGCTCACAGAGGCACCTGTGGTGTATTTGCCAGCAGGATGTACTGACACACTCTGAAGGGCCTGGCACTGAAACCACTGGATTGCAGTGTCTGTGGGCAGGTATCCCAGAAGAGGGAATTCAGCGTTTCCACAGCCCAGCAGTGCACCCCTGTTTGTTTAAGTGCACAACCAGCAGGGCTCCCAGCGGGGCTCCAGGGCTGCCTGTGGAGCGGTGGTCTTGGCAGACCTGCACACTGGAAAAGGGTGCACCTGTAGTGTCCAGAGTTCTGCAGCTGTGGGGTGGGGAAACTCAGATTTTGCTGGTGAACTTGCGGTGGATAGGCTCGCGTTCTCTGTAGCGGCACACAGAAGCACAGGCAGTGAGTTTGCTAGTGCAGGCGCACTGAAGCACTCTGAAGGTCCCTGGCACTATTTGGGCTGGTATCCAGGATGGGTGAATTCCAAATTTCTATTGCCCAGGGGAGTACATCCCTATTAGTCCAAGATTGGACCCAGCAGAGGCTCACCACTGCTTCCGCAAAGTGCCCTGTGGATAGATGGGCTGAGGGGGAGTGAGGAACTGTGGTGGTGCAGTTCACAGCCTCAGTTCCCTGGCACTGAGCTCTGAGGCACTCTGTGGGGCTCTGGTGCTTAAGTTGCGCATCTGACTGTGTGGGGGCAGTTATTCAGGCAGAGGGAATTCAGAATTTCTACTGGGTGGCATTCCTCCTTTGGCGCATAGTCCCAGAGTCTGCGGGTATGGCTGCAGAATTTTTGCTGGAGTGGCTGCTGGGTCGTGGGCAGTGTCCAAGGCCTGTCTGGGTGGTGGTGGTGCTGAGTTCCTAGAAAAGGCCGCTCTCCCCTTTAAGATGGTGTGGGCTCCTTGCCCAAGTCCCACAGTCCAGGAAGTACCTACAGCAGTGGTAGTCTCTCCCTGTCCCAGAGAGCCTGGTCTACTAGCCTCTGCTGCTCCTGCCAGATTTAACTGTCCCTCACTCACTCACACACCACACACATCCACACACTCTCCATTCATCCCCTCACTCACTCACTTCCTAACCCTCACCTCCATCCTGCCAGCCACCATTTCAAGAACCCTTCTCTCCTATATATCATTACTTGCAATTTTATTCTTTATGCCTGTGTTCCTTCTTCTCTTCTCCTTCCTTCCTTCCTTCCTTCCTTCCTTCCTTCCTTCCTTCCTTCCTTCCTTCCTTCCTCCCTCCCTCCCTCCCTCCCTTCCTTCCTTCCTTCTTCCTTCCTTCCTTCCTTCTGAATTCCTTTAGCATTTCTACCATTTCTGGCTTTTTGGTAATAAATTCCCTTAGCCTTTTTCCTTTATTAAGCTCTGAATTTCACCTTCAAGTTTGAATGATAGCCTTACTGCATAGAGTATTTTTGGATTCAGTCCTTTGCTATACATCATTTTGTATACTTAATTCCATTCCCTTCTGGCCTGATGCATTTCAGTTGAGAAATAATTTGATAGTCTCATGGGAGATTCCTTGTAGATAACTTTCTGTCTTTCCTGACAGCCTTTAAGATCTTTACTTAGTTGTTGACCTGTGCCAATTAATTAATTAATTTATTTATTTATAATATATATTTTATGGATTTTTTTTTACAGAGAGTAAGGGATATGAATAGAGAGTTAGAGACACTGATGAGAGAGAAATGTTGATCAGTTGCCTCCTGCACACCCCCTACTGGAGATGTGCCTGCAACCAAGATACACGCCTTTGACCTGCATTGAACTTGGGACCTTTCAGTCCACAGGCTGATGCTCTAGCCACTGATCCAAACCGGTTAGGGCAACCTGTGACAATTTAATTATGATGTGTCTTGGTGTTGGTCTTTTGTGGTTCAAATTGTTTGACACTCTGTGTGCTTCTTGGACCTGTTGATTTTTTTCTTTCCAATATCATGGAAATTTTCTCTTATTATTTATTCAGACAGGTTTTCTATTCCTTGCTCAGCTTCCTCTCCTCTGACACCCAGATTATGAATATGTTATGTTTCATTATGTCCCAAAGCTCCCTTATAATCTCCTCATGCTTATTAATTTTTTTCCAATTGCTGCTTTGCTTGATTTTTCTTTTTTTCCCTAACCTGTTTTCTACCTCACTGATTCAGTCCTCAGCGTCTTCTAGTCTTCCATTGTGTTCTCTATTGCAGTTATGTCATTCTTCATTTCCTGTTGATTCTTAAATGTGTTGGTAAATTTCTTATCCAGCCATTTGAGCATCCTTATAACCATTATTCTGATTTTTTTCTTTGACAAATTGCTTGCCTTTTCTGGTTATTCCTCCTTTTATTTCATATGGGTATTGTGTCTTTGTCTCCCCATTTCTGTTCCTTTCTGATTGTTTTTACATATTAGCTCAAACTGCTATGCCACCCAAATTGTTTGAATTGTCTTATGTAGTAGATGTTTTCTAGTACCCAATGTGAAATCTTTTGGGTTTCCTGGGCTGGGTCTTTTGGATTTCCTGGGCTGGGTATACTAGAGATGACCCCTACTTGATATATTTGGGTTCTCTTGATGTATCTGTGTCTTGAATATTATTGTCCCATTCATGGATGGAATCTCCTCTCTGGGTGACTGGTTATATGGCTTGCTCTGTACCACATCATGGCAACCATTGTGGAGGTGCTGACAGAACAACACAAATTGCAACATGACAAGATATGTCACAAATGGAACAGGTCATGAATATACACAAAACACCTACAACTCCAATAAAAGTAACCACAAGACAAAAAATTAGGAGAGAAAAGGAGAACAAAAGTGATACCAAGAAAAGAAAAAATATATATATTTGGAGAAAAAAAAACACAAAGCAAAACAAAATAAACCAAAAATAAAACAAAACAAACAAACAAAAAACTCAAACTGAAGCAACGAGAAACAAAGGGGAACAGAATCTGTACATGCAGAGGTTAAATAGAGAAAAACACAAAATAAGGTTAAGGAATTTGATAAATACAGGAAGGACCATGGTGTAGTATAGAGAAAGGAAAACAAAAATGAGTGAATAAGAAGAAAATATTTAATAAAAATTTATTTATTGATTGATTCATTTATTTTTAAAAGGAGAATAGAGGGAAGAACAGTTAGGCCTGAATTTAGGAAATGAGACTAATTTAATAATTCAGGAAAGAAAAGAGCAAGAGAAGAGAAGAAAGAAAAAATATATATTTAAAAATATGAGTAGTGAAGAATCAGAGATGGTGGCATGGAAAAGTAGCAAGGAAGAGGAAATTAGATCTATGAATAAGACAAGGGTGACTACAATTATAGTTACACATCAGATAAGCAGATAAAGAAGGTCCACTTGTAAAAAGGGATTAAAAGAAAACAAAAGAAAAACTAAAACAGGGAAAGGAGAAGAAAAACAGGATGAACAAAAGAGAAGCAAGGAAGAAAAAGTTGATAAAAAGAAATAAAATAAAAAGATTCATTCTAAAATTGTTTTTTAATTTAAAAATTAAAAGAAAATTGTGAAGTGCTTGCTTCAGCCACCTTTTAATGCCCCTCTCTTCTGTTCTACCTGGCAATTCTGGCTTTCTGTTAGGTAGGTAGTTGTTGACCACTGCTAGCATAGTTTTGGCATTTAGCAATTCACCAAAGCTCTAAGCAATCCACCACTCCTCTGTGTCTGTCTGCACAGGCCTTGGCTGCAAGCAGGCAGGACCAATCTTCCTGCCTATCTGCCAGCTGTCAATCTTAATCACTCAAACTTCTGTTTCTGACAGGGCTTTAGGTGGGGGGGGGGGCATGCTGTCTCAATTACTAGAAATCAGATAGATTTTTTTTTTCCCAGACCTAAACCTACTCCTCCTCATTGATGCAAAATATTACTTTGTCTCTGGTTGATCAGAGATCCTTGTATGGAGACCAGAGGCATTGGCTGGCAACTTGGAGTTTTTATCAGTCTGGTTCCTACAATACATGGGCAGACTGGCCGCTCTTCCAAAGCAGCCACTGAGGGATCTTTGGGGCTATTCAGATCCTCTGTTTCCTTTCTATAGCTCAAAATGCAGGCAGGGTGTGGCAGGCTATATTACCTCTCTTCAGGCTACTGGAGGGGTTGGCTCACAGGAGAGAAATGGCCACTTATGTTTGGAAGGTTGTTGGAGCCCTGAGCACAACTCCCTGTCCTGCCTCCCTCCACAGCCTCTTCTCAGGCACATCAAGTCTGTGCCTTCACTTCACAGACGCCTTGAAAAGTCTAGTGTTCGGTATTTAGTGAATAAAAGTAAAGACCAAACTAAAGCAAAACAACCACAAAATTGTGGGTTTCTCCTCCCCAAGCACCATGCTTCTTAAGCTGCTTTCAGGCTGCCTTCAGGAGTGCAGCTCCCCGCCCCCGCCCCGACCCGCCCTCTCCCCCCCTAAACCCCGCCATCAGCTGGGGTCTTAGGTGTATATTTCACAGCAGCCCTGTGGCTTCTCCTTTTCTCAGTTGGGTATTACACCTGTCATCAAGCAACAAGGCTTTGGTGCAATGCAGCTTTCACCTTTCGTCTCACCCTCTTGACCCTGTGACTGGGTGTTCCCCTCAAGCCTAGATTTCCTTCTTACCTTTCCCCAGAAACCTGTGCCCTTCCTTTCTTGTAAATGATCTCCTCAGTTGTTTAGTTTGTTCATTTGGGTGGATATTCTCTGATTTATTTGTTTTTCCAGTCTGGCTTGGGATGAGGTGTATGACACATCTGCTATTCGGCCGCCATTTTTTTCCTCCATATAAACTGTTAGAATATTTTTCTAGTTCTGTGAAATATGACTTTTATATTTTCACTAGAGGCCTGGTGCACAAAATTCATGCACGGGGAGTGAGCCAACAGTCGGAAATTCCTCTCACAGTCCGGGACCCCTTGCTTCTTACCACCTGTTTGCTCACTGCTCTTTACGACTCAGCTTGCTGCTCCTTAACACTGCTATGGAGGCAGGAGAGGCTCCTGCCATGCCAGTGTACTCACCAGCCATGAGCCCTACCTTTCTGTGCAGTTGTCTATGGGCCAACTGCTCTCTTCCTTCTCACTTTGGGTGAGCAGCATGTGAGGGCACAGTGCACTGTTCTGGAACACAGAAGGATGCCCGGAACTTCAGGGAGTGGCCAGGCCCTCATGATCAGAGGTGGACACAGAGGACGCTATCTCACCCAATTTTGGTGCGTGCTGGCTGGCCTTCATCAGCCTGACCCCATCCAGGCAGAGACCAAGCAGGGTGTCTGCCTATTCATTCTCCATCCTTCCATCTGTGACACCTGTCCCCCTTGCCAGGACTCCTGCAAAGTGAGTTCAGCTCAATCCCTGAATGTAAAAGTGCATGGGGTGGCGGGGGCAGGGAGGCCTCCTCTCCAGTGTCAACTGATTCCCAGCCACAAGACCTGATCTCAGGACAGTGACCACAGCTGCAGAACATATATCTGTTTCAAGAAAAGTTGGAAATGCAGATTCCATATGAGCGCCTATCCAAAAGGTGGCAGTTTATTCACATTGTGGCAAAGACACCTTCAAGAGTAACATAAGTGGGTAAAGTCAGGGCCAAACCGGGTTCTTTCCTTATCCAATCTCTCTGAGGCACAGAGACAGAACCAAGTCTCAGCTCTTCACAGGACACTTCCAGGGTTTTTTATAAGTCTAGAGGAACGTAGTCTGTCTCCCTTCTTGTTCTTTAGGAACTTTTCATCATCGGATAAAAGGATACATACATTGGGACAATCCTCTCAAGATACAATATTCCAGTTGCACCCATGTGATGACGATAGAGCCACTCAGAGGGAGGGAGCCGACAGATGGGAGCAGGGAATTATGAAAACCAAAGCGATGACAGAGATGCCAAGCCTTCCCTTCATGTGGCCTGCAGGCCGGGCATCTGCTGGACCTCTACCATTTGATATCCTGAAAGGCTGGTCTGGGCCCTGCTAGGCAGTGTGTAGGGCTGCTTGGGCCCAGGAGGAGTCGCCTCCCTGCCCCAGCCACTCCTGGTACAGCTCCTGCACATTGGCACTAGTCTCTGGGGGCCACGCCTGGATGGCAGCGTAGATGCCTTCCATCTGCCACAGCTGGGCCCTATCTGCCCACCCGTAATCCACCTGGGCCTGGCCCCTGCAGCTTAGGCATAGGCTGTGCAGTCCAGGACCTCCATGAAGTGGCAGGGGAACTTGGCCTCTACAGTTTCAGGACCACTTCTGGATGTATTGAAAGCCATAAGCAACCTCAAAGTGTCACAGAACCTCTCCATCCCTTTCAAGGTGACTTCCTGGAAGTCTTGTTCCTCAGGGTGGGGTAGGTGAGCACTCCCACGGCCTCATTGAACAGCACTTTGGCCATGTGCCTGAAGATGTGTGCCAGGTAACCATTGGAGCTGGCACTCTCTTGGAGCCTCACCTCTTTCTCCTTCATGTCTCCACACAGTGTGTCCATGGCAGCGTCATTCGAGGCGAGGTCACACTGCTCCATTATCTGGACAATTTCACCCAAGGTTAACACACAGTCAGCACCCTGGGAACTATGTAAAGCTGTGGGAATATCTTCTCAAAGTTCCTCCAGTTTCTTGTCATAACACGAGACCACAATGACGTGGAAAATCTTGTCTGGGTACAGTTTCTGCCATCTGGTGAAGGAATCCTTCACCAGAGAGCCCATGATTTGCTGGGGAGACTTGGCCATTCAGAGGTGGGGGTGATGGGGTGACTCAGCACACATCCTATATATGGGTCCCAGCCAGGGCAGGCAGAGCTCAGCATGCGTAGGCAGGGCTCTTCCTCACGGTGCTGTCCATACCGACGCACATTTTCCTTCTGACTCTCCAGGATACTGAAGTCCGCAGCTATCTTCACATCAAAGAGTAAGCCCCAAAGCTTTTGAGGAAGCTGCAGAGCCTTTGGATGCATCAGTGACACTAAGGCAAAGTAAGGCAGAGACTGAGGACACACGGACGTTGCCAGCACCTTGTGCTGTGAGGTATCACATTTCTTATTAAGGTTCAGAACACAGAAGAAGTCCTTGGTGTTTGGTGGTTACACTTGGACTGTTTCCCATGTGGTCACACAGCTGTCACATACCAGGCAATCACTCATAAATAACCTGGCATCGGCCAAGTTTTGGAATTCACCCTTCTCTGTGTTCCTCTGAGCTGGACTCTGGACGTTGACTGCAGCATTCTCTTGGTCACCGGTTTTTGTTTCTTGACTACATCCCTTCAGTTTGTAGTGATCACACTTCATGTGTACCCGGAGTGGGTGCAGGACGGCTCAAGTGACCTGGAGGAAGCACAGGGAGAGTAGTCATTCACCATGGGTCACCCCTGGCACTGCTGAAGGTATCCTGTCTTCCTGTGGAGGATCTAGGGAGGGAAGCAGATGCAGTGCCTGAGGTCACGTTCCAGGAGGCTGTCAGAGTTGTTGGGATCGTGCTGGCAGCACTGATCCATTGGTGCCTGTCCTGTCCTCTTCAGATTCAACCTGCAGGACTACTAAAGGATCCAGTCCAAGGGAGACGAAGCGGCCCCAGTGCCTGAGGCCAAGTTCCAGGAGGCGGGCAGCACTGTCAGGTACATGCGTGAGGCGTTTTCCTTTGGTGTCTGGCCTGATCTCTGGAGATTGAATCTACAGACCTACTATGGAAGCCAGTCCTCAGTTCTGTCCCACCTCTGCCACCAATTGATTGGAGTTTAAGGGCCAGGAGGAGGGACCAGGAGGCCTTCCTTTCAGCAGCTCACCAGCCCTCATGCCACTCACTCTGGTTCCCTGTTAACCATCCCCTGATCACTGTGAGCCAAGCGGTCTTCCTTCTGTCCCCTCACCAGTCACTGTTGCCATGGATTCATTGGAGCCCAAGTTACCCTGGTTCCTCCGTTAGCCATCCCCTGAACCATGGAACCTGAGGCCTGGTGATGGACCAGCCATTCATTCATTCAGTCGTTAGGAACCCTGGGTTTTTATATATTAGGATATAAATTGCATTAAATTTATAGATTGTTTTAGGTAGCCTGCAGGTGTGGTACATCATAAAATATTCTCATCTAGAGTGTCAATTAAGGTTACTTTTGTTTTTCATTTTCTTTCTGGAGGAGGTATCCATTGATGTTAATGGGGTGCTACAATTTTTTTTATATAATTGTATTACTATTTATTTCACCCTTTACTGGAATCAAAATTTTTTATATATTTACATGCTCTTATATTATAACTTCTGGTTGGAATGCTTTTTTATCATTATATAGTATCCTACTTTGTCTCTTATTATAACCTTTGTTTTAAAGTCTTTTTTCCCCACTCATCTACTGAAGGGTACTTGGGCTATTACCAGATCTTAGTTATTATAAATTATGCTACTGTGAACAGAGAGATGCATACATTCTTTCTGATTGGTGTTTCAGATTTCTTAGGATATTTTCCTAGAAGAGGGAACGCTTGGTCAAATGGCAGATCCATATTTAATATTTTAGGAACCCCCATACTGTTTTCCTTAATGGCTGCACCAGTCTGAATTCCCACCAGCAGCATATGAGGGTTCCCTTTTCTCCACATCCTCACCAACACTTGTTATTTATTGATTTGTTGTTGATACCTATTCTGATAGATGTGATGTGATTCCTCATTGTCATTTTAATTTGTTTCTCTCTGATGATTAGTCAATTTGAGCATTTTTATGTCTCTGGGCAATATATATGTCCACTTTGGAGAAGTGCCTATTTAGGTCATTTGACCATTTTTTAATTGGATGTGTTATGGGTTGACTCAGCGAGATAGACCACTGACTCAGAATTTAAATTCAGGAATCTTTATTAAGCTGGCCAGCTGTCTGCAGTCCCAGCACCCCGGCAAAGCAAAGGCAGAACTGCAGCAATGACTGCAAGTGTTACAGCCTATTTATTTGCAAAAACTACAAAGTTACAAAGCCTTGTTTACGCAATTTGTTCCCGACACAGTATAACATTATCACCTTCCTATCTATGTTTTCTGTGAACAGAGAGCGCAGTATATTGAGGAGGGACCATGAGACCATATCTCAAGGCCTGACCTGATGTCAGTACCTTCCTATATGTCTGTTCCAGGAACAGACAGTACAGTGCGCCCCAATATGCAGCCCAGTACAGATGGTTTGTCTTCTTTTGTTAAATTGGATAAGTTCCTTATATATTTTGGATAGTAATCCTTTATCAGATGTATCACTGCCAAATATGTCCTCTCATATAGTGGCTACCTTTACATTTTGTTGATGGTTTCTTTTGCTGTGCAAAAGCTTTTTATTTTGAGGTAGTTCCATTTGTTTCTTCTTAGTTTCCTTTGCCGTAGGAGATGTATTCACAAACATATTGTTTACAAAAGATGTCTGAGATTATTCTGCCTATGGTTTCATCTAAGATTTTTATGGTTTCATGATTTACATTTAAATCAAGTTAGTTCTTGTGTATGGTGTAGGTTGGTGGCCTAATTTCATTTTGTTCCATGTATCTGTCCCATTTTCCCAACATCACTTATTGAAGAGACTATCTTGACTCCATTGTATGCTCTTGCCTCCTTTATCAAATACTAGAGTCCTGGTGCATGAAATTCATGCACAAGTAAGGTCCCTAGGTATGACCAGAGATCAGGACCAATCAGGGCCTTTCCTACCATTGGCCAGCGCTTCCCTTCCCCTGCTGCCAACCACAGGCTGGGGCATCCCTTCCCTTGTTACTGGCCAGGGCTTTCCTTCATTTCCTTCATCCCGCTGTGGTCAGTGCATGTAATAGTGAGCGATCGAACTCCCAGTCTCCTGTCGAACTCCCAAGGGGACAATTTGCATATTAGGCTTTAATATATATAGTTTAATTGAGCATAATGTGTTGGGTTGATTTAGGGGTCTCTGTTCTGTTCCATTGATCTATATGTGTGTTCTTGGTTTCAATACCCGGCTGTTTTGATTACAGTGGCTTTGTAACATAACTTTATATCTGGTATTATGATCCCTCCAACTTTGTTCTTCTTTCTCAGGATTGCTGCAGCTATTCAGGGTCCATTTTTAGATCCATATAAATTTTTGGAGCATTTGTTCTAGATCTGTGAAATATACTCCGTATTTTAATAAGGATTGCTTTGAATCTACAGACTGGCTAGTATGGACAATTCATGTAAATTCTATCAATCAGTGAACATGATATATTCTTCCCTTGTGTATACCTTCTCCTATTTCTTTTTTCAATGTCCTGTAGTTTTCTGACTACTACTCTTTTACCTCCTTGGTTAAGTTTACTCCTAAGTATTTCATAATTTTTGTTGCTGTGATAAATGGGACTGTTTAGTTTCTCTTTCTGAGAATTCATTATTGGTGTATAAAAATGCCATCAATTTATGGGTTTTAATTTTGTATCCTTCTACATTTCTGAGTTCCTTTATTAAATCTAGTAGTACTTTGGTGGAGTCTTTGGGCTTTTTTATGTACAATATCATGTCATCAGAGAAAAATGATAGTTTTACTTCCTCCTTTCAATTTGGATGCCATTTATCTGTTCTTCTTGGCTGATGGCTGTAGCAAGGAGCCACCCCTTGTCACTTCCAGTACTACATTGAATGAAAATGGTGAAAGCAGATATACTGGTCTTATTCCTGTTTGTAATTTTTTTTTTCCCTGTCGAGTATGAGGTTGGCTGTATTTTCACTTTGTTGAGTGTTTTTATCAAAAATGGGTGTTGAATTTTGTTAAAAGTTTAATGAGTTATTTGGGTTGATGGATTTCTATTTTACTCATAATTCCAGTTTGGTCCTGAGGAAAAAGGATTATTACATCTACCTGCTTTGGCAACATCTTGCATCTCCAACTACTTTGTTTTAATTGAGTTTTTAAAATTCACCTGTTAGAATGGATGCGTAATGAGCTAACTCCCATAAATATAAAAATAATAAATAAAAATAGTGCACTCATTGTATTGTGTCCTTGAAAGCAATTTAAACTATGACAGATTCATTTTCTGGAAGAAACACATAAAAATGTCAAAAAAAATTTTAATTATCAAACAATGTATGAGCATCCCATTATTTTAGAAAAATAATTTTAACATTTTAAGATAAGAATATAAAGATTTAGGTTCATAAAGTAAGTGCATTGAGATAAGATTAGAATAATATGTCCCAAACTACAAATAGTAACTCACTTCTATAATTGGAGGTAAAATCGTTTGTATGTTAACAAAGAGATAGTTAGTTTATTGTTTAATTTTTTTATAAGAATGTATTTATGTATTAACTAGAGGCCTGTTGCCTTCCCTTCTCCTGGCTGCCAGCACCTGTTTTCCTCTCACACCTGGGACCCAGGCCTTTGCTCTGGCCAGAGCCGCCTTCTGTCTTCGCTGCTCCAGCCATAGCTGCCTTCAGTCTTCCATCTTCACTGCTCCAGCATGTCTTCAGTCTTTGCTCTGTCACTTGAAGCCTACTTATGCAAATTAACCACCACCTTTGTTGGTTGATTTGCATACTCTCCTGATTGGCTGGTTAGCATTGCAAAGGTACAGTCAATTTACATGTTTGTTTATTATTAGGTAAGATTTTAGATTAAATCATAGATACAGAATTAAAATAAATGTTAATATTGAAAACTGTATTGCATGATTAGGTTTTTATTATATTAACTAGAGCCCCAGTGCACAAAAATTTGTGCATTCAGGGGTGAGGGGGGTCCCTCAGCCCGGCAAGTGCCCTCTCGCAGTCTGGGACCCCTCAGGAGATAACGACCTGCTGGCTTAGGCCTACTCCCAGGTGGCAGAGGGCAGGCCCAATCCCTAGGTACAGCCCCTGGTCGGGCTCAGAGCAGGGTCGATTGGGGAGTTGGGGCACCGCCCCCTGTCATGCACAGAGCAGGGAGATTGGGAGGTTGTGATACCACCCTCAGTCATGCTCAGGGTAAGGCCGATTGGGGGATTGGGGCACCGTCCCCTGTCACACTCAAGGCAGGGTCGATGAGGAGGTTGCGGTGCCACCCCTTGTCACTCACAGAGCAGGGCCCATCAGGGGTTGGGGCGCCAGCTTCTATCACCCACAGAGCAGGGCCGATCAGGGGGTTGGGGCGCCGCCACTCTCACACTCAGGGCAGGGCCAATGGGGAGGTTATGGCTCTACCCCGTCACACACAGAGCAGGGCTGTTCAGGGGGTTGGGGCACCACACCCTGTCACAAACAGAGCAGGATGGATAGGGAGGTTGTGGCCCCGACCCCTGTCACACACAGAGCCACAGGGCAATCAGGAGGTTTGGGCGCTGCCCTCTGTCACGCTGATCCTGGTGCTTGGAGGCCTTGTGGCTCCGCTGATCCCGGTGCTGGGAAGCATATTACACTTTTACTATATAGGGTAGAGGCCTGGTGCACAGGTGGGTGCCAGCTGGTTTGCCATGAAGGGTGTCCTGGATCAGGGTGGGGGTCCCCAGTGGGGTGCCTGGCCAGCCTGGGTGAGGGGATGATGGCTGTTTGTAGCTGGTCACACATCCTTCAGGGTGGGGGTGCCCACTGAGGTGCCTGGCCAGCCTGGGTGAGGGGATGATGGCTGTTTGCAGCTGGTCACACACCCTTCAGGGTGGAGGTCCCCACTGGGGTGCCTGGCCAGTCTGGGTGAGGGGCTGAGGGCTGTTTTCAGGCTGGGGGTGACTGAAGCTCCCAACTGTTCCTTTTTTTCTTTTTTATTCTGGGCCAGCTTTAGCTTTGAGGCTTGGCTCCAGCTCTTAGGCCTCCGCTGCTGAAAGTAGGTTTCTGGCCTTTGCTTACAATGTTGCGATCCTGCTGGCTGAAGTCCTGCGATATTTGTTACATAGTTGCTTAAAGTTGCAGCTGAGTGGCTTGAAGCGGCAGGCGGGAAATGTTGGAGTCCTCCATAACTGAAGCAAGCAAGCCTCATGTTAGTTTCAAGCTGCCTGGCTGCCGGCTGTCATCTTGGCTGACAGTTAATTTACATATCTCCCTGATTAGCCAATGGGAAGGGTAGCGGTCGTACGCCAATTACCATGTTTCTCTTTTATTAGTGTAGACTAGAGGCCAAGTGCACAAAAATTTGTGCCCTCGGGTGTTCTCTCTGCCTGGCCTATGCCCTCTTGCAGTGTGGGACCCCTCAGAGGGTGTCCACCCCATTGGGGACCCTCAACCCATGGAGGTTTGGCAAGCCTGGGTGAGGGGCTGTTGGCTGTTTTTTAGGCTGGCCGAGAACCCTTGTGACATAAGCTCCAAGCCTCCTCTCTTTTTTTTTTTTATTCTGGGATTTATTTACCTTCTATAATTGAAACTTTGTTGCCTTTAGTGGAGGCCTGTGGAAAGCTTGACTTCCACCATCGCCAGGGGCAACCCACTCCTACTTGCTCCAGCTCCGTGGCCATGGCTGGCTGAAAGCAGGTATCTGGGGTTTGTTTACCTTTTATAATTGAAACTTTTTTGCTTTCAGTGGAGCTCAGAGCTGGGCCAGGGCAGGCAGAGAACCTTGGCTTCCTCCATCGCTGGAGCACCAAGCCTCCTGCTCTCTCCAGCTCCATAGCTGCCAGCCGCCATCTTGGTTGGGTTAATTTGCATATAGTCACTCTGATTGACTGGTGGGCGTGGAATAAGGAATATTGAAAGTACGGTCAATTTGCATGTTTGTCTTTTATTATATAGGATAATAGAATTTTACATATTAGACAGTAGTCTTAAAATGGCATTTCAAATATTTTTAACACATCTATCACTGACAAATACTAACCTTGAATGTTACTTCATTCTAACAGGTATATCCAGACCATTATAAATTACCAATAGAGGCCCAGTGCACAAAAATTTGTGCACTTTGGAGGATCCCTCAGCCCAGCCTGTTCCCTCTCACAGTCTGGGACCCCTCGGGGGAAGACCACCTGATGGCTTAGGCCTGCTCACCAGGGGATTGGGCCTAAGCTGGCAGTCAGACATCCCTCTGGCAGCCAGGGAGCCCTCAAGGGATATCCACTTTCCAGTGGGGAGCAGGCCTAGCTGCAGTCGGACTTCCTTAGCGCTGCTGAGAAGACGGGAGAGGCTCCCACAACCACTGCTGTACTGGCAGCTGGCAGCCTGGCTTGTAGCTGAGCAGAGCTCCCCATGTGGGAGCACACTGACCACCAGGGGCAGCTCTTGCATTGAGCGTCTGCCCCATGGTGGTCAGTGAGTCTCATAGTGACCAGTGATTCCCAGTAGCACTGCTGGTAGGGTCAATTTGCATATTACCCATTTATTATATAGGATAGAGTCCTGGTGCATGGGTAGGGCCAGCTGGTTTTCCCTGAAGGGTATCCCGGATCAGATGGGGGTCCCGCTGGGGTGACTGGCCAGCCTGGGTGACAGGCTGAGGGCCATTTTCAGACTAGCCAAACCCCATTCAGTGTGGGGGTCCCTGCTGGGGTGCCGGGCCTGCCTGGGTGAGGGACTGAGGGCTGTTGGCAGGCTAACCACAGCCACTTCAGGGTGGAGGGTCCTGCTTGGGTCACTGGCCAGTCTGGGTGAGGGGCTTATGGCTGCTTTCAGGCTGGCCAAGCTCCCCAGCAGGGACCCTCACCCTATTTCTGGGGAAACCAAGTCTCTGGCTTGCTCAAGCTCAGTGGCTGCAGGCAGCTATCTTGATTGGGTTAATTTGCATATAGTCTCTCTGATTGGCTGGTGGGCATGGCTTGGGCATAGGGAAGGTACAGTCAATTAGCATCTTGGTCTTTTATTAGTGTAAAAAGTGTGTTGAAAGGCTTAACAAGATTTAAAAAGTCTCAAGTTACCATCAAAAGAAGAACGATGATGATGGAGACAGAGATTGTTCAATCAATTCATGGTGCTTCATGTAGTGCAAAGCTTTCAACTATATGTCAGGCATCCAGGCCCTTCTTGGTTCCATTCCACAATTAACATTTCAACTATATATCACTCTCACTATGAGAGAATGGCCTTTGGAAAGAAGTAAGTTTGGTTGTTTTAAGCTAAAAGACCTGCCTGAAAGGGAAGGTAAAGCATAGTGAAGTTTTAAAAAGACATGAAATATTTATTTCTAAATTATAATTGTAATACATTTTTTAAAGTTGATTTTCTGTGAATATTTTCAAAAACAAAATTAAATTATAAATACGTACATCTGAAATTTAGAAAAAAATTGATATCAATAAATTGGCATACATTTTATTCGGTCATATAATATGTAAGATTATATGAGAAAAATGGACTCTTCCATAAAGTGGGAAAATGATTTTGGATCTGAAACTTATTACAGAATTCTTTTGAAAATATAACATGTCTTCTGATAACAAAAGTAAAAACTGAAAAGAATTAAACACTTGGAAAGGCTACACATTTAAAAAATTTTCCAAAATTCTTCAGGAATATGACTTTGTGTTTTGATTATAGTAGCTGTTACATGAATCTGCATGCTGATGGAATGAAATACACCTATACAAGCAGATTGGCCTGTGTAAATTTCACACTAATGATATTGTAAGATTATAACTGTATAAGATTCAACAACTGGAGAAAATGTGTAAAGTGTAGAAGTGTCCTGTCTGTACTACAATTATTGAAATATAAAAAGGTTTCTTTTTGTCTTTTTAAATTAAATGCATTGGGGTGACATTGTTTAATAAGTATATTTTGGTTTCAGCTGTACATTCTTACGATATGTGACCTGTGTGTATTTTAGTATATAAACTTGTGTGTATACCCTACTTTACTCTTCATAACTCCCACATATCTTCACTTTGGTCACCACCACACTGTGGTCTCTGTCTATCAGTTTTGTTTTGTTAGGTTTTTTTTTTTTCTTGCTTCAATTTTATATTCCACATATAAATTAAACCATATAGTTACTTACTTTTTTGTATGGCTTATTTAGGTTAGCATGATATTCTCAGGTTCCATTAATAAAGCCTAGGCATCAAATTTAAATGAACCTAACTCTTAGAGAAAATTATATGAATTTCCCCCTAAAGACAAGGAAAGTAAAGGTAAAAATAAATGAATGAGACTCCATAAATTAAACTTTTGCACAAGAAAGGAAACTTCGAACTAAAGAAAAACACAGTAAACTAAATGAAATAAGATATTTGCAAACAACAGCTCTGAGAAAGGTTTCAAATTGAAAAGTACATAAAGAATTCATAAAACTCAACACCAATTAACAATGCAGTTTTAAAATAGACAGAAGACCTAAACAAACACTTCTTTCAAGATGACATACAGGTGGCCAACATATGTATGAAAGATGCTTAACTTCACTACATGTTAAGGAAATGCAAATCAAACTACCATGAGATAACACTTGAAACCTCTTAGGATGTCTAGATTTGTTTTTAATTGTGAGGGATGTATTTTTTAGATATAGGTCAGTATATCAGTATATTTCATCAGCAACTGATGAAAACGATGACTGAGTGAACAAGAGAATGACTAGGTAAATGGGTAGATGTCTCCATTTTCTCCTTCCCACTCCCAACCTTCCTCAAGATTTCACTGTGATATTATCTGTGTTCATGCATATAGCAAAATTTGAATAAATTTAATTAAAAATAAATGTAAAATTATAATCCTTTACTACAAAAATATAATTTGACATCAGATGTAATTTACAAATCCATGTAAAAATATAGGATATTTATATTTAACAATCAAAATATTAACTAATTATTCTTTTGGAATAAGAAATGATCATTTAATATTTATTTGGTCAACAAAGTCAGAAGAAACAATTTTAAATATTTTAATAAAAATGAGATTATATATTTATTATAATAATAATACCTATCATTTATAAAACCCATTTTTAGGCTGAAAAAATGTTTTTCAGAAAAATAGGTATTAAGTGGACATAAAACTGAAATTAAAATGAATTCTTGAAAGCCGCCTCAAAGATGGCAGCCAACAGGACAGCAATGAGAGAGAGAGTGTGAGTGAGTGAGCGAGTGAAAGGGGAGTATATGGATGTGTGTGGTGTGTGTGTATGAGTGAATGAGAGATTCTGCAGGAGTGTCAGGGGGCTGGCCAACTGGGCTTTCCTGGACTGGGAGCCCTGCTACTGCTGCAAGCACTCCTGGACAGCCAGCTCTGGCACAGAAACCATGCCATCTTGAAGGGAAGAGCTATGTGACCTGGATTCCAGCCTCACCACCACCCACACTGGCCCAGACACCATCCTGGACACTGCATCCACTCTGATAAAGGCATGTTACCTCAGTTGCAGACTTGCAGACTCTGGGACTCCTGTGAGTTCAGAAGTGTGTGCCTCTTCTACCAAGCGCAGAGCTTCAGCTGCAGACTCCTTGACCTCTGCCTCCCAGCCACCAGCTCCTAGATCCTCTCATTCATGCTGCTTCAGGCTTAGAACCCACAAATCAGCCCTGGCTGATGGCTCCTAAACCCCTTGGTGATATGAAGAGTGCACACCACTCTGACCAAGACACACCGATTCAGCCTCAGATCTCGTGACCTTCACCTATATAACCACTGGCTCATAGACCCACTCAAGATTCACAGAGTGCAAACAACCAGGCCAGAGTCCTCCTGCCTCACTGGCAAACTCTAGGATCCCTGCCTCACTGAACACAGGTTCTGGGATCTCCTTAGGAACTCACAGACTGATGCCACTTAGGTAACAGTCACTCCACAATGGCCAGAGTTACACTACCTTACCTGTGGCTCGAGGATCCCCCCCACCCTGTTGTGGGCCCCACAGTGAGCCACAAGCCAGTGAGATCTCAGGCAATCCCTGACACAAGAGCAGGAATGACAATCACATCCACAACAGCTCGCACAATGAGGCTGGGGGTGAGTAACATTGATGGACATCTGTGAGGAGACTATGTCCATAAATGAGAAACTAACGTTTAAGACACAACTACATCAAGATAACCCAAACAATTCAAGTAGGGGCCTCCATTGGAACACCCAGCTCAGGAGATCTTAGAGACAACACCACTGGGTCACACTATCACTAAATACATAAGACCACACCCCTAAGAAAACAAAACAAACAAGCAAAATAAACTAGATGGAGTAGCAGTTGGATCTAAGAAATAGAATCAATTACAAGAGGACGGCAAAAATTAGAGACAAAGAACAACTCACAAAGGAAATAAATGAAATAACCGGAAAAGAAACTAAATGTAATGGGGGCAAGTGATTTGTCAGAGAAAGAGTTCAGATTAATGGTTATAAGAATGCTCAAATGTCTGGGTGACGCACACAACTCAGTGACAATTATAAGGAGCAAAAAGAATTTCAGCATGAATAAGTAGCAAGAGGACATGAAGAATGACATTGATCCAATAAGGAACAAAATGGAAAGTTTTAACAGTACACTAGAGGAAACTGAGGAGTGAATCAGTGAGTTAGAAGACAAAGTAGAAAAAACACCCCAGCAAAGCAGCCCTGAAAAATAATGTTAAAAACCAGAGGAGAGTCTAGGGAAGCTTTGGGACAAATGAAAATGAAACAACATACAGACAATAGAGATGCCAGAAGGAAGGAATTTGAGCATGGAATAGAAAACCTATTTGAAGATAATGCCAGAAAATTTCCCAGATGCTGGGGAAGTCACACAAATACAAGAAACTCAGAGAGTTCCAAGTATGATGAACCCCAAAAGACCCACATCAAGATACATCGTAATTAAATTAGCCAACATTGATAACAAAGTAAAAATCTAAAGGCTGCAAGAGGAATACAAAATGATACTACAAGAGATCTCTCATTCAACTATCAAATGATTTTTCAACAGAAACATGTCAGGCCAGAAGTAAATGCCCAGATTGTGGGAACTGGTTCCTGGGTGGGGTGCATTCATGAGGCAATTGATCCATGTTTCTCCCCCATATCAATTTTTCTCTCTGTCCCTTTCTTTCTCTCTAAAAATAATCAACGAAAAACATAGAGATTGTTATTGAATTTAGTTAAAAAGAAAAACAAGTTCTTACTATATGTTGCCTGCAAGAAATTAAACATAATTTATATGGAAATATAATATATATGGAAATATATTGTGTCCTTGTAGTCCTACTCATAATTTAGCCAAAGGCTGAGTTCCTGTCTAATTTCTTTACCTTAGAAAAAGGAATAATGGGTTCAGGAAGAAGGAAGTAAACAAAAGCAAAGTTTATTGTGATATACACAGATTCCCACTAGCAGGGAGGCAACCCAAGGGGGTTGACGCCTAAACATGCTGTTTAATGATATCTACACTAATAAAAGAGAATAATGGTAATTGGCTTACGACGCCACCCTTTTCATTGGCTAATCAGGGCTATATGCAAATTAACTGCCAACAAGATGGCAGTTAATTTGCATATGTAGGCACAATGCAGGGAGGCGAAAGGGAAAGCAGGAAGAAGACCCCTGCCACTGACAGTGATCGGAAACCCAGCAGGGAGCTAAGAGCTGGGGGGCAGGGCCGCCTTTGCCATGATCCGAGAATCAGGTGCCTTTTCTGCCCTGGCCAGTGATAGCAGGAAGTAGGGGAGGAGCCAGCGATGGCAGCTGGGCAAGGTCGAAGCTGGCAATCCCAGGAGCTAGGGGTCCCTTGCCTGGGCCTAAAGTGAAGCACAGGATCGCGGGGCTGCTGCAGCTGCGGGTCCCCGCTGCCCGGGCCGGACGCCTAGGCCAAAGGGTTAGGCCTGGGCAGGGGCAGAGCCTGCAACCAAGGGGAGCTGGGGGTCCCCTGCCCAGGCCTGACACCTCTGCCGGAGGCCTCAGGCCTGGTCAAGGGACCGATCCGGTGATTGGTGATTGGAGGGTGATGAGGGTCAACTCCTCTGGCTGAGGCATCAGGCCTGGGCGGGAGGCTGGGGGTCCCCTGCCCAGGCCTGATTCCTGGGCCAGAGGCATCAGGCCTGGGTGGGGGGTGGAGCCAGGGATTGGGGGGATATGATGGTCCCCTGGCCCAGGCCTGAAGCCTGGGTCAGAGGTGTCAGGCTTGGGCGGGGGGTGGAGCAAGTGATCAGAGGGAGATGGGGGTCCCCTGCTCAGGCATGATTCCTGGGCCAGAGGCCTCAGGCCTGGGCAGGGGCCAGAGCCAGTGATCGGGGGGAGATGGGGGTCCCCTGTCCAAGCCTGACACCTCTGGCAGAGGCAACAGGCTTGGGCAAGGGGCCGATCAGGCGATCGGAGGGTGATGGGGGTCTACGCCTCTGGCCGAGGCATCAGGCCTGGGCAAGGGGCAGAGCCAGCAATCGGAGGGGTCTGGGGGTCCCCTGCCCAGGCCTGACAGAGGCATCAGGCCTGGGCAAGAGGCCGATCCTGCGATTAGAGGGCGATGGGGGTCAATGCCCGAGGGCTCCCAGTATGTGAGAGGGGGCAGGCTGGGCTGAGGGACACTCCCCCCCTCCACACCCAGTACACAAATTTCATGCACCAGGCCCCTAGTATATATATATATCCTAAGGTGCTAAAAGAATTTCAGCATGAATAAGTATCAAGAGGACATGAAGAATGACATTGATCCAATAAGGAACAAAATGGAAAGTTTTAACAGTACACTAGAGGAAACTAAGGACTGAATCAGTGAGTTAGAAGACAAAGTAGAAAAAACACCCAGCAAAGCACCACTGAAAAAAAAATGTTAAAAGATTAAGTAAATTTAAAAGTTTAAAAGTTTACCTCACAAATTATATATATACCCTTCTGGCTTCTGATTGGTTCTCCCACAGTAGCTTTTTGTCTAGGGTTGGAAGAAGCTCTTTGACCAGGGGTAAAGGAAACTCTGTCTAGGATTAAAGAACTCTATAAAGGGGTAGAGGAAGTTCTTTCAGTAGTGGTATAGAAATCTACATATATAAAAGTCAAATATTCTCAGTGTCTGACCGACCCTTCGGCCAGTCGCTATGATT
This sequence comes from Myotis pilosus, assembly GCA_036010255.1. Taxonomy (NCBI): domain Eukaryota; kingdom Metazoa; phylum Chordata; class Mammalia; order Chiroptera; family Vespertilionidae; genus Myotis; species Myotis pilosus. The sequence goes on from JASKON010000044.1 coordinate 2,135,862, forward strand.
TGCACTGACCACTAGGGGGCAGACGCTCCGACTGGTAGGTTAGCCTGCTTCAAGGGTCCGGCTGATCAGGACTCAGCGAGATGGGCTGGACACATCATGGAGCCCTCCCAGGGTCCCTCCTCTGCCAGCCATGCCCTGGAGCCAACCTCCCCATGGTCTATCCCTGACCTATAAAATATTTCTTCTAAATAATTTCCTTCCAATGTGCATGAATTTGTGTGCCAGACCTCTAGTCACTTAAAAAAGGTGCAGAGGAAGCCCTCTGTCTAGGGCAGTGATGGCAAACCTATGACACGTGTATCAGAGGTGACACGTGAACTCATTTTTTTGGTTGATTTTTCTTTGTTAAATGACATTTAAATATATAAAATAAATATCAAAAATATAAATCTTTGTTTTACTATGGTTGCAAATATCAAAAAATTTCTATATGTGACATGGCACCAGAGTTAAGATAGGGTTTTACAAAATGCTGACACGCCGAGCTCAAAAGGTTCACCATCACTGGTCTAGGGGGTAGAGGAAGCTCTCTGTCCAGGGATTGATGAAGCTCTGTTTCTGGGGGTGTTGCTTCTTCCCTGCCCATTTGGGTTTTCACCTAACCCAACTACTCAGGAAGCTGTATCCTGTTATTGGTGGACTTCCTTATTTTCCTTTTCACCTGTGGTTCCATTGCTAACTACCTATCCCTCTCCCATTTTATCAATCCATAAGAAAGCTTACTGACTGTATTACTATTTTATGAAGCAGATTTCAGAGAAAAAAAGGCACTTCTTTATGGTGAGGGATCAATTGAGGTTCCCAGTGCAGTTCTGGTCAGGAGTACAAATTTTAGAACCATTTTTTAGGTAAAATTCTGGGTCTATCACTTTATCTCTTGTTAGAAAACTAGATTTTTATTGATTTCAGAGCAGGAGGGTTAAAGGAACAGAAAAATCAATGTGAGAGAGTCATTGATCAGCTGCTTCCTGCAAAGCCCTTCTGATGACTGAGCTACCAACCTGGGCATATGGTCTGATGGGAATCTAGACCTGATTTCTTTTGTTTATGGGTTGATGCTCAATCACTGAACAACACCAGCTGGGCCAAACCCATCATTTGATTAGGTTGCTTCTTTAAACCTCACAAAACCAGTTTTCATATTCTTAAAATTATTATAATATGAGAACATATCTGATAAAATTCTCTGTGAAAAATAATACACAAATAGTATTTAGAGTAGTTTTTGGCACATGTTTAACCTTGGAAAGGTGTTGCTTTGACACCCTCCTCCATCTGCTCCTCTTCATCATCATCATCATCACCATCACTTCAAAATTTTTAGAATAAAAGTGATAGAAATTATTGATTAAGATATATGGAAGTGGGCTGAGGGAGGAGATATTTCCTTAAGGGGTGGCAGGGGACCGGAGGGAATTATAGGCTTAAACAACTTTTTGGGAGATGCTTGTTGAAATAAGATTAAAGGAAGGACCTGTAACTTTAAATTTTACTTCATTGATTTTTTTATCATGTAGCAGTAAACATTTATTGCAGAACATTTAGAACATACAGATTGCAAAGAGAAGAAAGGTAAGTTTTGCCTACTTCTCCCACATGATGAAAACAGTAGTAAGGTATCTGTTTATCACTATCCTATATAATAAAGGCTAATATGCAACTCAACTGAATGGTGGAATGGCTGGTTGCTATGAAACGCACTGACCACCAGGGGGCAGATGCTCAACACAGGAGCTGCCCCCTGGTGGTCAGTTCACTCCCACAAAGGGAGTGCCACTCATCCAGAAGCTGTTTATGGCTGGTGAGCACACAGGGGTGGCAGAAGCCTCTCCCGCCTCCACAACAGTGCTAAGAATGTCAGACTGCCTGCTTCAGCTGGCTCCCCCCAGGGACTGGGCTTAAGCCATCAGTTGGACAGCCCCCAAGTGCTCCCAAACTGCTAGATGGCACAGGCCGGGATGAGGAAAACCCCATCCCCCTCCCAAAATGCATGAATTTTGTGCACCAGGCTTCTAGTATAAAATAAACACAGTGATCAAGCAGAAAATAAAGAAAAGTTTCCTCTAATATAAAAATTCCAACTAAAAGGTGATCATCAGAAGTAGAGTATTATTAACATTTGGCAATTTTTAAAATAGCAATCCAGACTCTGGTTATCAGAGGCAGCTAAAAGAACCTGGTCCACCAGCCACCAAAAATCCTGCAGGATCCAATTGTCACACACACACACACACACACACACACACACACACACACACCCCACATGTCCACACACTCCCCTTTCACTCCCTCACTCACTCACAGTCTCCCCCTCATGGCCATCCTGCTGGCCACCATCTTAACTCCCACTCTGCCTTCTTGAATTAATGAAACTGGTTAATATCATTAACACAACTGAAGTAGGCTATCAAAGTTGATATATGGGTTTGTGCCGGAAGCTGGTCCATTCTTTCTGCTTGACACAGTCGCTGCAGGGAAGAAACTGTTATGGGTTGGCTCAGCGAGATAGACCACCGACTCAGAATTTAAATTTAAGAGCCTTTATTAAGCTGGCCAGCTGACAACAGCCCCCACCTTCTCCCTCTGGGAAGGTTTGCAGCATGTGGCAGAGATCAAGGGTGTAGTATGATCCTTTATAGCAAAACAGTGTTACCTTAGAAGTTCTCAGAAAGTTCATAAGAACAAGCCGGGGGGGGGGGGGGCGGTAAACAGAGTCACACCTGGCTGGAGCGTATCATAACACATTGTTTTTCTAAGACAATCTAGCAATTTTTCTTCCATGATTCCTAACCTTGACACAATCCTCCATACGTCAGTCCCCCCTCCCAAAACATTCAATTTCTCATGTCCCATGTCCTCCCCTTAGCACATTCTGTAACATTCTGTAACCCTTCCATGCCGCAGCCCCTCACCCTAGCACATTCCCTACTGGTCTTATGCCCGAATCAAATCTTTGATTCAGTGCCCTCCTCTACGATATGAAATTCACGAGGCATTTGGCAATGTAGGGGTCGAGCCATCGGGGAAGGGTCCGCCATTTGATGGTGAAGAATTGGCCAGTGTCTTGGCCGCTGACATAGAGTTTTAGTTCCCATGTCTTTCTCCTTCCCATTGGTCAGTTCACCAGGCGAGAGGCATGAGGAGGACGGGGTTACAGTGCCTCTTTCCTGCGACTTTGATGGTGGTTGGAGTGCTCAGCACCACCTGGTAGGGTCCATCCCATCTAGGTCGTGGCACTTCACCCAGATGAGTTCACCCAGAGAGAAGGCAGGCTGTGTGGGACTGGATCTCAGCACGTCCTCCTCCCGTATGGCTCTCACCACCCGTTGTGCTGATGTGGCGCTGCTCTGCAAAGCCTGTAAGGACTTAAGCAAATTTTGGGTAGACAGCCGGGCAATTTCTTCCTCCCTTAGGCAGGTAAGAAGAGGTGGCGGCCTGCCAAACATAATTTCAAAAAGGGTGAGTCCTTTTATATACGGAGTACACCTAACTCTGAGGAGGGCAAAAGGAAGGAGACTTACCCAGTTTTTGCCAGTCTCTAATTTTAACTTAGTTAATGTTTTCTTTAAGGTCCGATTTATTCTCTCTACCTTGTCCAGAACTCTGTGGTCTATAAAAACAATGCAATTTCCAAGTAACTCTCAGGGCCTTAACTGTGGATTGTAACTTTGGTGATAAACGCCGGGCCATCGTCGGACCTTATATATAGTGGTAGGCTAAACCGGGGGGCAATTTCAGGGAGGAGTTTCCTAACTACTACCTGTGCTGTCTCTGCCTTGGTTGGGTATGCCTCAGGCCAGCCAGAGAAGGTATCAACAAAAACCAGCAGGTACTTATATCCTCCTCGTCCTCCTGGTATCTCAGTGAAGTCCACTTCTCAGTGTTCTCTGGGGTTCTGACCTCGGAATCGCTGTCCTGGCATGGCCACAACAGGGGGCCCTTGATTCACCCGGGCACACACTTGGCACCTTCTAGCCAAGTCTTGGGATATTTTCTGGAGCCCTGGGATGTAAAATTCTCTTCCTAGTAGTTCTGATAGCTTCGTTCCCCCCAGGTGGATGCTTTGGTGGGCTGGGAATCGATGGTCCACCTCAGGGCTTCTGGCACTATAGGCCTCCCATCTGGCAGAATTAGCCATCCAGCCTCTCCTTCCCAGGCCCTTAGTTTCTCAGCTAGCCTCTGCTCCCCTGTCACATAAGTAGGCTTCTCTGGGAGCCTTGGTGATGGCAGGGCTATGAGAACTTCTAGGGGCCCTACTGGTCTTTTAGCCACTTCTTTGGCCTCCTGTAAGGGCAGTGTGAGGAGGTATATCCTTGCAGTCCCTGGTAGGTCTGACAGGGCCAGTGCCGGGGTGCTCACCAGGGCTTCTTTCTAATCCTGGCGGATTGTAGATATCCCCTGGCTCCTCCTCATGTCACTACTGCCGCCCCGCATACCGCATACCAGGTACCTTCCTCTAAGAAGCTGCTCCCTTCGGTGTAGAGGGTCTCATCCGGATTCTGCAGGGGCTGGTCCACAAGGTCCTCGCGGAGGGAAGTGAGGGTAGTCAGTATCTCCTCGCAGTCATGCAAAGGGGCCTCTGCCTTCGTGTCAGGGAGGAATGTGGCAGGGTTCAAGGCAGCTGTTTTCAGAAAGCTGAAATGTTTACTCTTTTTCCCTTTCCCCACCAGAGGGCCTGAGTGAGTGCTATGAGTTCTACAAGGAAGTCCACCTTTTGGCCCCCCATTGTCAGGGTCATTCTGGGCTCCTGGGGGCCAGCTGAGCCCCGACAACTCCAATCCACCTCCTCCACCAGCATGGGAGGGAGTCGGTTCCCCCGCACGCTCAGGGCACTCCCTTTTCCAATGTCCTTCCTTTCTGCAAAATGCACATTGATTTTTCCCAAGCCTGGGTTGGACTCCTTTTCTTCCGCTAGGCTTTTCTTTGCCCTTATTGTCTCTCCGGCCTCTTGGGCCTCCCTCCTCACTCAGGGCCAGGAGGACCTTGGCCATCTGCGTGTTTAAACCTGCTGTCGGGTCCTCCCGATTGTCAAAAACCTTCTGGGCCACCTCAACCAACTTAGAGATTGATTTCCCCTCAAAGCCTTCTAACTTTTGTCATTTTTTTCTAATATTTGGGGCCTACTGGGAAACAAATGCGACATTGACAGCCCTCCATTTCCGGGGCATCAGGGTTAGGCCCCTGGACTGTCTCTGTCACCTTAGAGAGGTTTGTGGGTCTCCAAGCAGCAGCTCGGATGCCCCCTAATAGAGTCTGGCGATACCAATCGAAAGCCTCCTTTCCCCTGTCACTATAGGGGTTCCACTTGGATTGCTTGGAGGGAAACACAGCCTTTTATCTGTCTATTTGTTCTTTCAGAATGGACTAAAGGAGCTTTATTTCCCTACAGGGCCTTATATGTCACAGGACCTCACAGGGTCTGTAATGCCTGTAACAGAGGGCTAGTATTCACCACTTTATTAACTCCCTCTGTTCTAGACAGGCCTTCCCCAGTTTCCTACAGTTGAGGTTTTGTGCCACCCCTGACATGGACATGGTCGCACAGGCCTGTAAGACAGCATACAGGTTGCTAACTGTCAACTCTCTCTCAATAGAGACCAAAATTTAATGGGTATTCTTCTTTGCCCACCTGGGCAACTGCCCTCTCAGCAGCTAGACACCCTTTACTTTTTGGGTTCACCCTACATAGCCTTCTTCCAGGACAGTTTACACATAGGCCAGTTCTTTTTTCTAGCCATAAATACAGTTTGTCCAATTTCCTTAAAATGTATTCTGGCACAGGAGAAAGTTGTTTTGCTGTACACAGGCAGCTTAACCCCTATACAACTGGGCTCAGACCTCTGCCTAGCTAATTGCAGTCTATAAGTTCAATATGCAGCCTCCGGTCCTCCTAACCCAACGAGGTTTCGGCCAGTCTCTGAGTCAGACTCCTCCTCTCTTGGAGAATTTCAAAGTCCTGATGGCTTCCAGGTCTAGGGAGAGTGCCCTTTTCTTCACTCTGTTTATTAGTTACAGGGCCCTGCTTTCCTTGTCTTCCTACCAGTCCCCTTTGTGGCAGAGCAACAACCAAGCCTCTTCCAAGGGAGTGCACTGGAAGGGGATATTAGCCCCTCCTCTTCCAGCAGCAACAGGTACTGAACCCTTTCAGTACATTTGCAACCAGGGAGCTTTTACTAGCTCTATCTGCAGCTTTCATAGATCTCAAGCTTGCTACTCTTTCTGGGGCTGTAGGAAGGCTAGTACCAGTCACTGGCTTCTGGCTTAACTGCTGTAGCCTGCAAGCCAAAGGCCCAAGTCTTGTATTGCTTGTTGTAAAACACTCATTTCCCACTGGGCAGCAATGGGGCAGCTCTAGTGTCAGGTAAATTTCTGCTGTTCTCCACTTTCTCGCTGCTGCTGCTGCTGCTTCTCTTTTTTTTTAGGGCCACTGCAGGCAGCTCAGGCATCCAGCCCCCCTTCTTTGATCATTCATTTCCCAATCTGGTCTGGAGCTGAGGAATAGGGCCGTTATCTGCCTTGCATCCCCAGAGGGCTGCTTGTCTGGCCCCAGATCTATAGAGGGCCAGTCTGCCCTAGTGGCAACATAGGAACTGCAGGACTGGCAGATGTTGCAAGGTCCTGCAGGTTCTCCGCCTCTCTCCCTGAAGGACCGGGGGAGCCTTTCCCTTCTGGGGCCCGGCCAAAAGAATTGTCTGTCTCTGTCCCAATTTTCCCCTTGGGAGGCAAGCCCTCATCTACCAGAGTTTTTTGGACAATAAGTCAATCTAAACCTGAATATAAGGAATTTGATCAGGATGCCCTGGGCGGCTGTATATGACATAATGGACCTGGTAGGCAGCGGTCAGATCAAAAGAACCTGCATCCGGCCACCCCTACTGGAAAGTGGGCCACTCCCATTCACAGAATCACCGTAAATCAAAAGCATTAACATTATAACTTTTAAATCTACCCCAGAACTTCAGTTTAATACAGTAAATTACAACCCAGGTAAGAGCAACTGATAGACAGAAATCTTTATTAACTAAGTAGGCTGATTCCCCTTTAACAGTGAGCAAAAGACTCTGAGAAAAAATAATTCTCACAGCTGCAAGAGGCTTTGAAGACTATTAAAGGGGCCAGCCCATATGTTCAGCCAAGCGTATCAACAGAAAGCATAATAAATCAAAGTAGCTTTTACTTCACACAAATCAGTAATGATTTACACCTTTTTCCTCCTTCTCTGTAGTAAATTGCCTAGTCCCACACAAACAAACTTTGTCCCGACCGAATGATGATCGGTGGCGAGAGACAGACAAGGGAGGGGGTGACCTGTTTTCACAGATCCTCATGCCTGGCCACGTCCCTTGGGAGCTTAGATTCATCGTAGCTAAGGTGCACCCGTATAAACCCCGGGCCTGGTCACCTCCATGTGGGGGTGAGTCACCATTATGCCATATGACGAATCGCAGAACCGCAGGTTGGGGCCCACTCGGACTCCATAACCGAAGTCGTGGAGCCACATAAAGGAGAGGAGAGGGCAGGCCCCCTCCTTCCACACTCACACACTTTCATCAGACATTCACTCAGAGTTTAAACAATCCACCCAATTCCTAACAATTTTCCCATTCCTGAGGGAGCTCTATAGCTTCCCAGGAGGTGATCAAGCTCCCCTTCCACTCACCCGGAGTGGGCCTGAGTGATAGGGGGTCGACGAAGATGACTGACCCTATCCCATTTGACAAAGACAAAGACAACAAAGAACAGAGACAAAACAAACCAGCCAAATGCAACCTAAGGTTGCCTGGAACCTGCAGCTTGCTCCTTGAAGTCCTGAAAATTTTTCAAAAAACATTGCAGCAGGGTGTACACAGAAGCAGACAACTTTTTGACAATAAACACCAAGACAAACAAATGCCAGACAGACAAACCCAGTGCAGCCTACAGCCGCACGAACCAGGGATCCCGGCCACCATCATGGCCATGGGTCAGGACCAGGAGTACCGCTGCGTCCAGCCCTCCGTATAGGTCCTTCCGTGGGACGTCCCAATTCCTGTTTAACGACCGGTCCTTACCTCTCTCGAGAGTCCAGGTGACTCGGTTTCCGAATTGAAAGTTTTGGGTGGACTGGAGGCCTCCTTGGTAGTCGTTCTCCACAGGTGTGGGGTATCTCACTGAGTGCCCAGCAACAAGTGGGGGAGAGCCTCCTGCCTTGAATAGGGGGTCCCTCTCACCCCTGCTGGGGGAGAGCCTCCAGCCCTAAACAAGGGGTCCCTCTCCTCCCTGCCAGGTATCTCACTGGGGCCTCCAAATGTTATGGGTTGGCTCAACGAGATAGACCACCGATTCAGAATTTAAATTTAAGAGCCTTTATTAAGCTGGCCAGCTGACCACAGCACCTATCTCCCCCTCTGGGAGAATCGGAGCATGTGGCAGAGATCAAGGGTGCAGTATGATCCTTTATAGCAAAACAGTGTTACTTTAGAAGTTCACAGAAAGTTCATAAGCACAAAGGGCGGGGGGTAAACAGAGTCACACCTGGCTGGAGTGTATCATAACACATTGTTTTTCTAAGACAATCTAGCAATTTTTCTTCCATGGTTCCTAACCTTGACACAATCCTCCATACGTCAGTCCCCCCTCCCAGAACATTCAATTTCTCATGTCCCATGTCCTCCCCTTAGCACATTCTGTAACATTCTGTAACCCTTCCATGCCGCAGTCCCTCATCCTAGCACACTAGGTCATGTGCTACAGCACTTCATTGATGTGATCCATCAATCAAAAAGCATTCCCAGGCTCTAGCCAGTTTTGCTCAGTGGATAGAGTGTTGGCCTATAGACTGAAAGGTCCTGGATTCAATTCTGGTCAAAGGCACGTATCTCGGTTGCAGGCTTCTGGCCTTTGTTGGGAGCATACGGAAGGCAACCAATTGATGTGTCTCTCTTATATCAGTTTTCTGTCTCTCCCTCTCCCTCCCATTCTCTAAAAATCAATGGAAAAAATATCCTCAGGTGAGGATTTAAAAAAATAAAAAGCATTCCAAATGACCAGAATATCCTAGTTATCCTATATAATAAAAAACCTAGGTGGTATCACACCCTTGTGCGATGCCCTTGATTGACATCATCACAAGATGGCCACCACAAGATGGCCTGCAGGGGAGGGCAGTTGTGGGTGATCAGGGTGGCAGGAAAGGGCAGTTGGGGGCAAACAGGCCAGCATGGTAGGGCAGTTGGGGGCAACAAGGCCTGCAGGGTAGGGCAGTTGAGGGCAATTGGGTCAGCAGAGGAGGGCAGTTGGGGGCAATTGGGCTGCCAGGGGAGGGCAGTTGGGGTGATTGGGCCAGCAGAGGAGGGCAGTTGGAGGTGACCTGGCTGCCAGGAGAGGGCAGTAGGGGACTATCGGGCCAGCAGGGGAGCAGTTAGGTGTCAATCAGGCCAGCAGGGGAGTGGTTAGGGGGCAATCATGCTGGCAGGCAGAAGCGGCTAAGGGCAATCAGGCAGGCAGGCAGGTGAGCAGTTAGGAGCCAGCATGAAGCTGGGGCTGGGAGGGAAGCCCGGGTTCTGGGTGCCAGAGGGAAGCCAGTGCTGGCAGCTAGGGGACGGAAGGCCTACTCTTGCATGAATTTCATGCATCAGGCCTCTAGTATTAACATAAGACCAAATGAAACATTTACAGTCAGTAAAGTTATCATAATTCACAAGACAGAGATCAGTATGGGATGGTGTCCTCAAAAGAAATTCATGGAGTAACTAGAATTTATAGTTTGTAAGCATACAAAAGAATGAATGGGATTGCAAGTATAGGTAAAAATACAACGAAAATGCCCTAACCGGTTTGACTCAGTGGATAGAGCATTGGCCTGTGAACTGAAGGGTCCCAGATTCTATTCCAGTCAAGGGCATGTATCTTGGTTACGGGCACATACCCAGTAGGGAGTGTGCAGGAGGCAGCTGATCCATGTTTCTAACTCTATATCCCTCTCCCTTCCTCTCCGTAAAAAATCAATAAAATATATTTTTTTTAAAATACAACCAAAACTATTGGTTGTTTAAATATGTGTTATATCCTTTACGTATATTTGTGGATGTTCCAGTCTTCCTCTGCTGTTGACTTATAGTTTAATTTCACATTACATGTTTTCAACCTCTTTTAAACTTATTCATACCTGTTTTCTGACCCAACATGCGGTCTCTCCTGGATAATTTTCCTTGTTTACTTGAGAAAAATGTGTATTCTGTTTTTTGGGAGTAGAATATTTTATATCTATACTAGAGGCCCAGCAGGCAATATCGGGCGAGACCAAGACCCTCCACGCTGGCGGGACCCAGACTGACTCCCACCATGCCAGGCGGGACATGGGACCCAGACTGACTCCTGCCGCATCAGGCAGGATGCAGGACCCAGAATCAAGTCCCTGCCCACCTGCATGTGTCTTGCCCTGCATGCAGCCCCACCCACCCACACTCATAAGTCAAGGCCCCACTGTATTGCTATGAGAGATGTCTGAGATTTTGCTGCCTGTAGTTTCTTCTAAAATTTTTATGGTTTCACATCTTGCATTTAACTCTTTTATTCATTTTGAGTTTATTCTTGTGTATGGTGTAAGTTCGTGATCTAGTTTCATTTTTTGCATTTATCTGTCCAACTTTCCCAACACCATTTCTCTTAGTGGAGAAATAAGTTTAAAACCATTTCTCTTCACTTCAGAATCCATTTTAGTTTATATATATATATATATATATATATATATATATATATATATATATATTAAGGAGAGATGGAAAGCAAGACAAAGGGAAAGACATTATGCTATTTTAATTTAAAAGAGATGTTATGACTAAGTTTATCCTATATAATATGAGGCTAATATGCAAATCTACCGAACAGCGGAATGACCGGTCACTGTGATGCTTACTGACCACCAGGGGGCAGTTCCTGCATTGAGCATCTGCCCCCTGGTGGTCAGTGCGCTCCTACAGAGAGAGCACCACTCAGCCAGAAGTCGGTCTCACTGCTGGTGAGCACAGCGGTGATGGCAGGAGCCTCTCCCACCTCTGTGGCATCACTAAGGATGTGGGGAGCTGGCCTAAGCCATCAATCAGACATCTCTTGAGGGCTCCCAGACTGTGCAGGCTGGGTTGAGGGATCCCCGAGTGCATGAATTTCATGCACTGGGCCTCTAGTGTTTAATAATGTCTCCTATGTGTCTTTACAGATAATCAAGCAGTATCCAGATAATATTAACATTAGTCATATTTTTAGTATTAATTATTATGCATATTCTGTGGAGGAATGACAAGTTCTTTGAAAGAACTCCTCTTCCTTTGTGTAAATTGCCTGTTCCTGTGGATGAATCACACCTTCTTACAGGGGAAAAACACCTTGCTGTGAGAGATGCCTTCTTCCTGTGGGGGAAATGCACTTTTCAGTGTTTGAACCTATATTCCTGTGATTGAATCGCAACTCTTTGTGGGGAAACAAAACTTCCTGTGGGGGAACCCTTACTCCTATGGGGGAAATGTCCATTCTGGTGTGGGAACACTTCTCCCTGTGTGGGAAATGCACTTTCCCGTGTGCTGACCTATCTTCCTGTAATTGAATTGAAACTCCCTGTGGGGAAACAAAACTTCCCTTGGGAGAACACTTCTTCTTGTGGGAAGATGTCCCTTCCGGTGTAAGAACACTTCTTCATGTGGGGGAAATGCACTTTCCTGTGTTTGGATGTCTCTTCTTGTGAGCGCGTCACAACTTCCTGTGGGGGAAATGCACTTTCCTTTGTGTTGACATATCTCCCTGTGAGGGAATCGCACCTTCTAGTGAGAGAATCAAAACTTCCTGTAAGATATCCACTCTTCCTTTGGTTGAAACTCACTTCCTGTGAAGAAAATCTTCTTCCTATGGGGGAAATGCACTTTCCTATAAGTGGACCTATCATCCTGTTATGGAATTGCACCTTCATGTGGGGAATAAAAACTTCCTCTGGGGAAACCATTCTTCATGTGTGGGAAACGTCCCATCCTTTGTGGGAACCCTTCTTTCTTTGTGGGAAATACACATTCTGTGTGCAGATCTACTTTCCTGTGAGGGTGTCGCACCTTCCTGTGGGTGTAATACATCTCCCTGTGTGGGAACCCCTCTTCCTGGGGGTAAAAGCATTTTTCTGTATGCCAATCTATCTTTCTGTGAGGGTGATGCACGTGCCTAAGGGAGAAATGAAACTTCCCGTGGGAGAACACTTCCTTTTCTGGCGAAACACAACCTCCTGTGGAAGAAATCTTATGCTGTTGGGATTTGAACATTTCTGTTACAGAAACCAACTTCCAATGGTAGATACACACCTTCGTGTGGTGAATCCTTCACCAGAGGGGGAATCGCACTTTCCTGGTAAAGATCTCTTATCCTGTGGAGGAATGGCAACTTCCTGTGAAAAAACTCCTCTTTCAGTTGGTAAATCGCACACTCCTGTGGTTGAATCGCACATTCTTATAGGTGAATAGCACCTTCCTGTGGGAGAAGCCACCTTCCTGCTGGGGAAATACAATTTCCAGTGTGCGGAACTATCTTCCTGTGATGGAATGGCAACTTCCTTTTGGGAAACAAAACTTCCTGTGAGAGAACCCTTCTTCCTGTAGGGGAAATGTCCCTTCCAGTGGGGGAACCTTTCTTCCTGTGAGGGAAATGCACTTTCCAGTGTGTGGACCTATCTTCTTGTGAGGTCGTCCCACCTTCCTGTAGGGGAATTGAAACTTCCTGTGGAAGAATGCCTCTCTTCCTGTTGGGGAAACGAACTTCCTCTGAGGTAACCCTTCGTCCTGTGGCATAAATGCACTTTCCTGTATGTGGACGTATCATCCTGTGATGTAATCAAAACTGCCTGTGGGGAAACAATACTTCCTCTGGGGGAACCATTCTTCCTTTGGGAAAAATGTCCCTTCAGGTGTAGGAACACTTCTTTTTTGCAAGAAATATCCCTTCTGGTGTAGGAATCCTTCTTCCTGTGGGGGAAATGCACTCTTTTGTATGAGAATCTCTCTTCCTGTAAGGGTGTTGCTCCTCCTGTGGAGTAATGCAACTTCTTAGGGGAGAACCATCTTCCTGTGAGAGTGTTCCACTTTCCTATGGAAGAAATGCAATTTTCTGTGGGAGAAACATTCTTCAGTGGGAAACACAACATTCTGTGGGAGAAATTTTATGCTCTGTGTAATCGCACATTCCTGGAAAAGTAACACTTTGTGGTGGATACACCCCTTATCAAGGGGAATCCACCTGTGGGGGAATCGCACAATATTTGGGGGAAAAGCACTTCCTCGGAAAGAAACATTTTTCCCTTCTGGGAAACACAACCTCTTAAAAGAGAAATATTACCCCTTGGTGGAATGCAACTTCCTGTGGAGGAAACACATGTTCATGTGGCGAAATACAAGTTCATATAGGGTAAGGCATTTTTCTGTAGAAGAATGCAAGTTTCTTTGGAGGAAACACATTTGGCAGTGGGGACACAAGTTCTTGTTGGAGTATTGCACCTTCCAAGTGGCGAATATACCTTCCAGAAGGGGGTATGCATCTCTCTGGAAAATAACTATTATACTTATGGGGGAACTATTATTATGGAAAGGAAATTATACTCTCGAAGAAAAAACGCACATTTGTAGGTAAATGCACCTTTATGTGGGAGCAATGCCACATCCTGTGTGGGATCTCACCCTCCCTTGCAGGACATGCACCTTTCTGTAGGAGCAATACACCACCCAATGTGAGAACACATCTTTCTTTTCAGGGAATGCACCATCATCTGCAGGAAAACTTCTCCCTATAAGGGAAATTCACCTTTCAATCTGGAAAACCATCTTCCTTTGGAGAAAATGCACCTTCCTGTGACAAAAACCTCTTTTCTGTAGGGGAATCACACCTTCCTGTGAAAGAATCATTATCCTGTGGGGGAATTGCAAGAACCCTGTGGTTCCTGTGAAATAACCACTCTTCCTGTTGTGGAATAGCGACTTCCTGGTAGGGATCTTTTTTCCCTTGAGGGAAATGCAATTACTGTGGGGGTACAATTATTACTGTGGGTAAATGCACTCTCCTTTGCGCAGACCCCATTCCTGTGAGGGAATACCACCAACCTGTGAATGAATCTTTCCATCAGGTGAAGGAAACCCACCTTCCTAGACAGGAATACAATTTCTTGTTGTGGAAACACATGTACCCATGGGAAAACACAAGATGCTTGGGGGAAACACACCTTCCTGTAGAGGAACACAACATCCTGTAAAGGGAGCACATGTTTCTGTAGGGAAATCCAAGTTCTTGGGACATATTTCACCTTCTTGTTGGTGAATGCAACTTTCTATAGGGTAAATGAATCTCTATGCTGAAGAACTATTGTACTTGTGGGGAACCCTTTTTCCTGTAATGTAAATCATCATCTAGAAGAAAAAATGCACAATTGTGGGGAAATGCACCTTCCTATCAGAGCAATGCACCATCCAATTTGGGAACACATCTCCCTGTGCAGCACCTCCCATTGTAGGAATCCTTCTCCTGTGGTGGAAATACACCTTCACATGTTGGAACCCATATTCCTATGCAGGAAATGCACCTTCCTGTGAGAAAACCATCTTTCCTGTAGGGGAATCCTACCTCCTATGAAAGAACCCTTATTCTGGGTGGGAATCGCAACTTTCTCTGAAAGAACCTGTCTTCCACTAGTGGAAAAGCACCCTTCTTCCTGTGTGGGAAATGCACTTCCTGATGGGGAACACTTCTTCCTTCACAGGAAATGCACTTCATGTGGGGATACAGACATTGCAGAGTGAGCAATGCACTTTTTCTGTGCGGACCAATCATTTTCTGAAGGAATCAAACCTTCCTGTTGGCGTAATGCATCATCCTGTGCAGGAACCCCTCTTCCTGTGAGGAAAATGGACTTTCCTATGTATGGGTCTATCTTCCTGTTAGGTAATCGCAGCTTCTTGTGGGGGAATCAAAACTACCTGTGGGAGAACGCATCTTCCTGTGGGGGAAACACACTTCCTGTGAGGAAACCCTTCTTCCTGTGGGAGAAATGCAAATTCCTGTATGCGGTCATTCCTGTGGGTGAATCACACATTCTTTCAGAGGAAATCCACCTTCCTGTGGGAGAAGCCTTCTTATTGTGGAGGCAATGCACTTCCCAGTGTGCAGACCTATCTTCCTGTGATGGAATTGAACTTCCTTTGGGTATACAAAACTTCCAGTGGGGAACCCTTCTTTCTCTGTGGGAAATGTCCCTTCTGGAGTGGGAACCCTCATTCCTGTGGGGGAAATTCACTTTCCTGTGTGCAGACCTATCTTCCTGTGATGGAATCACAATTTCCTGTGGGGAAACAAAACTTCCGGTGGGGGAACCCTTCTTCTTGTGGTAAATGTCCATTCCGGTGTAAGAAACCATTTACCTATGGGGGAATTGTACCTTCCGGTGTGTGAACCCTTTTTCCTGTGGGGGAAATGCACTTTCCTGTGTGCGGATCTCTCTTCATGTGAGGGTGTCGCGTCTTCCAGGGGGAAATGCACTTTCCTGTATGCGGACCTATCATCCTTTGATGGAATCGCACCTTCATATGGGGAAACAATACTTCCTCTTTGGGAACTGTATTTCATTTGGGGGAAATGCCCATTCCTGTGTGGGAATCTTTCTTTTTTTGTGGGAAATGCACTTTCCTGTGGGGGTAATGTAACTCCTGTGTGAGAGCCCTTCCCCTGTGGGGGAAATGCACTTTCCTGTGTGCGAATATATCTTCCTGGGAGGGATATTCACATTCCTGTGGTGGAAATTAAACTTCCTATGGGAGAACACTTCTTCTTCTTGGGAAAAACAACCTCCTGTGGAAGAAATCTTATGCTGTTGGGAAATGAACATTTCTGTGAAAGAACCCCACTTCCTCTGGTGGATAAACACCTTCCTGTGGTGAATCATTCACTGGAGTGGGAACCACACCTTTCTGTGAAAGATTATGTTGTGGAGGAATGACAACTTCCTGTGAAAGAACCCCTCTTCTTGTGGGTAAATCACACATTCCATTGGTTGAATCACACATACCTGTGGGGGAAATGCAGTTTTCCTGTGTGTAGACCTATCTTCCTGTGCTGGAATCGCTACTTCTGGTGTGAAACAAAACTTCCTGTGGAGGAACACTTCTTCCTGTGGGGGAAATGTCCCATCCAGTGTGGGAACCCATCTCCCTGTAGGGTAAATGACCTGCCTGTTTAGGAACCCTTCTTTCAGTTGGGGAAATGCACTTTTTTGTGTGGGGATCTCTTTTCCTGTGATGGTGTCATGCCTTCCTGTTGGGAAATGCACTTTCCTGTCTGTGGACCTATCTTGTGAGGGAATCATACCTTCTTGTGGGGGAATCAAAACTTCCTGTGGGAGAACGCCTCTTCTTATGGGGGAATCAGACTTCCTCTGACAAAAACCCTTCTTCCTGTGTGCAAAATGCACTTTCCTGTATCTGGACCTATCTTCCTGTGATGGAATCGCAACTTCCTGTGAGGAAAAAATACTTCCTCTGGGGGAACCATTCTTTCTGAGGGGGAACCCTTCTTTGTGGTAACCCTTCTTTTTTTGTCAGAAATGCACTTTCCTGTGTGCAGATCTATCCTCCTGTGAGGACGATGCACATTCCTTATGGGGAAATGAAACTTCCTGTGGGGGAACTCTTCTGGGAAAACACATCCTCCTGTGGAAGAAATCTTATGTTGTTGGGATTTGAACATTTATGTGACAAAACCCCACTACCTGTGGTGGATACAAACCTTCATCTGGGGAATCCTCCACCGGTGGGGGATTTGCACCTTCCTGTGAAAGATCTCTTATCCTGTGGAGTAATGGCAACTTCCTGTGAAAGAACTCCTCTTCCTGTGGGTAAATCGCACATTCCTGTGTTTGAATAAGACATTCTTATAGGGGAAAAGCTCCTTCCTGTGGGAGCAGCCTTCTTCCTGTGGTGGAAATAAACTTTCCATTATCAGACCTATCTTCCTGTGATGAAATCGCAACTTCCTGTGGAGAAACAAAACTTTTGTGGGGGATCCCTACTTTCTGTGGGGGATGTGTCCCTTTCTGTGTAGAACCCATCTTCCTGTGGGGCAAATGCACTTTCCAGTATGCAGACTCTCTTCTTGTGATGGAATTTCAACTTCCTGTGAGGAAACAATACTTTCTCTGGGGGAATTATTCTTCCTGTGGGGGAAATGTCCCTTCCTGTGTGAGAACCCTTCTCCCTTTGTGGGAAATGCATTTTCTGTGTGCAGATATATATTCCTGTGAGGGCATCGCAGCTTCCTGTGGGAGTAATGGAACTTCCTGTGTGGGAACTAATCTTCCAGTGGGTGAAATGCATGTTCATGTGTGCGAATCTATCTTCCTGTTAAGGTGATGCATATTCCTGTGGGGGAAAAGAAACTGCATATGGGAGAACAGTTCTTCTGAGTAAACACAACCTACTGTGGAAGAAATCTTATGCTCTTTGTAAATGAATATTTCTGTGACAGAAACACACTTCCTGTGGTGGATACACACCTTTATGTGGGGAATCCTTCACTTGTTAGGGAATCTCACCTTCCTGTTAAAGATCTCTTATCCTTTGGAAAAATGGAAACTTCCTGTGAAAGAACTCCTCTTCATGTGCATAAATCGCATGTTCCTGTGGGTGAATCGCACATTCTTATATTGGAAAAGCACATTTCTGTGAGAGAAGCCTTCTTTCGGTGGGGGAAATGCACTTTCCAGTGTATGGAACTATCTTCCTGTGATGGAATCGCAAATTCCTGTGGTGAAACAAAACTTCCTGTGAGGGAACCCTTCCTCCTGTTGTCGAAATGTCACTTCCAGTGTGGGGACATTTCTTACTGTGGGGGAAATGCACTTTCCTGTGTGTGGACCTATCTTCTTGTGAGGGAGTCGCCTGTCCTTTGGGGGAATTGAAACATCCTGTGGATGAACGCCTTTTCTTCTGGGGGAAATGCACTTCCTGTGAAGAAACCCTTCTTCCTGTGGGGTAAATGCACTTTCCTGTATGCAGACCTATCATCCAGTGATTGAATTGAAACTGCCTATGGGAAAACAATATTTCCTCTAGGGGAACCATTCTTCCTTTCAGGGAAATGTCCCTTCAGGTGTAGGAATGTGTCTTTCTGTGGGGGAAATGTTTCTTTCGGTGTAGGAGCCCTTCTTCTGTGGGGGAAATGCACTCTCTTGTGTGTGGATCTCTCTTCTTTTGAGTGTGTTGCACTTTCCTATGGAAAAATGAAATTTTCTGTGGGATAAACATCCTTCATGTGGAAACACAGAATCCTGTGGGAGAAAATTTATGCTCTCGGGAAACAAACATTCCTGTGAAAGTAACACTCTTTCTGTGGTGGATACACACCTTACCTTGGGGAATCCACCTGTGGGGGAATCGCACAATATTGTGGGGGAAAGCACTTCCTGGGAAAGAAATATTTTTTCCTTGAGGAAACGCAACCTCTTAAAAGAAAATATTATCTTGTGACAGAATGCAACATCCTGTGGAGGAAACACATGCACATTTGGAGAAATACAAGTTCCTGTGGGATAAGGCATTTTTCTGTAGAGGAACGCAACTTCCTTTGGAGGAAACACATTTGGCAGTGGGGACACAAGTTCTTGTTGGAGTATTGCACCTTCCAAGTGGCGAATATACCTCCCAGAAGGGGATATGCATCTCTCTGGAAAAGAACTATTGTACTTATTGGGGAACTATTGTTCTGGAAAGGAAATTATCCTCTCAAAGAAAAAAATGCACATTTGTGAGGAAATGCACCCTTTTGTGGGAGCAATGCCACATTCTATGTGGGAACTATTCCTTGCAGGACGTGCACCTTCCTGTAGGAGCAATACACAATCCGATGCAGGAACACATCTTCTCTTTAAGTAAATGCACTTTCCTCTGCAGGAAAACTTCTCCCTATAAGGGAAATTCACCTTTCAATCTGGAAACCCATTTCCTTTGGAGAAAATGCACCTTCCTGTGACAAAAACCTCTTTTCAGTGGGGGAATCACATCTTCCTGTGTAAGAACCCTTATCCTGTGCAGGAATTGCAACTTCCTGTGAAAGAAACACTCATCCTGTTGTGGAATAGCAACTTCCTGGGGGGATACATTTTTTCCTTGAGGGACATGCAATTACTGTGAGGGGAAACTTATTCCTGTGGGGAAATGCACTCTCCTTTGTGCAGACCCCCTTCCTGTGAGGGAATCACACCATCCTGTGGATGAATCATTCTATCAGTTGAAGGAAGCCCACCTTCCCGAACAGGAATACAATTTTCTGTTGTGGACACACATGTACCCATGGGGAAACACAAGATGCTTGGGGGAAATACACCTTCCTGTAGAGGAAGACAACATTCTGTAAAGGAAGCACATGTTTCTGTAGGGAAACACAAGTTCTTGGGACAGTATCTCACCTTCATATTGGTGAATGCACCTTCCTATAGGGTAAATGCATCTCTATGCTGAAGAACTATTGTACGTGTGGGGAACCCTTTCCTGTAATGTAAATCATTATCTAGAAGAAAAAAATGCATATTTGTGGGGAAATGCACCTTCCTGTGTGAGCGATGTGCCATCCAATTTGGGAACACATCTCCCTGTACAGAAGAGGCACCTCCCTTTGTAGGAATCCTTCTCTTGTGGTGGAAATGCACCTTCACATTCCTATGTGGGAAATGCACCTTCCTGTGAGAAAACCATTTTTTTCCTGTAGGGGAGAACTACTTCCTGTGAAAGAACCCTTATCCTATGGGGGAATCGCAACTTTCTCTGAAAAAACTCCTCTTCCACTAGTAGAAAAGCACCTTCCTCAGGGGTTACACTTCTTCCTAAGTGGATAATGCACTTCCTGTGGGGATATGCACATTGCAGAGGGAGAAATGCACTTTTTCTGTGTGGACCAATCTTTTACTAAGGGAATCAAACCTTCCTGTGGGGATAACGCATCATCCTGGAACCCCTCTTTCTGTGAGGAAAATGCCCTTTCCTGTATATGGATCTATTTCCTGTTAGGGAATCACCCCTTCTTGTGGGAGGATAGAAACTTCCTATGGGAGAACACCTCCTCTTGTGGTGGAAACACACTTCCTATGAGGAAACCCTTCTTCCTGTGGGAGAAATGCACTTTCTTGTATGTGGACCTAACTATGGAGAATCACACATTCTTTTAGAAGGAAAGCACCTTCCTGTGGGAGAAACCTTCTTGCAATGGGGGAAATGCACTTCCCAGAGAGTGGACCTATCTTCCTGTAATGACATCGCAACTTCCTGTGGGGAAACAAAACTTCCTGTCAGGGAACCCTGCTCTCTGTATGAAAATGTCTCTTCCAGTGTAGGAACACTTCTTGTGCGGGGAAAATGTCCCTTCCAGTGTAGGAAACCTTATTCCTGGGAGAAGAAATGCACTTTTCTGTGCGTGGACCTATCTACCTGTTAGGGAATGGCACCTTCTTGTCGGGAAATTGAACTTCCTGTTGGGGAATGCCTCTTCCTGTTGGATAAATGCCCATTCCGGTGTAGGAACCCTTCTTCCTGTGGAGGAAATGCACTTTCCAGTGTGCAGACCTATCTTCCTGTGATAGAATCTCAACTTCCTGTGGAGAAGAAAACTTCCTGTGAGGGAACCCTTTTTTCTGTGGGGTAAATGTCTCTTCCTGTGTAGAAACCCTTCTTCCTGAGAGGGAAATGTCCTTTCTGGTGTAGGAACTCTTCTTTCTTTGTGGGAAATGCACTTTTCTGTGTTCAGATCTATCTTCATGTAAGGGCGTCACACTTTCCTATAGGGGTAATGTGTAAGTGCTAAAACTTTTTGTGGGGGATTTCTTCTTTCTGTGGAGGAAATGTCCCTTTCAGTGTAGGAACCCTTCTTCCTGTGGGAGAAATGCACTTTCCTGTGTGCAGACCTATCTTTCTGTGATGGAATCGCAACTTCCTGTGGGGAAACAAAACTTCCTGTGGGGGAACCCTTCTCTCTGTGGAGGAAATGTTGCTTCAGGTGGAGGAACCCTTCTTACTGTGGTGGAAATATCTCTTCTGGTGTAGGAACCCTTTTTCCTATAGGGGAAATGTCCATTACTGTGTGGTAGCCCACTTTCTTTTTGGGAAATGTACTTTCCCGTGTGCAAATTTATCTTACTGTGAGGACGATGCACATTTCTGTGGGGGAAATGAAACTTCCTGTGGGAGAACAATTCTTCTTCTGGAGAAAACAGCCTCCTGTGGAAGAAATCTTATGCCTTTCGCATTTGAACATTTCTGTGATAGAACCCCACTTTCTGTGGTGGATACACATGTTCATGTGGGGAATTTTTTACCCATGGGTGAATCACACCTTCCCCTGAAAGATCTCTCATTCAGTGGAGGATTGGCAAATTCCTGTGAAAGAACTCCTCTTCATGTGGGTAAATCCCACTTTCCTGTGGGTGAAGCGCACATTATTATAGTGGAAAAGCACCTGCTGTGGGAGAAGCCTTCTTCCTGTGGGGGAAACACACTTCCTGTTAGGAAACTCTTCTTCCTGTGGGGGAAATGCACTTTCCAATGTGGGGACTTACACTCCTGTGATGGAATCACACCTTCATGTGGGGAAACAAAACTTCCTGTGGGGAAAACTTCGTCCTGTGAGGAAAATGTCCCTTCTGGTGTAGGTACCCTTCTTCCTATGGGGGAAATGCAGTTTCCAATGCGCAGACCAATCTTCCTCTGATGGAAACGCAACTTCTTTTGGGGAAACAAAACTCCCCCTGAGGGAACTATTCTCTCTGTGGGGGAAATGTCTCTTTCTGTGTAGGAACCCTTCTTCCTGTGGGGGAAATGCACTTTTCTGTATGCTGACCTACCATCCTGTGATGGAATCGTATCTTCATGTGGGAAAACAATACTTCCCTGGGGGAACTGTCCCTTCCTGTGTGGGAACCCATCTTTCTTTGTGGAAAATGCAATTTCTATGTGCAGATCATTCTTCCTGTGAGGGTGTCTCACCTTCCTGTGGGGATAATGCAACTTTTTGTCTGGGAACCATTCACCTAATGGGGGTAATGCACTTTCCTCTGTGAGAAACTATCTTCCTATGAGGGCAATGCACATTCCTGTGGGGGAAATGAAACTTTCTGTGGAATAACACTTCTTCTTCTGGGGAAACACAACCTCCTGTTGAAGAAATCTTATGCTGTAGGGAATTGAACATTTCTGTGAGAGAAACCCACTTCCTGTGGTGAATACACTCATTCGTGTGGGGGATCCTTTACCCGTGGGGGAATCGCACCTTCCCCTGAAACACCTCTTATTCAGTGGATGATTGGCAACTTCCTGTGAAAGAACTCTTCTTCCTGTGGGTAAATCCCATGTTCCAGTGGGTGAACAGCACATTCTTATAGGATAAAGCACCTTCCTGTGTGAGAAGCATTCTTCCTGTGAGGGAAATGCACTTTCCAGTGTGCAGACCTATCCTCCTGTGATGGAATCGCAGCGTCCTTTTGGGAAACAAAACTTTTTGTTTGGAAAGCCTTCTCTCTTGGGGGGAAATGTCTCTTCTGGTGTTGGAAACATTCTTTATGTGTGGGAAATGTCCATTTCAGTGTAGGAACCCTTCTTCCTGTGGGGGAAATGCACTTTCCTGTTTCTGGATTCATCTTCCTGTGAGGGCGTTACAACTTCTTGTGGGAGAAATGAACTTTCCTGTGTGCAGACCTATCTTCCTGTGATGGAAAGCAACTTCCTGTGGGGAATCAAAACTTCCTGTTGGGGAACACTTCTTCCTGTAGTGTAAATGTCCTTCCCGGTGTAAGAACTCTTTTTCCTGTGGGGGACATGCACTTTCCTGTGTGCGGATCTCTCTTCTTGTGAGGGTGTCGCACCTTCCTGAGGGGGAAGTGCACTTTCCTGTGTGTGGACCTATCTTCCTCTGAGTAATCACACCTTCATGAGGGGGAATCGAAACTTCATGTAGGAGAACGGCTCTTCCTGTGGGGGAAACGCTCTTACTGTGAGGAAACCCTTCTTACTGTAGTGGAAATGCACTTTCCTGTATGCGGACCAATCATCCTGTGATGGAATCGCTAATGCCTGTGGGGAAATAGTACTTCTGTGGGAACCATTCCTCCTGTGTTGGAAATGTTCCTTCTAGTGTGGAAACCTTCTTTCTTTGTGGGAAATGCCCTCTCCTGTGTGCAGATCTTCAAGGGTTTTTTACCTTTTTCTAGGGGTAATGCAACTTCCTGTGTGGGAATCCTTCTCCAGTGGGGGAAATGCACTTTCCTGCATGTGAATCTATCTTCCTGTGAGGGCGACACACATTCCAGTTGGGGAATGAAACTTCCTGTGGGAGAACACTTCTTCTACTGGGGAAACACAACCTCCTGAGGAACGAATCTTCTGCTGTGGGGAATTGAACATTTCTGTGACAGAACCCCACTTCCTGTGGTGGATACACACCTGCGTGTGGGGAATCATTCGCCAGTGGCGGAATCGTGCCTTCCTTTGAAAGATCTCTTATCTTGTGGAGGAATGGCAACTTCCCGAGAAAGAACTCCTCTTCCTGTGGGTAAATCGCATGTTCCTGGGGGTGGATCACACATTCTTATAGAGGAAGCACCTTCCTGTGGGAGAAGATTTCTTCCTGTTGGGGAAATTCACTTTTCAGTATTTGGACCTATCCTCCTGTGATGGTAGCGCAACTTCCTGTGCGGTAACGAAACTTCCTTTGGGGGAATCCTTCTCTCTGTGGGGGAAATGTCCCTTCAGTTGTAGGAACCATTCTTCCGGTGGGGGAAATGAACTTTCCTGTGTGTGGACCTATCTTCCTGTGAGGGCGTCGCAACTTCCTGTGGGGGAAATGCACTTTCCTGTGTGTGGACCTATTTTCCTGTGAGGGAATCGCAACTTACTTTGTGGAAAAAATACTTCCTCTGGGGGAACCATTCTTCCTGTGGGGGAAATGTCCCTTCCTGTGTGGAAATCCTTCTTTCTTTGTGGGTAATGCTCTTTCCTGTGTGCACATCTATCTTCCTGTGAGTGTGTTGCATCTTCCTGTGGGGATAATGCACTTTCCTGTGTGTGGACCTATCTTCCTGTGAGGTAATCTCACGTTCTTGTGGGGGAATCTAAACTTCTTGTTGGAGAATGCCTCTTATTGTGGGAGAAACACACTTTCTGTGAGGAAGCCCTTCTTCCTGTGCAGGAAAAGCACTTTCCTCTAGACAGACCTATAATCCTGTGATGGAATTGCACCTTCATGTGGGGAAACAATACTTCCTCATGGGGAACCAATCTTCCTGTGGGAAAATGTCCCTGCTGGTGAGGAACTCTTCTTCCTGTGTGGGAAATGCACTTTCCAGTGTGCAGACCTAACTTTCTGTGATGGAATCGCAAATTCCTGGGGAAAAACAAAACATCCTGTGGGGGAACCCTTTTCTCTGTGAGGGAAATGTCTCTTCTGGTGTAGGAACCCTTCGTCCTATAGGGGAAATGTCCCTTCCCTTGTAGAAACCCTTTTTCCTGTTGGGGAAATGCACTTTCCTGTATGTGGCCCTATCATCCTATGATGGAATTGAAACTTTCTGTGGAGAAACAATACTTTATCTGGGGGAACCATACTTCCTGTGGGGGAAATGTTCCTTCTTGTGTGGGAACCCTTCTTCCTTTTTGGGAAATGCACTTTCTTGTGTGCAGAACTATCTTCCTGTGAGGGCTTCACATGTTCCTGTTAGGGTAATGCAACTTGCTGTGTGGGAACCCCTCTTCCTGGGGGTAAAAGCACTTCCCTGTGTGTGAATATATCATCCTTCTTCCATGTGGGAAATGCACTTTCCTGTTTGTGGACCTACATTCCTGTGAGGGAATCGCACCTTATTGTGTGGGAATTGAAACTTCTTGTGTGAGAACGCATCTTCCAGTGAGGGAAATGCACTTCCTGTAGGAAACTCTTATTCCTGTGCAGGAAATGCACTTTCCTGTATGCAGACCAATCATCCTGTGATGGAATCGCAACTCCCTGTGGGGATTTAATACTTCCTCTGTGGAAACCATTCTTCCTGTGAGGTTAATGTCCATTCCAGTGTAGGAACCCTTTTTCCTGTTGGGTAAATGCACTTTCCTCTGAGCGGATCTATCTTCCTGTGTGGGCGTCGCACCTTCCTGTGGGTGTAATGCAACTTCCTGTGTGGGAGCCCTTCTTCCAGTGAGGGAAATGCACTGTCCTGTGTTTGGACCTATCTTCCTGTGATGGAATTACAACTTCCTGTGGCGAAACAAAACTTATCTGGAAAAATCCTTATTTCTTTTGGGGAAATGTCTCTTATGGATAAGGAACCCTTCTTCCTGTGGGGGAAATGCACTTTCCTTTTTCGAGTCTATCTTCCTGTGAGGGCGATGCAAATTCCTGGGGGGAAAATGAAACTTCCTGTGGAAGAACACTACTTCTTATGGGGAAACACAACCTCCTGTGGAAGAATTCTTATGCTTTTGGGAACTGAACATTTCTGTGACAGAAACCCACTTCCTGTGGTGGATACACTCCTTCATGTGGTGAACCCTTCACCAGTGGGGGAATCGCATCTTCATTTGAAAGATTTCTTATTCAGTGGAGGAATGGCAACTTCCTGTGAAAGAACTCCTCTTCCTGTGGGTAAATTGCACATTCTTGTGGGCGAATCACACATTCTTTTTGAGGAAAATCACCTTCCTGTGGGAGAAGCCTTCTTTCTGTGGTGGAAATGCACTTTCCGGTGTGCAGACCTATCTTCCTGTGAGGGAATCGCTCCTTCTTCTGGGGGAATCAAAATTTCTTGTGGGAGAGCACCTCTTCCTGTGGGGGAAACGCACTTCCTGTGAGGAAATCCTTCTTCCTATAGGAGAAATGTAATTTCCTGTATGTGGACCAATCATCCCGTGATGGAATCACACCTTCATTAGGGAAAACAATACTTCCTCTGTGGGCACCATTCTTCCCTTGAGGGCAATGTCCCTTCCTGTGTGCAAACCCTTCTTTCTTTGTGGGAAATGCACTTTTCTGTGTGCAGATCTATCTTCCTCTGAGGGCAACGCAACTTCCTGTAGCGGTAATGCACTTCCTGTGTGGGAACCCTTCTCCATATGGGGGAAATACATTTTCCTGTGTGTGAATCTATCTTCCTGTGAGGGCGATCCACATTCCTGTGGAGGAAATGAAACTTCCTGTGGGAGAACACTTCTTCTGGGGAAACACAACCTCCTGTGGAAGAAATCTTATCCTGTTGGGAATAGAACATTTCTGTGACAGAACCCCACTCCCTTTTGTGGATACACACCTTCGTGTGGGGAAACCTTCACTGGTCAGGGAATTGCAGGTTCCTGTGAAAGATCTCTTATTCAGTGGAGGATTGGCAACTTCCTGTGAAAGAATTCCTCTTCCTGTGGGGAAATCACATGTTGCTTTGTTTTAATCACACATTCTAATAGGGGAAAAGCACCTTCCTGTGGGAGAAGCCTTTTTCCTGTGGGGTAAATGCACTTTCCAGTGTGCGGCCTATCCTCCTGTTATGGAATCACAACTTACTGTGGGGAAATAAAAGTTTTTGTGGGAGATCCCTTCTTTCTGTGGGGGATATGTCATTTCCGGTGTAGGAACCCTTCTTTCTGTTTGGGAAATGTGCTTTCCAGTGTGCAGACCTATCTTTCTGTGATGGAATCGCAACTTCCTGTGTGGAAACAAACTTCCTGTGGAGGAACCCTTCTCTCTGTGGGGGAAATGTCTTATGGTGTAGCAACCCTTCTCCCTGTGGGGAAATGTCCCTTCCAATGTAGGAACCCTTCTTCCTGTAGGGGAAATACACTTTCCTGTCTGTGGATCTATCTTCCTGTGAGGGAATCACACCTTCTTATGTGGGAATTGAAACTTCCTATGGGAAAACGCTTCTTCCTGTGATTGAAACACCCTTCCTCTTAGGAAACCCTTCTTCCTTTGTGGTAAATCCACGTTTCCATATGCGGACCAATGATCCTGTCATGGATCGCAACTTCCTGTGGAAACAATACTTCCTCTGTGGAACCATTCTTCCTGTGAGGGAATTGTCCCTTCCTGTGTGGGAACCCTTCTTCCTTTGTGGGAAATGCACACTCCTGTAGGCAGAACTATCTTCCTGTGGGGGTGTCACACCTTCCTGTGTGGGTAATGCTCCTTCCTGTGTGGGAAACCATCTCCCAGTGGGGAAAATTCACTTTCCTTTGTTGAATCTATCTTCTTGCAATGGAGTGATGTGGTGATTGAATAATGGGGTTTCAGAATATGGGTGTTGGGTTTATGGGCGATGGAGTGATGTGGCGAAGTGGGTATGGGGAGATGCAGTGATGGGGCAATGGGGTCATGGATAGATGGAGTAATGGGGTGATGTGGTGATGGAGTGATGGGGCGGTTGGGTGATTGAGCATTTGGGTGCTGGAGTGATAGGGTGATGGAGTGATAGGCTGATTGGGCGATGAGTGATGGGGTGATGGAGTGATGGGCTGATGGAGTAATGGTGTGATGGGTGATGGGGCGACAGGGTGATGGAGTTATGGAGTGATGGTGTGATGGGGCAATGGAGTGGTTGAGCAATAGAGTGATGGGGCGATGTGGTCATGGGGCGATTGGGTCATGAGGTGATGGAATGATGGGGTGATTGTGAAATCGAGTTATGGGGTGATGGGGTGATGAAGCGATTTGGTGGTGCGGCGATGGGGTGATGGAGTGATGGGGCGATGGGTGATGGGGCAATGGGGAATGGGGAGAAGGGGCCAAAGGGTGATGGAGTGATGGGGACATGGTGTGATGGGGTGATGGAATGAAGAGGAGATGAGCGATGGAGTGATGGTGCTATGGGATGATGGAGTGATGGGCCTTGGGGCAATGGAGTGATGGAGTGATGGAGCGAGAGGGTGATGGAGTGATGGTGTGATAGGGGGATGGAGCGATGGAGTGATGGGGTGATGGAGTGATGTGGCAATGGTGTGATGGGGTGACGGTGTGATGGGCGATGATGAGATGGGGCGATGGAGTGAACAGGCAAAGTGGTTATGGGGTGATGCAATATTGAGTGATGGAGCGATGGGGCAGGTGATGTGATGGGGCCTTTGGGTGATGGGGTCATGGGACGAGGGGTGATGGAGTTATGGGACGATGGACTGATGTGGTGATGGGGCAATGGGGCAATGGGGCGAAAGGGCAATGGAACGATGGGGCAATGTGGTGATGTGGTGATGGAGTGATGGGGCGATGGGGGATGGAGTGATGGGCTGATGGGGTGATAGATTGATGGGGCAATGAAATGATGGGGTGATGGGTTGGTTGGGTGATGAAAATATGGAGTGATGTGGTGATGCAGTGATGGGGCGATGGAGTGATGGGGTGATGGGATGATGGGGTGATATAGTGATGGGGTGATTGAGCGATGGGGTGCTGGATGATGCTGTGATGCATTGATGGGGTAATGGAGTGATGGGGCAATGGAGTCATAGGGTGATGGGGTCATTGGGCGATGGGATGATGGGGCGATGGAGTAATGATCAGGTCACCCCATTACTGGGAAATGCACCCCACACTGGAGTGCATTTGAGAGATAGAGCAATCCATCGCATCCTTCCTAAAGGATGTGATAATGGACTTATTACCTTATTACTTTTACAGGAAAAAGTGTTCTTCACAATTACAATAGTTCTTTTGCAGAGAGATGCATTTACACTGCAGGAAGGTGCATTCACTCACAGGAAGGTCCAATACTGCCACAAGAACTTGTGATTCTTTACAGGAACATGTGCTTCTTTCACAGGAAGTTGCATTCCTCTAAAGGAAGGCGCATTTTCCCCACAGAAGCTGTGTTTCCGTAGAGGTACAGGTGTTTCCTCCACAGGAAGGTGCGTAAATATGGGGTGATGGAGTAACTGTGGGAGAATGACACCTTCCTGTGAAAGAGCCCCACTTCCTGTGGGTGAACTGCACCTTTCTGTGGGTGAATCACACCTTCCTAGAGTGATGGGGCAATGGGGTGATGGTGCGATGGGGCAATTGGGTGATGGGACAAAGGAACGAAGAGCGATGGAGTGATAGGGCGATGGAGTAATGGGTTGATGGGGTGATGGAGGAGTGTTCTTTCAATCGCACAGGAACTTCCCATATGGGAGTTATGGAACAATGGAGTAATGGGGCAATGGGGTGGATCTGTTTTCCTGTGAGGGAATCGCACCTTCCTGTGTGGGAAATGCAAATTCCTCTGGGAGAACCCTTCTTCCTGTGGGGGAAACAAAACATTCTGAGGGAGAAACCTTATGCTGTGGGGAATCTCACATTCTCAAGATGCGTTAACCTTGAGAATGGTGTGATTAACCATTCTCCCATCACTCTAAACCATTAATCCCTCATGATCCATTGTGAGAGATTGCCCAAAGGGGTAATCCCAATTGATGGGGTCATTGATGGGTGATGGAGTGATGGGGTGATAAAGCAATGGAGTTATGAGGCAATTGGGTGATGGGTATATGGACCGATGGAGTGATTGGGTGATTTAGTGATGGAACGATGGGGTGATGTGGAGATAAGGTGATTGAGTGATGGTGTGATGGAATGATGGTTCTCTGGGCAATGGAGTGATGGAATGATGTGGCGATGGGGTGACAGGATGATTTATTGATGGGGCAATGGGTGAAATAGTGATGGGGAGATGGGGCGATGGAGGGATGGAGTGATGGGTTGATCGGGTGATGGAGTTATGGAACAATGGAGTAATGGGGCAATGGGGTGATGAATTGAAGTGATAATGGATTGATGGGCCTTGGGTCAATGCGGTGATGTAGTGATGTGGCGATTGGGTGATGGGGTGATGGAGCAATGGGGCAATTGGGTGATGGTCCGATGGTGCGATGGGGCAATAGGATGATGGGGCAAAGGGATGATGGGGCAATGGAGTTTGGGGGAAGGAGTTATGGGGCTATGGTGTGATGAAATGATGGGGTGATTGGGTAATGAGGTGGTGGGCTAATGGTGTGATTGCGTGATGAGGCAATGCAGTGAAGGAGCGATGGGGTGATGGAGCGATGGGGTGATGGGGCGATGGAATGATACGGAGATGGAGTGATGGGAGTCATGGGGCAATGGGGTGATGGGGCAACAGAGTGATGGTGAGATGGGGTGAAGTGGCAATGGCCTGATGGGGTGATGGGGTGATGGGGTGGTGGTGTTATGGGGAGATGGTGTGATGAAATGATAGGGTGATGGGGTGATGGGGCAATGGGTTAATAGGGCAATGAATTGATGGGGCAATGAGTTGATGGAGTCAATGGGTAATAGAGTGATGGGGCAATGGGGTTATGGTGTGATGGGGCAATTGGGTGATGGGGTGATGGAACGAAGAGCAATGGAGTGATAGGGAAATGGAGTAATGGGTCGATGGGATGATGAAGTGATGGGCTGATGGGCGACGGAGTGGTGGGGCAATGCAGTGATTGAGCAAAGAGGTGATTAGGTGATGGGGTGATGGAGTGATGTGGTGATGGGGTGATAGAGTTATGCATAGATGGCGTGATAGAGTAATGGAGCAATGTAATGAGGGGCGATGGAGTGATGGGGTGATGGAGTGCTAGGGTGATGGAATGATGGGGCGATGGGTTGATGGGGCGATGGAGTGATGGGGGGATGGGGCCATGGGGCAATGGAGTGATGTAACGATGGGGTGGTGGGGCGATGAGGTGAAGGAATGATGGCGTGATGGAGTGATGGGCATTCGGGCAATGGAGTGATGGACT
Organism: Myotis pilosus; assembly: GCA_036010255.1. NCBI lineage: Eukaryota > Metazoa > Chordata > Mammalia > Chiroptera > Vespertilionidae > Myotis > Myotis pilosus. The sequence continues at coordinate 2,166,650 of JASKON010000044.1, forward strand.
GATGGAGCAAAGGGGTGATGGGGTGATGGAGTGATGGGGCCATGGGTGATGGGGCGATTGATTGATGGGGAGATGGAATATGGAGTGGTGGGCAGAGGGGTGATGGGGCAATAGAGTTATGCAGTGATGGAGTGATGGGGTGTTGGGGCAATGAGGCGATGGGGTGATGAAGTTATGGAGCATGGGGAGATTGTGCGATGGTGCAATAGGGAGGAGAGATGGGGCGATGGGGTGATGGGACGATTGGGTGAAGGAGTTATGGGGTGATCAGTTGAAATGATGGGGTGAGGGGGGGAGGGAGAGATGGGAAGATGGGCTGTTGGGGAGATGGAGTGAAGGGGCAATGCAGTGATGGAGTTAAGGTGTGATAGAGCGATGGGGTGATGAGGCAACGGGGCAATGCAGTGATGATGCGGTGATGGAGTGATGGTGCAAGGGCGTGATGGGGTGATGGAGTGATGGCGCAATATGGTGATGGAGTGATGAGGAGATCGGGTGATGGAGCGATGGTTTGAGGGGCGATGGAGTAATGGAACGATTGGGTGATAGGGTGATGGGGTGATGGAGTGATGGCATTATGGAGTGATGGGCCTTGGAGCGATGGAGTGATAGAGTGACGAGGCAAAGGGGTGATGGTGTGATAAATTGATGGGGGATGGGTGATGGAGTGATGGGGTGAGGGGGTGATGGAGTGATGGGGCATTGGGCTGATGCTGTGATGGAGTGATGATGCGAGGGAGTGATGGGGCAATGGAGTTATGGGGCGATGTTGTAATGGGGTGAGGCAGTGATGGGGCAATGTGGAGATGAAGTGATGGTGTGATAGGGCAATGGGATGATTGGGCCATCGGGCAATGGGCTCATGGCATCATGGAGTCATGAGGCGAGCGAGGGAGGGGGTGATGGAATGATGGGGAGATGGGGCATTGGGGTTTTGAGGCCATGGTGTGGTGGAGTGATGTGGCATTGGGGTAATGGAGTGATAGTGTTATAGGACAATGGATTGATGGGTTGATGGGGTCATATGGCGATGGGGTCATTGGGTGAAGGAGTGATGGGGTGATGGATTGATGGGGCGATGGGTTATGTAGTGATGTGGTAAAAATCAATGGAGTGATGGTGCGATGGTGTGATGGGAAGATGGAGTGATCGGGTTGTTGGGCGATGGAGTGATGGAATGTTGGGATGAAGGTGTGGTGGGGTGATGGAGTGATGGGGCCATGGGTGATGGAGTGATGGGGTCATGGGGCGATGGAGTGATGCAGTGATGGGGTTATGCGGTGATGGAGTGTTGGTGCGAGGGCGTGATGGGTTGATGGAGTGATGGTGGGATGTGGTGATGGAATGATGGGGCGATGCAGGGATGGAGCGATGGGTTGAGGAGTGATGGAGTAATGGAACGATGGGGTGATAGGGAAATGGTCTGATCGAGTGATATCGTGATGGAGTGATGGGCCTTGGGGTGATGGAGTGATAGAAGATGGGGCAAAGAGGTGATGTGATGATAAATTGATGGGGCCATGTGTGATCGAGTGATGGGGTGATGGGGTGATGGAGTGATGGGGCAATTGGATGATGGGTAGATGGGGTGATGGGGCACTGGGGTGAAGAGGCCTTTGTTTGATGGACTGATGGGGCGATGAAGTGATTGGGCATTGGGGTGATGGAGTGATGGGGTGATAGGACAATGGAGTGATGGGGTGATGAGGTCATTGGGCGATGTGGTCATGGGGTGATGTAGTGATGGGCGATGGGTTGAAGGGGCAATGGAGTGATGGGGTGATGGGGAGCTGGGGTGATTAGGCCATGGGGTGATGGAGTGATGGTTCGATGGAGTGATTGGGCATTGGAGAGATGGGGTGATGGGGTCATGAGACGATGAGGTCATGAGACGATGGGGTGATGGGGTGATGGGGTCATGAGACGATGGGGTCATGGGGCAATGGAGTGATGGCACAATGGAGCAATGGAGTGATGGAACAATGGGGTAAGGGGGCGATGGGGAAATGGGCTGATGGGGAGATGGTGTGATGGGGCAATGCAGTGGTGGAGTGAAGGGGTGATGGAGTGATGGGGTGATGGAACGTTGGGGTGATGGGGCATTGGAGTGGTGCAGAGATGGAGTGATGGACTGATGGGGAGATGGTGTGATGGAGTGAAGTGGTGATGGGGGATGGAGTGATGGGGCGATGAAGTGATGGGGTGATGGCGCACTTGGGTGATGAGGCCATGGGGTGATGGAGTGATGGGACGATGGAGTGATTGGGCGTTGGGGTGATGGAGTGATGGGGTGATAGGACAATTGATTGGGTGATGGGGTCATGGGCAATGGGGTCATGGGGCGATGGAGTGATGGGGCGATGAGGTTATGGCATGATTGAGTGATAGGAGAATGGGGTGATGAAGTGATGGGGTGATGCGGCAATGGGGTGAAGGAATGATGGGGCAATGGAGTGATGGGGCGATGAGTGATGGAGTGATGGGGTAAAAAAGTTTTGGAGTGATGGGGCGACGGCATGAGGGGGTGATGGTGTGAAGTGCGATGGAGTGATGGTGAATTGGATCACTGGGGTGATTGGGCGATGGAGTGATGGAAAGATGGGTTGATGTGGCAATGGGGTGATGGAGTGATGTGGCGATGGAGTGATGGGCCTTGCATCGATGGGGTGATTGATTGATGGGGGATGGGGTGATGAGGTGATGGAGTAATGGGGCAATGGGGTTATGGGATGATCAAGTGATGGGTGATGGAGTGATCAGGTGATGGTTTGATGGGGTGACAGAGTGAGTAGGCGATGGGGTAATGGGGCAATGGATTGATGGGGCTGGGGGTGATTGGGTGATAGAGTGATGGGGCGATGGAGTGATTTAGTAATGTAGTGATGGGTGAAGAAGTGATGAAGCAATGAGGTGATGGCATGATGGAGTGATGGGGCGATGGGTCAATGGAGTTATGGGGTGATAGAGTGATGCGGTGATGGGGCAGTGGTGTGATGGGGTGATGGAGTAATGGGGTGATGGGGCAATGGGGCGATGGGGCGATGGGGTGATGGTGCAATGGGTTGATGGAGCGATGGGATGATATGGCAATGGATTGATTTGGCGAGGGTGTAATGGGATGATGGAGTGATAGGGCGATGGGGTGATGGACTCATGGGGCAATAAGGTAAGGTAGTGATGGGGCGACGTGGTGATGGGACGATGGAGTGATGGGGCAATGGGGAGATGGCATGATAGAGTGATGGGTTGATGGGGTAAAGTGGCAAAGGATTGATGGGGTAATGGTGTGATGGGATGGAGTGTTAGAGCGATGGAGTGATGGGGTAAAAAAGCAATGTATTGATGGGGTGATGGGTTAGTGAGGGATGGATTGATGGGGTGATGGAGTGATGGGGCAATGGGTTGATGGAGTAATGGGGTGATGGAGCAATGGGGTGAACAGGTGATGGAGTGATGTGGAGATGGAGTGATGAGGTAATGGGGCAATAGGTGATGGAGTGATGGGGTGATAAAGCAATGGAGTGATGGTGGAATTTGGCGATGGGGAGATGGAGCGATGGCGTGTTTGGGCGATAGCATGATGGAATGATGGGGTGATGGGGTGATTGAAGGATTGGGCTATGGGTGGTGGAGTAATTGGGTGATGGGGCCATGGACTAATGGGGCAAAGGGTGATGCAGTGATGGAGTGATGGAGCGATGGGGTGATGGTGTGATAAGATTATGGGGTGATGGAGTGATGGACTAATGGGGCAATAGTGTGATGGAGCGATGGATTCATGGGGTGATGGAGTGATGGGGTGAGGGGTGATGGGGCGATGGAGTGATTGGGTGATGGTGTGATTGGGCGATGGGATGATGGAGTGATGGGGCGAGGTGGGGATGGAGGGATGGGGCGATGGGTCATGGGGCAATGGGACAATGGGCGATGGGGCTATTGGGAATTGAACTGATGGGGCGATAAAGTGATGGGGTGATGGAATGATGGAGCGATAGGGTAATGGGGCAGTGAAGTTATGGGGTGATGTGGTAATGGGGTGAGGGATTGATGGGGCAATGGGGGGATGAAGTGAGGGAGTGATGGGGCAATGGAATGTGGGGTTATGAGGTGATGGAGTCATGGTGTGATGGAGTCATGGGCTATGGGACCATGGGGAAATGGGTTGGAGTGATGGAGTGATGATGCGAGGGCGTGAGGGCATGATGGCATGATGGAGTGATGGTGCGATGGGGAGATGGGCTGGCAAATGGGGTCATGGGGCAATAGAGAGATGGTGCAATTGAGTGATGGGTCAATGGGGCATTGGGGTGTAGAGACCATGGGTGATGGAGTGATGGGGCGATGGAGTAATGGGGCATTGTGGTGATTGAGTGATGGTGTGATAGGACAATGGATTGATGGGTCAATGGGGTCATATGGCGATGGGTTCATGGGGTGATGGAGTGATGGGGCAATGTGGTGATGGCGTGATTGGTTGATGGGGCAATAGGATGATGAAGTGATGGGGTGATGTGGTGATGGGGTGATGGAGTGATGGGGTGATGGGCCACTGGGGTGTTGGGTCCATGGGGTGATTGAGTGATGGGCCTAAGGGGTGACAGGGTGATGGGTGATGGAATGATGTGAAAAACAATGGAAGTGATGGGGCGATGGTGTGATGGGGTGGTGGAGTGATGGGGTGGTGGAGTGATGGGGCGATGGTGTGATGGGGTGATGGAGCGATGGGGCAATGGGGTGATGGAGCAATGGAGGGATGAGGTGATGGGATGATGGAGTGATGGAATGATGTAGTGATTGATGAAACGATGGGGTGATGGAGTGTTCGGGAGATGGAGTGTTGGGTCTTGGGCTGATGGAGAGATGGAGCTGTTGGGTGATGAAGTGATGAGGTGATGGAACAATGGGGTAATGGGGAAATGTGGCGATAAGGTGATGGGTTGACGGAGTGATGGGGTGATGAGGTCATGAATTGATGGGATGATGGGCGCTAGAGTGATGGGGCGATGGGGTCATGGGGTGATGGAGTGATAGGGTATTGGGGTGATGGGGTGATGGGACAATGGGGTGATGTGGAGATGGAGTGATGGGAGCCTTCAGGGGCGATGAAGTGATGGGGCAATGGAGTAATGGGATGATGGGGTGATCAAGTGATGGGATGATAGGGTAATGGATTGATTTTGTGAGGGTGTGATGGAGTGATGGGGCGATGGAGTGATGGGCCAATGTAGTGGTGGAGCGAAGGTGTGATTTATTGGTGGGGTGATGGTGCGATTCGGTGATGGGGTGATGGAGTGATGCAGAAATGGAGTGATGGAATGATGGGGCGATGGGGTGATGGGGTGATGGAGATACAGGATGATGGGACAATGGAGTGATTGGGCAATGGGTGATCGGGTGACAGAGTGATGGGGAGATGGGGTGAAAGGGCAACAGATTGATGGTAGGTTGGTGTGGTGGGGCAAAGGGGTGTTGGGGGGATGGAGTGTGGGGATTTTGGGGTGATGGGGTGATATGGTGATGGAGTTTTGAGTCAAAGGGGTGATGTTGCGATGGGGCAATGGGACTAGGGGTGATGGGGAAATGGGATGATGAAGCGATGGGGTGATGGGGCAATGGGACTATGGAGCAAGGGGGTGATGTTGCGATTGGGTGATTGGGCGATGGGTTGGTGGGGTGATGGGGTGATGGAGTTATAGGTAGTGCAATGGAATGATGGGTCGATGGGGTGATGAGACAGTGTAGTAATGTGATGATGTAGTGATGGGGCGATGAGGTGATGGAGCGATGGGGTGATAAGGCAATGGAGTGATGAGGAGATGGAGTGATTGGGTGATGGAGTGACGGGGAGATGAAGTGATGGTGCAAGGGTGTGATGGGGTGATGGAGTGATAGCGCGATGTGGTGATGGAGTGATTGGACGATGGTGTGATGGAGCGATGACTTGAGGAGCGATGAAGTAATGGAACGATGGAGTGTTAGGGCGATTGGTAGTGGTAGTGGGATGGAGTGATGGGCCATTGGGCAATGCAGTGATAGAGTGATGGGACAAAGGTGTGATGGGGTGATAAATTGATGGGGCCATGGTTGATGGAGTGATGGGGTGATGGGGCAATGGAGTGATGGGGCATTGGGGTGATATGGTGATGAATTGATGATGTGAGGGCATGATGGGGTGATGGATTGATGGCGCAATGGGGTGATTCAGCAATGGGTCGATGGGGTGATGGAGTGATGGGGCGACAGGGTGATTGGGCGATGGAGTGATAGGGAAATGGGGTGATGGGGCGGTGGAGTCATGAGGCAATGGGTGAAGCGACAACGGATTGATGGGGCGATTGTGTGGCGGGCGATGGATTGATGGGGTGATGGATTTATGAAGTGTTGGGGCAGAGGGTGATGGGACGATGGAGTTATGCGGTGCTGGAGTGATGGGGTGTTAGGGAAATGGGGCTACGGGGCGATGATATGTGGCAATGGGGTGATTGTGTGATGATGCAATGGGGTGAAGGGGCGATGGGGTGATGGGCAATGGGGCGATGGGACGTTGGGGCAAAGGAGTTATGGCGCGATGGGGTGAAAAAATGATGGGGTGATGGGGCGATGGGAAGATGGGCTGATGGGGCGATGGAGTGATGGGGCAATGCAATGATGGCGCGAAGGTGTGATGGAGTGATGGGGTGATGGAGCAATGGGGTGATGGGGTGATGGAGTGATGGGGCGATGGGGTGATGGGGTGATGAGTAATGGGGTGATAAAGTGATGTGATGATAGGGCAATGGATTTATTTGGCAAGGGGAATGGGGTGATGCAGTGATGGGGCAATGGGGGAATTTAGTGATGGGGAATAGAGTGATGGGGTGATAGGTTGATGGAGAATTGAGTGATGGGTCAATGGAGTAATGGGACGATGGGGTGATGGGGCAATGGAGTGATGGGCCTTGTGGCGCTGGAGTGATGGGGTATTAGGGCGATAGGGTGATGGGGCGGTGGAGTGATGGGGAAAAGGGGTTATGGGGTGATAAATTGATGGGCAATGGGTGATGGAGTATTGGGTTGATGGGGCGATGTAGTAATGAGGCTTCGGGGTGATGCAGTGATAGAGTGATGGTGCGATGGGGTGATTCAGCGATGGGCGATGGAGCTATTGATGGAGTAATGGGGTGATGGGGTGAAGGGGCAATGGATTGATGGGGCTTTGGGTGATGGGGCGATGGATTGATGGGGCAATGGATTTATGGGGTGTTGGGGCAGAGGGGTGATGGGGCAATGGAGTTATGCAGTGATGGAGTGATGGTGTGTTTGGGCAATGGGACTATGGGGTGATGGGGCGATGGGGCAAGGGGTGATGGGACAATGGGATTAAGGTGTTATGGGGCGATGGCATGATGAAATGATGGGGTGATGGGGCGATGGGGAGATGGGCTGGTGAGGCGATGGAGTGATGGGGCAATGCCATGATGGAGCATAGGTATGATGGAGTTATGGGGTGATGGGGCGATGGGGTGATGGGGCGATGTAGTGATGCAGAGGTGGAGTGATGGGGTGTTGGGGCGATGAAGGTATGGGGCGATGGGGTGATTGTGCGATGGTGCAATGGTGCAAAGGGGCGATGGGGCATTGGGGCAATGGGGCGATGGGACGATGGGATGATGGGGCGATGGGGTGAGGGGGCAATGGGGTAATGGGGCAATGTAGTAATGGGCCTTGCAGCGCTGGAGTAATGGAGTGATAGGGTGATGGGGTGATGGGGCGGTGGAGTGATGGGGCAAAGGGTGTTGGGGTGATAAATTGATGTGGCTATGGGTGATGGAGTGATGGGGTGATGTAGCGATGTAGTAATGGGTGTTCGGGTGATGCGGTGATGGAGTAATGATGCGAGGGTGAGAGGTGGTGAGGGTGTGATGGAGGGATGGTGAAACAAGGTGATTGAGCGATGGGGTGAGGGAGGGATTGGTGATGGAGTGATAGGGCAATGGGGTGATGGGGCAGAATGGTGATGGGGCGATGGAGTTATGCGGTGATGGAGTTATGGTGTGTTTGGGCAATAGGGCTATAGGGTGATGAAGTTATGGGGCGATGGGGTGATTGTGCAATGGTGCAAGGGGGCAAAGGGGTGAGGGGCCGAAGGAGTAATGGGGCAATGGGGTGATGAAATGAAGGGGTGATGGGGCGATGGAGATATGGGAGGATGGGGTTATGGGATGATGGGGCGATGGGATGATGGGGCGACGGTGTGATGGAGCGATATGGTGATGGGCCGATGGAGTGATGGGGCAATGGGGTGATGGGGTGATGGGGCGATGGGGTGATGGGGCAATAGAGTGATGGGGCTATGTGGTGATGGAGAATTGAGCGATGGGTTGATGCAGTAATGGGCGATGGATTGATGGGGCGATGGGGTGATGGGGCAATGGGGTGATGGGTTGATGGGGTAAAGGGAGTTGGAGGATGAGTCGATTGAGAGATGGACCTTGCAGTGCTGGAGTGATGGAGTGATTGGGCGATGGGTGATGGGGTGGTGAAGTGATGGGCGATGGAGTGATGGGCTCAGCGCTGCTGGAGTGATGGAGTGATGGGGCGATGGGGTGATGGGGTTGTGGAGTGATGGGGTGATGTGGTGGTGGAGTGATTGAGTGATGGGTAGGTGGAGTGATGGATTGATTGAGTGATGGGATGATGGAGTGATTGGGTGATGGAGTGATGGAGTGATGGGGCAATAGAGTCATGGGGCAATGGAGTGATGGTGAGGTGGAGTTAATGGGGCTTGGGGTGTTGGAGTTCTGTGGTGATGGAGTGATGGGCCAATGGAGTGATTGGCTTTGGGGTGATGGAGCAATGGGGCGATAGGGTGATGGGGTTATGTGGTGACAAGGTGATGGAGTGATGCGGTCATGGAATGATGGGGCAATGGATGATGGAGTGATGGGGTGATCCAGTGATGGGGCGATTGGGAGATGAGGTGATGGGTTGAAGGGGTGATAGAGCGATGGAGCATTGGGGCAATGGATTGATGGAGTGATGGAGGTTTGGGGCAATGGGGCAATGGAGTGATGGGGCAATGGAAAGATGGGGCGATGGAGTTAGGGAGTGATGGGGTGATGAGGAGATGGGATGATGGTGTGATGGGGTGATGGATGATGGAGTGATGGGGAAATGGGGTGATGGGATGATGGAGTGATGGGGCGATAGATGATGGAGTGATGAGGTGATGGGGCAATGGACTGTTGGGGCAATGGGGTGATGAGGTGATGGAGTTATGGGGTGATGGAGTGATGGGGCCATGGATGATGGAGTGATGGAGTGATGAAGTGATTGGGCGATGGAGGAATGTGGAGATGGGTGAAGGGAGTGGTGGAATGATAGGGCAATGGAATGATTGGGCAATGGGGTGATGCTGTGATGGAGTGATGGGAAGATAGGGCCATGGTGCCATGGGGAATGATAGGGTGATGGAGTGTGGGGTGATGGGGTCATGTGGCAATGGGGTGATAACGCAATGGAGTGATGGATATGTGGGGTGATGGATCAATGGGGCGATGGGGTCTCTGAGCGGTGTGGCGATGGGGGTCTCTGAGCGGTGCAGTGATGGGGTGATGGGGCAATGGAGGGCTGGGGTGATGGGACTATGGAGTGATGGGGTGATGGTGTGTTGAAGTGACGGGGCAATGAGGCAATAGGGTGTTGGTGTGATGGTATGATGGGGCAATGGGGTAATGGGACAATTGAGTGATTGGTCGATGCAGTGATGGAGTTATTGAGCGATGGGGCAATGGGGTTATGAGGTGATGGATGGATGCAGTGATGGGTGAAGGAGGATTTGGGTGATGGGGCCATTTACCATTGGGCCATGGTGCCATGGAATGATGGAGTGATGGGGCGATGGAGTGATGGGGCAATGGGGTGATTGGTTCATGGAATGATGGGGCGATTGGGTGATGGAGTAATGAGGCAATGGGGTGCTGCAGTTATGGTGTGATGGTTTGATGGGGAATGGAGTGATGGGGCAATTGGGTGATGCAGTGATGGAGTGATGGGTTTATGGGGTGATGGGGTGATGGATTGATCGGGCTATGGGGTGATGGAGTGATGGGGAGAGGGGGAGATGTGGTGATGGAGTGATTGGGCAATGGGTTATGGGTTGATGGAATGAGGGGGTGGTTGTGTGATGGAGTCATGGGCTGATGGTGATGGAGTCATGGGCTGATGGCCATGAACCAATGGTGTGATGTGGTCATGGAGTGATGGTGTGATGGGGTGATGGCATGAGGGGGTGAAGAGCCATGGACCAATGGAGTGTTGCTGCATTGGTGTTATGGGAGAAGGAGTGATGGAGTGATAGGGTGATGGGGAGATGGAGTGATGTGGTGATGGGGTGATAGAGTGATTGGACAGTGGGGTGATGGGTTGATAAAATGAGGGGGCAGTTGTGTAATGGAGTCATGGGGTGATGGGGCTATGATCCAATGGAGTGAAGCAGCCATGGAGTAATGGGGGATGGGAGGATGGAGTGATGGAGTGAAGTGGCCATGGACCGATGGAGTGATGGGGTGATGGAGTGATGGGGAAATGGGGTGATGGGGTAATGAGGTGATAAGGCGATGGAGTGATGGAGATATAAGGTGATGGATCGATGGGGCGATGGGGAGTAGGAGTGATGGGGTGAAGGTATGATGGAGTGATGGGGCAATGGGGTGATGGGGTGATCGAGTGATGGAGTGGTGGGTGATCGAGTGATTGAGTGATGGGGCAATTGAGTGATTGGCCAATGGGGTGATGGATTGACTGGGTGATGGGGCGATGGGATGATGAGGTTATGGGGCAATGAGGTGATGAAGGCATGAGGTGATGGGGCGATGGAGAGATGGGACAATGGGGCCATGCATCATGGGGCTATGGTGCCATGGAGTGATGGAGTGATGGGGCAATGGAGGGATGGGGCCATGCGGTAATGGGGTGATGGGGTCATGGGATGATGGTGCCCTGGGATAATGGGGCCATTGGGGATGGGGTGATGGGGTGATGGAGTGATGTGGCAATGGAATGATGGAGCAATGTGATGATGAAGTGAGGGGTGATGGGGCAATAGACTGTAGGGGTGATTGGGTGATGGGTGATGGAGTGATTGGGCGATGAGGTGATGGAGTGATGAAGTGATGGGGTGATGGGGTGATGGATTGATTGGATGATTGGTGATTGGTTGATGGAGTGACGGGCGGTTGTGTGATAGAGTGATGAGGTGACGGGTCCATGAACTGATGGAGAGTTGTGGCCATGGAATGATGGGGCAATGGGGTGATGGGTTGATGGAATGAGTGGCAGTTATGAAATGGATTCATGAGGTGATGGGTCCATGAACTGATGGAGAGTTGCGGCCATGGAATGATGGGGCGATGGAATGATGGGGTGATGGGGCGATGAAGTAATCAGGCGATGGAGTGATGCAGCCATGGAGTGATGGGGTGAAGGGGCCATGGACTGATGGGGTAATGGGGTGATGCAGTAATGGGCCATGGGTGATGGAATGATGGGGTGGTGGAGTGATGGGGCGATGGAGCAATGGGGCATTGGGGTGATGGGGAGATGGGGTGATTGGGGGATTGGGTTATGGGATGATAGGGTGATGGGCCGATGGTGAAATGGAGTGATTGAATGATGGGGCGAAGGTGTGATGGAGTGATGGTGTGATGGAGTGATGGGGCGATGGGGTGATGGGGTGATGGGGTGATGGGGAGATACGGCAATCGGGTGATTGGGTGATAGGGTGAAGGGGAAATGGTAGAATGAAGCTATTGAATGATGCAGCGATGGTGTGATGGAGTGATGGGGTGAAGGAGTGTTGGAGTGATGGGGCGATGGGGTGATGGGGCAATAGGGTGATAGGGTGATGATGGGATTGATTAAATGATAGGTTAATGGTGTGATGGAGTGATGCGGCGATGGGGTGATGGCGTGATGGAGTGATCGGATGATGGGGTGAATGAGTTATGGGATGATGTTGTGATGTTGCGATGGGGTGATGGGGCAATGGTGTGATGGGGCGATGGAGTAATGGGGTGATGAAGTGATGGAGTAATGGGGCAATGGGATGATGGAGTGATGGGTTGATGGTGTGATGGAGTGATGGAGCAATTGGTGATGGAGTGATGGGGTGATGTGTTGGAGTGATGGGGCAATGGGGTGATGTGTTCATGCATTGATGTGGCGATGCGGTCATAAGGCGATGGAGTGATGGAGCGATGGGGTGATGGATCAATGCGGCAATGGAATGATTGGGCGATGGTGTAATAGGGCAATGGAGTGATGGGGCAATGGAGAGATGGGGCCATGCGGTGATGGGGTGATGGGGTCATGGGATGATGGTGCCCTGGGATAATGGGGCCATTGGGGGATGGGATGATGGAGTGATGGCGCCATGGCATGATGGGGTGATGGAGTGATGGAGCAATGGAATGATGGAGCAATGTGATGATGAAGTGAGGGGTAATGAGGCAATAGACTGTAGGGTCAATGGGGTGATGGGTGATGGAGTGATTGGGCAATGAGGTGATGGAGTGATGAAGTGATGGGTTGATGGGGTGATGGGGTGATGGGGTGATGGAGTGATGGGCGATGAGATGATGGAGCAAGAAATGATGGGGCAATGGGGTGATGGAGTGATGGGGAGATGGGGGAATGGTACAATGGGGTGGTGGGGCGAAGGGGTGATGGGGTGATGGGGCAATGGTATAATAAGGCGATGGAGTGATGGAGATATGGGGTGATGGGGTAATGGAGTGATGGGGAAATGAGGTGATGGAGTGATGGGGCAGTGGGATGATAGAGCAATGGGTCTATACGATGATGGGTCAATGGGATGATGGAATGATGGGGCGATGGTGTGATTGTGTGATGGAGTGATCCAGCGATGGAGTGATGGATCGATGGGGTGATGGAGTGATGGGTCGATGGGGCGAGGAAGTGATGGGGCAATGGTATGATGGTGCTTTGGTGTGATGTGTTGATGGAGTGATGGGCGATGTGGTGATGGAGTAATGGGGTAATGGGGTGATGAAATAATGGGGCAATGGAGTGATGGGGCAATGCAGTAATTGGGCTATGGGGTGGTGGGGCAATGGGGTGATGGTGCAAGGGAGTAATGCGGCGATGGTGTGATTTTGAGATGGGATGATGTGTTGACAGAATGATATGGCGACATTGTCATGGGGTGATGGGGCACTGGGGTGATACAGTGATGGAGTGATGGGGTGATGTGTTATTGAGTGAATGGGTGATGGGGCGATGGAGCGATTTGGGTGATGGGATGAGGCGGTGATGGGGCGAGGGGTTATGGGGCGAGGGGTGAGGAACGATGGGGAGATGGGGTGATGGATTGATTGAGTGATGGGGCAATGGAGTGATAGGGAGAGGTGTGATGGGGCGACGGAGTATGGGGCGATAGAGTGATGGGGTGATGAGGTGATGGGTTGATGGGGCAATGGGGTGCTGAGGTGATGGGGCCATGTGGTGATAGGGCAATGGAGTGATGGGAATGGAGTGATGGGGTGATGGTGTGTGGGGGCGATGGAGTGATATGCATTGGGCTGATGGAGCAATGGGGTGATGTGGTGATAGAGTAATGGGGTAATGGGGCAATAGGGTGCAGGGGTGATGGAAACATGGGGTGATGGAGTGATTTGGTGATGGGGCAATGGAGTGATGGGATGATGGGGTGGTGGAGCGCTGGGTTGATGAAGGAATAGGGCGATGGGGTGTTGTAGTGATGATGTGATGGTGTGGTGGGGGATGGAGTGATAGAATGATGGTGTGATGGGGTGATGGATTGATTGGGCAATGGGGTGATGGGGTGATGGAGTGATTGGGCGGTTGGGTGATGGAGTGATTCAATGATGAAGCTATGTAGAGATGGGGTGATGTAGAAATGGGGCGATGCAGTGATGGAGCTATTGAGTGATAGGGCTATGCGGTGATGGGGCGAAGTTGTCATGGGGTGATGGGGCGCTGGGGTGATGAGGCCATGGGGCGAAGGGTCGATGGAGTGATGGGGCCATGGGGGGATGGGGGGATGGGGCAATGGAGTGTTGGGGCATTGGGGTAATGGAGTGATGTTGGGACAGGACAATGGAGTGATGGGGTCATGGGGTCATGGGGCAATGGGTTCATGGGGCTATGGAGTGATGTGATGGGACTGTTGGGTGATGGAGTGATAGGGTGATGGAGCAATGGGGTGATGGGACGGTGAGACGATGGGAGGATGCAGTGAGTAGGCAATGGGGGGATGGGAAAATGGGCCTATGTGGTGATTGGGTGATGAAGTGATGGGGCGATGGTTTGATTTAGTGATATAGTGATTGGGTGATGCTGTCATGGTGCGATGGGGTAATGGAGTGATGGGGTGTTGGGTCAATGGAGTGATGGGGTAATGGGGCGATGGTGTGAGGAGGTGATGTGGTGATGAAGCGATGGGTTCATGGGGTGATGTAGTGATGGGGAGATGGAGTGATATGGTGATGGGTTGATGAAGTGAATGGGCAATGGGGTGATCGCGTGATGGAGTGATAGGGTGATGGGGTAAAGGAGCGATGGGGTGATGGGTCAATGGAGTAATGGGGTGATGAAATGCTGGAGTGATGAGGCAATGCAGTGATGGGGAGATGTGGTAATCTAGTTATGGGGTGATGGAGCCATGGGGTGATGGGGCGATTGAGTGATGCGGAGATGGTGTGATGGAATGATGGGGTGATTGTGTGATGGAGTGATGTGCTGATGGGGCAATGGAGTGATGGGGCGATGGGGCGATGTGGTGTTGGAGTGATAGGAAGATAGGGCAATGGATTGAATTGGCGAGGGGGTGATAGGGTGATGGAGTAATGGGGCATTGGGGTGATGGACAAATGGGGCAATAAGATGAGGTATTGGGGGCGACAGGGTGATGGGGTGATGGAGTGATAGGGCAATGGGGTGATGGGGCGATGGGGCAATGGGATGATGGGGCAATGGAGGGATGGGGTGATGAGGCAATGGGTGATGGAGTGCTGTGGTGATGGGGCGATGGAAAATGGGGTCATGTGGTTATGGGGTAATGGGACCATGAAGTGATGGTGCACTGGAGTGATGGTGTGATGGGGTGATGGGGTGATGGAGAGATGGGATGATGGGGTGATGAGGCGATATGAGGGTTGGAGTGATGGGGCGAAGTAGTAATGGGGCGATGGGTTGATGGTGTGACGGAGTGAGTAGGCAGTGGGGTGATGGGGCAATGGAATGATGGGGCAATGGGGTGATAGGGTGATGAGGTGATGGAGTCATGTGGTGATGGGGCGATGGAGTGGTGTGGATATGGATTGATGGGGTGATGGGCAATGGGTGATGGAGTGATGGGTGATAAAGCAATGGAGTTGGGGGGCGAGGGGCCAGTGGGGAAAGGGAGAGATGGGGTGATTGGGAGAGGGGGTGATGGAGCAAAGGGTTTATGGGGTGATGGAGTGATAGAACAATGGGGTAATGGGGTGATGGGATGATGGTGTTATGGGGTGATTGATTGATGGACCTGGGGTTGATGGGGTGATGAAGTGATGTTGAGACAGGACATGGAGTGATGGGGTCATGGGGTCATGGGGTAATGGGGTCATGGGGCTATGGGGTCATGGGGCTATGGGGTGATGAGATGGGGTGATGGCACAATGGAGTGATGGGGCAATGGGTAATGGGTTGATGGAGTGATGGGGCAATAGACTGATAGAGCGATGGGGTAATGGAGTGATGGGGATGGGGCAATGGAGTGATGTGGTGATGGGGCAAAGGAGTGATTGGGCAATGGGATGATCACGTGATGGGGTGATAGGACGATGGGGTAATGGAATGATGGGGTGATGGGTCTATGGAGTTATGGGGTGATGGAGTGATAGAGTGATGGGGCGATGCAGTGATGGGGAGATTGGGTAATGGAGTGATGGAGTGATGGAGCCATGGGGTGATGGGACGATTGAGTGATGTGGTGATGGTGTGATGAAATGATGAGGTGATGGTGTGATGTAGCGATGTGCTGATAGGGAGATGGAGTGATGGGGCAATAGGGCAATATGTTGTTGGAGTGATGGGATGATAGGGCAATGGATTGATTTGGCAAGGGGGTGATGGGGTGATGGGGTGATGGGGTGATGGACTTATGGGGCGCTAAGGTGAAGTAGTGGGGGCAACAGGGTGATAGGGTGATGGAGCGATGAGATGATAGGCCAATGGATTGATTAGGCAAGGGGGTGATGGAGTGATGGGGCCATGGGGTAATGGACTGATGGGGTGATAAGGTAAGGTAGTGATGGGGCAACGAGGTGATGGGCGATGGACTGATGGGGCAATGTGGTAAAGTGGCAACGGATTGAGGGGGTAGTGGGGGGATGGGGTGTGGGGGCGATGGAGTGATGGGGTGATTAAGCAATGGAGTTATGGGGGCGATGGGCCAATGGGGAGATGAAGAGATGGGATGATGGGGCAATGGGGTGATGGAGCAAAGGGTTGATGGGGTAATGGAGTGATGGAACAATGGGGTAATGGGGCGATGTGTTGATGGTGTGATGGGGTGATAGATTGATGGGCCTCGGGTAAATGGGGTGATGGAGTGATGGGGCGATGGGGTGATGGGGTAATGGGGGAGGGAGCGATGGTGCTTTTGGGCGATGGAGTGATGGGGTGATGGAATTATGGTGTAAGGGGGCAATGGATTATTGGGGTTTTGGGGTGATGAGGCGGTGGTGTGATGGGGTGATGGAGCGATGGGGCAATGGAGTTATGGGGCGATGGTGTGATGGTGCTATGTTGCAATGGGGCGATGGGACAAAGGGACGATGGGGCAATGGAGTTTTTGGGCGAAGGAGTTATGGGTTGATGAAATTATGGGATGATGGGGCGATGGAGTGATGGGGAGTTAGGGTGATGGGGTGATGGATTGATGGTGCAATGGGGAGAATGGGCAACTGATTGATGGTGTGATGGTATGATGGTGTGATGGGGCGATGGAGTGATGGGTTGATGGTGTGAAGGGGTGTTGGAGCGATGGGGTGATGGGGCAAAGGAGTTATGGGGTGATGGAGTAATGAGGTGTTGGGGCGATGGGATCATGGGGTGTTGTGGTCATGGGGCGATGGAGTGATGGGGCGATGGGGCCTGATGCGATGGAGCGATGGGACAATAGAGCAACTGGGCGATGGGGAGATGGACTGATGTGGCATTGGTGCAATGGGGTGATTGAGTGATGTGGCAATGGAGTTATGGGGTGATGGCGTGATGGTGTAATGGTGCGATGGGTTGATTGGGCGATGGGGCAAAGGGACAATGGAGTGATGGGGCGATGGGGTGATGGGCCTCTGGTCGATGTGGTGATGGAGTGATGGTGCTATGGAATGATGGGGCGAGGGAGTGATGGTGGGATTGAGCAATGGAGTGATGGGGTGATGGAGTGATGAGGCGATGGGATCATGGTGCGCTGGGGTCATGGGGCGATGGAGTGATGGGGCGGGGGCTATGGAATGATGGAGTGATATGACGATGGGGTGATGGGGTGATGGGATGATGGGGCGATGGAGTATGGTGCGGTTGGACAATGGGGTGATGGAATGATGGGGCAATGGGGTGATGGGCGATGGGGCGATGGGGCAATGGGACAATGGGGTGAGGGGGCGATGAGGTCATGGGGTGTTGTGGTCATGGGGCGATGTAGTGATGGTGCGATGGAGCGATGGGTTGATGGGGTGTTGGGGCGAGGGACTTATGGGGTGGTTGGGTGATGGAGTGATGGGGTGATGGAACGATGGGGTTATGGGGCGATGAGGTAATGTGGATATGGTGTGATGGGGTGATGGAGTGATGGTGCGATGGAGTGATTGGGAGATGAGTTGCTTGGGTGATGGGGTGATGGAGCGATGGGGCGATGGGGCTATGGAGCGATGGGTTGATGGGGTGATGGGGCAAGGGACTTATGGGGTGGTTGGGTGATGGAGTGATGGGGTGATGGAACAATGGGGTTATGGGGCGATGAGGTAATGTGGATATGGTGTGATGGGGTGATGGAGTGATGGTGCGATGGAGTGATTGGGAGATGAGTTGCTTGGGTGATGGGGTGATGGAGTGATGGGGATATGGGGTGATGGGGCGATGTGGTGATGGAGTGATGAAGTGATGGAGTGATGGGGTGATAGAGTTATGGGGTGATGGAGTTGGGGTGATGGGGCGATGGCACGATGGGGCGATAGATTGATGGACAGATGGAGTGATAGGCCTTGGTTTAATGGACTGATGGGGCGCTGGGGTGATGGAGTGATTGGGTGATGGGGCATGGAGTTATGGGGTGAGGGAGTGTTGGGGTGATGGGGCAAAGGGGCAATGTAGTGATGGAACAATGGGGCGATGGAGCGATGGGGTAATGTGGCAATGGGACGATGGGGCGATGGGTTCATGGGGCAATGAAGTGATGAGGTGATGGAGTGATGGAACATAGGGTGATGGGGTGATGAGGTGATGTAGTGATGGGGCGATGGGGTGAAGGAGCAATGGATTGATGGTGCAATGCGGTGATGGGGCGATGGGGTGATGGGACGATGGAGTAATGGGGTGATTGGGTAATGAGGATTTGGACTGATGGGGCAGTTGGGTGATCAAATGAAGGAATGATGGGGCGGTGGGGTGATGGGACGATGGGGTGTGTGGGCTATGGTGTGATGGGGCGATGGAGTGTTAGGGCAATGGAGTGAAGGGGTGGTGGAATGATGAGCTGATGGAGCGATGGGGCATTGGACTGATGGGGCAATGGGGTGATGGAGTGATGGGGCGATATGGTGATGGGTGATGGAGTGATGGGGCAATGGGGCGATGGGGTAATGGGTCGAGGGGTGATGGAGTGATGGGCAGATGGAGTGATGGGCCTTGGTGTGATGGAGCGATGTGGCAATGGAGTGATGGGGAGATGGGGTGATGGAGTAATGGCGTGATGGGGAGATGGGTCAATGGAGTGATGGGGCAATTGAGTGATGGGTGATGGAGTGATGGGGTGATGGGGTGATGGATAATTGGGATGATGGTGCAATGGAGTTATGGGGTGATGGGGCAATGGCACGATGGGGCATTGGAGTGATGGGGCGATGGGGCAATGGAGTGATGGGGCGATGGAGTTATGGGGACATGGAGTGATGGGGTAATGGAGTGATGGTGCGACGGGGTGATGGAGTGATGGGGTGATGGGCAATGGACTGATGGGGTAATTGGTTCATGGGCAGATGGGGTCATGTAGCTATGGTGTGATGGGGCAATGGGGTGATTGGGCAATGGAGTGATTGGGGCAATGGGGTGCTGGAGTGATGCAGTGATGGGGAGGTTGGGTGATGGAGTAATGGGGCGATTAAGTTAGGGGGTAATTCAGTAATGGGGCCATGGAGTGATCGGGCATTTTGGTGATGGGGTGATGTTCATGTGGGAGAATACAAGTTCCTGTGGGGTAACGCATTTTTCTGTAGAGGAACGCAACTTCCTGTTGAGAAAACATATTTGGCAGTTGGGGCACAAGTTTTTGTTGGAGTATTGCACCTTCCAGGTTGTGAATGTACCTTCCAGCAGGGGAAATTCATCTCTCTTGGAAAGAACTATTGTACTTATGGGGGAACTATTGTTCTGGAAAGGAAATTATCCTCTGGAAGAAAAAAATGCACATTTGTGGGGAAATTCACCTTCCTGTAGGAGCAATACACCATCCAATGCAGGAACACAGCTTCCCTTGCAGGAAATGCACCTACCTGTGCAAGAAAACTTCTCCATGTGGGGTAAATGCACCTTTCCATATGGAAACCCATATTTATATGGGGAAAATGCACCTTTCTGTGACAAAAACCTCTTTCCTGTAGGGGAATGACACCTCCCTGTGAAAGAACCCTTATCTTGTGGGGGAATTGCAACTTCCTGAAAAGATCCACTCTCCCTGTTGTGGAAAAGCAACTTCCTAGGGGAACCATTTTTCTCTTGAGGGAAATGCAATTACTGTGGTGGAACACTTATTCCTGTGGGGAAATTCACTCTCCAGTGTGCAGACCCCTCTTCCTGTGAAGGAATCGCACCTTCCTGTGGATGAATGACACCATCTTCTGGGGGAAACCCACCTTCCTGAACAGGAATACAAGTTCCTGTGGTGGAAACACATGTCCCTGTGGGGAAATAGAGATGCTTGGGGTAAACATGCCTTCTTGTAGAGGAACACAATTTCCTGTAAAGGGAGCACATGTTCCTGTAGGGAAACACAAGTTCTTGTGACAGTATCACACCTTCCTGTTGGTGAACGCACCTTTCTACAGCGTAAATGCTTCTCTCTGCCGAAGAACTATTGTACATGTGGGGAACTCTTTTTCCTGTAATGAAAATCTTCATCTAGAAGAAAAAATGCACATTTGTGGGGAAATGCACCTTTCTGTGGGAGCAATGCACCATCTGATGCGGGAACTCATCTCCCTGTGCAGGAGAGGCACCTCCCTTTGTAGGATCCTTCTCCTGTGGTAGAAATGCACCTTCACACGTGGGAACCCATCTTCCTATGGGGAAAATGCACCTTCCTGTGAGAAAACCATTTTTCCTGTAGGGGAATCCTACCTCCTGTGAAAGAACCCTTATCCTGAGGGGGAATCGCAACTTTCTCTGAAAGAACCCCTCTTCCAATAGTGGAAAGGCACCTTTATTTGGGGGAATTCTTCTTCCTGTGGGGAAAATGCACTTCCTGAGGGGGAACCCTTCTTTCTTCGTGGGAAACGCACGAAGATACCCTCATTGCAGAGGGAGAAATGCACTTTTTTCTGTGCGGACCAATCTTTTTATGAGGGAATAACACCTTCCTGTGCGGGTAATGCATCATCCTGTGTAGGAACCCCCCTTCCTGTGAGGAAAATGCACTTTCCTGTGTGTGTAACTATCTTCCTGTGAGGAAATCGCACCTTCTTGTGGGGGAATCAAAACTTCCTGTGGGATAATGCCTCTTCCTGTGAAAGGAATGCCTCTTCCTTGTGGGGGAAACACACTTCCTGTGAGGAAACCCTTCTTCCTGTCGGGGAAATGCACTTTCCTGTATGTGAACCTATCATCCTGTGATGGAATCACAACTTCCTATGGGAAAACAATACTTCCTCTGGGGGAACCATTCTTCTGTGGGGGAAATGTCCATACCTGTGTATGAACCCTTCTTCCTGTGGGGGAAATTAACTTTCGTGTGTGTGGATCTCTCTTCCTGTGAGGGTGTCGCACCTTCCTGTGGGGGAAATGCAACTTCCTATGGAAAAACATTTTTTCCTATTGGGGAAGTGCACTTTCTTGTGTGCAGATATATCTTTCTGTGAGGGTGTTGCACCTTCCTGTGGGAGAAATTCAACTTTCTGTGGGAGAAAGCTTCTTCATGGGAAACAACATTCTGTGGGAGAATACTTACGCTGTGGGGAATCACATTCCTGGGAAAGGAACCTCTTCCTGTGTTGGATACGCACCTTACTGTGGGGAATCTACCTGTGGGGGAGTCACACATTTTTGTGGGGAAAAGCACTTCCTGTGGGAGAACCCTTCTTCCCATAGGGGAAATGCAACCTCTTGTAGGAGAAATCTTATCCTGCGAGGGAATTCAACTTCCTGTAAAGGAAAGACATGTTCATGTAGGGGAATACAGGTTCCTGTGGGGGAAACTCATTTTTCTGTAGAGGAATGCAACTTCCTGTTGAGGAAACACATTTTGAAGTGGGGACTCGAGTTCTTGTTGGAGTATTGCACTTTCCACAGGTTGAATGCACCTTCCAGCAGGGGAAATGCATCTCTCTAGAAAAGAACTATTGTACTTATGGGGAACTATTGTTCTGGAAAGGAAATTATCCTCTGGAAGAAGAAAATGCACATTTGTGGGGAAATGCACCTTCCTGTAGGAACAATGCCACATCCTATATGGGATTGCATCTTCCCTTGCAGGAAATGCAGCTTCCTGAGCAGGAATCCTTCTCTATAAGGGAGAAATGCATCTTTGGAAATGGAATCTCATCTTCCTAAGGAGTAAATGCACCTTCCTGTGACAAAAACCTCTTTTCTGTAGGGGAATTACACCTCCTGTGAAAGAACCATTATCCTGTGGGGGAATTGCAACCTCCTGTGAAAGAACCAAACTTCCAGGTGTAGAAAATCAACTTCCTGTGGGGGAACCATTCTTCCCTTGGTGGAAATTCACTTCCTGTGGGGGACCCTTCTTTCTGTAGGGAAATGCACTCTCCTGCGTGCAGACCCCTCTTCCTGTGAGAGAATTGCACATTCCTGTGGATGAATCGCACCTTCTTGTAGGGGAAATGAAACTTTCTGTGGGAGAACCCTTCTTCTTGTTGGGGTAACACAACCTTCTGTGGGTGAAACCTTATGCTGTTGAGAATTGCACGTTTCTGTGATAGAACCCCTCTCTGTGGTGGATACACACGTTCCTGTGGTAATCCTTCCCCAGTGGGGGAATCCCAACTTCCTGTGAAAGATCCCTTATCCTGTAGAGGAATGGTGACTTCCTTTGAAAGAACTGCTCTTCCTATGGGTAAATTGCACATTCCTGTGGGTGAAACACACATTCCTATTGGGGAAAAGCACCTTCCTGTGGGACAAGCCTTCCTCCTGTGGGGGAAATGCACTTTCCAGTGTGTAGACCTATCTTTCTGTGATGGAATCACAACTTCCCATGGGGAAACAAAAATTCCTCCAGGGGAACCCTTCTTCCTGTGAGGGAAATACAATTCCTGTGGGTATATCCTCTTTCCAGTAGGAGAAATGCACTTTCCTCTGATTGGACTTATCATTTTCTGATAAAATCACACCTTTCTGTGGGGGTAACACAACATCATGTGGGGAAACCCTTCTTCCTGTGTGGGAAATGCCCCTTGTTGTGTAGGAACCCTTTTTCTTGTGGGAGAAATGCATATTCCTGTGTGCGGACCTATCTTCCTGTGATGGAATCGCAAATTTCTGTGTGGAAACTATACTTCCTCTGTGGGAACCATTCTTCCTGTGGGGTAAATGTCCCTTCTGAGTGGGAACACTTCATCCTGTGGTGGAAATGCACTATCCTGTGTGCATATCTATCTTCCTGCGAGGGTGTCACACCTTCTTGTGGGTAAAATGCAACTTCCTGTGTGTGTACCCTTCTTCCAGTGGGGGAAATGCACTTTCTTGTTTAGGGATCTTTCCTCCTGTGAGGGCGACTCTTGTGGGGGAAATGCAACTTCTGTGGGAGAATCCTTCTTCTTGTGGGGAAACACAAGCTCCTGTAGGAGAAACCTTCTGCTGTTGGGAATAGAACATTTTTGTGACAGAACCCTTCTTCCTGTGGAGGATACACACATTCCTGTGGGGAATCCTTCACCAGTGGGGGAATTGCACCTTCCTGTGAAAGATCCCTTATCCTGTGGAGGAATGGCAACTTCCTGTGAAAGAACTCCTCTTCCTGTAGGTAAGTCGCACGTTCTTTTGGGTGAATCGCACATTCTTATAGCGTAAAAGCACTTTCCTGTGGGAGAAATCTTCCTGTGGGTAAATACACTTTCCAGTGTGTGGACCTATCTTCCTGTGATGGAATCTCAACTTCCCATGGAGAAACAAAACTTCCTCTTCGGGAACCCTTCTTTCTGTTGGGGAAATGTCCCTTCTGGTGTGTGAACCCTTCTTCCTTTGGGGGAAATGAAATTTCCTGTTTGCGCATCTCTCTTTCTGTGAAGGTGTTGCACCCTTCTGTATGGGAAATGGACCTTTCTCTAGGAGCAAATATCCATCAGATGTGTGAACACATCTTCCCTTGCAAGAAATGCACCTTATGTGCCTGAATCCTTATCTCTGTGGGGGAAATGCAGCTTTCCATGTGGAAACCCATCTTCCTATGGGGGAAATGCACTTCCTGTGACAAAACCCTTTTTCCTGTAGGGGAATCACAGCTTCCTTGAAAGAAACCTTATCCTGTGGGGAAATAGCAACTTCCAGTGAAAGAACCCCTCTGCCAGTTGTGTAAAAGCAACTTCCTGTTAGGGAACCAATCTTCCTATAGGGGGAAGGCACTCCCTGTGGTGGAACCCTTTTTTCTGTGGAAAAATGCACTTCCTGTTTGCATACCCATCTCTCTGTGAGAGAATCTCAACTTCCTGTGGATTAATTGCACCTTCTTGTCGGGGAAACGCACCATCCTGTACAGGAATGCAACTTCCTATTGAGGAAACACATGTTCCTGTGGGGAAACACAAGTTCTTGTGACAGTATCACACCTTCCAGTTGGTGAATGCCTTCCTACAGGATAAATGCACCTCTCAGCTGAAGATCTATAGTACTTTTGGGCAACTCTTTTTCCTGTAAAGGAAATTATCATCTGGGAAAAAATGCAAATTTGTGGGGAAGTGAACCTTCCTATAAGAGCAATTCACCATCCGATGCAGGAACACATCTCCCTGTGCAGGAGAGGTACCTCCATTTGCAGGCATCCTTCTCCTGGGTGGAAACGCACCTTCACATGTGGAAACCCATATTTCTATGGGGGAAATGCACCTTCCTGAGAGAAAGCCATTTTTCCTGTAGGGGAATCACACCTGCCTGAAAAAAACCTTATCCTGTGGGGGATTCGCAACTTCCTGTGAAAAAAAACCCTCTTCCACTACTGGAAAAGCACCTTCCTGTAGGAGAACCCTTCTTCCTTTGGGGGAAATGCACTTCCTGTGGGGGAACCATTCTTCCTGTGTGGGAAACGTAATTCCTGTGGGGAAATCCTCTTTCCTGTGGGAGAAATGCAATTTACTCTGTGCGGAGCTATCTTTTTCTATGGAAATCGCACCTTCCTGTGGGGGTAAGACAACTTCCTGTGGGGAAACACTTCATCCTGTGGGGTAAATACCCCTTCCTGTGTAGGAAACCTTCTTCTTGTGAGGAAAATGGACTTTTCTGTGTGCAGACCTATCTTCTTTTGAGGGAATCGCAGATTCCTATGCAAAAATGAAACTTCCTGTGGGAGAACTCTTCTTCCTGTTTGGGAAACGCACTTCCTGTGAGTAAAATTTCTTCCAGTGGGGGAAATGCAATTTCCTCTGTTTGGACTATCTTCCTGTGATGTAATTGCAACTTTCTGTGGAGAAACAAAACTTTCTCTGGGGAAACCTTCTTCCTGAGGTGGGAAATGCCCTTTCCTTTGTGGGTACCCTTCTTTCTTTGTGGGTACCCTTCTTCCTGTGAATGAACCCCTCTTCCTGTGGTGGATACACACCTTCTGTGGGAAATCCTTCTCCTGTGGGTAAATCCCACCTTCCTGTGAAAGAACCCTTATCCTTGGAGGAATGGCACCTTCCTGTGAAATAACCCCTCTTCCTGTGAGTGAATCGCATGTTCCTGTAGTTGAATGGCACATTTTTGTGGAGTAAAAGCACCTTCCTGTGGAGGAAATGAAACCTTCTTTAAGAGAAATCTTATCCTATGAGGAACATTCCTGTTAAAGATTCCTTATCCTGTGGAGAAATGGCACCTTTCTGTGAAAGAACCCCTCTTCATGGGGATGAAATACACTTTCCTGTCGGGGAACATTTCTCCCTGTGGGGAAAATGCACTTTCTTGTGTGAGGATGCATCTTCCTGTGAAGGAATTGCACATTTCTGTGAGGGAAAAGCACCTTCCTGTACAGGAATGCAACTTCCTTTGGAGGATACACATGTTTATGTCAGGGAATGCAAGTTCCTGTGGGAAAATGCAACTTTCTGTAGAGATACGCAACTTCTTGTGGAGGAAACACATTTTGCAGTGGGGACCCACTTTCAGTTTGTGAATGCACCTTCCAGCAGAGTTAAATGCATCTTTTGGAAAAAGAACTATTGTACTTATGGGACAACTCTTTTTCTGGAAAGAAAATTTTCCTCTGGAAGAAAAAATGCACATCTGTTGGGAAATGCACCTTTTTGTGGGAGCAGTGCCCCATCCTATGTGGGATCTCATCTTCCCTTGCATGACATGCACCTTACTGTAGGATCAATACACCATCTGAGGCAGGAACACATCTTCCCTTGTAGAAAATGCTACTTCCTGTGCATGAATCCGTCTCCCCGTTGGATAAAGGCACCTTCCCATGTGGAAACCCATCTTCCTATGGTGGAAATGCACCTCCTGGTGACAAAACCCTTTTTCCCATAGGGAAATTACACCTTCCTG
Organism: Myotis pilosus; assembly: GCA_036010255.1. Taxonomy (NCBI): domain Eukaryota; kingdom Metazoa; phylum Chordata; class Mammalia; order Chiroptera; family Vespertilionidae; genus Myotis; species Myotis pilosus. The sequence continues at coordinate 2,192,852 of JASKON010000044.1, forward strand.
TGGATGCACCCTTATCCTTGGGAGTAATGGAAACTTCCACTGAAGAACCCCTCTCCCAGGTGTGTAAAAGAAAATTCCTGTATGGGAACCATTCTACCAGTGGGGGAAATGCACTTCCTGTGGGGGAAACACTTCCTTTGGGGAAATACACTTTCCTGTGTGCACTCCCATCATCCTGTGAGAGAATAGCACCTTCCTGTGGATGAATTGCACCTTCTTGTGGGGTAAATGCACCATCCTTTACAGTAATGCAACTTCCTGTGGAGGAAACACATGTTCTTTGGGGATGCACAAGTTCCTGTGGCAGAAACGCACCTTTCTGTAGAGGAATGCAACTTTCTGTAAAGGAAGCTCATGTTCCAGTGGAGAAACACAAGTTCTTGTGAGAGTATTGAACCTTCCTGTTGATAAATGCAACTTCTAACAGGGAAAATGCATCTTTCTGCTGAAGAACTCTTGTACTTGTGGGGAACTCATTTTCCTGTAAAGGAAATCATCATGTGAAAGAAAAAATGCACATTTGTGGAGAAATGCACTTTCCTGTGGGTACAATCCAACATCCGATGTGGGAAGACATCTCCTGTGCAGGAGAGGCACCAACATTTGCAGAAATGCTTCTCCTGTGGGGACAATGCACCTCCACATGTGAAAACCCCATCTTCCTTTGGGGGAAATGCACCTTCCTGTGAGAAAACCACTTTTCCTGTAGCGGAATCATACCTTCCTCTGAAAGAACCCTTATCCTCTGTGGGAATTGCAGCTTCCTTTGAAAGAACCCCTCTTTCAGTAGTGAAAAAGGAACTTCCTATGGGTAAGCTCTTCTTGTGTGGAAAACGCATTTCCAGTGGGGGAACACTTCTTCCTCTGTGGGAAATGCACTTCCTGTTGAGAAACCCTCTTTCATGTGGGAGAAATGCACTTTCCTCTATGCAGACCTATCTTTTTCTGAGGTAATCGCCTCTTTCAGTGGGGGAAATGCCCCTTCCTGTGTTGGAACCCTCCTTCCTGTCAGGGAAATGCACTTTCCTGTCGGTGGATCTATTTTCCTGTGAGAGCATCACACCTTTCTGAGCAAGAAATGCAACTTCCTGTGGGATAACCCTTCTTCCTGTGCGGGAAACACAACATCCTGTGTGAGAAACCTTATGCTGTGAGGAATCGCACATTTCTCTGAAAGAACCCCTCTTCCTGTGGTGGATACACACCTTCCTGTGGAAAATCCTTCACCTGTGAGGGAATAGCACCTTCCTGTGAAGGAAACCTTATCCTATGGAGGAATGGGACCTTCCTGTGAAAGAACCCCTCTTCCTGTGGGTCAATGGCACATTCCTGTGGGTAAATCGCATATTTTTGTTGGGAAAAGCACCTTCCTGTGGGAGAACCCTTCTTCCTGTGGGGAAAAGCAACCTCCTGTAAGAGAAATTTTAACCTGTAAGGGAATAGCACATTCCTGAAAAGATCCGTTATCCTTTGGAGGAATGGCACCTTCCTGTGAAAGAACCCATCTTCCTGTGGATGAAATGCACTTTCCTACTTGGGAACATTCTGCTGTGGAGAAAACGCACACTCTTGTGTGAGGACGCATCTTCTTATGAGGGAATCACACCATCCTGTGGGGGACTCGCACCTTCCTTTACAGGAATGCAACTTCCTGTGAAGGAAACACATGTTCATGTGGGGGAATACAAGTTCCTGTGGGGGAACGCAACTTCCTATAAAGGAAACACATTTTGCAGTGGACACACAAGTTCTTCTCGGAGTATTGCTCCTTCCAGTTAATGAACGCACCTTGCAGCAAGGGAAATGCATCTATCTGAAAAGAATTATTGAACTTATGTGGGAACTTTTTTTCTGGAAAGGAAATTTTTTCTCTGGAAGAAAAAAAGCACATTTGTCGAGAAATGCACATTTTTGTAGGAGCAATGCCCCATCCTATGTGGGATCTCACCTTCCCATGCAGGAAATGCAACTTTCTGTAAAAGCAATGCACCATCCGATGTGGGAACACACCTCCCTGTGATGGAATTGCAACTTCTGTGCTGGAACCATTCTTTTTTAAAAAAAATTGTTTTATTGCTTAAAGTATTATAAAGAGTATTATATATGTCTCCTTTTTTTCCCTCCCTTGACAATCCTCTGGCCTCCCTTACCCCCCAGTGTCTTATGTCCATTGTATGCATGCATACAAGACCTTCGGTTGATCTCTTATGTCACCCTCTTGCCCCAAATCCTCCCCAGCCTTCCCACTGTAGTTTGACAGTTTGTTGCTCTGCCTCTGTATCTATTTTTGTCCATAAGCTTATAATGGTATTTATTATACATAAATGAGTGAGGTCATGTGGTACTTTTCCTTCAATTACTGGCTTATTTCACTTAGCATAATGTTCTCCAGTACCGTCCATGCTGTTGCAAATGGTAAGAATTCCTTCTTTTTTACAGCAGCATAGTATTTCATAGTGTAGATGTACCACAGTTTTCTAATACATTTATCTACTGATGGGCACTTACGCTGTTTCCAGATCTTAGCTATGGTGAATTGTGCTGCTATGAACATAGGGGTGCATATGTCCTTTCTGATTGGTGTTTCTAGTTTCTTGGGATATATTCCTAGAAGTGAGATAGCGGGGTCAAATGAGAGTTCCATTTGTAGTTTTTTGAGGAAACTCCAGACTGTCTTCCATAGTGGCTGCACCAGTCTGCATTCCCACCAGCAGTGCACAAGTGTTCCTTTTTCTCCACATCCTCTCCAGCATTTGTTGATGATCGCCATTCTGACAGGTGTGAGATGGTACTCATTGTTGTTTTGATTTGCATTTCTTGGATGATTAATGACTTTGAGCATGTTTTCATGTCTCTTGGATTTCTGAACGTCCTCTTTGGAAAAGTGTCTATTTAGGTCCTTTGCCATTTTTTGATTGGATTGTTTATCTTCCTTTTGTTAAGTTATATGAGTTCCCTATAAATGTTGGAGATTAAACCTTTATCAGTGATAACATTGGCAAATATGTTCTCCTATGCAGTGGGCTTTCTTGTTGTTTTGTTGATGGTTTCTTTTGCTGTGCAGAAGCTTTTTATTTTGATGTAGTCCCATTTGTTCATTTTCTCTTTAGTTTAGGATGCTCTAGAACCTGTATCGGTGAAGAAATTACTTCAGCATATGTCTGAGATTGTGTTGCCTTTGGATTCTTCTAGTATTTTTATGGTTTCCCATCATACAATTAAGTCCTTTATCCATTTTGAGTTTATTTTTGTGTATTGTGTGAGTTGGTGGTCTAGTTTCATTTTTTGCATGTATCTGTCCAATTTTCCCAACACCATTTATTGAAGAGACTATCTTGACTCCATTGTATGTTCTTGCCTTCTTTGTCAAATATTAATTGAGCATATTGGTTTGGGTTGATTTCTGGGCTCTCTATTCTATTCCATTGATCTATATGTCTGTTCTTGTGCCAGTACCAGGCAGTTTTGAGAACAGTGGCTTTGTAATACAGCTTGATATCTGGTATTGAGATCCCACCTACATTGTTCTTTCTCAGGATTGCTGCAGCTATCTGGGGTCTTTTTTTATTCCAGGTGAATTTTTGGAGAGTTCGTTCTAGGCCTGTGAAATATGCCATTGGTATTTTAAAGGGAAGTGCATTGAATTTATACATTGCTTTGGGTAGTATGGACATTTTAATGATATTGATTCCACCAAGAAAAAAAAACATGGTATGCCAAAATCAGTTTGGCTCAGTGGATAGAGCGTCGGCCTGCAGACTGAAGGGTCCCAGGTTCGATTCCGGTCAATGGCATTTACCTTGGTTGCAGGCACATCCCCAATTAAGGAGTGTGCAGGAGGCAGCTGGTCGATGTTTCTCTCTCATCGATGTTTCTAACTCTCTGTCTCTCTCCCTTCCTCTCCATAAAAAATCAATAAAATATATTTTTAAAAAAATAACATGGTATGTCTTATCCATTTATGTCTTCTCTATCTCTTTTTTCAAAGTCTTGTAGTTTTCTGAGTAGAGGTCTTTTATCTCTTTAGTTAAGTTTATTCCTAGGTAGCTTAAATTTTTGGTGCAGTGGTAAATGGGATTGTTATTTTAGTCTCTCTTTCTGTAAGTTCACTGTTGGTGTATAGTAATGCCATAGATTTCTTGACATTAATTTTGTATCCTGCTACATTGCCAAATTCATTTATTAAGTCTAATAGTTTTTTGATGGAGTCTTTAGGGTTTTTTAAGTATAATATCATGTCATTTGCAATTAAGGACAGTTTTACTTCTTCTTTTCCAATTTGGATGCCTTTTATATCTTCTTTTCTAATTGCAATGGCTAATACTTCCAGTACTATGTCAAACAAGAGTGGTGAGAGTGGGCATACCTGTCTTGTTCCTGTTCTTAGGGGAAATGGTGTTAGTTTTTGTCCATTGAGTATGATGCTGGCTGTGGGCCTGTCATATATGGCTTTTATTATGTTGAGGTATGATCCTTTAATTCCCACCTTGCTGAGAGTTTTTATCAAAAATGGGTGTTTGATTTTGTCAAATGCTTTTTCTGCATCAATTGATATGACCATGTGGTTTTTTTCTTTCAATTTGTTTATGTGATGTATCACGTTTATTGATTTGCGGATATTGTACCATCCTTGCATCCCTGGGATAAATCCTACTTGGTCATGGGGTATTATCTTTCTGATGTACTGCTGGATCTGATTTGCTAAGATTTTGATGAGGATTTTGGCATCTATGTTAATGAGGGATATTGGCCTGTAATTTTCTTTCATTGTGTTGTCTTTATCTGTTTTTGGTATTAGGGTGATGCTGGCTTCATAGAATGAGCTTGGAAGTGTTCCTTCCTCTTGGATTTTTTGTAGTAGTCTGAAGAGGATAGATTTTAGTTCTTTCTTGAATGTTTGGTAAAGCTCCCCTGTGAAGTCATCTGGTCCTGGGCTTTTGTTTGCTGAAAGGTTTTTGATAACGGCTTCAATTTCTTCCATAGTTATGGCATATTGAGATGTTTAGATTCTTCCTGATTTAGTTTTGGAATGTTGTATCTTTCTAGGAATGTGTCTATTCCCTCCAGGTTGTCTTGTTTGTTTGAGTAAATTGTTTGTTAACAATCATTTGTATTTCTGAGGGGTCTGTTGTTATTTTGCCTCTATCATTTCTGATTTTGTTTTTTTGGGGGGGTTCTCTCTCTTTGTTTTTTGGTGAGCCTGGCTAGAGGTTCATCAATCTTGTTTATCCTTTCAAAGAACCAGCTCTTGGTTTCATTGATTTTCTGTATTGTTTTTTTGGTCTCTATGTCATTTATTTCTGCTCTAATCTTTATTATCTCCTTTCTTCTGCTCACTCTGGGCTTTTCTTGCTGCTCTCTTTCTAGTTCTTTGAGATTTAGAGTTAGATGATTTACTACCATTTTTTCTTGTTTTTTGAGATAGGCTTGTAGAGCTATAAACTTACCTCTCAGGACTGCTTTCATTGTGTCCCATAGGTTTTGGATTGTTGTGTTTTCATTGCCATTAGTTTCCAGGATGTTTTTAATTTCTTCTTTGATCTCATTGGTAACCCAATCAATATTTAATAACATGCTATTCAGCATCCAAGTGTTTATTTTGGGTTGTTTTTATTGTAGTTTTTTTTTCTTTTTTTTTTAATTTTTTATTACAAAGGGTATTACATATGTGTCCATCCCCCACCCCGCCCTAGACAGTCCCCTAGCCTCCCCTATCCCCCAGTGTCTTATGTCTATTGGTTATGCTTATATGCATGCATACAAGTCCTTTGGTTGATCTCTTATCCCCCCTCCCCCTCACCCCCCCCCCTCCCCGGCCTTCCCGCTGCAGTTTGACAATCTGTTTGAGGCAGCTCTGCCTCTGTATCTATTATTGTTCAAAAGTTTATAAAGATCTCAATTATCCATGAATGAGTGAGATCATGTGGTATTTTTCCTTCATTGACTGGCTTATTTCACTTAGCATAATGCTCTCCAGTTCCATCCATGCCGTTGCAAATGGTAAGAGTTCCTTCCTTTTTAGAGCAGCGTAGTATTCCATCGTGTAGATGTACCACAGTTTTCTAATCCATTCATCTACTGATGGGCACTTAGGCTGTTTCCAGATCTTAGCTATGGTGAATTGTGCTGCTATGAACATAGGGGTGCATATATCCTTTCTGATTGGTGTTTCTGGTTTCTTGGGATATATTCCTAGAAGTGGGATCACAGGGTCAAATGGGAGTTCCATTTGTAGTTTTTTGAGGAAACTCCAGACTATCTTCCATAGTGGCTGCACCAGTCTGCATTCCCACCAGCAGTGCACAAGTGTTCCTTTTTCTCCACATCCTCTCCAGCACTTGTCGTTTGTTGATTTCTTGATGATAACCAGTCTGACAGGTGTGAGATGGCACCTCATTGTTGTTTTGATTTGCATCTCTCGGATGATTAGTGACTTTGAGCATGTTTTCATATGTCTCTTGGCTTTCTGAATGTCCTCTTTTGAAAGGTGTCTATTTAGGTCCTTTGCCCATTTTTTGATTGGATTGTTTATCTTCCTTTTGTTAAGTTGTATGAGTTCCCTATAAATTTTGGAGATTAGGCCCTTATCAGATATGACATTGGCAAATATGTTTTCCCACACAGTGGGTTTTCTCGTTGTTTTGTTGATGGTTTCTTTTGCTGTGCAGAAACTTTTTATTTTCATGTAGTCCCATTTGTTCAATTTCTCTTTAGTTTCAAGTGTCCTAGGAGTTGTATCAGTGAAGAAATTGCTTCGGCATATGTCTGAGATTTTGTTGCCTTTGGATTCTTCTAGAATTTTTATGGTTTCCTGTCGTACATTTAAGTCCTTTATCCATTTGAGTTTATTTTTGTGTATGGTGTAAGTTGGTGGTCTAGTTTCATTTTCTTGCATATATCTGTCCAATTTTCCCAACACCATTTATTGAAGACACTATCTTGGTTCCATTGTGTGTTCTTGCCTACTGTCAAATATTAATTGAGCATATTGGTTCGGGCCAATTTCTGGGCTCTCTATTCTATTCCATTGATCTATATGCCTATTCTTGTGCCAGTACCAGGCAGTTTTGAGAACAGTGGCTTTGTAATACATCTTGATATCTGGTATTGAGATCCCACCTACATTGTTCTTTTTCAGGATTGCTGCAGCTATTCGGGGTCTTTTTTTATTCCAGATGAATTTTTGGAGAGTTCATTCTAGATCTATGAAGTATGCCGTTGGTATTTTAATGGTAAGTGCGTTGAATTTATAGATTGCTTTGGGTAGTATGGACATTTTAATGATGTTGATTCTACCAATCCATGAACATGGTATGTTCTTCCATCTGTTTATGTCTTCCTCTATATCTTTTTTCAACGTGCTGTAGTTTTCTGAGTAGAGGTCTTTTACCTCTTTAGTAAGTTTATTCCTAGGTAGCTTAATTTTTTTGGTGCGATGGTAAACGGGACTGTTTTTATAATCTCACTTTCTGAAAGTTCACTATTGGTGTATAGAAATGCCTCAGATTTCTTGGGGTTAATTTTGTATCCTGCTACATTGCCAAATTCATGTATTAAGTCTAGTAGCTTTTTGATGGAGTCTCTAGGGTTTTGTATGTATAATATCATGTCGTCAGCAAATAAGGACAGTTTTACTTCCTCTTTTCCAATTTGGATGCCTTTTATTTCTTCTTCTTGCCTAATTGCAATGGCTAACACAGTACTATTTTGAACAGGAGTGGTGAGAGGGGGCACCGCTGTCTTGTTCCTCTTCTTAGGGGAAATAGTGTTAGTTTTAGTTTTTGTCCATTGAGTATGATGCTGGCTGTGGGCCTGTCATATATGGCTTTTATTATGTTGAGGTATGATCCTTCTACTCCCGCCTTACTGAGAGTTTTTATCAAAAATGGGTGTTGAATTTTGTCAAATGCTTTTTCTGCATCAATTGATATGACCATGTGGTTTTTTTCTTTCAATTTGTTTATGTGATGTATCACGTTTATTGATTTGCGGATATTGTACCATCTTTGCATCCCTGGGATAAATCCTACTTGGTCATGGTGTATGATCTTTCTGATGTACTGCTGCATCCGATTAGCTAAGGTTTTGTTGAGGATTTTGGCAACTATGTTCATGAAAGATATTGGCTGTAATTCTCTTTCATTGTGTTGTCTTTACCTGGTTTTGGTATTAGGGTGATGCTGGCTTCATAGAATGAGCTTGGAAGTGTGCCTTCCTCTTGGATTTTTTGTAGTAGTCTGAGGAGGATAGGTTTTAGTTCTTCCTTGAATGTTTGGTAAAACTCCCCGGTGAAGCCACCTGGTCCTGGGCTTTTGTTTGCTGAAAGGTTTTTGATGACTGCTTCAATTTCTTCCATAGTTATTGGCCTGTTGAGATTTTTAGATTCTTCCTGATTGAGTTTTGGAATGTTGTATTTTTCTAGGAATTTGTCCATTTCCTCCAGGTTGTCTAGTTTGTTGGAGTAGAGCTGTTCAAAGTATTTTTTAACAATCATTTGTATTTCTGTGGAGTCTGTTGTTATTTCGCCTCTATCGTTTCTGATTTTGTTTATTTGTATCCTCTCTCTTTGCTTCTTGGTGAGTCTGGCTAGGGGTTTATCAATCTTGTTTATCCTTTCAAAGAACCAGCTCTTGGTTTCATTGATTTTCTGTATTGTTTTTTTGGTCTCTATGTCATTTATTTCTGCTCTAATCTTTATTATCTCCTTCCTTCTGCTCACTCTGGAGTTTTCTTGCTGCTCTCTTTCTAAATCTTTGAGTTGTAGAGTTAGATGATTTACTACCATTTTTTCTTGTTTTTTGAGATAGGCCTGTAGAGCTATACACTTCCCTCTCAGGACTGCTTTCATTGCATCCCATAGGTTTTGGATTGTTGTGTTTTCATTGTCATTAGTTTCCAGGATGTTTTTAATTTCTTCTTTGATCTCATTGGTAACCCAATCAATATTTAATAGCATGCTATTCAGCTTCCAGGTGTTTGAGTATTTTGGGTTGTTTTTATTGTAGTTTATTTCTAATATTATGCCATTGTGATCTGCGAAGATGCTTGGTATGATTTCAATCTTCTTGAATTTTGGGATACTTTGCTTGTGACCCAATATGTGATCTATTTTTGACTATGTCCCATGAGCACTTGAGAAGAACGTATATTCCCTGGCTTTGGGGTGAAGCGTTCTGAAGATGTCTATTAAGTCCATCTGATCAAGTGAGTCATTTAGGATTGCTGTATCTTTGCTGATTGTTTGTCTATAGGACTTACCCAGTGCTGTCAGTGGTGTATTAAAGTCCCCTACTATGATTGTATTGTTGTCGATCTCTCCTTTGATATTTTCCAGGAGTTTTTTTATAAATTTGGGTGCTCCTGCATTGAGTGCATATATGTTTACCAGGGTTATGTCTTCTTGTTGTATTGATACCTTTAGTATTATGAAGTGGCCTTCCCTATCTCTTGTTATGGCCTTCACTTTGAGGTCTATTTTGTCCAATATAAGTATTGCTACTCCAGCTTTCTTTTCCTTTCCATTTGCCTGAAACATATTTTTCCATCCTTTCACTTTCAGTCTGTGTGAGTCCCTTCTAATGAGGTGGGTTTCTTGTAGACAGCAGATGTATGGGTCATGTTTTTTAATCCATTCAGCCACTTGATGTCTTTTGGTTGGAGAATTTAGTCCGTTTACGTTTAAAGTTATTATTGAAAGGTACTTGTTGGTAGCCATTTCTTTTTTTGTGTGGCTGTTTTCTTTCTGAGCTTTTTATTTCTTCTTTTTATACCAGACCCTTTAGCATTCCTTGCATTGCTGGCTTGGTGGTGATAAACTCCCTTAGCCCTTTTTTGTCTGTGAAGCTTCTTATTTCCCCTTCAAGTTTGAATGATAGCCTTGCTGGATAGAGTATTCTTGGATTCAGTCCTTTGCTTTGCATCACTTTGTAAATTTCTGTCCATTCTTTTCTGGCCTGATGTGTTTCTGTTGAGAAATCATTTGATAATCTAATGGGTGATCCCTTGTATGTGACTTTCCGTCTCTCTCTTGCGGCCTGTAAGATTTTCTCTTTGTCCTGAACATTTGCCATGGTGATTATGATGTGTCTTGGTGTGGGTCTTTTCGGGTTCACCTTGTTTGGGACTCTCTGGGCTTGTGTGACCTTTTTCTTTCCCACCTCAGGGAAGTTTTCTGATATTATTTCTTCGAATAGGTTTTCTAATCCTTGTTCATCTTTCTGTTGTTCTGGTACCCCTATTATTCGTATGTTGTTTCGGTTCATGTTGTCTCAAAGCTCCCTTAGGCTCTCCTCCTGTCTTTTAATTTTTTTCTCCAATTGCAGTACATTTTGGGTGTGTTTTGCTTCCTTGTCTTCTAATTCACTAATTCAGTCCTCCGCTTCTCCTAGTCTACTGTTGATACTTTCAATGGTGTTTTTTATTGCAGCTATATCACTCTTCATTTCTTCTTGGGTCTTACTTAAGTTGTTGATTTTTTCATCTGTTTCTTCTAGCTTCTTCTATATGTTATTGATTATTTCATCTGTTTCTTCTTGCTTCTTGCAGAGGTTTTCGATTTTTTCCTCCATCCGGTTTATATACTCTAGGACCCTTATTCTGAATTCTTTTTCTGTCATGTTGCATGCCTCTGTATTACTTAGCTGCTTTTCTGGAGAGTCCTCCTTCTCTTTCCTTTGGGGGTTTCTTTGTCTACCCATGTTTGATCTCACTGACATATCTAGACGTTGAGTCGTTCAGTGGCTGCTCCCTGGGTGGCAGTGAGTCCTTGGTCTGTGGTTGTCTTCGGGTGGTTGTGGTAGCAGCTGCTCTTCAGTTGACGGCAGCTCCTCTGGTGGGTGCTGTTCACAGCTGTGGTGGCTCTTCTGGCTGGTGGGGGGCAGTTTCATGTACAGCTGCTGTTCCTTAGCAGAGGGTATGGTGATCAGGAGATTGCTGTTGCTTGGATCTGCTGCATTGATTTAAGGGCACAAAATACAACACAACAAGGCACCACGTACCAGGCACTAAACACAAATATATTCACGATATTAATAACCCCAAATAAAGGCGACCACCCGAATTAAGAGAATTAGGGGATAAGGCAGAAGGAAAAGAAAAAGATAAAAGAGAAAAAAGAAAAGTATGGACCAAAAAAGGATTGCAAAAATGAAATTGGGAAAAGGAAGGGGGGAAAATAAAAGTGAGAAAAGAGGAAAAAAAAGAAAAAAAAGAGTGAAAAGAGAGAATGAAGTGGAAGAGGGGAAGAGACTTTTTATATGATGAGAATACTCCTATAGAACCACCACTAATCCCAGCAAATTCCAGCAACAGCTCCCTGTAGATGGATGCGAACTAGAAACAACCAATAATATAATGATGAAAATAGAATGGAGAACACTAATCCCAAAATAAAATAAAGAGAAAATAAAATGGCACTTTAAAAGATGGTAAAATGGTAGCAGTAATAATACTGGTTAAAAATAAGAAGGTAGTAATTAAAAGGGTAAAACCATGTGATAGAAAAAGAGGAGAAAAAAAAAGGGGGAAAAATAAAGAAAGAAAATAAAAAAAATTGGTTTGTTAGTTAAAAGGTGAAAAAAAGAAAAAAAAATTGCAGTAGTGAAGGTCCTTCGGTTCTTCTATTCTTCAGTCTGGTTCACCTTTAGTCCTGCCAGGTATTCAGGAGAGTGTTGAGTTTCCCTGCGATACACTGTTCCCTGTGTTGTAAACCACAGTCCTTATTTTAAAGCAGGCCGGATTTTGTTTCCCAGACTGCCTTATTTTGTGTTTAGCAAAGAGTCAGTTTGTGGCTCAGCCTCTGGGTGGCAGTGTTCTGGGCTTGGCCTCTGAGGCTATATGGCATTGAAAATCCCTCTATTGGCCAGACCCTGTTAACTCCCAGGTGCTGATCAGATTATTTTAATCCTTGATCTCATTCAGGGTGGAATCTGGGTGTGGTTGTGCTCCTTGCCTGGGGGCTGGGGGGAGGAGTCTCACTCTCCAGAGAGAATGGCTGCCGCAGTCCTGGGCTAAGGGGCGTCTCAGCACTCAATTCTCTTCCACCTCTCCTGGCCCCCCTTCTCTGCTCAGTCTCTCCCCAGATTCCACTCCTCTGCACCCTCTCCTTCTCTTCAGCACAGGTGATGTCTGTATCCAAAATGTCCCATAAACAGGATTCAGCGAGGACAAACAAACGCCGGCCACGGAAATGGGGAAGGCTTGGTCCCTGTAAACTCTTCTTTTACGGGCACTGCATGGTCAGGTCAGCTCTTCAGGCTGCCCCCTTTAGGCTCAGTCCTCCGTGATCACAGAACCCAGCTCTCAAATCCCCCCAGCGCCAGGAATCCCGCGGATCGCCTTTCCCCCGTCAGGGGCTGTGCCTGTCCCAAGGGATGCGGCTGTCTGCCACGCGGTCTCCCTCCGACCATCTGGGCTCAGAGGTCTGGCAAACTTTCCTGCCCAAATCCCTGGGTTTTTTTTTACCTTTCCAGGGGCGTTCTGCCCTTCCCAGCTGCAAACTATCTCACCAGCTGAGCAATTTCGCCAATTCAGGGTGGGTGTTATCAGTTTCAGCTGCTCACTCCATTTGCTCCAGGACACGACCTGCCTATATCACCGCCATCTTCCTGCCTCCCCTTTACTGTAGTTTATTTCTAATACTATGCCATTGTGGTCTCAGAAGATGCTTGGTATGATTTCAATCTTCTTGAATTTGTGGAGACTTTGTTTGTGACCCAATATGTGGTCTATTTTTAAAATGTCTCATAAGCACTTGAGAAGAATGTATATTCCATGGATTTGGGGTGAAATGTTCTGAAGATGTCAATTAAGTGCATCTGATCTAGTAAGTCATTTAGGATTGCTGTTTTTCTTCTGGTTGTTTGTCTAGAGGATTTATCCAGTGATGTCAGTGGTGTATTAAAGTCCCCTACTATGATTGTATTGTTGTCTGTCTCTCCCTTGATATATTCCAGGAGTTTTTTAATGTATTTGGGTGTTCCTGCATTGGGTGCATATATGTTTATCAGGGTTATGTCCTCTTGTTGTATTGATCCCTTTAATATTATGAAGTGGCCTTCCTTATCTCTTGTTATGGCCTTCACTTTGAGGTCTATTTTGTCTGATAGAAGTATTGCTACCCCAGCTTTTTTTCATTTCCAATTGTCTGAAAGATATTTTTCCTTCCCTTCACTTTCAGTCTGTGTGAGTCCCTTCTAATGAGGTGCATCTCTTGTAGACAGCAAATACATGGATCATGTTGTTTTATCCATTCAGCCACTCGTACTTTGATTGGAGCATTTAGTCCATTTACATTTAAAGTTATTATTGAAAGGTACTTGTTTGTAGCCAATTCTATTTTTTGTGCCTGTTTTCTTTCTGAACTTTTTATTTCTTCTTTTTACACCGGTCCCTTTAGCATTTCTTGCATTGCTGGCTTGGTGGTGATAAACTCCCTTAGCCTTTTTTTTCTGTGAAGCTTCTTATTTCCCCTTCATTTTGAATGATAGCCTTGCTGGATAGAGTATTCTTGGATTCAGTCCTTTGCTTTGCATCACTTTGTAAATTTCTGTCCATTCTTTTCTGGCCTGATGTGTTTCTGTTGAGAAATCATTTGATAATCTGATGGATGACCCTTTGTAGGTAACTCTCTGTTTCTCTCTTGCAGCCTTTAAGATTCTCTCTTTGTCCTGTACATTTGCCAACGTTATTATGACATGTCTTGGTGTGGGTCTTTTGGGGTTCATCTTGCCTGGGACTCTCTGTACTTGTGTAATTTTTTTCTTCCCCATATCTGGGAAATTTTCTGACATTATTTCTTCAAATAGATTTTCTAATCCTTGCTGCTCTTCTTGTCCTTCTTGCAGCCCTATTATGCGTATGTTACTTTGTTTCATGTTGTCCCGAAGCTCCCTTAGGGTCTCCTCCTGCTTTTTTAATTTTTTTCTCTAGTTGCTGTTCAGATTGAGCTTGTTTCTCTGCCTTATCTTCTAACTCACTAATTCGGTCCTCTGCTTCTTCTAGTCTGCTGTTGAAACTTTCCATGGTGTTTTTGATTGTAGCTATATCACTTTTCATTTCTTCCTGATTCTTGCATAGGTTGTTGATTTTCTCATCCATCCAGTGTATGAATTGTACAACCATTATTCTGAATTCTTTTTCTGACATGTTGCATGCTTCAACTTCATTAATTTCCTTTCTTGACAACTCCTCATTGTCTTTGCTCTGGGTGTTGTGTCGTCTCTTCATTCTGATTATCTCCCGATGGTTCAAACGTCAAATTGTGTTTGCTTGGGCCATGTGCAGTGGGAGCCTCCCACCACCCTAGTGTCACTGAAGAGCTCTGACACTAAGATGTGTGGTTGTTGTGGGTTGGTGGGAACCAGGCTCACTCAGAGTCAGTGTTGTCAGCGCTCAATGTGGTCTCGTATGCGCCCTTAGAATCAGGGACCCTGCCTGCACCATGCTGAAACAGAGAACCCCCTGAAGCGTGTTGAAAACCAGAGTTCCCTAGCATGCACCAGGAGTCAGAGTTCCCCAAGAATCCAGTATCAGAGTCTCTGTTGCTTCATGCAACCTCGCCTTGAGAATCAGGGTCCCTGTGTGCCCTTGCACCAGGAATTTGAGTCACTGGCTGTTAGTATGAATGCACAGGGAATCAGCATCTCAGGCGCAGGTGATAAGAAATACAGTCAAGTCACTGGTGCTTGGTGCTGCCTCCTGCCCAGAGAATCGGGGTCCCTGGGCCTGTGCTACGCGGGACAAATTCCCGGTGTTCGCGCGATTGCTCCCAGCCATGGGCTCCTGGAGCAGGCTGTGGAGCAGGACCAGTTCCCGGTGTTCGCGCTATTGCTCCCAGCGCAGGACTCCTGAACCCAGCCCTGTGTGGGATCAGGTCCAAGGTGCTCAAGCACTTCCCGGCCAAAGTTCCTGCAGCGCTGAGGCCCTGGCAAGGGGTGGGTCTATCAGTTAGTTACTCTGGCGCTTTCCGGAGCCTGTTGGAAGGAAGGATGGGCTCTGTTACTCATGGATCTGCCTTTAGGGTAACACATCCTTCTGTGGGGAAAATGCACCTCCCTGTGGTGGAAATGCACCATTCTGTGAGGGATCATATCTTCCTGTGGAGGACATGCACCTTCCTTTGGGGGAGTGCACCTTCCTATGGGGGGAATGCAATTTTCTGTGGGGAACCCTTATTTGAGAAGGGTGGGAAATGCATCTTCCTTTGGGGAAAATGCACCTTTTTCTGGAGGAAGCACAACTTCCTGTGAGGAAACAAATCCTCCTGTGGAGAAAAGCCTCTTTCTTGTGGAGGAACACACTTTCCTGTGAGCGCACACATTTTCCTTCAGGAGAATCGCACCTTCCTGTGTGTGAACCTATCTTCCTGTGGGGTGAACACACCTTCCTGTGAGGGAACACATCTTTCTGTGGGGGAACACATCTGCCTGTGGGGAAAATGCATCTTACTTTGGGAGAAACGCACCTTCCTATGGCAGAAATGCAATTTCCTGTGGGGGAACCATTTTTCCTGTGGCGGAAATGCACCTTAGTTTGGGGGAAATGCACCTTCCTGTGTAGGAATGCACCTTCCAATGAGGAAATACATGTACCTTTTGGGAAATGCACCTTCCTGTGAGGGAACCCATCATTCTGTGGGGGAACACATCTTCCTGTGGTGGAAAACATCTTCCTGTAGGCAAACACATCTTTCTGTAGGGAAACCATTCTCTCATTGGGGAAAATACACCTTGATATGGGGGAAATACACCTTCCTGTGGGTGAACACATCTTTATTTGGGGGAAATGCAACTTCCTGTGTGGAAACCTATTTTCCTATGGGGAAACATAATTTTCCTGTGGGGGAAACATATCTTCCTGTGTGAGGACCACACCTTCCTGTGAGGAACACAGCTTCCTGTGGGAGAATATATCTTTCTATGGGGGAACACTTCTTCCTTTGGGGGAAATGCACCTTACTGTGGGAGAAACACACCTTCCTGTGAGAAACACAGCTTCCTGTGGTAGAATACATCTTTCTATGGGGGAACACTTCTTCCTTTGGGTGAAATGCACCTTCCTGTGGGAGGAACACAACTTCCTCTAAGGGAACACAGCTTTCTGTGAAGAAGCACATCTTCCTGTGGGGAAACACTTCTTCCTTTTGGAGAAATGCACCTTCCTGTGTGGTAACCTATCTTCCTGTGGGAACCTAATCTTCCTGTGGATGAAACACACCTTCCTGTGGGAGAACACATTTTCCTGTGGGGGAACACGTCTTCATTTGGGGGAAATGACCTTCCTTTGTGTGAACCCATCATCCTACGGGGGGAACACCCCTTACTTTGGGGGAAAGCATCTTCCTGTGAGGGAAAACATCTTCCTGTGAGGGAACACATCTTCCTGTGGGGAACACATCTTTCTGTGGGGAAAACATACCTTCCTTTGGCAGAAACCCACCTTCCCATAGGTGAATGCACCTTCCTATAGGGGAATCCTTCTTCCTGTGGCAGAAATGCAAGTTCCTGTGGCAAAAAAAAAAAAAAAACCTTCCTGTGGGGAAACCCTTCTTCCTGTGGGGAATATGCACCTTTGTGTGGAGGAAACACATCTTCCTGTGGGGGAAACTCACCTTCCTGTTGGGAACCTAATAGTCCTGTCAGGAAATGCACCTTTCTGTGGGGGAAATGCACCTTTCTGTGGGAGAATGCACCTTCCCACGGGGGACCCTAATCTTACTGTGGGTAGAACACACATGCCTGTGGGGAACACATCTTCCTGTGGGGGAACCCATGTACCTTTTTGGGAAATGCGTCTTCCTGTGAGGGTGAATGCACCTTCCTGTGGTGGAACACATCTTCATGTAGGTGAAAACATCTTTCTGTTGGAAAAAAACATTCTCCCATTGGGGGAAACACACCTTCCTGTGGGGAAAATACACCTTCCTGTGGGGAAACGAATCTTTATTTAGGGGAAACGCACCTTCCTCTGTGAGAACCTCATTTCCTGTGAGAAAACATAATCTTCCTGTGGGGGAACACATCTTCCTGGTGGGGAATACATCTTCCTTTGCGGGGAAAGGCACCTTTCTGTGGGGAATGCATATCCTGTTGGGGAAACAAACCTTCCTGTATGGGAACCCTTTATCCTGAGGGGGAAGTACACTTTCCTCTAGGGGTGAAGCACCTTCCTGTGAGGCATCACATCTTTTTGTGGGGGAAATTCACCTTCCTATGGGGGAAACACACACTCCTTTTTCGGGACACACCTTCCTGTCTAGAAAGTCTTCATTTTCTGAGGGAAACGCACCTTCCTGTCTGGGAAGTCTTGCACCTTTCTTTGGGGAAAATGCCCCTTCCTGTGGAGGAACCCTTCTTCCTGTGGTCAAAATGCACCTTCCTCTGGAGAAAATCACCTTCCTTTGGGGGAAACACACCTTTCTGTGGCAGAACACATCTTCCTGTAGGGAAAAACACCTTCCTGTAGGGAAAAACACTTCCCTATAGAGAAACACATATTCCTGTGGGGGAAAGGCACCTTCCTGTGGGGAAACACTGTCTCATGTGAGAAACAAACATTCCTCTGGGGAAATGCACCTTCTGGTGGAGAAACACACCTTCCTGTGGGGGAACGTATCTTCCTGGTGGGGAAACAATCCCTCCTGTGTGGGAAATGCTCCTTCCTGTGGGGAAACAAACTTCCTTTATGTGAATGCATCTTTCTGTGGTGGAAACTTACTTTCCTGTGAGGGAATCAATCTTCCTGTGCCAGAGTGCACATTCCTGTGGTGGAAAGACATCCTCCTGAGGGGAATCCAATCTTTCTGATGGATAAATGCATTATCCTTTGGGGGAATTGCACATTCATTTGTGGGAAATACAACTTCCTTTGAAGGAACACATCTTCCAGTGGGGGAAACCCACCTTCCTATGTGGGAAATGCACCTTCCTATGGTGAGATCCACCTTTTTGTGGGGGAATACATCTTTCTGTAGGAAAAAACCACTTTCCTGAGGAGAAAAACTCTTCAGGTGGGGAAAAAATGCACCTCTCTGTGGGGATAACGCACCTTCCTCTTCTATAGCCCCCGTTTCTGTGGAGGAAATGAACCATCTTGTGGAGAAATGCACCTTTCTGTGGGGAAACACATCCCATAGGTCCTATGGGGATAAAGCACTTTCCTGTCAGGAAGGATGCAACTTCTTGTGGGAAAAATTGCACTTTCCTATGGGGGAACTCAACTTTGTGTGGGAGAAATGCATCTTCCTGTGGAGGAATGCACCTTCCTGTCAGAGAAATGCACCTTCCTGTGCTGGAAACTATCTTTTTGTAGTTGAAACATTCCTTCCTATGGAGAAAATGCACCCCCCTGTGATGAAATGTACCTGCCTGTGGGAGAAAGCCTTTTCCTCTAGAGGAAACACACTTTCCAGTGAGGGAACGCTTCTTTCTGTGAGGGAAATGCACCTTCACTTGTGGGAACCCATCTTTCCTTGGGGCAAATGCACCTTCCTGGGTCAGACAGGCACTTACTGTGTGGAAACCCATCTTTCTGTAGGGACAACACTTCTTCCTGTTGGGGAGACTCACTTTAATGTGGAGATACCTGCCTTCTTGTGGGAGAAAACATATATCTGTGGGAAAACATACTTTCCTTAAGGAAACACATGTTCCTGTAGGAAAAAATGCAAATTCCTCTGGGGAAAATGCACCTCCTGTGGGGAAACCCATATTTGTGTGTGAAAAATGCATCTTCCTGTGAGGGAAATTCATTTTCCTGTGGGGTAAGTGCACCTTTGTCTGTGGGAAACCATCTTTCTGTAGGTGAAATGTTCTTTCATATAGGGAAAGCACACCTTCCTGTGGAGAAAATGACATTCCTGTGGGGGAAAGCAACTTCCTGTGGAGGGAAGGCACTTTCCTGTAAGGGAATGCTTCTTCTGTGTGTGAAATGTGTATTCCTGTGTGGGGACACATCTTCCTGTGGAGAAATGCATCTTCCTGTGGGGAACCCATCTTCCTGTGAAGGACATGCATCTTCCTGTGGGAAAACACCCCTTTCTGTAAAGGACCCATCTTTCATTGGGGGAAATGCATCTTCCTGTAGGTTGAAATGCAACTTCCTGTAGGGGAAACACACCTTCCTGTGTGTGAACCCATCTTTCCATAGTGGAAATGCACTGCTAGTGGGGAAATTCATCTTCTGCTGGGTTAACCCATCTTTCTGTTGAGAAAACACACCTTCCTATGGAGAAACGCATCTTCTCACACCTCCTGATTGATGAATGCATCTTTCTGTGGGGAAAACCAACCTTCATGTGAAGGTACACATCCTTTGTGAGAGAAATACACCTTCCTGTAAGGGATACATACCTTTCTGTATGGAAAGGTGCATCTTCGTGTGGGGGAAATGCACTTTCCTATGAGGGAAATGCGCCTTCCTATTGGGACACACATCATCCTATGTGGGAACCCATATTCCTTTGGGAAAAACAATCCTTCTTGGTGGGGAAACTCTCCTTAATGTGGGATATGCACCTTCCTGTGGAGGAATGCATCTTCCTGCGTGGAAAAGAAAATTTCCTGCGGGGGAATCCATTTCCTTGTGGGAGAACTCTTCTTCTTGTGGGGGTATCACTTCTTCCTGTGGGGAGATCGCACCTTCCTGTGTGAAAAGCACATTTTCTTCTGAAAGAACGTATCTACCTGTGAGGGGAATGCACCTTTCTATTAACGGGATTGCACCTTCCTGCAGGGAAAGGCACCTTTCTGTAGTCAAATGCAACTTCCTGTGGGAAAAAAAAATGCATTTTTCTGTGAGGAAACACTTCTTTCTGTGGGGAAAATGCCACTTCCTGAGTGGGACCCATATTCCTGTGGGAGAAACACAATTTTCTAATAGAGAACCCATCTTCCTTTGGAGAAAATGCACATTCCTATGGGGGAAATGAATCTCCCCTCACATTCTAATGGGGGAATGCAATTTCCAGTTGGCAAAATGCAACTTTCTGTGTGAGAACACATCATCCTGTGATGCAAATTCTTCTTAATTTGGGGATACGCACCTTCCTATAGGGGAATGCATCTTCCTTTGGGGAAAATGCACCTTCCTGTGGAGAACCCATTTTCTTATGGGGAAACCTTCTTCCTGTGAATAGCACACCTTCCGTTGAATGAATGCATCTGCATGTGGTGCATTCATGGGAACGCACCTTCCCGTTGGGGAAGCACATCTCACTGTGGGAGAATAATTCTTCCTGTGGAAAAAATGCAATTTCCTGGATGGGGGAATGCATCTTCCTGTGGGGAAAAATGCACCCTCATGTGGAGGAAATGCACCTTCCTGTGAGGGACCCATCTTTCTGCGGTGGAAATGCACCTTCTTTTTGGAGAAATGAACCTTTCAGTGGTGGAACCCATGTCCTTATGGGTAAAACCCCATCTTCCTGTAGGGGTAATGAATCTTTCTACACATTCCAGTGAGGGAATGCAACTTCCTGTTGGCAAAATGCAACTTTCTCTGTGAGATCACATTATCCTGTGGTGCAAATGCTCCTTCCTATTGAGGAAACGCTCCTTAATGTGGGCATATGCACCTTCCTATGAAGGGATGCATATTCCTTTGGGGGAAATGAACCTTCCTGTGGGGAACCTATTTTCCTGTGGGGGAACCTTTCTTCCTGTAGGGGAAAGGCATCTTCCTGTAGAAGAATCACCCTTTCCTTTGTGAAAAGCACACCTTCCTTTGATTGAACGCATCTGCGCGTGGTGGGAATGCACCTTCCTGTTGGGGAAGCACATCTCACTGTGGGAGAACAATTCTTTCTGTGAGAAAGCAGCACTTTCCTGGATGGGGGAATGCATCTTCCTGTGGGGCAAACACACTTTCCTGTGTGGAAACCCATCTTCCCTTTAGACAAATGCACCTTCCTGGGGGAAAATGCACCTTTCTCTGTGGGGATGCATCTCCCTGTAGGGAAACACATTTTTATATGATGGAAATGCAGCTCCCTGTGAGAAGAGGCATTTTCCTGTGTGGGAAGCACGCTTTCATTTGAGGGAATGCATCATCCTGTGGCGGATTGCATCTTACTGTGGGGAAAACTCATCTTCCTGAATGGAAATGCACATTCCATGGGGGAATGGATCTCCCTGTGGGATAAACCCACCTTCCTGTAGGGAAAATGCACCTTCCTATTGGTCAACTCATTCCTATGAGGAAATGTTTCTTCCTATGAGGAAAAAAAATCATCCAGTGCAGCAAATCTACATTGCTGTTAGGAAAATGCACCTTCCTTTGGGAGAAAGCATATTTCTGTGGGGGAGTGCATCTTTCTGGGGGGAATGCACCCTCTTATTGGTAAAAAGGAACTTTTGTGGGGTAACACACCTTCCTTTGTGGGAGTGCAACTTCCTTTAGGGGAAACACACTTTCCTGTGAGGAACACATCTTCCTGTAGGGAAAGGCACCTTCTGAGGGGGAACCCACCTTTTATGTGGAAAACACACCATCCTTTGGGGAAATGCATCTTCCTGTGGTAAAATTGCACTGTGCTGTGTGGGGAACACATCTTGCCACACCTTTCAGTGGGCACATATCTTATGAGGGACAAGCATCTTTCTGTGGACGAGCCCATTATCCTGTGGAGGAAATGCATCTTCCTGTTGGGGATACACACCTTCCTATGTGGGAAGCACACCTTTCTTTGAGAAAACACATCTTCCTGTAAAGGAAAAGCACCTTTGTGGAAAACTGCATCTTCCTATGGGGGAAACACACCTTCCAGAGTGGAAATGCACCTTCCTGTGTGGTCAGCACACTTTCCTTTGGGGAAACCTATCTTCCCCTGTGGGGAATGAGCCTTCCTTAGCCGAGCACACCTTCCTGTGTAGGAAAACATATTCCTATGGGAAAAATGCACCATGCTAGGGGGGAAACATATCTCTCCGCTCTTTTTATTGGAGAATGCATCTTGTGGGGAAACGCACCTTCTTGTTTGATAACCCATCTTATTTTGAAGGGAAATGCTCCTTTCTGTGGGGGAAATGCACTTTCCAGTGGGGACACACACTTTCCAGTGGGGACACACACTTTCCTTTGAAGACAAACATCTTCCGGCCCCTTCCTGTGAAGGAATGCATATTCTTCTGAGGGAAACACATCTTCCTATAGAAATCGAACCTTCCTGGCTGGGCGGAGGGTTGAGGGGGTGGAATCCTTCTTCCTGTTGAGGAAACAAAACTTGCTGTGGGGGAAATGTACTTTCCTATCAGGAAACACATTTTTCTCCACCTTCCTGTGGGGAAATGCACCTTCCTGTGTGTTAATGCATTTTCCTGTGGAGATTGCAGTTTCCTGTGGGGAAAACAACCTCCTGTAGGAGCACCCATCTTCCTTTAGGAAAAATCATCTTCCTGTGGGTGAAACACAGCTTCCTGTGAGAAATCACACCTTCTGGTGTGGAGAACATACCTTCTTTGGGGAAATGGATCTTCCTGTGGGGGATCACACCTTTCCTTGGAGAAGCATATCTTCCTGTGGGGAAAATGCACATTCCTGAGGGAAGAAACACATCTTCCTATGGGGAAAAGTCACCTTCCTGGGGGGGAACCCATGTTCCTAAAGGGGAAATGCACATTCCAGAAGGGGGAAAACATATTTCTATACCTTCCCACTTAGAACACATCTTGTGGAGAGAACCAAACTCCCTGTGTGGGAATGCACCCTCCTGTGATGTAATTCATCTTCCCATGTGGGAAATACACCTTCCTCCGGAGAAACACACATTCATGTGGGGGAAACGCACCTTCCTCTAGGGGGAAAGCAACTTCCTGCATCTTCCTGTGGGGAAACACACTTTCTGGTCAGGAAATGCATCTTCCAGAGAAGAAAATGCATTTTCCTGTGGGGGAACACAGTTTCCAATAAGAGAATCCATCTTTCTGTGGGGAAAATGCATATTTCTGGTGAGAAATGCACCTTCCTGTGGGGAAGGAATCTTTCTGTGGTGGAAATACACTCTCATGTGAGGTAACACATCTTCTGGTGAGGGAAATGCACCTTCCTCTGGGGGAAATGCACTTTCCTGTGGAGAAACCCATCTTCCTATGGGGGAAAGGCTCTTTTCTGTGGGGAAAACCCACCTTCCAGAGTGTAAGTGCTCTTTCCTGTGTGAGTAGCACACCATCATCATGTGTGAGGAATGAACTTTTCTTTGGGAAAAACAGAACTTCCTAAGGGGTAAAACGCACCTTTCTGTAGGAAAAACACACCTTCCCGTGGGTAAAACACATCTTCCTGTATCTTCCAGTGGGGAACGCATCTTGTAAGGGAAACACACCTTACTGCAGGAGAGCCCATCTTCCTGTGGGGAAGTGAATCTTCCTGTGTCAGAAACACCTCTTTTTTTAATATATTTTATTGATTTTTTACAGAGAGGAAGGGAGAGGGATAGAGTTAGAAACATCAATCAGCTGACTCCTGCACACCTCCCACTAGAGACGCGCCCACACCAAGGTACATGCCCTTGACCGGAATCGAACCTGGGACCCTTCAGTCCACAGGCCGACACTCTATCCACTGAGCCAAATTGGTCAGGGCAGACACACCTCTTTTTGTGTGGGAAGCACAGCTTCTTTTGAAGGAATGCATCTTCCTGTGAGGGAAAAGCACCTTTCTGTGGAAAAATGCATCTTCCTCTAGGAAAAACATACCTTCCTGTGGGGGAACCCACCTTCCTGTGAGGGAAATGCATTTTCTGTGGGGAAAATACAACTTCCTATGAGGAAACACACCATCCTAAGGGAAAGGTATCTACCTGTGGGGGGAAATGCACCTTTTTGAGGGGGAATCCAACTTCTTGTGGAAGAAAGAATCTTCCTGTGGGAGAAATTCATCTTGTGGGGAAAACACACCTTCCTGTAGGAGAAACTCATCTTCCCACATATTCCTGAACACACCTTTCTGTGAGAGAAACGCACAGTCCCAGTGGGGGAAACACACGTTCCTATGGGACAACTCACCTTCCTGTGGGAGAACACATCTTCCTGTGGGGAAACAAAACTTCCTTGAGGGGAATCCATGTGCCTTTGGGGGAACCCATCTTCCTTTGGGGGAACACATATTCCTGTAGGAGAAACACACTTTCCTATGTGGGAACACATCTTCCCCCCACTTTCCTGTGAAGGAATGGATCTTCCTGTGGGGGAAATGCAATTTCTTGTGAGGGAAATCACCATCCTGTGGAGGAAAGGTACCTTCTGGAGGAAATGCACTCCCAATAGGGGAACCCATCGTCCTGTGGGGGAAACACACCTTCCTGGTTGAAATGCACATTTATGGGGAAATGCACCTCCCTGTGAGGGAAAAGCGTGTTTCTGTGGGGAAACGCATATTTTATTATTATTATTAAATCTTTATTGTTCAGATTATTACATTTGTTCCTCTTTTTTCCCCTCATTACTCCCCTCCTCCCAGTTCCAGCCCCACCCTCCGCCCTCACTCCCCACCCACTGTCCTCATCCATAGGTGCACGATTTTTGTCCAGTCTCTTCCCGCATCTCCCACACCCCATTCCCCCTCAAGAATAGTCAGTCCATTCCCTTTCTATGTCCCTGGTTCTATTATGATCACCAGTTCATTCTGTACATCAGATTATTTATTCACTTGATTCTTAGATTCACTTGTTGATAGATGTGTATTTGTTGTTCATAATTTGTATCTTTACCTTTTTCTTCTTCTTCCTCTTCTTAAAGGATACCTTTCAACATTTCATATAATACTGGTTTGGTGGTGATGAACTCCTTTAGCTTTTCCTTATCTGTGAAGCTCTTTATCTGACCTTCACTTCTGAATGATAGCTTTGCTGGATAGAGTAATCTTGGTTGTAGGTTCTTGGTATTCATCACTTTGAATATTTCTTGCCATTCCCTTCTGGCCTGGAAAGTTTCTGTTGAGAAATCAGCTGACAGTCATATGGGTATTCCCTGCAGGTAACTGAGTTTCTTTCTCTTGCTGCTTTTAAGATTCTCTCTTTGTCTTTTGCTCTTGGCATTTTAATTATGATGTGTCTTGGTGTGGTCCTCTTTGGATTCCTATTGTTTGGGGTTCTCTGTGCTTCCTGGACCTGTAAGTCTATTTCTTTCACCAGGTGGGGGAAGTTTTCTGTCATTATTTCTTCAAATAGGTTTTCAATATCTTGCTCTCTCTCATCTTCTGGCACCCCTATAATTCTGATGTTGGTATGCTTGAAGCTGTCCCAGAGGCTCCTTACACTATCTTCGTATTTTCGTATTCTTTTTTCATTTTGCTTTTCCAGTTGGGTGTTTTTTGCTTCTTCGCATTTCAAATCTTTGACTTGATTCTTGCGCTCCTCTGGTCTACTGTTGGGTGTCTGTATAATATTCTTTATTTCAGTCAGTGTATGCTTAATTTCTAGTTGGTTCTTTATCACAACATCGAGGGTCTCATTAGATTTCTCACTACATTTATCGGCAGTTTCTAGCAAATTATTGAAAGACCTTAAAAGTGTGTTTTTTAGCTCTATATCCTCCATTTCTGTCATGTGTCTTTGTCTCCACATTATTTATGCTTTCTTGGTGCACCCCCTTGTGGTCTTTGTGTGCAGTCTTGTTGTAGTTAAGCCTTGATTGTTGTCGGCAATACCAGGGGTGATTTGACCTCCAGGCTAACTTGCTATGAGAGTCAGCTGTGTCTGCAGTGGGAGAGCTTCTGTGCTGGATCTCTAGGACAGTGCTAATCTAGCGTTTGCCTGAGGCTATCCGGCAAATGCCTCAGTGCAGGGCTTGGGCAAGGCGGGTCCTCGGGGATCTACAGGGTGGGCGGAGAGAGCAGTTATGGCTGCTCTCAGTTCCGTCCCCAGGGGCTCTGCCTCACAGAGTCCCAGCAACCTCTGCAAACCTCGGAGAGAAATCTGCCTTCGAGTTCTGACCGAAGCCAGACAGTCCCGCTTCTCCCGTTTGAGTCTGGGTCCCTAGAGACTCGCCCGGATCTGGAGCTCAGAGTCTGAAACTCCCTCCCCATTGAAAACAACAACCGCACCCTCCACTGCCAGTCTGCTCAGCATGCACTCCGCACCTTAGTATTTCACTTCAGCACTGTGCCTCCTCTGAGTCTGAGTGTGATATTCTCTTTCCTCCTAGTTGTAGAATTTCCACTCAGCCAGCCTTCCTGTGGTTCTGGATGATGTCCGTTCTGTCTTTTATTTGTATTTTTGAAGTGGTTGTTCGAGGCAGCAAACTCTGGCGTTAACCTATGCTGCCATCTTGGTTTCCTCTCCAGGTTCTGTCAGAAACGCATCTTTTTGTGAGAGAAACAATCCTTCCTGTGGGGGAATGCACCATCCTGTAGGGGAACACATCTTCCTGTGGGAGAAACTCATCTTCCCACACATTCCTGTTGCCGAACACATCTTCCTGTGGAGGGACTCACCTTCCTGTGGGGGAAACACACAGTCCAGTGGGGGGAAAACACCTTCCTGTGGGAAAACTCACCTTTGTCTGGGAGAATGCATCTTCCTGTGAGGGAAATGCACTTTCCTGTGGGGGAACTCATGTTCCTGGGGGCAAAACACACCTTCCTGTGGGGGAAATGCATTTTCCTGCACCTTCCTCTGGGGAATGCATCTTCTTGTGGGGGGAAAGCACCTTTCTGTGGGAGAATCCATCTTTCTGTGGGGGAAAATGCATCTTCCTGTGTGGGATACCCACGTTCCTGTGTGAAAAGTACACCTTGCATTGGGGGAATGTACCTTCTTGTGAGGGAAAAGCACCTTACTTCAGAAAACATATCTTCCTGGGTGGGGGGGGACATATTTCTTTCTGTGGGGGAAATACACCTTCCTATAGGATAAATACATTTTCCTGTACCTTCTGTGGCCGAACACATCTTCCTGTGGTGGAATGCACCTTTCTGTAGGGGAAATGTACTTCCTGCGAGGAACCAATCTTCATGTTGGGAAGTGCAATTTCATATGGGGGAACACATCTTCCTGTGTGCAAACCCATCTACTTGTGGGAGAATTGCGTTTTCCTGTGGGGAAAATGCACCTTCCTGTGGAGGGAATGTATCTTCCTGTGGAGGAAACACACTTTCCTGGGAATTAGATAAAAACAATCCCCAAATGAAAGAACAAGAGACTTCTTTAGAAAAACAAAAGGATTGCCAAACTGGTTTGGCTCAGTGGATAGAGCATCGGTCTGTGGACTGAAGGGTCCCAGGTTCGATTCCTGTCAAGGGCATGTATCTTGGTTGCAGGCACATCCCCACTGGGGGGCGTGCAGGAGGCAGCTGATCTATCTCTCTCATCGATGTTTCTAACTCTCTATCCCTCTCCCTTCTTCTCTGTAAAAAATCAATAAAATATATTTTTAAAAAAAAACAAAAGGATAAATTAAATATAGATAAGAAATTTATCTGATATAGAGTTCAGAATAATGATGGTAAAGATGCTCAACCACATGGAGAAGATATAATAACTATGTGAGAAGAATAGTTGGAAATAAAGAATGACATGGCACTAATAAAAACACAGTGTTAGAATATACAGCAGATTAGAGAAAGTGAGGATGGACTGGTGAATTAGAAGGCAAGATAGAAAAAATCAATCAGAGAACCAAAAAAAATTTAAAAAACAGTAGGAGAACTTAAGTGATCTGTGGGCAAGGTATTATTTTCAAACTCGTAACATTCCTTAGTAGGGTGTTGTTCTGAGACTGTGCACAAGAGCGAAGTATTTCAACACTGCCCGGCATGGCAAGAGCTCTCTAGGATTGTCCATTGGTTTTTATTTTCAGACTCGCAGAATTCATTACAAGAGTGCTGTTCTCAAAATCCACATATGTACAGTATTGTAACATCTTCCTACAATGGTGAGGGCCCTCTGTGGGTATCAATTTGGTTTTCTTTTCAGTTTCCTAGAACTGATTATTATGGTGCTGTTCCCTGCATGTCCTCAAGAGGCACCATTGTACCAATTCACATACTAGAGTGCTATTTCTGAATGTCCACAACAGGGTTCTATTGTACCTAATCCCTTGCAAGGGTGCTGTTCCCACTATAGCCAAACATGCTGTGCTCTGAATGCCCAAAAGCGGGTGCCATGGCACCTAATCTCTTCCTAGTATGCTCTCAAAATGTCCACAAGAAGGCACTAAGGTGCTGTCCTCAGAATGTCCAAAAAAGTGCACTATTTCACCTACACTCTTACTAAGCCACTGTTCTCAGAATTCCCACAAGAGGATGCTTTTGCACCTAATCCCTTTCTAGGGTGCTCTCCTCAGAATGCACACAATAGTGTGCCACTGCACTTAATCCCTTGTTATGGTTTTGTTTTCAGACTGCCCCAAAGCACGTTATTGCACCTAAATCTCTTACCAGGCTGCTATTCTCAGAATGCCCAAAAGTGGACGCTATTGTGCCTTATCCCTTACAATGCAGCTGTTCTCATATTGTCCACAAGAGGGCAGTATTTCAAAACTGCTCTGTGGGGTGAGAACTCTCTCAGATCCTCAATTGGATTTTATTTTCAGGCTGGCAGAGTTTCTTAACAGAGCTATTCTCAGAATGTCCACAAGAGTGCACTATTTCAACATATTCCTGCAATGGTGAACTATCTCTGAATTTATCAATTGGGCTTTTCTTTGCATGCTCATAGAATTGGTTACCAGGGTGCTATTGAACTGATTACTAGATGGCTGGAAATGCAGGCAACCTTTTAAAGGGCCAATGCACAAAATTTTGTGTGCAGCAATTCACCCTCTATTCCAGCAGAGCGAGAGCAGAATAGATTGGAGCCATGTGAGGAGAAACCACAGTTGGAGGCTCTGGAGTTAGAACTCAGAAGGCAGACTCCCCAGTTTCTGTGCAGAGTCATCCTCTCATGCTAGGAAGGACATCTTTCTCAGGCAGACCTTTGCTATCCAGGCAGCTTTTGCCTGATGGTAAGAATGTTTCCCACCCCTTGTCCTATTGTGTGGAGCTTCTGATGCTTCTGATGCCTCTTAAGAGACTGATAATAAAAATTAGCCCCCAAGTAGTAACAATTCACCATCCTATTGGAAAGCTTCTTGCCACACCTATGAATGAGAACCTGAAGACTACTCAAAAATGAGGCCAATATTTCTGCCAGAAGAGGTAGGTCAGTGGATGTTGGGAATTTTTGTCTGATCTAATTAGTCAGTAACAGCATTTGACAGTCCTGCACTAGTGATTGAGAGGCATACAATATCTATCTAAAACATAGTCAGAACCCCAACAGGCAACCATAATGGGGAGACAAAAAAAATAATGCCTCCTAAATGAAAGAAAAAGATCATTCCACAGGAGAGATAAATAAAATGGAAATAATAAAATTTTCTGACATAGAGTTCAGAATGATGGTAAAGATGTTCCACCTCATGGGAAAAGGTATGGGAACTCTGAGAAAAGAATAGTTGGAAATAAAGAATAATATCACAAATAAAAAAAAAACAATGAAAAGAATACATGGGAGATTATGGGAAGCTGAGGATTGGATCAGAAATTTATAAGAGAAGGTAGTAATAAATAACATAATCAGAAAACCAAATAGAAAAAAAATTGTAAAACCATAGGACAGCTTAAGGGGGCTGTGTAAAAAGGTTTTATTTTCAGACTTATGAAATTCCTTAGTAGGGTTTTGTTCTGAGACTGTCAACAAGAGAGCAGTATTTCAACACTGTCCTGCAGGGCAAGAACCCTCTTGGACTGTCCATTGTTTTTTATTTTCAGACTCACAGAATTGACTTCTAGGGTGCTGTTTCAGTATCCACAAGTGTGAAGAATTGCAACACCTCCCTGCAGTAGGAAGAGCCTTCTAGGTCTATTAATTGGGCATTCTGTCAAGTAACACTCCCTCCATATTCTGCGTGGAGTAGGGTTCGGTATCTGAAAGAAGAGCCGCACAACAAATGAGAGAAAAAGACACGAGATAATTTTGCAATATTGGACCAGATGGGCAAGTCCTGAAGGACTTCCACCCATGCTCAAGCTGCTCCAATCTTTTATTGATCTGGAGTAGCCCTTAGGTTAAGGAGGTTTCAATGACACACAGATCAGCAGATAATTTCCAGGAATAGACAAAGTATCTGATTAGCTCATCAATAGATTTTCGGGAGTATCTGATTAACAATAATCAACAAGGATCTACATAAGTATCTAAGGAATTAAGGGAACTAAGGTGGGGATGCTTCAACTATTATTACCTAAATTAACTGGGTGGTTCCTAGATTAAGTGGGTGGTGCACAGTTCTGACTTTTGCTAGGACTTCAAAGGTTACTAGCTTTTGGGGGGTCTCTGTCTAAACTCAGCTAGTGAAGACAATGAATGGATTCCGGCACATTCTATTCAGACTCCTAAAGATGATTACTAGCATGATGTTCTCAGCATGTCCACAAAATGGCAACATTTTAACTAAACCATTACTTGGCTACTGTTCTCAGAATGCTCCCCAAGAGTTTTGCACTGGGAGAGATGGCACCATCTTGAAAGGGAGAGCAGCTCTGATCAGAAGCCCACCTTACCGTCAACTGGAGAGACCTTGGATATCTCCCAGGACCATACAACCACAACACCCAGGGACTCGCTGCCTCAACTGCAAATCCACGAACACTGAAACTCCAGCCTCCCTGGCCACGGGCACCAAAAAAGTTTGTCCAGGGGGAGACAAAGCAGAGACTGAATATGCGGGTGGGTCATGCACCTTCTCACAGAGCAGATAGAAGGAACAGCATATGGAATTGGTGAATTAAACACAGATGGTGAGGCAGTCCATGGACGGAAAGGTCAGAGAATGCCTAGAGAGAGCTCTGTCTCCTCAGATTCATCTGGCTGTTTGTATTTGGGTGTTTGTTGTTTGCATTTTTTGGATTATTTGTTGTTTGTTGTTTGCATTTTTTTATTTAGTTGTTGGTTTTTTGAAGTTTTCTCCCCATATACATATCTTTTCCCCTTCTTTTTCCTTCTATTTCTTGTCTCTCTTAATTTTTTTCTTTGCTCAATATCATTTTTGCACTCTTTTCTCTCTCCTAATTCTCTTTTCTCTGGTGATCACCTTTATTTGGGGTATGGTATTGTGAATACATTTGTGTTTGCTGCCCTGTGCATTGTGACTTGTCATGTTATATTTTGTGCCTTTAAGTCAATGCAGGAGAGAGAGCTACATAACCAGACATCCTGAGAGGAGCCAACATGGGGAGACAAAGAAACAGCTGTCATACAAAAGAAAAGACATTATCACTGGAAAAGGAAGTAAACGAAGTGGAGGTAAGCAATATGTCAGAGAAAGAATTCAGAGCAATGGTCATAAGGACGCTGAAAAGGATGGAGGACTAATTCAACAATATGTGTAAGAACCAAGAGGAAATGAAGAAGAAATAAAAAATGGCATTGCTGCAATAAAGAACATAATAGGATGCATCAACGGTAGACTAGGAAAAGCGGAGAACCACATCAGTGAGCTAAAAGACAGGGTAGGAAAAAATACCAAAGCAGAGGAGATACTGAAAAAAAAAAAAAAACTTAAGAAAACAGGAGAGCCTAAGAGAACTTTGGGACAGCATGAAATAAAACATGACCCATATATTTGCTGTCTGCAAGAGACCCTCCTCAGAACAAGGGATTCACACAGATTGAGAGTGAAGGGATGGAAAAACATTTTTCAGGCAAATGGAAATAAGAAAAAAAGCTGGGGTTGCGATACTTATATCTGACAAAATAGACCTCAAAGTAAGGTCTCCTTGAGTTTTGCACTAGTCCCTTATTAGCATAATACTAAAGGGAGCAATTTAACAAGATATAACTCTGGTAAACATATATGCACCCAATACAGGAGCACCCAAATACATAAAACTACTTCTGGGAGATATCAAGGCAGAGATCGATAGCAATACAGTCATATTAGGGGACTTTAATGCCCTACTGACACCACTTGATAAATCCTCTAAACAAAAATCAACAAGGAAACAGCAATGTTAAATGACTCACTAGATCAGATGGACTTAATTGACATCTTCAGAATATTTCACCCCAAAGATACAGAATATACATTCTTCTCCAGTGCACATGGGGCATTTTCAAAGACAGACCATATATTAGGACACGGGTAAAGTCTCTTCAAATTCAGAGAATAGAAATCATAACAAGCATCTTCTCAGATAACAATGGCATAAAATTAGAAATCAACTACAATAAAAACATTAAAAAAAAACAAACACTTGGAGGCTAAACAGCATGCTATTAAGCAATGACTGGGTTACCAGAGAGATCAAAGAAAAAATAAAAAGCATCCTAGAAACAAATGACAATGAAAACACAACAATCCAAAATCTATGGGACACAATGAAAGCAGTCCTGAGAGGGAATTTTATAGCTCTACAGGCCTACCTCAAAAACAAGAAAAATTGTCAATAAATGATCTAACCCTACAACTCAAAGAGTTAGAAAGAGAGCAATGAGAAAAGTCCACAGTATCCAGAAGGAAGGAAATAATAAAGATCAGAGCAGAAATAAACAACAGAGAGACAAAAAAAAAAAAAAACAATACAAAAGATCAATGAAACCAAGAGCTTGTTCTTTGAAAGGATTAACAAGATTGATGAACCTTTCACCAGGAACACCAAGAAACAAAGAGAGAGGACCCGAATAAACAAAATCAGAAATGAAAAAGGTGAAGTAACAACTGACCCTACTGATATACAAAGGATTGTCAAAATATACTACAAAAAACTGTACTCCAACAAACTGGACAACCTCAACAAAATGGACACATTCCTAGAAAAATACAAGCTTCCAAAACTCAATCAGGAAGAATAAAAAAACATGAATAGGCCAACAACTACTGATGAAATTGAAACAGTAATCAAAAAGCTTCCAGTAAACAAAAGCCCTGGAGCAGATGACTTCACAGGGCAGTTTTACCAAACAGTAAAAGAAGAACTAAAGCCAATCCTTCTCATACTATTCCAAAAAATTCAAGTGGAAGGCACACTACTACTATGAAGCCAGCATTACCCTAATCCCAAAACCAGAAAAAGACACCACAAAAAAAGAGAATTACAGGCCTATATCCTTGATGAACATAGATGCTAAAATCATCAACAAAATTCTAGCAAACCGAATCCACATTACATTAGAAAGATCATACACCATGACCAAGTGGGATTTATTCCAGGAATGCAAGGCTGGTACAATATCAGCAAATCAATAAACGTGATACATCACATAAAAAAATTGAGCGACAAAAATCACATAATCATGTTGATTGATGCAGAAAAGGCATTTGACAAAATCCAACACCCTTTTCTGATAAAAATGCTCAGAAAAGTGGGAATAGAGGGATCATACCTCAACATAATAAAAGCCTTATATGACACACCTACAGCGAACATCACTCAATGGGCAAAAACTAAAACCATTTCTCTTAAGAACAGGAACACAACAGGGATGCTCACTTTCACCACTCCTGTTCAACATACTACTGGAAGTGCTAGCCAAAGTTATTAGACAAGAAGAAGAAATAAAAGGCATCCAAATTGGAAAAGAAGAAGTAAAATTGTCATTATTCACAGATGATATGATACTGTACTTCGAAAACCCTAAAGTCTCCATCAAAAAATTATTAGACCTAATAAATGAATTTGGCAATGTAGCAGGATATAAAGTTAACACCAAGAAATGTATGGCATTTTTATATGCCAATAGTGAATTTACAGAAAGAGAAATTTAAAAAAAAACAATCCCATTTACCATTGCACCAAAAAATTTAAGATACCTAGGAATAAACTTAACCAAGGAAGTAAAAGACCTCTACTCAGAAGACTACAGGACATTGAAAAAAGAGATAGAGGAAGACATAAACAGATGGAAGAACATACCATGTTCTTGGATGGGTAGAATCAACATCATCAAAATGTCCATATTACCCAAAGCAATCTACAGATTCAATGCAATTTCCATTAAAATACTAATGGTATATTTCAAAGGTCTAGAACAAACTCCAAAAATTCATCTGGAATAATAAAAGACCCTGAATAGCCACAGAAATCCTGAGACAGAAGAATAAAGTTGGAGGGATCACAATACCAGGTATCAAGCTATATTACCAAGCCACAATTCTCAAAATTGCCTGATACTGGCACAAAAATGGACATACAGACCTATGGAACAGAACCAAGAACCCAGAAATCAACTCAAGCCATTATGCTCAAGTAATATTTGACAAAGGAGGCAAGAGCATACAATGGCATCAAGACAGTCTCTTCAATAAACGGTGCTGGGAAATTTGGTCATATATATGCAAAAAAATGAAACTATATCATAAACTTACACCATACACAAAAACAAATGCAAAATGGCTAAAGGACTTAAATGGGAAACCATAAAAATCCTACAAGACAGAGAGAAGCAAGATGGCGGCATAGGTAAATACCTATACTTGCTGCCTCTCACAACCACATCTAAATTACAACTAGAAGGCAAAACAACTACCACCCAGAACCACAGGAAACCTGGCTAAGTGGAATTTCCACAAGAGAGGTGAAGAAAGCACACTGAGACTGGTAAGAGGCACAGAGAGTGATGGCACCTGGATGTGCTGCTCTTTTAATTGGGAGGGAGATACAAGCTCATGCTTGCTCTGAACTCCAGCTCCAGGTGAGACTCTGGGGGACCACACACATATGAGGAGAAACTGGACTGTCTGGCATTGGGACAGGAACATGAGGGCGGCTTTCTCTGAGAGGTGCTTGCAGCAATCATTGTTCCTGCATGGGGGCACGGGACCCAGGGACCTCTCGGGTGCAGGGCTGACAGACAGCTATTGTTGTTTGCTCCACCCTGGTGATTCCCAGAGACCCCGCTCCCTCCAATATACAACCCCACCCAAGCTGTGGGCATCAGCTTTTGCATATGAATGACCTGTCCTTTCTCTGCCTAAACCTGTCAGAGAGCCCCAGAGCTTCCAAAAGAAGGCCCAAGGCCCAGCAGCAGCAGCCTGCCTTGCATCACAGCTGGGCCTCATCTAGGCACTTCCAACCCCATACGGAGAGGAGGAATCTGCAGATGTCTCTGTAGCTCCTGCTGGGTGGCCTCAGACAGTGGCTGACCTCCAGCCTCCATGGATATCCAAGAGCCAGTGTACCCAGTTGTCAAAGTGAGACCATACTGGATTACAACTCTTCACATCCAAAAGAGACACACACAAGGGGCAGACTCAGTGAGCACCAAAGCCCCACTGAAGAAAGTCCTGCCCCATAAGGGTGTCTCCTGCGCAACAGATCTTACAGAGTGTAGACATAGCTGCTCATTACAGACAATTGGCCTGGAGGTCAATTCCTTCCAATAATACCAACAGCAATCAAGGGTTAACTACAACAAGACTGCAAACAGCCCACAAAGGGATGCACTCAGATCATCCACCTCAGATGACTGGGGAGGCTGAGCCACTGGGCCCTATAGGACACCTACCACACAAGGCCACTCTATCAACTCAAGGAGACTTAGCAGCTACCCTGTACATAGAAACAAACATCGGGAAGCAGCCAAATGTGGAGACAAAGAAACAAGTCACAAATGAAAGAAATGGATGAAAGCAAAATACTGGATATAGAGTTCAAAACCATAGTTATAACATTACTCAAGAATCTTCTAGAAACCTCTGAGAAATTTAGTAAGACTCTCAAGGATATAAAAAAGGACCAATCAGAAATTAAGCATACACTGACTGAAATAAACAATAATATACAGAGATTCAACAGCAGACTAGAGGATCCCAAGAATCAAGTCAAAGATTTGAAATATAAAGAATCAAAAAACAGCCAACCAGAAAAGCAAAAAGAATCCAAAAATATAAAGATAGTGTAAGGAGCCTCTGGGACAACTTCAACATCTGAATTATGGGGGTGCCAGAAGAAGATAGAGAGGAAGAAGTTGAAAACCTGTTTGAAAAAATGACAGAAAACTTCCCCTACCTGGTGAAAGAAATAGACTTACAAGTCCAGGAAGCACAGAGAATCCCAACCAAGAGGAATCCAAAGAGGACCACCAAGACACATCATAATTAAAATGCCAAAGGCAAAAGACAAAGAGAGAATCTTAAAAGCAGCAAGAGAAAAATAGTTACCTACAAGGGAGTACCCATACCACTGTCAGCTGATTTCTCACCAGAAACTATGCAGGCCAGACAGAGTGGCAAGAAATATTCAAAGTGATGAATACCAAGAGCCTACAACCAAGATTACTCTACCGAGCAAAGCTATCATTTAGAATTGAAGGTCAGATAAAGAGCTTCACAGATAAGAAAAAGCTAAAGGAATTCTTCACCACCAAACCAGTATTATATGAAATGCTGAAGGGTATTCTCTAAGAAGAGGAAGAAGAAGGAAAAGGTAAAGATAAAAGATTATAAACAACAAAGTGACAACAAATGCACATCTATCAACAAGTGAACCTAAAAATCGAATGAATAAAAAACCTGATGAACAGAACAGACTGGTGAATGTAATAGAATTAGGAGCATGGAAAGGGAGAAGACTGACAATTCTTGGGGGAAGGGGTTGTGGGGGGTGCAGGAAGAGATTGGACAAAGAGCTTACACCTATGGATGAGGTCAGTGGGTGAGAGGAAGGCCTGGAGTGGGGTGGGAACCATGTGGAGGGGAGCTATGAATAAGCAGGAAGAGTAACAGCTGTAATAATCTGAACAATATTTTTTTAAAAATCCTACAAGACTCCATAACAGCAAAATAGCAGACATATGTTGTAGCAATATCTTAACCAACACATCTCCTAGGGCAATGGAAACTAAGGGAAAAAATAAACAAATGGGACTACATCAAAATAAAAAGCATCTGCACAGCAAAAGAAACCATCAACAAAACAAGAAAGCCTACTGCATGGGAGAACTATTTGCCAATGCCATTTCAGATAAGTGTTTAATCTCCAAAATTTATAGAGAACTCATACAACTCAACAAAAAGAAGATAAATGATCTATTCAAAAAAATGGGCAAAGGACCTAAATAGACACTTTTCAAAAGAGGACATAGAGAAGGCTGAGAGACATATGAAAACATGCTCAAAGTCACAAATCAATACAACAATTAGATACCATCTCACACTTGTCAGAATGGCTATCATAAACAAATCAACAAACAACAAGTGCTGGCAAGGATGTGGAGAAAATGGAAACCTCATGCACAACTGGTGGGAATGCAGACTGGTGCAGCCACTGTGGAAGACAGTATGGAGTTTCCTCAAAAAGTTAAAAATGGAACTCCCATTTGATCCAGTAATTCCAATTCTAGGAATATATCCCAAGAAACTAAAACACCAATCAAAAATGATATACGCACCCCTATGTTCATAGCAGCACAATTTACAATAGCTAAGATTTGGAAACAACTTAAGAGCCCATCAGCAGATGAGTGGGTTTAAAAACTGTGGTACATCTACAAATGGAATACTAGGCTGCTATAAAAAAGAAGGAACATTTACCATTTGCAACAGCATGGGTAGAACTGGAGAACATTATACTAAGTGAAATAAGCAAGTTGGAAAAAGATAAATATCACAAGACCTCACTCACATGTGGGATATATCCTATCTAATAAAAGGATAATACACAAATTAACCATCACTCCGACACAAAGATGGTGGTGGCCATGGAACTGGAGTGAGCAGGAGGCTTGGGTTGCCCCCAGCAAAGGAGGAAGCTAAGCTTCCCACCTTCCCTGGCTGGCACTGGGCTCCTCTCAAGGCTACAAATTATAGGTTTCAATTATAGAAGATAAATAAATCACAGATACCTGCTGCAAAAATAAGGAAAAAGAAAAAAAGAAGAGGCTGGGAGCTTGGGTCACTGGGGGGCATGGCCAGCCTGTAAACGGTCATCAGCCCTTCACCCAGGCTGGCCAGGCACCCAGTGGGACCCCTCCCCCGAAAGGGCTGTGGCCAGCCTGTAAACGGCCATCAGCCCTTCACCCAAGCCCCCACTCTGAAGGAGGTGTGGCCATCCTGAAAACAGCCCTCTGCTCCTCACCCAGGCTGGCTAGGCACCCTAGTGGGGACCCCCACCCTGAAGAGGGTATAGCCAGCCTGAAAATGGCCCTCAACCCCTCACCCAGGCTGGCCACACCCCCATGGAGTGAGGGTCCCCAATGGGGGACTTGACCAGCCTGCAAACACCATTAGCTTCTCACCCAGGCTGGCCAGGCTCCCCAGTGGTGACCCCCACCCTGAAGGGGATGTGGTCAGGCTGAAAACGGCCCTCAGCCCCTCACCCAGGCTGGCCAGGCACCAAAGAAGGACCTCCACCCTGATCTGGGACACCCTTCAGGACATACCAGCTAGCCCCCATAGTGCACCAAGTCTCTATCCTATATAATAAAAGGGTAATATGCAAATTGAGCTGAACAGCAGAACAACTGGGAATGACTGGTCACTATGACACACACTGACCACCAGCGGGAAGATGCTTAATGCAGAAGCTGACCCTGGTGGTCAGTGTGCTCCCACAGGGGGAGCTCTGCTCAGCCACAAAACCAGCTGATGGCTGCCAGCACAGCAATGGTGGTGAGAGCCTCTCCCACCTCCTCAGCAGCACTAAGGATGTTCTACTGCAGCTTAGGCCTGCTCCCTGCTGGCAATTGGACATCCCCCGAGGGCTCCCAGGCTGCCAGAGGGATGCCTGGCTGCCAGCTTTGGCCCAATCCTCTGGGGAGCAAGTAGGCACAGGCCAAGTTGAGGGACACCTCCCCCCCCCCCCCCAGCCCAAGTGCACAAATTTTTGTGCACTGGGCCTCTAGTGATAACATAATTTGATGAACAAGAATAGATCCAGAGACAAATGGCAGGGAACGGGAGGGGGGCGGGGGGGTGGAGAGCAACCAAAGGACTTGTATGCATGCATATTAGCATAAACAATGGACACAGACACTGGGGCAGTGGGAGCTTGCCCAGGGTGGAAATGGCCAGGCAGGGGGAGGTCATTTGGGGGGAAAGGAGACATATGTAAAACTTTAGACAATAAATAATTTTTTTAGAAAAAGAGTTCCACACTGTACCTATTATCTTACTAAGGTGCTATTCTCAGAATACTCATAAAATGGCACTACTGCACCTAATCTATTGCTACTGCACCTAATCTAGTGTTGTTTCCAAAATGCTCAAAAGAAGGCATCATTGCACCTAATCCCTTACTATGGTGCTGTCCTCACAATGTGCCCAAAATGGTGCTATTGTGCCCAATACCTCACTAGTCTCCTGTGCTCAGCATGCTTCAAAGTGGGCACCTTTGAGTCTAATCCCTTAGTAAGCTAGGGTGGTGTTCTGAGAATGTGCATAAAATGGCACTAGAAAAGTGTCTGCAGAATGCCCACAAGAGGGCATTATTGTATTTAATCACTTATTAGGATTCTTCTCAAAATAGCCACAGGACTGTATTATTGTGCCTAATCACTTATTAGGGTGCTATTGTCAGTATTGGCACAGGAGGACACCATTTCACATAATCTCTTACTAGGGTGATGTACTTAAAATGTCCAGAAGAGGACAGCTCTATTCTAAGCCATTAATAGGATGCTGTTCTCAGAATGCCCACAAGAGGGGGGTATTTGGCCTAATGCCTTACTAAGGT
The DNA here is from genome assembly GCA_036010255.1 of Myotis pilosus. Taxonomy (NCBI): domain Eukaryota; kingdom Metazoa; phylum Chordata; class Mammalia; order Chiroptera; family Vespertilionidae; genus Myotis; species Myotis pilosus. The sequence continues at coordinate 2,232,497 of JASKON010000044.1, forward strand.
ACTATTATCAGAGTCTCCACAAGAGAGGGTGAGAAACCTGCTGTAAAATTCACTACTAGATTGCTAAAAATGCAGACACCCTCCTATAGGGCTAATGAACAAAATTTCATGTACAGCAGTTATTGTGTGTTCTGACAGAGATGGCAGAGAAGACTAAAGCACTATCAGAAGAAACCTGAAGTGGGAGCTCTGGGGTTAGAACTCAGAAAGCAGACAACCCAGTTTCTTGTGATTGGGTCATCCTCTCACACTAGGGAGGATTTTTCTCAAGTAGACCTTTGCTATCCACGTTGGTTTTGCTTGGGGTGAACAAAATTTCCCACTCTAATTAAAACCCTTTGCCTCAGTGTCTGGAAATTATTATATGGATGAAGACATTGCGAATAACAATTTGCCTTCAGGCAGTAGCAATTGCCCCACTCTGTTGAAAAGTCTATCATCACACCTGTGGATGATAACCCCGGGTTACTAAAGATTGATTCTAATCACTTCAAGCAGAGTGGGGTCTCTAAAAGCATGGTGTTTGGCCTAATCTAATTAGTTAGAAACAGCATTTGATACTGTCCTGCAGTTGTGATTGAGAGGTGAAGCAGATCTGCTTAATACATAGTCTCAAATGAAAAGAGGCAGCCAAAATGGGAAGGCAAGAATACAACCATCAAATGAAAGCATAAGAGAATTCTCCAGAAGAAGAGATAAGTGAAATGGAGATATGAAATTTATCTGATATAGAGTTCAGAATAAGGATGGTAAAGGTGCCAAGAGCATGAGAAAAGATATAGTGACTATGAAAACAGGACAGTCAGAAATAAAGAATGACATAGTGCTAATAAAAAACACATAGAAAAGAATATACAGCAGATTGGGGAAAGCTGAGGATCAGATTGTGAATCAGAAGGCAAAGCAAAAAATCACTCAATCAGATAACAAAAGAAAAAATAAAAATAAAAACAGGAAGAGAGATTAGGCAGATGAAGAACAAGGTTTTGTTTTCTGACTCCCATACTTCCTTGGTAGGGTGCTCTTCTCAGACTGTCCATAAGAGGGTGGTATTTTCAACACTGCCCTGAAAAGCAAGAGACCTCTATGACTGTCAATAGGGTTTTATTTTCTGACTTGTCGAATTCATTACTAGGATGCTATTCTCAGAATATCCACAAGATTGAACCATTGAACACCTCCCTGCAATGGAGAGAGCCCTCTTGGTCTATCAAATGGGTTTGCTTTTTCACAATCATAGAATTGATTGCTAGGGTACTGGCCTCAGCATGTCCACAGGATGGTGCCACTGCAAATAATCAATTATTGGTCTGCTATCCTCAGAATGCCCACAAGAGGGTACTATTGAACTTAATACCTTGCTACAGTGCTGTTGCCATGATGCCACAAAGAGGCCACATTGCACGTAATGCCTTACAAGCTGCTGTTCTCAGAATGCCAGCCAGACAGCACCATTGCACATTATTCCTTACTAGGGTGATGCCCTTAAAATGTCCAGAAGATGTCAGCACTGAACCTAATCCTTCAATAGGGTGCTGTTCTCAGAATGCCCAAAAGCAGGCACTATTGCACCTAATCCCTTACCAGGATGCTGTTCTCAGAATGCTCACAAAAGGGCACCAGTGTGACTGATACCTCACTAGGGTGCTGTTCTCACAAAGCCCAGAAGAGGGTTTTATTGCACCTGGTGTGAGAGGATGACTCAATCACAGGCTGCTGTGCTCAGAATGCCCAAAAGTGGGTGCCTTTATGCCTAATCCTTTACTAGCGTGCTGTTCTCAGGATGTCCAAAAGATTGCACTAGGGTGCTCAGATGCTCACAGGGTGGCATTATTCTGCCCAATACTTTATTAAGGTGATGTTCTCAGAAAGCCCAAAAGAGTTCCTTATTGCCCCCTTGTTGCCTAATAGGCTACTGTGCTCAGAATGCACAAAATTTGGCACCTCTGAGCTTAATATTTTATTATGGTGCTGGTCACAAAATGTCCACAACATGACACTAGGGTGCTGTCCTCCGAACACCCATTAGAGGGCACTATGATACCTAGTCCCTTAGTAGGCTTCTGTTCTCAGAATGGCCAGAGGAGGGTGCTATTTTGCCTAATCCATTGTAAGGGTTATGTTCTCAGAATGCCTACAAGAGGACACCATTGCGTTTCAGACCTTGCTGCAGTGCTGTTGCCACAATGCCCAAAAGAAACACCATTTCGGAGTTCATCACCACCAAACCAGTATTATATGAAATGCTGAAAGGTATCCTTTAAGAAGAGTAAGAAGAAGGTAAAGATACAAATTATGAACAACAAATACACATCTATCAACAAGTGAACCTGAAAATCAAGTGAATAATCTGATAAACAGAATGAACTGATGATTATAATAGAATCACGGGCATAGAAAGGGAGTGGACTGACTATTCTTGGGAGTCTGGGGGATGGGGTGAGGAGGATGCAGGAAGAGACTGGACAAAAATTGTGCACCTATGGATGAGGACAGTGGGTGGGGAGTGAGGGAGGAGGGTGGGGTGGGAACTGGGTGGAGGGGAGTTGGGGGGGGAAAAAGAGGAACAACTGTAATAATCTGAACAATAAAGCTTTAATCTACACTAATAAAAGAGAAACATGGTAATTGGCATACGACCACTACCCTTTTCATTGGCTAGTCAGCGAGATATGCAAATTAACTGTCAGCCAAGATGGCGGCCGGCAGCCAGGCAGCTTGAAACTAACATGAGGCTTGCTTGCCTCAGTGACGGAGGACTCCAACGTTCCCCACCTGTGGCTGCAGGCCTCTGAGCCAGCAGTTTCAGAAACTCTGTAACAAATACCACCGGACTTCAGCCAGAAGATTAGCAACATTGTAAACAAAGGCCAGAAACCTACTTTCAGCCACGGAGGCTTAAGAGCTGGAGCCAAGCCTTAAAGCTAAAGCTGGCCCAGAATAAATAAAAAAATAAAAAAAGGGAGGGGTTGGGAGCTTCAGTTACCCCCAGCCTGAAAACAACCCTCAGCCCCTCACCCAGACTGGCCAGGCACCCCAGTGGGGACCCCCACCCTGAAGGGTGTGTGACCAGCTGCAAACAGCCATCATTCCCTCACCTAGGCTGGCCAGGCACCCCAGTGAGGACCCCCACCCTGAAGGATGTGTGACCAGCTGCAAACAGCCATCATCCACTCACCAGGCTGGCCAGGCACCCCAGTGGGGACCCTCACCCTGATCCAGGACACCCTTCAGGGCAAACCAGCCAGCCCCCACCCGTGCACCAGGCCTCTATCCTATATAGTAAAATGGTAATATGCTCCCAGCACCGGGATCAGCGGAGCCGAGAGGCCTCCCGGCACTGGGATCAGCGTGACAGGGGGCAGCGCCCAAACCCCCTGATCTCCCTGCGGCTCTATGTGTGGCACGGGGCGGGGCCACAACCTCCCTATCCACCCTGCTCTGTTCGTGACAGGGGAAGGCGCCCCAACGCCCCTCTCCCCACAGGCCCTGCTCTGTGTGTGACAGTGGCTGCGCCCCAAGCCCCCGATTGGCCCTGCTCTGTGGGTGATAGAGGGCGGCGCCCCAACCCGCTGATCCGTCATGCTCTGTGTGTGACAGGGGGCGGTGCCCCAACTCCCCTATCAGCCCTACTCTCTGAGTGACAGGGGGGAGCTCCTCAACCCCCTGATGGGCCCTGCTCTGTGTATGACAGGGGGTAGCTCCCCAACACCCTGATGGGCCCTGCTCTGTGCATGACAGGGTACGGAGGGAGCCCCAACCCCCCTGATGGGCCCTGCTGTGTGTGTGACACGGGGTGGTGCCGCAACCTCCCCATCAACCCTGCTTTGAGTGTGACAGGGGGCGGTGTCCCAACCCCCCAATCGGCCCTACCCTGAGCGTGACTGAGGGTGGCATTGCAACCTCCCAATCCGCCCTGCTCTATGCATGACAGGGTGTGGTGCCCCAACTCCTCAATTGGCCCTGCTCTGAGCCTGACCAGGGGCTGCACCTAGGGATTGGGCCTGCCCTCTGCCACCCGGGAGCAGGCCTAAGCCAGCAGGTCATTATCTCCCGAGGGATCCCAGACTTCTAGAGGGCACAGGCCAGGCTGAGGGACCCCCCTCTCCCCCGAGTGCACAAATTTTTGTGCACCAGACCTCTAGTTAATAATAAAAAAGAAAAGGAAAAAAAAAGAAACACCATTTCACCTAATCCATTACAAGGATGCTGTTTTCAGGATGCCCACAAGAATGCACCACTATGCCTAGTATCTTACTATGGTGCTGTTCTCAAACGGTCACAAGACGGCACCATTATGCCTAATACCTCACTAGGGTGCTGTTCTCCCAATGCCCAGCAGAGGGCATTATTGCACCTACTCTCCTACTTGGCTGCTGTGCTCACAATGCCCAAAATTGGGTGCCTTTGAACCTAATCACTTATTAGGGTGCTGTTCTCAGGATGTCTACAAATGGCACTAGGAAGCTTTTCCCACAATGCCCACAAGAGATCACTGTGGTACCTAGACCAGTACTAGGCTGCTGTTCTCAGAACTCCCTCTAGAGGGCGCTATTGTGTCTAATCCCTTATGAGGCTGCTCTTCTCAGAATGCCCACAAGAGGGTGCTATTTTGCATTACCCCTTGCTGGAGTGCTGTTTTCAATATACACACAAGAGGGCACCATTGTACATATTCCCTTAGTAGGTTGATGTCCTTAAAATGTCCAGAAGAGGGCAGCACTGTGTCTAATCCTTAATAAGTGGTGTTCTCTAAATGCCTACCAGTGGGTGCCCTTGCACCTCATCTCTTACCAGGGTGCTGTTCTCAGATTGCTCACAAGAGGGCACCATTGTGCCTAATCCCATAGTAGGGTGCTTTTCTCATAATAGTACTAAGGTGTTGACCTCAAATGCCCACAAGGCAGCACCCTTGTGCCCAATCCCTTTCTAGACTGCTGTTTTCAAAATGCGCACAAGAAGGCATTATTGTGCCTAGTCTTCTAGGCTGTTGTGCTCAAATGATCCAACAACAGGTGCCTTTGTGACTAATCCCTTACTAGAGTGCTGTTCACAGAATGTCCATAAGATGGCACTAGGATGCTTATTTCAGAATGCCCACAAGAGAGCACCATTGCACATAATCCTTGTTAGAATGATGTCCTTAGAACAGCTGTGGGCAAACTACGGCCCGTTTGAAATGAATAAAACTAAAAAAAAAAAAAAAAAAAAAGACCGTACCCTTTTATGTAATGATGTTTACTTTGAATTTATAATAGTTCACACAAACACTCCATCCATGCTTTTGTTCCAGCCCTCTGGTCCAGTTTAAGAACCCATTGTGGCCCTCGAGTCAAAAAGTTTGCCCACCCCTGCCTTAGAATGTACAGAAGAAGGCAGCACTGCACGTAATCCCTTACTTGGGTGCTGTCTTCAGAATGTCCACAGAGGGCACTGTTGTGCCAAGACCCTTATGAGGCTGCTCTCAGAATGAGACTGCACCTAACTTATTATTGTTGTTCTCAGAATGCCCACAAGAGCACAGTATTTTGCCAAATCCCATATTACATTGCTGTTCTCAGTTTGCCCACAAGAGGGCACCCTTTCACCTAATCCTTTGCTGCTAACAGACTCATTAGAGAGGTCAAGGAGCCTACAGTAGATTGACTACTAGATGGCTGGAAATGTAGGCATCCTACTAAAGGACCAATGCCCAAAATGTTGTGTGCAGCCACTCATCTTGTGTTCCAACAGAGGGCAGACACCCTCGTTGTCTGTGCTAAGTCATCCTCACACTGGGAAGGACATCTTTCACTGGCAGACATTTGATCTCCAAGAGGTTTTTCCCTGAGATGAAGAAAGTTTCCCACCCTAATGAAAGATACTTTGCCACACTGTGTGGAGATTCTGTCTCCCATTAATAGACTGAGAATAACAATTAGCCTCCAGGCAGTAGCAATTGCCCCACCCTGTTGCAAAACCTATCCCCATAGTTGTGATGAGAACCTGAGGGCTACTCAATACTAAATCAAATCATTCTGCAAGCAGAGGTGGGTCTCTGGAGGCATAGAGTCTTTGCCTAATCTATTTAGTCAGAAAGAGCATTTGACACTGTCCTGCCATTGTAATTGTGAGGCATAGCAGATCTACCTAATATATAGTCACTAACAAAAAGAGACAACCAAAATGGGGAGACCAAAAAGCGACATACATCTCTTGCCAGTTTGGCTCAGTAGATAGAGTGCTGGCCTATGAACCAAAGGGTCTGGGTTTGATTCTAGTCAAGGGCATGGACCTTGGTTGTAGGCTCCTTTCTGTCTCTGGCCCTCGTTAGGGATTGTGCAGGAGGCAACCAATCAATGTGTTTCTCTCACATTGAAGTTTCTCTCTGTCTTTCCCTCTCTCTTCCACTCCTAAAATTCAATAAAAAAGTCCTCAGGTAAGGATTAACTAAATCAAACTAAACAAAACAAAGTAACCTACAAATGATAGAACAAGAGAATTCTCCAGAAGAGGTCAATGAAATGGAGAAAAGAAATTTATCTGATTATAGAGTTCAGAATAATGATGTTAAAGTTGCTCAAGAACTAAGAAAAGATATAGTAACTATGAAATAAAGACTGGTATAGCTCTAATAAAGAACACATAGGAAAGAATACATAGCACATTAGGGGAAGCTGAGGATCAGATCAGTAAATCAGAAGACTGGGTAGCAAAATAATAACTCATTCAGACAATCAAAAAGAAAAACAGTTAAAAAACATGGAGGAGATTAAGAAAGATGAGCAAAAAGGTGTTATTTTCTGACTCCCATAATTCCTTTATTAGGGTGCTCTTCGTAGACTGTATATAAGAGGGCAGTATTTTAAACAGTGCCCTGCAGGTGAGAGACTTCTGTGACTGTCAATTGGGTTTCATATTCTGACTCACAGAATTCATTACTAGGGTACTGTTCTCAGAATATCCACAATAGTGCACTATTGCAACACCTCCCTACAATGGTGAGAGCACTCTAGGTCTATCAAATGAATTTGCTTTTCAGACTCACAGAATTAATTACTAGAGTGATGTCCTCAGCATGTCCACAAGATAGTGCCACTGCAACTAATCCATTACTGGATTGCTCTTCCCAAAATAGGGAGCTATTGAGCCTAATATCTGCTACAGTGCTGTTGCCATGATGCCCAAAAGAGGACATCACTGCACCTAATACCTTACAAGCTCCTGTTCTCAGAATGCCAACAAGGGAGTATCACTGCACATAAGTCCTTACTATAGTGATGTACAGAATAGGACAGCACTGCACCTAATCCCTTAATAGTAGGAAGGTGCTGTTTTCAGAATGTGTGCAAGGGGGTAGCATTGCACCTAATCACTCACAAGGGTGCTGTTCTCACTATCCTCACAAGAGGGCAACCATTGTGTCTAATATCTCACTAGCATCGTGTTCTCACAACGTTCAGAAGAGGACATTAGCCCTAACCGGTTTGGCTCAGTGGATAGAGCATTGGCCTGCAGACTGAAAAGTCACAGGTTCAATTCCAGTCAAGGGCATGTACCTTGGTTGCAGGCACATCCCCAGTAGGGGGTGTGCAGGAGGCAGCTGATCAATGTTTCTAACTCTCTATCCCTCTCCCTTCCTCTCTGTAAAAAAAAATCAATAAAAATATATATTAAAAATAAAAGAAGAGGACATTATTTTGCCTAGTGCACTACTAGGCTGTTGGCTCAGAATGTCCAAAAGCAGGTGCCTTTGGGCTTAATCCTTTACCCGTGTGTCCACAAGATGGTATTAGGTTGTTGCCCTCAGATGCCAACTAGAGAGCACTATAGCACTCTTCCCTTACTAGTCTGCTCTCAGAATGCCCACAGAGGGCACAATTGTGCATAATCCATTGATAGGGTGATGTTCTCAGAATGCTAATAAGAGGGTGTCATTGCACCTAATAACTTACAAGATGCTGTTAGAATCCCTGCAAGTGGGCACTATGGCACCTAATGCCTTATGAGGGTGCTTTTCTCAGACAGTCCACAAGAGGGCAGTATTTCAACACTGCTCTGCAAGGCAAGAGCCCTCTATGACTGTCAATTGGTATTCTTTTTATGCTCTTAGAATTTATCACTAGGGTGTTGTTCTACCACTTAGTGTTTCTAGCACTAAGATGGCACCAGTGCAACTAAACCGTTGATGGACTGCTGTCCTTAGTATGCCCACAAGGGAACCACATTGCACCTAATCAGTTACTAGCCTGGTATACAATCATGCTCCAAGGACCAAACTGGAATTACAACTCAAATACCAAGAAAACTTACTGAGTGATTAACTCAGTGCTCCCCTAGACTAGCTGGGAATGACCTTGATAACCAAGGATGGAAAGTGGAGACTGAGGAGAGGCTGGTAGAATTAGCAGAGGTGCAAAAGGGCTAGCCAGGCTCCCACAGAGAGCAACTGAAGTTCTGGAGAGATATCTCAGATGTGGGGGGTTGCCAGTGAGAACTCTGGGATTTAATCTCCAAGCTGGGCTCTCCAGCAGAGAGCACCAGGATTGAGAATGTTGCCCACATAACATCTGGCTGTGAAATGCAGCAGATTTGTTGTCTTCCAGGGAGAGATGCCTGAAAATCTAGGCATCTTCTTAAAGGGCCAATGCACAAATTTTGTGTGCAGCCACTCATCTTGTGCTCCATCGGAGGAAAGGCAGAGTGAACTAGAGCAGTGTGAGCAGAAGTCTGAGTTGGGGGCTCTGGGCTAGAGCTCAGAAGACAGACACCCCAGGTTACTATGAGAGCCATCCCCTATGCTGGGGAGGACATCTTTCTCAGGCAGACCTTTACTGTTGGGGTTCTTGTCTCAGCATCAAGAAGGGTTCAGGAATCTGGAAAAGGTGCTGTGTAGATGACATAGGAATCCACAGACTAATAAAGAGTCCAGAGATGAGATATAATTTTGAAAGGCATTGGGGGTCAGAGGACCTTCAGCTAAAGGAACTGAAGACACCCTCCTTGTCTAGGATCCTTGATTTTATTAACACAATTTGTCCTAAGGCAAGGTGAAGATAATACACTTAAAAGAGTAAGGTTTCAAAGGGTACAGAAGCATTGTCAGTTTGGGGAATAGCCTATGGCTGTTCAGGTGTTTGGCCAGTAGGAGGCAATCACATGTAGATTAAGATGCCCTTTAACTGTCTGGCAGCCACAATCAGTTTTCCATTCAGGTTTGAGGAAATGCCTTTAACCATTCACAACAGGTGACTACATGTGTGACTCAACCCTTTTGAGTCCCCAAGTTTCATCAACCTTTTGATGAAACTCTTAAAGTTATGACATGCTGGAATTGGTCTACGGCACTTTACTATCCATAACTTTATTGCCTTGGCGTAAGACAGTGGACCCATCCTAATGGAAACACCTTGACCCATGGTGTGAAGTTTCTGAGGCCCATTAAGAGACTGAGAATAACAATTAGCCTCCATGCAGAAGCAATTTCCCCACCCTGTTGGTAACCTCTCACCATATATGTGGACAATTATCTGAGGGCTACTCAAGATTGAATCCAATCAGTCAAGCAGAGGCAGGTCTCTGGAGGCTTTGAGTCTTTGCCTGATCAAATTAGTTAGAAACAGCATTTAACACTGTCCTGTACTAGAGATTGAGAGGCGTAGCAGATCTACCTAATACAGAGTCCCAAACCCAAACAGGTGGCCACAATGTGAAGGCAAAAATATAACTCTTAGATGAAAGAACAAGATAATTCTTTAGAAGAAGAGATAAATGAAATAGAGATAAGATGATTATCTGATATAGGGTTCAGAATAAGGATAGCAAAGAGGCTTAACAGTGTGAGAACAGGCTTAACAGCATGAGAACAAATGTAGTAACTATGAGAAAAGAACATTCAGAAATAAAAATGACATAGCAGTAATAAAGAACACATTGGAAGGAATATACACCAGATTAGGAAAAGCTGAGGATCTATCAGTGAATTAAAAGACAGGGTAAAAATAATCACTCTATCAGAGAACCAATATAAAAAAACTGCTAAAAACTGGAGGATAGCATAAGGGAGCTTTGGGACAAGGTTTTATTTTCAGACTCACAGAATTCCATACTAGGGTGCTGTTCTCAGACTGTCCACAAGAGAGAATATTGCAACATTCCTTGCAATGGTGAGAGCCATCTAGGCCTATCAATTTTGTTTTCTTTTCAGACTCGTGGAATTGATTCCTGGATCCTACTCTCAGAATCCACAAGAAGGAAACTTAAAAATGGCATTAGCAAAAGTGAATGCTACACAGACATGTTCCCAAGTTCAAACTGGAATTATAACTCAAATAAAAAAACCTCCTGAATTATCAATTGAAGAGTAGATGGAAATAACCTTTATAACCAAGGATGAAAAGTGGAGTCTGCATTGAGATTGATAGAACAGCATTGGTGAGGAAAAGGCTGGATACACTCCCTTAGAGAGCTGAATTTCTGGAGAGATATCTCAGATGTGGGGGGTTGCCAGTGAGAACTCTGGGGTCTAATCACCAAGTCGCTCTCCAGCAGAGAGCACCAGAATTGAGAATGTTGCCCACATAACATCTGGCTGTGAAAAGCAGCAGATTTGTTGTCTGCCAGGGAGAGATGCCTGGAAATAAAGATACCCTCTTAAAGGACCAATGAACAAAATTCTGTGTGCAGCCTTATGTTCCATCAGAGGAAAGATACGTGGACTAAAGCAGTGTTGAGTTTGGGGCTCTGGGATTAGAGCCCAGAAGTCAGGGATATCCTGAGTGTCTGTGCTGAGCCATTCTCTCATGCTGGGGAGGTCATCTTACTCAGGCAGACCTTGGCTATCCAGTCAGTTTTTGCCTGGGAGGAAAACGCCTTTGTCTCTCAGGTTGGAGTTTCTGAGGCCCATTCAGAGACAGAATAACAATTATCCTCCAGACAGAACCAATGCCCCAACCTGTTGCCACACATGTGGATAATTACCGGAGGGCTACTAAAGACTGAATCCAATCAGTTTGTAGACAGGGGTGGATCTGTGGAGGCTTTGAGTCTTTGTTTGATCTAATTAGTCAGAAATAGTATTTGACACTCTCCTGCACTAGGTATTCTAATACGTACTCGCAACCCCAAACAGGTAGTCAAAATGGGTAGGGAATGAAAGAACCACCAAGTGAAAGAATAAGATAATTCTCCAGAAGAAGAGAGAAATGAAATGGAGACAAGAACTCTATCTAGGGTTCTATATAGATTAATGATGGTAAATATGCTCAACAGCAAGAGCCAATGCTGAATTCCTGATCAAACTTACCACCTCTGATGCCTCTTGTTATGTACAGATAACATGCAGCCCAACACAGGCGCAAAAGGCTGAATTCCTGATAAGAGCCATCTCTTGTGCTCCCTCCTGTGGTGAATGAAAGACATGCAGCCCCATGTGGAGATCAAAAGCTGAATTCCTGTTTGGAACTATCTCTTCCACATCCTCTAGTGGTGCACAGAGAACATGCAACTGGCCAGGGGACAAAAAGCTGAATGATGGGAGGTGTCTTTTCTGTATGCTCTTGTGGAGAACTAAAAATACGCATCCCCTTTGTGTGAATCAAAGGCTACATTTCTGTTTGGAGGGAGCTGTCTCTCTGTGCCTTCCTATGGTGAACAAAGGACATTTAGCCCATGTGGTGACCAATGGCTGAATTCCTGATGAGTGTTGCCTCTTTTGTGCCCTCTTGTGGTGAACTAATTGCATGCAGGCCCATTCTGGTACAAAAGGCTGAACTCATGATGGGAGCTGTCCTTTGTGTGTCCTCTTGTGGTGTGCAAAAGACATGCAGCCCCATGTAGGGACCAAAGGTGAATTCCTGATGGGAGCTGTCTCATCTGTGCCCTTTTTTGGTGGCAAAGAACATGCAATCCCATGGAAGGAACAAAGTCTGAATTCCTCATGGGAGCTGTCTCTTCTGTGCCATCTTGCAGTGCACGAAGGACCAAAGGCAGAATTCCTGATGGAAGCTGCCTCTTTTGACTACTCTTGGGTAAACGTAGGTCATGCAGCCTTGCAATGGGATCAAAGATTGCATTCCTGATGGGAGCTATTTCTTTTTTGCCCTCTTGTGGTGAAAGAACATGCAGCCCCATTTAGGGACCAAAGGCTGAATTACTGTTGGGAACTATTATGTGCCCTCTTGTGGTGTAAAGGGGACATGCAGCTAAATGTGGGGATCAAAGGCTGAATTCCTAATCAAACCTGCCTCTTCTGAGCCCTGCTGTCATGCACAGCAAACATGAGGCCCACAGGGAAATTAAGGCTGAATTCCTGATGGGAACTGCCTCTTCTGCACCTTGTTGTGGTAAACATAGTTTATGCAGCCTCACAATGGGATCAACGATTGAATTCTTGGTGGGAGATGTCTCTTCTGTGCCCTCTTGTTGTGCACAGAGAAGATGTAGCCCGATGAGGGGGTCCTAAAGCTGGATCACTAACGGGAGCTGTCTTTTCACCCTCTTTTGATGAATGAATGACATGCTGCACTATGAGGGACCAAAGGCTGAATTTCTTTTGGGACCTATATCTTCTGCATTGTCTTGTGGTGCACAGAGAAGATGCAGTCCCATGTAGGTACAAATGGCTAAATTTCTGGTGGAAGATGCCTCTTCTGTGTCCTTTTGTGTTGCACAAAGAACAACCAGCACCATGAGGGGAACAAATATTGAATCCTAGCCCTAGCCGGTTTGGCTCGGTAAATAGAGCATTGGCCTGTAGACTGAAGTGTCCCAGGTTCGATTCTGGTCAAGAGCACATTCCTGGGTTGTGGGCTCAATCCCCAGTGGGGGGTGGGGGGTGGTTTCAGGAGGCAGTCAATCAGTGAATCTCTCTCATTATTGATGTTTCTATCTCTCTCCCCCTCTTCCTTCCTCTCTGAAATCAATAAAAAAAATATTTTAAAAAAAGATTGAATCCTAGATGGGTGCTGTCTCTTTCGTGACCTTTTGTAATGCACAGATAACATGAAGCCCCATATGGGGTCCAAAGGCTGAATTCCTGATTCAAACTGTTTATTCTGCATCCTCTTCTGGTGCATGAAGAACATGAAGCTCCATGTGGATACCATGATCAAACCTGCCACTTCTGCACCTTCTTGTTGGTCATGAAAGAACACATAGGCACAGGTGAAGACCATAGGAGCTATGTCTTCTGCACCCTCTTTTGGAGCACAGAGAACATGCAGTACCATATAGGGACCAAAGGCTGAATTCCTCATGGGAGCTCTCTCTTTTATGCTCTCGTGCAGCTTACTGAGGACATGCACCACTAATTGGGGACCAAAGGCTCCTGATGAGGGTGCCTCCTCTGCACCCTCTTGAGTTGTAGAGATAACTTGCTTCCTCATATGAGGACCTTAGCTGAATTCCTGCTAGGAGTTGTCTCTTCTGCAATCTCTTGTGGTGCAGAGAGAATGCGCAGTCTCATATGGGGACCAAAGGCTGAATTCCTGATGAGAGGTGTTTTTTCTGTGCCTCTTATGGTGCACATATGTCATGCAACTTCGCAATAAGACCAAAGGTTGAATTTCTCATGTGAGCTGTCTCTTCTGAGCACTCCTTGTTGTACAAAAACCATGCAGCCCCATATGAGGACCAAACGCTGAATTTCTCATGGGGGTGGTTCATTCTGCACCATCTTGTGATTAACTAAGGACATGCAGTCCTCGGGGGGTGGGGGGAGATGAATTCATGATGGGAACTGTCTTTCTGCATCCTCTGGTTGTGAACAAGACATGTACTAGTAGCTCCATGTGCATACCAGAGGCTGAATTCTTGATGCCTTAAATCCTGTCTTGAAAAGGGGACCTGTACAAGGGTAGAGCCAAACTCTCCATCTGCCTGTTCAACTAGGGAAATAGACTCCTGGGTCAAGCTGAGATCAAGTCTGGTTTTAGTAACAGTCTTGCCAGAGGTTAGGTTTTCTTTGGCAGTCCTAGATATGGTGGACAAGAGGGTTCACACAGAGGCACTGGTGATGGTGTGGCCTCCACTGGTGGCTCTTGTATTACTATTGTTAAAAGTGAGGAGTCAATCTTATAGTCTTTACATAAATCTGTTTTTTTCTCAGGGTAAAGAAAGCCTGGACATAGGAGATTTCCAACCATTCCTCTTCTCTTCTACTAAAGAGGTCTAGTTGTAAAATGGTATTACATGTGAGGTTCCCTTCTTAGGACCAAATCTCCAGGTCCACTAGGTCAGTGGTTGGCAAACTGCACTCGCGAGCCACATGCGGCTCTATGGAATGTGGCTCTTCCACAAAATATCACGTGCGGGTGTGCATGTACAGTGCTATTGAAACTTCATGGCCCATGCACAGAAGTTGGTATTTTGTGGAAGAGCCACACTCAAGGGGCCAAAGTGCTGCTGTGGCTCGTGAGCCGCAGTTTGCCGACCACCGCACTAGGTGATACTTAGGCCAGGCCCAGGTGCAAAAAGGTATCAGGTTTTTTTTTTCTTTAAGAGTCTATGGGTCAAATGTATTCCAATGTTTAAAAAGATAGCCTATGGGCTGTTTGCATGGGTTGAGGATGAAGCACTTTCCTTCTGTAAGAAAACACACAGAAAGATGTCTAGAAGCCTCTGTGACTCCCCCTTTTCTATTTTGGGGCATAGCCCAGACAAAGTGATGTGAAGAAAACACACTTTTAGCTCACTCCCTAAAAGTGCCCTACTGAAAACAAGGGTCTGCTAAACTAGTCATGTTTATCAGTGAGACCTGAGTTGCCAGGACATACAGCCAGGCATCCATTCTCCTGAAGCAGGGAAGCCTATTGTAATCCGTGTTCCCATCTGGAAATGTCTAAGATGTTTGAAGCACCCACTGAAACTCCCAAAAGATTTGAAAAAGGAAGGCCTGGTAATAGAAAGGTTTCAAGGAGGGCTAATTTCCTGGTGCCCAAGGAAGGGAATTAATGGTTTGAATTCAGCTTCAGTGTTCAAATCTTCCCTCAAAGGATCTGTTGACCTCCAATGGGCCTTGCATATCTACAATTAAGGATGGCCTGATGAAAAGGGATGGAATCCTGTCCTTATTAGGACTATAGTCCTAAGGTTGTTCATGAGATATTTTACCTGATGGAATAGGTGTTTATGAGCTAAGGTATCAGGGAACTCAGAAGAACACTGTAAATAATATTGGAAGGCTCCTCTAATCCCATTTGTCCCTTTCTTTCCAGTCCTCTAATCTTTTATTCACTCTCACAAAGGGGAGAAGTCTTGACGTCCATCCCAGTTCATCTCAAATGCTTTCTGACAAATGGGAAGGTGCATAGACCAGGGGTAAGAAGTGCTTTCTGAATAGAAACATTCCCTTTGAGGTTTCCACAGAATTCTAGTGAAGACTCAAACCCACTCAGGTAACCACAATTTCATAGCTAGTTGCCTAAAGAAATAGGGTTCCTGAGAATTAGGTCTGAGGAGGGATTGAGGAGTAGGAGTCCTCTGTTCTCACATAGCTGGGTTCCTATGTAGTTGGGGACACCAAGAATGACAGATCATCTGACCAAGACTGGGGCCAGAAGAACTCAGCATCCCTCTACCCCCAGCCTCAGGTGGGAGGAGGAAAAAGGCAGGAAAGTTTAAGTTGATCTCTGGCAACAGAAATCCTAACAAGGAAACAGGCCAGGGTTGGGCTATGTGTGCTTTTTCATAGTGTGCCTTTCATTGGTCAGACTTTGTCTTGAAACTGGAGGGGAAGTCTACTGCTTTCTAATCCAGTTCAACAAACAGTTTATCCTAGCAAGGGAGTCTTCTTGCAGCAGCATCCACCCCATTCCCAGGAAAGCGGGGTCGGGAGGACCTCAGTTCTCTCAATGAACTGAAGCAAGTTTATTAGCTATACAATCCTATTTATACACAACACACTGAATAGGAGGTCTGTCAAGAAGAATGTATTCTTTGTTCCTCTTAATCTCTAAGGGAGAGATACAGCAGAAGGACAAGTTCTCAGTACAGCATATCTCAGTAAATAGTTACAGACTTCTTGGTAAGCTATGAAAGGCTGTTCTCATTCTACTGATAATCACCGTCCAAACAAGTCGGGGAAAACTGTGTGGGTAAGGGTCCCAGCCTTGCTAGCCCCTACAGGTGCAAGGACCTTGCCAGCTTACATCTGGCCCCCAACAGAGGAGAAGACAAGATGGCGGCGATATAGGCAGACGCATCCCAGGTCATGTCCCGGAACAGATGGAGTAAGCAGCTGAAACTAATAACACCCACCCCGAATTGGTGAAATTACTCAGCTGGTGAGATGGTTTGCAGCCAGGAAGGGCAGAACTCCCCTGGAAAGGTAAAAAAAAAAAAAAAAAAAAAAAACAGGGATCTGGGCAGGAAAGTCAGAGGGAGACCACATGGCAGACAGCTGCGTCTCTTGGGACAGGCACAGCCCCTGACTGGGTAAAGGAGATCCGTGGGATTCCTGGCACTGGGGGATTTGAGATCTGGGTTCTGTGATCATGGAGGACTGATCCTAGAGGGGGCAGCCTGAAGAGCTGACCAGACCATGCAGTGCCAGTAAGAGAAGAGCTTACAGAAATTCAGACTTCCCTGTTTCTGCAGCCGGCGTTTGATTGTTTGTTTTCACTGAATCCTGTTCATAAGACATTTTGAATACAGACACTCACCTCACTCACCTGTGCTGAACAGAGGGAGAAGGTACAAACGAGTGGAATCTAGGGAGAGACTGAGGAGAGAGGGGTGGCTGGGAGAGGTGGCAGCGAATTGAGTGCTGAGACACCCCTGGGCCCAGGATTGGGGCAGCCATTCTCTCCAGAGGGTGGGACTCCTCTACCCAGCCCCCAGGCAAGCAGCACAGCCACACCCAGATTCCACCCTGAATGAGATCAAGGATTAAATGATCTGATCAGTCCCTGGGAGTTAACAGGGTCTGGCCTATAGAGGGATTTTTAATGCCAGCAACAACACAGAGCAGGGTAACGATTAAAGAACCACCTCTGGACAAGTGACCTCCCCAAACCAGTTTTAAGTGCAATAGAGAAAATAAACTCTTGCTACTGCATAGAGAAGCCATATAGCCTCAGAGGCCAACCCAAAAATACTGCCACCCAGAGGCTGAGCCACAAACTGACTCTTAGCTAAATATAAATTAAGGCAGTCTGGGACACAAATACAGCCTGCTTTAAAATCGGGACTGTGGTTTACAACACGAGGAACAGTGTATCACAGGGAAATTCAACAGTCTCCTGAATACCTGGCAGGACTAAAGCGAGCCAGACTGACGAGTAGAAGAACTGAAGGACCTTCACTATTGCAAATTTTTTTCTTTTTTCTTTTGTCAGTTTTTAACTAAGAAACCAATTTTTTTTCTTCTTTTTCCATCACCTGATTTTACCCTTTTAATTACTACATTTTTATTTTTAACCAGTATTATTACTGCTACCATTTTACCATTTTTTAAAGTGCCATTTTATTTTCTCTTTATTTTATTTTGGGATTAGTGTTCTCCATTCTATTTTCATCGTTCCTTTAGCATCAATTTTCCCTACCTCAATTTTACCTAAATGCTAAAACCCTCTCCCTCACATTTCCCCTTTTGTTGTCCTGTTTCTCTTGCCCTATTACTGCTTTAGATTTTCCCTATTCCTTCTGTTTACCTCCTTTCAAAATTTCACCCTACGTATATATCCTATTTCCAATCCACTGCTCTAAATCCTTATACACATATCCCTTATCTTTCTTCACTACCCAAAACTTTTTTCTCTCTTCTTTTATCTTTCTATTGTTTTGTTGCTGTTTGCCTGATTGTTGACTATATTGTTGGGTTTTTTTCTTTTTCTTTTTCTTTTTTGTGTCTGTATGTGCATGTGTGTTTTAGAACTGGTTCTGAGGTGGTTTTCCATTTTATTTTTTTCTGCTGGCTTTTCCCCCCCCTCCACCCCCCCCCACCCCCCGCTGGTTATTTTTGTACTTCTGTTATCCCTTGCCTCTCTTGATATTATTGGTTGTTTCTAGTTTGCATTCATCTCCAGGGAGCTGTTGCTGGAATTTGTTGGGATTAGTGGCGGTTCTATCGGAGTTTTCTCCTCAAATAAATAGTCTCTTCCCCTCTTCTACCTCATTCTCTCTTTTCACTCTTTCCGCCCCCCTCCTTTTTCCCAATTTCATTTTTGCACTCCTTTTTCTTCCTACTTTTCTTTTCTTTTTTCTCTTCTTTCTTCCTTATACCCCAATTCTCTTAATTTGGGTGGTCACCTTTATTTGGGGTTATTAATATCGTGAATATATTTGTGTTCAGTGCCTGGTACGTGGTGCCTTGTTGTGTTGTATTTTGTGCTTTTAAATCAATGTAGCAGATCTAAGCAACAGCAGCCTTGTGAGCACCACACCCTCTGTCTGAGGAACAGCAGCTGTACGTGAAGCTTCCCCCCACCAGCCAGAAGAGCCACCACACCTGTGAACAGCACCCACCAGAGGAGTGGCTGCCAACTGAGGAGCAGCTGCTACCACAACCACCTGAGGAGCAACCACAGCCCAAGGAGCCGCTGCCACCCAGGGAACAGCCAGAAATGACTCAACGTCTAGATATGTCAGTGAGATCAAACATGGGTAGACAAAGAAACCCCCAAAGGAAAGAAAAGGAGGACTCACCAGAAAAGCAGCTAAGTGATACAGAGGCATGCAACATGACAGAAAAAGAATACAGAATAAGGGTCCTAGAGTGCATAAACCGGATGGAGGAAAAAATCAACAACTTCTGCAAGAAGCAGGAAGAAACAGATGAAAAAGTCAACTACCTATGCAAGAAGCAAGAAGAAACAGATCAAAAAATCAATAAATTATTCAAGAAGCAAGAAGAAACAGATGAAAAGATCAGTAAATTATGAAAGAACCAAGAAGAAATGAAGAGCGATATAGCTGCAATAAAAAACACCATTGAAAGTATCAACAGTAGACTAGGAGAAGCGGGACCAAATTAGTGAATTAGAAGACAAGGAAGCAAAACACACCCAAACTGTACTGCAATTGGAGAAAAAAAGTAAAACACAAAAGGAGAACCTAAGGGAGCTTAGGGACAACATAAAACAAAACAACATACGAATAATAGGGGTGCCAGAACAACAGAAAGCTGAACAAGGATTAGAAAACCTATTCGAAGAAATAATATCAGAAAACTTCCCTGAGGTGGGGAAGAAAAAAGTCACACAAGCCCAGAGAGTCCCAAACAAGGTGAACCCCAAAAGACCCACACCAAGACACATCATAATTACCATGGCAAATATTCAGGACAAAGAGAGAATCTTAAAGGCTGCAAGAGAGAGACGGAAAGTTACATACAAGGGATCTCCCATTAGATTAACAAATGATTTCTCAACAGAAACACATCAGGCCAGAAAAGAATGGACGGAAATTTACAAAGTGATGCAAAGCAAAGGACTGAATCCAAGAATACTCTATCCAGCAAGGCTATCATTCAAAATTTAAGGGAAATAAGAAGCCTCACAGCAAAAAAAATGGCTAAGGAAGTTTATCACCACCAAGCCACCAATGCAAGAAATGCTAATGGGACTGGTGTAAAGAAGAAACAAAAAGTTCAGAAAGAAAACAGCCACACAAAAAAAGAAATGGCTAAAAAAGTACCTTTCAATAATAACTTTAAACGTAAACGGGCTAAATGCTCCAACCAAAAGACATCGAGTGGCTGAATGGACAAAAAACATGACCCATACATCTGCTGTCTACAAGAGACCCACCTCATTAGAAGGGACTCACACAGACTGAAAGTGAAGGGATGAAAAAATATCTTTCAGGCAAATGGAAAGGAAAAGAAAGCTGGGGTAGCAATACTTATATCGGACAAAATAGACCTCAAAGTGAAAGCCATAACAAGAGATAAGGAAGGCCACTTCATAATACTAAAGGGATCAATACAACAAGAAGATATTACCCTGGTAAACATATATACACCCAATGCAGGAGCACCCAAATACATTAAAAAAAAAATCCTGGAAGATATCAAAGGAGAGATCGACAACCATACAATCATAGTAGGGGACTTTAATACACCACTGACATCACTGGATAAACCCTCTAGACCAGGGGTGGGCAAACTTTTTGACTCAAGGGCCACAATGGGTTCTTAAACTGGACTCAGAAGAAGGAGCTGTGGCCGTGTTTCCCGATGTTGCCATGTTAATACTGCTGCTGGTGAAGGAGCGGAGGGGAGAGCAAGAGAACCCTCTGCTCTTTCAGCTCCGCGGGATGGATAGAACAGCTGAATGGGCCGGATCTGACCCACGGGCCGTAGTTTGCCCATGGCTGCTCTAGACAAACAATCAGCAAAGAAACAGCAATCCTAAATGACTCACTAGATCAGATGGACATAAATGACATCTTCAGAACATTTCACCCCAATGCCACAGAATATACATTCTACTCAAAGGCTCATGGGACAGATTCAAAAATAGACCACATATTGGGTCACAAACAAAGTCTCCCCAAATTCAAGAAGATTGAAATCATACCAAGCATCTTCTCAGACCATGATGGGATAATATTAGAAATAAACTACAATAAAAACAACCTAAAATACTCAAACACTTGGAAGCTGAATAGCATGTTATTAAATATTGATTGGGTTACCAATGAGATCAAAGAAGAAATTAAAAACATCCTGGAAATTAATGACAATGAAAACACAACAATCCAAAACCTATGGGACGCAATGAAAGCAGTCCTGAGAGGGAAGTGTATAGCTCTACAGGCCTATCTTAAAAAACAAGAAAAAATGGTAGTAAATCATCTAACTCTACAACTCAAAGAATTAGAAAGAGAGCAACAAGAAAACCCTAGAGTGAGCAGAAGGAAGGAGCTAATAAAGATTAGAGCAGAAATAAATGACATGGGGACGAAAAAAACAATACATAAAGTCAATGAATCCAAGAGCTAAGTTCTTTGAAAGGATAAACAAGATTGATGAACCTTTAGCCAGGCTCACCAAAATGCAAAGAGAGAGTGCCGGGAGACCCAAATAAACACAATCAGATTTGATAGAGGCAAAATTACAACAGATCCCACAGAAATACAAATGATTATTAAAAAATACTATGGAGAGCTGTACTCTAACAAACTTAGACAACCTGGAGGAAATGGACAAATTCCTAGAAAAATACAACATTCCAAAACTCAATCAGGAAGAATCTAAAAATCTCAATAGGCCAATAACTTTGGAAGAAATTTAGCGTCATCAAAAAGCTTCCGGCAAACAAAAGCCCAGAACCAGGCGGCTTCACAGGGGAGTTTTACCAAATATTAAAGGAAGAACTAAAACCTATCCTCCTCAGACTACTACAAAAAATTCAAGAGGAAGGAACACTTCCAAGCTCATTCTATGAAGCCAGCATCACCCTAATACCAAAACCCGGGAAAGACAACATAATGAAAGAGAATTACAGGCCAATATCCTTCATGAACATAGATGCCAAAATCCTAGCAAATTGGTTCCAGCAATACATCAGAAAGATCATACACCATGACCAAGTAGGATTTATCCCAGGGATGCAAGGATGGTACAATATCTGAAAATTGCTGGTGTCCAACCCCAGCAGGTCCAGGGGTCCCCAAAGGTGTGGACGGAGTCAGCGAAGAAGGAATGAATGGCACAGAGGCAGTGTTCAGTTCATCAGCATAGTTGGGTTCTCTTGTCAGGACCTCCAGCCAGGTTCTGTAGCCATGTTCCCTCGCTAGGTTCTCCAGCCAGGTTCTGTCCAAGTTCCAGTCAGGTTCTCTTGACACAGAGGCAGCCATCGGGTGATCATCATAACCAGGTTCCTCTAGCCAAGTTCTGGTCAGGATCTCCAGCGAAGTTCTGGTTAGGATCTCCAGCCAGGTTCTGTCTTCTAAGTTCCGTGTAAGTTCTGTCTCTTAAGTTCTGTCTCTTAAGTTCCGTCTGTAGGTTCTGAGTTCTGTGTCTCGGGTCTGTCTCTCGGTCTGCCTCTCTAGGTTCTGACTCCTGTTGTCTTGTTGCATCTGTATTTATACCAGTTGATTCTAATCCTATCAATCTCTATTCCAAAGGTTAGGGCGTTTCTTATCTCCATTCCAGGGAGTAAAGATTATGTAGCTTAAGCATGATTGTTCGTAGTTAAAGTGATTAACTACCCGCCTGGCACTTAGTTAAGAGGTTTTATTCCCTCCCTAACTTCAGGGGAAAATCCCTACCTGGGGAAACAACCTTTCTCGGAGAGGTGACCTTGGTTAAAACACATAGTGCCAAGAAGGTGATCAAATATATTCAGAACAGTATGCCATATATGCCAGGTCCCTAGAAACTGCAAGGATGGACCGGCTCCCGGCAAATTCCCCCTTTTTTATTTTTTAAAAGAAAGCATTAAAAAGAAAAATCCCAAATGCTCTCTTGTATCCATTTTAAGAGTAGGATTGGCACTTTTAGCTATTACCTGAGTCCTGATCTATCATCCCCAGGGAGAGCTTGCCAATCTTGCACTTTCCCAGAGTGGAAAGGCTGCAGTGGGGTTAAGGATAAGGCTCTTTGGGCCTACCCTCTCCCATGCCTTTACATTTACCTTTCCTTCCTCAGAAAAGCATGGACATACTTCTTGTATAAAACATTCTTTCTGACTGGGAGTAACCTTAATTCCTCTGCTAGCAAGCATATGTGTTAAAAGATCAATACGGAGTCTTTTTTCTTTAGACTCAGTATGGCACATCTTCTTAATCTAAAGATCAATACAGAGTCTTCTTTCTTTGGACTCAGTATGGCACATCTTCTCAATCTAAGTTCTGTACTATCCACCTTCTTACCCTACTTTTCCTCTATAGGGGGGTCTGCAGTACCCTGGTGGAGTCCTATCCGTCCCGAATGTGGGGGTTCTCAATGGGGGGAGGCTTACCTATGGGAATCCTGTTCCAGGGGGTCCCAAAGGTGTGGATGGAGTCGGCAAAGACTATCCACCCTCTTCCTATGGTGGAGTCCGATCCATCCCGAGTGTGGGGCGCTTACCTAGGGGTCCCTGTTCAGGCGCCATATGCCAGGGTCCAACCCCAGCAGGTCCAGGGGTTCCCCATAAGTGTGGACAGAGTCAGCGAAGAAGGAATGATTGGCACAGGGGCAGTGTTCAGTTCATCAGCATAGTTGGGTTCTCTTGTCAGGATCTCCAGCCAGGTTCTGTAGCCATGTTCCCTCGCTAGGTTCTCCAGCCAGGTTCTGTCCAAGTTCCAGTCAGGCTCTCTTGACACAGAGGCAGCCATCGGGTGATCATCATAGCCAGGTTCCTCTAGCCAAGTTCTGGTCAGGATCTCCAGCGAAGTTCTGGTTAGGATCTCCAGCCAGGTTCTGTCTTCCAAGTTCTGTGCAAGTTCTGTCTCCTAAGTTCTGTCTCCTAAGTTCTGTCTGTAGGTTCTGTCTGTCGGGTCTGTCTCTCAGTTCTGCCTCTCTAGGTTCTGTCTCTAGAGTTCTGTCTCTTGGTTCTGTGTTCTAAGTTCTGTGTTCTAAGTTCTGTCTCCCCGCTGGGGTTGGACCCCGGCAGCAAATCAATAAGTGCGATACATCACATAAACAAATTGAAAGAAAAAAACCTCATGGTCATATCAATTGATGCAGAAAAAGCATTTGACAAAATTCAACACCCATTTCTGATAAAAACTCTCAGCAAGGTGGGAGTATAAGGGTCATACCTCAACATAATAAAAGCCATATATGACAGGCCCACAGCCAACATCATAATCAATGGACAAAAACTAACACCATTTCCCCTAAGAACAGGAACAAGACAGGGATGCCCACTCTCACCATTCCAGTTCAACACAGTACTGGAAGTATTACCCATTGCAATTAGACAAGAAGAAGAAATAAAAGGCATCCAAATTGGAAAAGAGGAAGTAAAACTCTCCTGCTTTGCAGACAACATGATATTATACATACAAAACCCTAGAGACTCCATCAAAAAACTACTAGACTTAATACATGAATTTGGCAATGTAGCAGGATACAAAATTAACCCCAAGAAATATGTCATTTCTATATAACAATACTGAACTTTCATAAAGAGAGATTATAAAAACAATCCCATTTACCATCACACCAAAAAAAAATTAAGCTACCTAGGAGTAAACTTAACTAAAGAGGTAAAAGACCTCTACTCAGAAAACTACGGGACATTGAAAAAAGAGAGAGAGGAAGACACAAACAGATGGAACAAAATACCGTGTTCATGGATTGGTAGAATCAACATCATTAAAATGTCAATACTACCCAAAGCAATCTATAAATTCAATGCATTTCCCATTAAAATACCAACGGCATACTTCACAGACCTAGAACGAACTTTCCCAAAATTCATCTGGAATAAAAAAAAGACCCCTAATAGCTGCAGCAATCCTGAGAAAGAATAAAGTAGGTGGGATCTCAATACCAGATATCAAGCTGTATTACAAAGCCCTGTTCTCAAAACTGCCTGGTACTGGCACAAGAACAGACATATAGATCAATGGAATCGAATAGAGAGCCCAGAAATCAGCTGAAACCACTATGCTCAATTAATCTTTGACAAAGAAGGCAAGAACATATGATGAAGCCAAGATAGTCTCTTCAATAAATGGTGTTGGTAAAATTGGACAGATATATGCAAGAACATGAAACTAGACCACCAACTTACACCATACACAAAAATAAACTCAAAATGGATAAAGGACTTAAATGTACGATGGGAAACCATAAAAATTCTAGAAGAATCCAAAGGCAACAAAATCTCAGACATATGCCGAAGCAATTTCTTCACTGATACAACTCCTAGCTAAGACCTGAAAACAGCCTAAGCGCCCATCAGTGGATGAATGGATTAGAAAACTGTGGTACATCTACATGATGGAATACTATGCTGCTGTAAAAAAGAAGGAACTCCTACCATTTGCAATGGCATGGATGGAACTGGAGAGCATTATGCTAAGTGAAATAAGCCAGTCAATGAAGGAAAAATACCACATGATCTCACTCATTCATGGATAACAGAGACCATTATAAACTTTTGAACAATAATAGATACAGAGGCAGAGCTGCCTCAAACAGATTGTCAAACTGCAGCGGGAAGGCCGGGGAAGGTTGGGGGGCAGGAGGGAGGAGGGCAAGAGATCAACCAAAGGACTTGTATGCATGCATATAATCATAACCAATGGACATAAGCCACTGGGGGGTAGGGGAGGCCAGAGGATTGTCAAGGGTGGGGGGGGGAAAAGGACACATATGTAATACCCTATGTAATACTTTAAGCAATAAAAAAAAATAAGAATAATAATAAAATAAAATGGAGGTAATTTTTCAGATAAAGAATTCAAAGTAATGACTATAAGGATGCTCAAATGCCTGAATAAGAATTACAAGCAGCTCAATGAGAATTATAAGGAGCTGTATGAAAAATACAGCAATATGAATAAGAATCAAGAGGAAATGAAGCATGACATAGCTGTAATAAAGAACATACTGGACAGATACAACAGTAGATTAGAAGAAGCTGAGGACTGAATCATGAAGTTAGAAGGCAAAATAGGAAAAAACACACAACCAGAGCAGAAACTGAAAATAAAAATTAAAGGTAGAGGAGGGTTTAAGGGAGTTTTGGGACAATATGAAACAAAATAATATCCACATAAAAAAGATGTCAGAAGGAGGAGAAACTGAACAAGGAATAAAGAACCTGTTTGAAGAAATAATGACAGAAACCTTCCCCGACTTGGGGAAGAAAAAAGTCACACAAATTCTGGAAGCACAGAGAGTTTCAATCAAGCTGACCCCAAAAAGACCTACACCATGACACAACATAATTAAAATAGCAAATGTTAAAGACAAAGAAAGAATCTTAAAGGCTGGCAGAAAGAGACCGAAAATTACCTACAAGGGAATTCCTATTAGACTATCAACTAATTTCTCAATAGAAACAGTTCAGGCCAAAGGGAATGGCATGAAGTATATAAAGTAATGAAAAGCAAAGGAATGAATCTAAGAATACTCTATCTAGAAAGGCTATCATTCAAAATTAAAGGTGTAATTAGGAGCTTCACAGACAAAAAAAAGGGGGGGGGACGGGGAGAGGGGAGAAGTTTATTACCCCCCCAAAACAACAAAAAAACAGCAATGCAAGAAATGCTAATGGAACTGTTATAAAAACAACAGAAAGAGAGGTGGAATACAGGCATAAAGAATAAAAATGGCAACAAACAAGTACTTATCTATAATAACTTTAAACATAAATGGATTAAATGCTCCAATCAAAAGATATTGAGTAGCTGAATGGATAAGAAAACATGACCTTGGAGCTCCAGTGGCGCAATCGGTTAGCGCGCGGTACTTATACAGAAAACATGACCCATTAAATGCTGTCTACAGGAGACCAACCTCTGAAAAAAGGCCTCACATAGACTGAAATAAAGATATGGGGCTACTAGTTGTTATATATTATTTTCATTAGCAAATCATCCCATGACAATGGATCATGTAGAGAAGAATGTTAAGAAAAGAAAATATAGTGAGGATTTTTTACAGTATGATTTTACCTCAATAATTACAGCAGGAATTGAGAAACCACAATGTGTTATTTGTTGTGAATTTCCATCAGCCGAATCTATGAAGCCAAACAAACTAAAATGCTATTTTTATAGCCAGCATCTGAGCTTTGCCGGCAAGAATACCAACTATTTTAGAAGCAAAGCTGATGGACTCAAGAAAGCCAGACTTGACACTGGTTGCAAGTACCACAAACAAAACGTAGCAGCCATTGAAGCTTCATATTTGGTGGCACTCAGAATCGCCAGAGCTATGAAACTTCACACCATTGCTGAAGATTTACTATTGCCAGTGGCCAAAGACATTGTTTGAGTTATAATTTGTTATGAAATTGAGTGCAATTTCCTTATCTAACAACACTGTCCTCAGAAGAATAGATAACATGTCTGCTGATATTCTTGATCAGATAATCCAGGAAATTAAATCTTCTCCACTTCCAATATTTAGTATCCAGCTTGATCAATCTACAGATGTTGCAAACTGTTCACAGTTACTAGTTTATGTGAGGTATATTAATGATGGAGACTTTAAAGATGAGTTCCTTTTTTGCAAACCTCTTGAAACAACAACTACTGCACGTGATATATTTGACACAGTTGGTTCATTTCTGAAAGAGTATAAAATCTCTTGGGAAAACGTTTGTGGTGTTTGCACAGATGGTGCTCCAGCTATGCTTGGATGTTGATCAGGATTTCAACGTTTGGTACTGAATGAGTCACCAAAAGTCATCGGAACTCACTGTATGACTAATCAGCAAATATTAGCAATGAAGACGCTGCCACAAGCGTTACAAGAAGTAATGAAAAGTGTTATAAGTTGTGTCAATTTTGTAAAGGCAAGCACTTTACACAGTCAACTATTTTCCCAACTGTGCAATGAGTCAGATGCACCAAACAACGCTCTGCTATTTCACACTGAAGTGAGATGGTTGTCAAGAGGAAAAATTTTAAAATGTGTTTATGAGCTTTGTGATGAACTCAAAACGTTTTTTAATCAGAAAGCAAGATGGCAGTTTGAAGCACTTTTTGGCGATAAAAGAGAACTGCAGAAAATAGCTTACTTGGTTGACATCTTTGCCATCTTGAATGAGTTAAATTTATCACTGCAAGGACCAAATGCAACATGCCTCGATTTGTCTGAAAAGATACAATCATCCCAAATGAAACTTCAACTTTGGCAAAAAAAAATTGGATGAAAATAAAATTTACATGTTGCCTACCTTATCTGCTTTCCTTGAGGGACATGACATTGAACCAGAAAAAGGATTACCATGATAATTTCTGTGAAAGAACACTTGCATGCTTGCAGATGAAATTTCACCGTACTTTCCAAATCTACTGACACCCCATTTGCACTTGCCAGAAGCCCATTCACAGTCAAAGCTGAAGATGTTCCTGAGACAGCACAAGAGGAGTTCATTGACTATTAACAACAATGCAGCGAGAACTGATTTCTCTACAGTGCCAGTTACAAAATTCTGGATCAAGTGTTTGCATATCCTGTTCTGTCTGAGACTGTGTTATGCCTTCTTCTTCCATTTCCAACAACATATCTTTGTGAAATAGGGTTTTACAGCTTGTTGGTTATCAAGTCTAAACACAGAAGCAGTCTTGTTGTGGAAGATGATCTTCGTTGTGCTCTTGCAAAGAATGCCCCGAGAATTTCTGATCTGGTGAGAAAGAAGCAATCTCAACCTTCGCACTGATGTTGGCTTTTTACGCATACTGTTGCAAAATGTAGCAATGTAGTTTACTGTTGTTATATTAGACTGTTACCCATACTACACCATGCTTCAAGACAAAATTTCATTCATTTGTAATTACAAATAAATATTTCACAATATATGATTACATATTGTTTTTGTGATTAATCACTATGCTTTAATTATGTTCAATTTGTAACAATGAAAATACATCTGCATATCAGTTATTTACATTATGATTCATAACAGTAGCAAAATTACAGTTATGAAGTAGCAATAAAAATAATTTTATGGTCGGGGGTCACCACAACATGAGGAACTGTATTAAAGGGTCGCAGCATTAGTAAGGTTGAGAACCACTGCCTTAGACTGATCCCCTCTGGGATGAGAGACATTTCTCTGCTTTGGTGGTTTTCTTTTTCTTTGCTGGGCATTCTGTGATGTCTTTGGATGCACAGATAGGGAGCATGGTGTGAAGTACTTTTCTGTAGGTTGTGTATGCCTATAAATATAGTATATGAGAGTGTCTGCTGATGCTTTGTGTCTCTTTGTTGTTTGGTTTAATTTTTTTAAAGATGGGGCATATCCCACTCTTTGGGGCTCAACTTGCAGGAACTTCAAGGCATCAGCTGCCAGAAAAACTTAGCTAGTGAGAGTACTTGTCTGTCTGTAATATAACTTTGATTACTAATGTCCTTTGCTAGCTTTCTGTCTTTTGGGGACTTAGTTTGCTGAATCCTTTTTCTGTGTGCTGTGTGGGCTTTGCATTACTCAGAACCAAAGGTTATTTGTTGTGCTTGATTAGTATGAGGTAAGTTTCTAAGGCTAATGTCCCTTTAATATTCTTGTGAGAGTACTAATTTACTGTGTGCGGGTTTTGTTTGTTTGTTTTTTAAAAAAGATTTCTTCTTATATGCAAGATTTCATGTTTTACAGCCCACTGAGAAAGAAAAATGTGGGAAATAAAACCTTCTAAACCCACAACTCTTTTTTTCTAGGAAGACCAGATCTGCAGAAGTGCTCTCCTGCAGGCTGCAGAAATAGTAGTGGGGCCACTCTGATATTTGTAAAGAAGAAACCCATGAGTTATCCCTGTTACAAAAATTTGCCAAAAAAATGCCTTGGATGATGATAATTGGTTTTAAAATCTCAAAGCTGTTAAGAGTAATAAATAGATGTAACTAAAATGAAGGGTTTATGATAAAGCTTTCTAGTGATAATTATATATGCCTAAACATAGTTTTCTAAAGCCTTTGGTAACTTAAAACATTGGAGTTTGCTGGATTAAATAGTAAAAATTATTAAATATATGAGTATTTTGAAATAACAGGATACAAAAATATTAATTATCTGAGTTTGCCTGCTTTTGGATTTTTATTACAGAGAATCTAGAAGATAGGTTTGAATCTATTAATGAATGTGTCTTATATTTTATTTGAAATATGTCTGTTAAAATTGTGAATGTATTGCTAATATGAGAAATGTTAAGTACTTACTTGTCACCTAAAATTTAAGGTTTCTAAGACTTAAAAATTCTAAACTAATTAAATATAAATGGTATGATATAGAGATGCATTTTCAAAAGGGAGTTTTTTTAAAGCTGAATAAACATTTGTGAAAATTATAAGAGGATTGTGATGAGAAATCTTAAAAGGAAATTATAGGTAATCTGAATAATTTAATTAGATAAATGAATCTAAAGTTAATACAGAATTTGTTTAGTCCTTTAAAAGGGGAAAAAATTTTCCTATATCTGCCTAGAAAGTGAAAGTATTTAAATAATTATACTGTTATTTTAATCAAGTACTTAATTACTTTTTTGAAAAGGTGATCTTCTTAATTGTGGGAACTGAAGTTTTGCTAGTCTACATGTGTGTTTAATACCCTTTTGTCACGTTGAGTGAACAGTCTAACAATACGGTTTAATAATAATAATAACGCCGAAACCGGTTTGGCTCAGTGGATAGAGCGTCGGCCTGCGGACTGAAGGGTCCCAGGTTCGATTCCGGTTAAGGGCATGTACCTGGGTTGCAGGCACATCCCCGGTGGGAGATGTGCAGGAGGCAGCTGGTCGATGTTTCTCTCTCATCGATGTTTCTAACTCTCTATCTCTCTCCCTTCCTCTCTGTGAAAGATCAATAAAATATATTTAAAAATAATAATAATAATAACATCTAAAAGTAAAATGTATTATAACAATAGCACAAAGGCCAAGAGGGATGTAAGTCTACTATTTTAGGAGTCTTATAAAGTACATGAAGAATAATATTACTTGAAGGTATATCGTGATAAGTTAAGAATGTGTAATATAAACCCTAAAGCAATATGAAAATAAAACAATAGAGATCTGTAGTTACTAACTTAAAAAAAATTAATAATAATAATAATAACAGCCCTAACCGGTTTGGCTCAGTGGATAGAGCATCAGCCTGCAGACTCAAGGGTCCCGGATTTGATTCTGGTCAAGGGCATGTACCTTGGTTGCAGGCACATCCCCAGTGGGGAGTGTGCAGGAAGCAGCTGATCGATGTTTCTCTCTCATCGATGTTTCCAACTCTCTATCCCTCTCCCTTCCTCTCTGTAAAAAAATCAATAAAATATATTTTAAAAACAAAAACAACAAAAAATAATAACAACATATATAATCTTTTGGTAAAATAAGTTTAACAGTCCAGGGTTGGTATTTTAAGAAACTTTTTTTTTCACATAGAATTAGCTTTAGATCATTCCAATAGGCCTTGGAATGCCTCAAGGATTTATTTTCTCTCATTTTGAAGGAAAATTTTATGTTTAAGGTACATGAGAAGCTTTGTCAGATGAAGAAGTAATAACTATGTTCAAATTATATATGCATATTAAATAGATTCTGATATGCTTTTAATTATAACTAATTAGAATATTTTGTTTTGCAGAAAGGAAAAAATTTCATGTCATTTGCAGTATAATCAATCCATAACCATGTCATTTTAAATATCTTCTTATCATTTAGAGACAGTCACTGTTTCATTTAATGCATTTGGAAAAATGTTACATCTTCTGAGTTATCCATGGAAACGACTCTGACATTTTCAGATCATCCCCTTCAAACTTGATGAAAATTATTAGAACTTTAGAGCATCTGAATTTATAGAAGTACTAGAGTCATAGTGTACGAAATTCATGCACAGGGGTTGGGGGTCCCTCAGCCCAGCCTGTGCCCTCTCCAATCCAGGATCCTTCTCGCAATCCAGGACTGCTAACCACTCACCTAACTGCCTGCCTGACTGCCTGATCACCTGTAACCACCTTTGCCTTGGCCCCTGCCACCATGGCTTTGTCCGGAAGATGTCCAGCCTAATTAGCATGTAACCCTTTTATAAGTATTGACTAGAGGCTCAGTGCATGAAATTCGTGCACTTGGGGGGGGGTTCCCTCAGCGCAGCCTCCCTCTCTCACAGTCTGGGAGCCCTCAGTGGATGACCTACTGACAACCACAGTCTTGCAGCAGAGGCTCGGAGCAGGCGTCCTGTGTGTGCGTGTGTATGTGTCCGCTGGGGGCCCACCCCCAGCCGCATTGGAGGCTCAGAGCAGGTGCTCTGTGTGTGAGTGTGTGTGTCTGCTGGGGGCCTGCCCCCAGCCATACCGTGGAAGCTTGGAGCAGGCACCCCTCTGTGTTGATCTCTCAGGGTCCTGGCCTCCACTGCGTGTTTTTCTCACCCTTAAGCTGTGGCCAGGGTGGGGTGCTGCCTGCAGGCTGCCCTTTCCTGCTCATGGATCACTGGATCACTGCAGAGGCCGGGGGCAGGCCCTTCTGGGTGTTGCCTGTGGGAAACTTTCCTGCTCTGGGATCGCAGGCCCACCTGGGAGCCGCCCGCCCTCCGCACTTGCCTGCTCTGGGATGGCAGTGAGGTTCCAGCTGGCAGCGGGGCTTAGGTGCACGGGGCTTAGGCAGCACATGGGTGTCCCGGCTGGGGCAGGGCTTAGGTGATGCGATCACACCACCTAAGCCCGGCTGCCCAGGGCCACACATGGGGCCCAGATGGCATCTGGCACTGTCCAGCCCTGCCTGCAGTATGCAAATTAGCCACTATCTTTGATTGTGGTTAATTTGCATATGGTACTGATTAGCCAATAGGAAGTGTAGCAAAGGTATGGTCAATTACCCTGTTTGTCTTTTATTAGATAGGATTGGCAGGAAAAATCAGGAGAAACAAAATTTGATTGTGGGACTGAAGGAACTGAAAAGAATTACATAGTTTTTATAAACTTTTGTTGAAAGTATTGCTGAGTCTTAAAACTGTTTGTTTTTCAGGTATAAGAAGCGTTTTTAAAGCAATTTATTTTTAATAAATTCTCTTTACCATATCCCTCCAGAATTTGGCAGTTCTTATTAATCAATGAGTGATTCATGGCAATACATTTCTTTGCATGAATTCAGTAAGACCAGTTTCCAATTATGATTTTATTAACAAGGACTTTGAAATGTCATGTCTAACATGCTTGGACTCTTGTGGTCACCAGAAAGCTTTAAGTAATAAAGCCAATAAGAACATCTTGAATAAAGCCTGGTACCTTGCTTGGTCACATGGCCCATGGCAGTCTTTCCAGGTAAGGAATGAAGGTTACTTTTCTGAAAGATGGAAAGGCAGGAACTCAAGATATCACAGGGGTCCTCAATAACTTGAGCAATTCAATCAAGTCTACAGGTGTTATTGCAGGCAAGCCTGATGGAAGCTAGGCTTATGCGGCTAATTAAAGTTTGACCATAAGACTAAAGGAAAGAATGTTTTTTAAAAGTCTATGTGATCAACTGTTATTCTTATTGTGTTCAGACAAACAGGCCAAATTACAACTAGAATTAATACAGTAAATAAATTGGTATTAATTTGGCTCTTTAATAAAAATGAGGGTAATTTAAGGGGGGGAAATTGTGTTTCAATAGGGAATTATTAGAATTGAAATGTTTTCAACTTCCATGAGACCATTTGTTGTAATTCTTACTGTTCTAACTTTTGCCCAATAATACTATATATTATAACACAGTGTTTCTACCAGGTTATAAGTTCTACCTCTACTTAGGAAATAAGTTCTACCTCTAGACACCATTGCCACCTCCTTATGTGCCCAGACCTCATTGTCCCCTGACAGAGAGCAAGGATCTCTTTCTCTCATCCTGAGAGAAACCTTCATTCCTCCTAAGCATGAAGCAGTTTCAGAAGAGACTCTATGCCCCTTTCCTAAGAAAGAATTCAGAGCCAAGATCCTTGAGGGGATATGGTAGGCAGTTAGACAGACGTAAGCAGAGCAAAGATGACGGGTCAACCGGAGGAGAAATGGACGCAACCTGAGACATGCTTCTCACCACTCCAACTGCTCTGAAGTTGGTAATGGAGGAACCTATGTAGAACAGGCATTTACTTTTGCCTACTAGGGACACCTATTGATAATTTGTACAATTATCCTATTCATTTTGGAAAGAAAGTCATAGATGGGGACCTTATATGTTTGGACTCACTGTCTTGGAAAAGGATGTGGGGATGTTTTCTCTAAAAGTTGCTGCAGTAATTTCCTGCAGTGAATGTTTGACTTTTATCAGGTGTTCTAGTTTTTCAGTCTCTAATAACTACAATATGAATTGTTCTGATAATTCCACCCTCCCTTGTAGTAAAGGTCATACTAAGCTACTGGCTAATTAGTTTCTGATATGTAGAGTAACTGTTTATTCATGTAACCCTGCCAACAGCACTGTGGGGGAGGGGGGCCTTGTTCTTTAGGACCAATGACCGCCTTTAAGCCTCAGAAACATCACAGGGTCTGAATCAAAAGAGATCTCATGGCCAGGCACCAGATTGCAATGATGGTCTCCATTGGTGGAACCCGGCTGAATATATTGTTTTAATCATTTTTGTTATGCTAGTAATGGTAGGCTCCCTTAATGTAGAAGTGACCCGGCTGACTTGTGGAATGGTAAAGGCTCTGAATGCTGCTTCCAGGTTTATACATGGGATAAATCAAGAGCTAAGTCAGGTCAGGGAGGCCATTCTAGAGAATCAGGCTGCAATAGATTATTTGCTGTTGTTGTATAACCATGGTTGTGAGGAATTTAAAGGAATGTGCTGTTTTCATCTTTCTGACAATTCTTAATTGATAGAAAACAACATTCAACTACTTAGGGAAACCATCTCCAAGATAAAACAATGAGAAGGGTTTTTTGAATTTGAATTATCCAACCTAACTTCCTGGCTACTCAAACTGTCTGGGTTGCAGGAATTCCTTTTAGTTTTTATCCTGTTTTGTTTTTTTTCTTCTTGGTGCTGTTGTTGTTTTTCGGTTTGTTACCGTATAAATCATTCAAACCTGTAAATAACTTTTGTGAGTTTATTTGAGCCAAACTATTGATAATTGCAATATCTTAATGGATTGAGATAGTGCTCCAGAGAATGACAGTTTCTCATCAATTTTTATACATTGTAATCAAAGGAGTGGATGTAGGTGGGTTATATGAAATACAATGGTGATAGATTTAGAGAGGCAGGAGAAAGCAAAGCCAGGAAACCTCTGGAATTGGATAAGAAGTAAAATGATAGACACATACTTAGGTGGGTGCAGGAACAATGAACATGATAACAATGAAGGACTCTGTGGTATCTGTCCTGGTGCCCAGGCACATTAAGTTGTGCCACAAGAGGTCCAGAAAAAGAGAAATTACAAGTTGCCCAGACATTTCAAGGCTATGTTATCATAGACGCAAAAAGACAGATAGGCTCAGTTAAGGTAAATGTTGATCTTGTCAGTGAAGACACTGGCATAGGAGATGACTACCCACCATAACTGCTTAAGTTAAAGTTTAATTTCAGACCATTCTTTTTTTTAAAAAAAAATATAGTTTATTGATGTTTTACAGAGAGGAAGGGAGAGAGATAGAGAGATAGAAACATCGATGAGAGAGAAACATCGATCAGCTGCCTCCTGCATACCTCCTATCAGGGATGTGCCCGCAACCCAGGTACACGCCCTTGACCGGAATCGAACCTGGGACCCTTCAGTCCGCAGGCCGATGCTCTATCCACTGAGCCAAACCGGTTTCGGCTTCAGACCATTCTTTATCGTTACTTTAGGTCTTTGAGTTTGCAAGACCGCCATGCAGGCCTTCCCTGAGCTGGTCAGGTTAGTATGTGGCCCCTCCACAATTGTGTGGGGTTCACATGGTTGTGGGCCATGTGGGCAAATGCAAGAGAGCAGGAGCATGAGAGCCTCTGAGAAACCAGGAATGCAGGACAGTGAAAGAGCAAGATAGTTAACTCCTTAGGGAATTAAATAACTCAAATCTTACTGCTCCTGAAATAGCCATATCTACTCTGGCCAAAGACCTATTCCCAAGTGTGACTAACAAGGAAGTACCTTCTCTATTTCACCCAGACTTTACTGGGCATGCCTCTATTCTTTCCCTGTCCAGTTCCCTTTCTCATTGATCTGCAAGGAATAATTGGTAAGCTTCCCTAGGGAGTACTAAACTTCAGCTTAGTAACAAAACGGCACAAATGGCAAGCTTGTAATATTTGGCCTTCCCTTCACTCCTTTCCTGTTATTAATAACTAGGCTTGTTACAACAGTACCAGTATGATCTGATTTACATTTTTAAAAGCTTGATTGATGAAGGATAAATAACAAGCACTTGGAAATACTTAAAGCTATTGACTGGAATTTGAAGTAGATGCAGAGTTAGGTGAAGTTCTTCAAATTTGAGTAAGAGAACACACATAGGTCAAACAAGAAGAGTAGGATCTCTGAAATGGGGTGAAAATAAAAACAGGAGATTTTGTTTTGCTTTTTAATTTTTCAGTGTTCTTTTGTAAATACATTTTTATTGATTTTAGAGAGAGAGAAAGAGAGAAAAAAATTGATGTGAGAGAGAAACATCAATATATTACCTCCTGTATACACCCTGCTGGGGATCAAACCTGCAATTTGGGTATGTGCCCTGACTGTGACTTTTTGATGCATGGGACAATACTCAGTCAACTGCACCACACTGATCAGGGCAAAGACAAGAGATTTTGTATCAAGTAATTCTGAAGTGTTAGAAACAATATGTGTGCTGAAGACTTTATAGCAGCGGTCCTCAACCAGTGGTACGTGACCTCTTTGGGGGTCGAACAACCCTTTCACAGGGGTCACCTAAGACCATCGGAAAACACATATATAATTACATATTGTTTTGTGATTAATCACTATACTTTAATTATGTTCAATTTGGAACAATGAAAATACATCCTGCATATCAGATATTTACATTATGATTCATAACAGTAGCAACATTACAGTTATGAAGTAGCAACAAAAATAATTTTATGGTTGGGGGTCACCACAACATGAGGAACTGTATTAAAGGGTCGCGGCATTAGGAAGGTTGAGAACCACTGATCTAAGAAAAACTTGAGGTCCAGTGATGTTTGGGTTCCTTGGCTGGGCAAAGAATCAAGGTGCCACAAAACCCAGGGATAGAATTAAAAGTGTTGCCGAAACCGGTTTGGCTCAGTGGATAGAGCGTTGGCCTGCGGACTGGAAGGTCCCAGGTTCAATTCCGGTCAAGGGCATGTACCTGGGTTGCGGGCACATCTCCAATAGGAGATGTGCAGGAGGCGGCTGATCGATGTTTCTCTCTCATCGATGTTTCTAACTCTCTATCTCTCTCCCTTCCTCTCTGTAAAAAATCAATAAAATATATTTTAAAAAAAAAGTGTCAGAACCCCGCTGTTGGGGAATTGAGATTAATCCTGATCTATCCTTTCCTTTTAATAGTTAAGCATCTACCATTACTGCTATTCCACTGCAGGTTATGGACCCTGGCAGGAGAGTCTCAGTTTCAGTACTCTTTCCCTCCATTTTTCTTATTTTGAGTGGTTCTCCATCCAGCTCTTTCTCTATGCAGTTTTAAACAAAAGGGAGTTAGAAATAGAAATTATAAACAGCTGTGTCACAACCCCTGGACAGGCCATGGCCAGTCAATGATCTAGGAAAGCGATTTTCAATGTTTTTTGACCTCACGGTGAACATAAACTAATGACTAAAATTTTGTGGTGCACCAAATATATATTTTTTGCTGATCAGACAAAAAGTTGGTAAAATTTTATTTATGCTGAATGACTATTGTTGTGGTGGTTGGTTTTTGTTTGTTTATTTTTTAAGTATATTTTATTTTTAATATATTGTATTGATTTTTTACAGAGAGGAAATGAGAGGGATAGAGAGTTAGAAACATCGATCAGCTGCCTCTTGCACACCCCCTACTGGGGATGTGCCCGAAACCAAGGTACATGCCCTTGACCGGAATCTAACCTGGGACCCTTGAGTCTGCAGGCTGACTGACGCTCTATCCACTGACCCTTGAGTCTGCAGGCTGACTGACGCTCTATCCACTGGTTAGGGCTGTTTGTTTTAATGTAAGGGAAAGAGGTCAGTACACCTGACTAAATAGGTTTTGCATGTTTTAAAAATTCTCCTAGCACACCAATTGGAAGTCACTGTTCTGGTGGGCCGTGTTCACCCTGCGGTCACCCTCCCCTATCTCCATCCTTCAGAATCCAGGTGCCTCAGCTAGGGCTCCACTTCCAGCTTTGGACACGAA
The DNA here is from genome assembly GCA_036010255.1 of Myotis pilosus. Taxonomy (NCBI): domain Eukaryota; kingdom Metazoa; phylum Chordata; class Mammalia; order Chiroptera; family Vespertilionidae; genus Myotis; species Myotis pilosus. The sequence continues at coordinate 2,270,357 of JASKON010000044.1, forward strand.
ACTCCCATTAAAAGGAGGCTGGTGGAGTCGGGAGAAGGAGGAGCAGGAAAGAATCAGGAGAGGAAATTGGGGGATGGGCAGCAGGAGGGATCCGGCCAATGAAGAAGGGAAGGGGGCGGGACTTGCGGGGTGGGGCCCGCCAGTCACTGAGTCGCGCAATGGCTCCTGGGAGTCTACGCAGGGGCCGTGGCCGCGGCGTCAGCGGGAGTGCGAGGTTCGCCATTTTTGAAGAGGAGCGGGCCGGGACTGCCTAAGCCCCAACCTCGCCCGCACTCTGCCTTTTAGGGGCTCTGTTAAGCCCCAGCCCTCCTGCCTCCTCCAGCTACCAGGCCTCTCTGGAGTCTGCTCTCAGCGCCTCCACGGAGGCAGCCTCCAGAGCTGACAGGCCACAGAGGGATCAGCGGCCACGGAAAGGTGAAGCGACTGCTGAGGGAAACTCCGGCGAGAGCCCCTCCGAGAAAAACTGAAGAGGTAAGGGGACGCCGGTGGCCACTGGAGGCCGGAGTCAGCGCCAGGCTTCTGACCTTATGCCGGCGGGTCGCGACCCCGGTCTCCGCAGGTTTTCTTTCCGTGGGTTTGGGACGGACGTTGGCCTCTCCCTCTTGCCTTTGCACACTGTGACTGGGGTGAACTCGCCTGGGTCGGGCATTGAGGTGCCCCATCCTCCCTGAGGCCAATAGCTGGATCTGACGCAGTAGTGGGGGTGAGGGGCCGATAACTGTTTCTTCTCCTTCCCAGTACCTGAGCGGCAGACCCGCCATTGGCCTGGAAGGTCCGAGGGGGGTGGGCTCACAGTGCGTGTGCGAGGCCGCCGCTGTGGGAGTGTGTCCTTAGTTTTCAGTATAAAGGAGAATGGCTGCTGGCTCTGTCTTGTCCTCTCTGGGTCCGGGAGCTAACCGCTCCATTTACCTGCTTTGCAGCGCAGCCAACCTAGGAGAGACGCTAAGCTGGTCTCGTGATTAAACATCAGCCAAATCTCACTGCCCACGTGCAGGTGTTTGAAATAGAGCCGGGCCCCAAGTACGTCTGACATTGGTCACCTCCCACGATAGCCTCATTCTTAATGGGACATTGGCTTTGATGTATGCCTTTTTAAAATGATTGTAATGTTCATTGCAGCTGTGGGACAGGTATTTTATGGAATCCCGTGGAATAGTGTGAAAACTAAAATTTACACTGGAACTTAAAAACTGAGAACGTTTGTTATTTTATGAAATTACGTTAAACTTTGTTTGAATTTTCCACTGTGCAGTTACTCCTACAGGTGTTTGAATAACAATATAGATTTTAAAATTAATTTAGCAATTTGTACATGTGTTTTATATTTATCCTCTGTTTTAAGAGGGGAGGGTATTTTGTATTTTCTTACCGTAAAACACATTCATTCTGTAAATCCACATAACATTCGTGTATTTTTGCTTTAAAGAAAGAAATGTTTCATTAAAAACATTTTTAATAGATCTTTTCTTAGATTTTATCATTAGAAGTTACTTTGTAAGAACCTAGTTAATTAAAAGTTAGGGTGGGTGTCTTAAACCATACTTTTGCATTTAAAAGAAAACTAAACTCCTACATGTTCCTTGCTGCCTAAATTAATGAACTGCCATTTGGCCTCCACAAATCTGTAAGTTATTTTAAGACTTTTTTTTCCTAAGGGGTCAATATTTCCCTGTTCAAAAACTCATGCATGTGAGTTGGTTGATTTGTTTGGAGGATATTTTTCTATTGGTTTTTAGAGGGAGGGAAACACCAATGTGAGAGAAATACATCGAGTGGTTGCATCCTGCTGACCAAGGGCTGCAAGGTGGGGGGAGAGGGAGCCTGCAACCGAGGCTTGTGTCCATGACTGGAATCAAACCCGGGACCCTTCAGTCCATAGGCGACCCTCTACCCACTGAGTCAAACTGACTAGGGCCATGCGTGAGGTTTTAATTTTAATGTTTAAAACTTTATTGTTATGGTGGGAAGAATGAAAACCTGAAGTATTTGCAGTTAATGTTCAGGAGTTACCTGAAAAAGCATTTTATTTCACTGACTTAGAGATAAGGTTTTAAAATTATAACTTTACTAGAGGCCCGTTGCAGGAAGATTCCTGCAAGAATAGGGCTTCCAGTGGCTGGAGCCAAGCAGAGAGGGAAGCGAAACCAGCTGTGGCAGGCTTCCCTCCCATTCCGAGCTGCTCCTGCTGGGTTTTTCCTCCCACTCCCAGGCACTAAGGTGGGTTTCCTCTCCAGCTCCTAGCCGCTCCTGCTGGGATTCGCCTCCCACTCCCAGGTGCTTTGGCGGGTTTCCTCTCCAGCTCCCAGGGGCTATGGCGGGTTTCTTCTCAAGCTCCCAGGCGCTGTGGCGGGTTTCCCCTCCCTCTCCCAGGCGCTATGGTGCATTTCCTCTACCGCTCCCAGCCCCTCATGCTGGGTTTCCCCTCCCACTCCCAGCTCCTCCTGCTGCATTAACCCTCCCACTCCCAGCCCCTCCTGCTGGGTTTCCACTCCCACTCCCAGCCCCTCCTGCTGGGTTTCCCCACCCACTCCCAGCTCCTCCTGCTGGGTTTTCCCCTCCCACTCCCAGCTCCTCCTTCTGGGTTTCCCCTCCTGGGCCCAGCCCCTCCTGCTGCATTTCCCCTCCTGGGCCCAGCCCCTACTGCTGGGTTTGCCCTCCCACTCCCAGCACCCCCTACTGCATTTCCCCTCCTTGGCCCAGCCCCTCCTGCTGCATTTCCCCTCCCGCTCCCAGCCCCTCCTGCTGCATTTCCCCTCCCGCTCCCAGCCCCTCCTGGTGGGTTTCCCCTCCCACTCCCAGCACCGCCTACTGCATTTCCCCTCCTTGGCCCAGCCCCTCCTGCTGCATTTCCCCTCCAGCTCCCAGCCCCCCATGCTGCATTTCCCCTCCCGCTCCCAACCCCTCCTGCTAGGTTTCCCCTCCCACTCCCAGGCCCACCTGCTTGGTTTCCCTTCTTACTCCCAGCCCCTCCTGCTGGGTTTCCCCACCCGATCCCAGGCCCTCCTGCTGGGTTTCCCCTCCAACTCCCAGCCCCTCCTGCTGCGTTTCCCCTCCAACTTCAGCCCATCCTGCAGGGTTTCCCCTCCCGCTCCCAGCTCCTCCTGCTGGGTTTTCCTTCCCTCTCCCAACCCCTCCTGCTGGGTTTCCCCTCACTGGCCCAGCTCCTCCTGCTGGGTTTTCCTTCCCTCTCCCAACCCCTCCTGCTGGGTTTCCCCTTCCGGGCCCAGCTCCTACTGCTGGGTTTCCCCTCCAACTCCCAGCTCCTCCTGCTGGGTTTCCCCTCCTGGGCCAAGTCCCTCCTACTGCATTTCCCCTAATGGCCCCAGCCCCTCCAGCTGCATTTCCCCTCCTGCTGCATTTCCCCTCCCGCTCCCAACCCCTCCTGCTAGGTTTTCCTGTCCTGCTCCCAGCCCCTCCTGCTGGGTTTCACCTCCTGGTTCCAGCCCCTCTTGCTGGGTTTCCCCTCCCGCTCCCAGCCCCACCTGCTGGGTTTCCCCTCCCGCTCCCAGCCCCTCCTGCTGGGTTTCCCCTCCCAATCCCAGCTCCTTTTGCTGCATTTCCCATCCCACTCCCAAACCCTCCTGCTAGGTTTTCCCCTCCATTCCCAACCCCTCCTGCTACGTTTTCCCCTCCATTCCCAACCCCTCCTGCTAGGTTTTACCCTCCCACTCCCAGCCCCTCCTGCTGCATTTCCCCTCCCGCTCCCAGCCCCTCCTGCTGCGTTTCCCCTCCCGCTCCCAGCCCCTCCTGGTGGGTTTCCCCTCCCACTCCCAGCACCGCCTACTGCATTTCCCCTCCTTGGCCCAGCCCCTCCTGCTGCATTTCCCCTCCAGCTCCCAGCCCCCCATGCTGCATTTCCCCTCCCGCTCCCAACCCCTCCTGCTAGGTTTCCCCTCCCACTCCCAGGCCCACCTGCTTGGTTTCGCTTCTTACTCCCAGCTCCTCCTGCTGGGTTTCCCCACCCGATCCCAGGCCCTCCTGCTGGGTTTCCCCTCCAACTCCCAGCCCCTCCTGCTGCGTTTCCCCTCCAACTTCAGCCCATCCTGCAGGGTTTCCCCTCCCGCTCCCAGCTCCTCCTGCTGGGTTTTCCTTCCCTCTCCCAACCCCTCCTGCTGGGTTTCCCCTCACTGGCCCAGCTCCTCCTGCTGGGTTTTCCTTCCCTCTCCCAACCCCTCCTATTGGGTTTCCCCTTCCGGGCCCAGCTCCTACTGCTGGGTTTCCCCTCCAACTCCCAGCTTCTCCTGCTGGGTTTCCCCTCCTGGGCCAAGTCCCTCCTACTGCATTTCCCCTAATGGCCCCAGCCCCTCCAGCTGCATTTCCCCTCCTGCTGCATTTCCCCTCCCACTCCCAACCCCTCCTGCTAGGTTTTCCTGTCCTGCTCCCAGCCCCTCCTGCTGGGTTTCACCTCCTGGTTCCAGCCCCTCTTGCTGGGTTTCCCCTCCCGCTCCCAGCCCCACCTGCTGGGTTTACCCTCCCACTCCAGCCCCTCCTGCTGGGTTTCCACTCCCAATCCCAGCTCCTTTTGCTGCATTTCCCATCCCACTCCCAAACCCTCCTGCTAGGTTTTGCCCTCCATTCCCAACCCCTCCTGCTAGGTTTTACCCTCCCACTCCCAGCTTCTCCTGCTGGGTTTCCCCTCCATCTCCCAGCCCCTCCTGCTGAGTTTCCCCTCCCACTCCCAGCCCCTCCTGCTGGGTTTCCCCTCCCGGGCCCAGCTCCTCCAGCTGGGTTTCCCCTCCTGAGCCCATCCCCTCCTGCTGGGTTTCCCCTCCCAATCCAAGTACCTCCTGCTGGGTTTCCCCTCCCGCTCCCAGTCCCTCCTGCTGGGTTTCCCCTCCCGCTCCCAGTCCCTCCTGCCTGGTTTCCCCTCCTGCTCCCAGCCCCTCCTGCTGGGATTCCCCTCCAGCTCCCAGCCCCTCCTGCTTTGTTTCCCTTCTCACTCCCAGCCCCTCCTGCTGGGTTTCCCCTCGAACGCCCAGCCTCTCCTGCAGGGTTTCCCCTCCCGCTACCAGCCCCTCCTGCTGGGTTTTCCCTCCTGCTCCCAGCCCCTCCTGCTGGGTTTCTCCTCCTGCTCCCAGCCCCTCCTGCTGGGTTTCCCCTCCTGCTCCCAGCCCCTCCTGCTGGGTTCCCCCTCCCGCTCCCAGCCCTTCCTGCTGGGATTCCCCTCAGGCTCCCAGCTCCTCCTGCTGGGATTCCCCTCCCGCTCCCAGCCCCTCCTGCTGGGATTCCCCTCCAGCTCCCAGCCCCTCCTGCTTGGTTTCCCTTCTCACTCCCAGCCCCTCCTGCTGGGTTTCCCCTCTAACTCCCAGCCTCTTCTGCAGGGTTTCCCCTCCTGCTCCCAGCCCCTCCTGCTGGGTTCCCCTCTCGCTCCCAGCCCCTCCTGCTGGTATTCCCCTCCAGCTCCCAGCCCCTCCTGTTTGGTTTCCCTTCTCACTCCCACCCCCTCCTGTTGGGTTTCCCCTTGATCTCCCAGCCCCTCCTGCTGGGATTCCCCTCCCACTCCCAGCCCCTCTTGCTGCATTTCTCCTCCAGCTCCCAACCCCTCCTGCTGGGTTTCCCCTCCCACTCCCAGCCCCACCTGCTTGGTTTCCCTTCCTACTCTGCAGCCCCTCTTGCTGGGTTTTCCCTCTGCTCCCAGCCCCTCCTGATGGGTTTTCCCTTGGGCTCCCAGCTCCTCCTGCTGGTTTTCCCCTACTGCTCTCAGCCCCTCCTGCTGGGTTTTCCCTCCTGCTCCCAGCCCCTCCTGCTGGGTTTCCCCTCCTGTCCCAGCCCCTCCTGCTGGGTTTCCCCTTTGGCTCCCAGGTGCTGTGGCTGGTTTCCCCTCCCGCTTCCAGGTGCTTTGGCGGGTTTCCTCTCCTGTTCCCAGGCGGTTTGGCGGGTTTCCCCTCATGCTCCCAGGCGGTTTGGCCAGTTTCCTCTCCAGCTCCCAGGCGCTGTGGCGGTTTTCCCCTCCCCCTCGTGCGCTTTGGCGGGTTTCCCCTCCCGCTCCCAGGCGCTGTGGTGAGTTTCCCCTCACGCTCCCAGGCGGTTTGGCCCGTTTCCTCTCCCGCTCCCAGGCACTGTGGCTGGTTTCCCCTCTCGCTCCCAGGCGCTGTGGCGGGTTTCCCCTCTAGCTCCCAGGCGCTGTGGCGGGTTTCCCGTCACGCTCCCAGGAGGTTTGGCCCGTTTCCCCTCTCGCTCTCAGGCACTGTGGCGGGTTTCCCCTCTATCTCCCAGGCACTATGGCGGGTTTCCCCTCCCACTCCCAGTCGTTGTGGCGGGTTTCCCCTCCCTCTCCCAGGTGCTGTGGCGGGTTCCCCTCCTGCTCCCAGGAGCTGCCCCTTCCCCTCCCACCCGCTGCCCCTCCAGCTCGCAGCCGCTGTGGCTGGGCTTGCCCTCCCACCTTCCCCCTCCCACCTCCGCAGCCTTGGCTCTGTCTGTACTGCTCGTCCTCCATTTTGTCCTCAGTCTTCCCTGCAACTGGTGTATGCAAATTAACCACCATCGTTTAGCTCTATAATTGAAAGATTGTATCTTTTGGAGCTGTTGCTTCAGGAGCTCAGAGACCGGAACGGCAGGCGGGGAACGTTGTAGTCCTCTGTCACTGAAGCAAACAAGCCTCCCTTTTTAGCATCAGCTGCCTGGCTGCCTGCCGCCATCTTGGCTGCCAGTTAATTTGCATATCTCGCTGATTAGCCAATGAAAAGGGTATCGGTCGTACGCCAATTACCATTTTTGTCTTTTATTAGATATGATTTTTCTTAGTCTTTCCCTATGCAAATTTAATTTATCATCATGATTTTTAGGTTTTTTTTGTTGGTCTTACTAATACTTAATTTTTTTTCTAAACTTGGAGGGAATTTCTGTAGCAAATAAATAATAGCAAAACATTACATTTATGAGTGAGTGCTAAAGAAGTAATTTTTAAGAAAAGATTCTTAGCCCTGGCCGGTTTTGCTCAGTGAATAGAGCGTTGGCCTTCGAACTGCAAGGTCCCAGATTCAGTTCCGGTCAAGGGCACATGCCTGGGGTGTGGGCTCCATCCCCAGTGGGGAACTTGCAGGAGGCAGCCGATTCATGTTTCTTTTTGATTGTGGATGTTTCTATTGCTCTCTCCCTATTCCTTCCTCTCTGAAGTCAATAAAAATATATTTTTCTAAAAAAAAGAAAAGATTCTTACCTTTAACTGCATTATGGGATAGATACGGTCAAGTAGGATTTTCTCTGAGGCCTTTTTTCTTCTAGGATCTTGAAATGCATTTCTAATATCTCAATAAGATAAGACACTCTTTGTTTATTTCTCTAAGTAGATACATTTTTTTGATGAGGTATTTTTAATGTAGCTTACAATTTTTAAAATTGGATGTTGTCATAAAATTTTAATATTCTAAATTTAGCTGGACAAATGTACTTTTCTTTTAGCTTTTAATATTTTTTCATTTGTTTTAGCATGATAATGTGGAAACCTCTGTTTTTTTTAACCCAAATGAAAGATACTTATTTTAAATTTAGGCAAAGGGATTGGTACTTATAAGGTCGGAAAACAACCCATCCCATATGACTCAGTGGTTGAGCATCAGCCTATGAACCAAGGGGTAAACGTTAGATTCCTGGTCAGGGCACATATTCGGGTCGTGGGCAGGAGGCAGCTGATCAATGATTTTTATTATTGCTGTATCTATCTTCCTCTTCCTTCCTCTCTGAAATCAGTAAATATATATATATATATATATGTGTGTGTATATATATATATATATATATATATATACACACACATATACATACTGGAGTCCTGGTGCACAAAAATTTGTGCACTTGGGGGGTAAAGGGGGGTCCCTCAGCCTGGCCTGTACCCTCTCACAGTCTGGGACCCCTCGGGAGATGACGCCCTGCTGGTTAGGCCTGCTCCCGGGTGGCAGAGGGCAGGCCCAATCCCTAGGTGTAGCCCCTGGCCGGGCTCAGAGCAGGGCCAATTGGGGAGTTGGGGCACCTTCCCCTATCATGCACAGAGCAGGGCAGATTGGGAGGTTTCGATGCCACCCCTAGTCACGCTCAGGGTAGGGCCAATTGGGAGGTTGGGGCACCGCCCCCTGTCACACTCAAGGCAGGGTTGATGGGGAGGTTGCAGCGCCACCCCCTGTCATGCACAGAGCAGGGCCCATCAGGGGGTTAAGGAGTTCCCTCATGTCACTCAGAGAGCAGGGCCGATCAGGGGGTTGGGGCGCTGCTACTGTCACACTCAGGGCAGGGCCTGTGGCGGGGTGGGGTTGGGGCGCCGCACCCTGTCACACACAGAGCCTCAGGGCGATCAGTGGGTTGGGGAGCTCTCCCGTATCAGGCACAGAGCAGGGCCGATAGGGAGGTTGTGGCCCCGCCTTCTGTCACACACAGAGCCGCAGGGCGGTCAGGGGGTTTGGGCGCTGCTCCCTGTCACGCTGATCCCGGTGCCGGGAGGCATATTACCCTTTTACTATATAGAATAGAGGCCTGGTTCATGGGTGGGGCTGGCTGGTTTGCCCTGAAGGGTGTCCTGGGTCAGGGTGGGGGTCCCCACTGGGGTGCCTGGCCAGTCTGGGTGAGGGGCTGAGGGCTGTTTTGAGGCTGGGACTGAAGCTCCCAACTGCTCCTCTTTTCCTTTTTTTTTTTTTTTTTTTATTCTGGGCCAGCTTTAGCTCTGGCTCCAGCTCTGAGGCCTCAGCTGCTGAAAGGAGGTATCTGGTTTGTTTAGGTTCTATAATCGAAACAATGTATAACTCCAGCTCTGAGATCCTGGGCTGGCTGAAAGCTGGTTTCTGGGATTTTGTTTAGCTTCTATATTTGTAACATAGTTGATTAGAGTTGCAGCTCAGAGGCCTGCAGCGGCAGGAGGGGAACATTGGAGTCCTCTGTCACTGAAGCAAGCAAGCCTCATGTTAGTTTCAAGCTGCCTGGCTGCCAGCCGCCATCTTGGCTGGCAGTTAATTTGCATATTGCCCTGATTAGCCAATGGGAAGGGTAGCGGTCATACGCTAATTACTATGTTTCTCTTTTATTAGATAGGAAGGATATATTTAATAAAGGAAAACAGTTATATCTTTTGGTTGAAAAGCAAGTTGGGTTTTTTTTTAACACCTTTATTGAGATACTAGAGGCTCAGAGCACAAAGCGGGGGTGGGGGAGGGGTCTCTCAGTCCAGCCTGTGCTCTCTCGCAGTCCAGGAGCCCTCAGGGGATGCCCAACTGACAGCTTAAGCCTCCTCCTGGCTCCTGGCTGAGCAGTGATCCCCCTGTGGGAGCACACAGCCCCTGTGTTGAGCATCTGCCCCTGGGTGATCATTGCACATCATAGCAACTGATCATTCCTCCATTTAGTCGATTTGCATATTAGCCTCTTATTATATAGAACCAGAGGCCCAATGCATGAAAATTCATGCAAGAGTAGGCCTTCTTTCCCCCACCCTGCTGCCGGCAACGGCTTTCCTCTGGACCCGGGCTTCCCTCCTCTAGCACCTGGAACCTGGGCTACTGCCCTCCGCCAGCTGCCAGCAGGCTGGCTTCTCTTGTCCGGCTGCCAGCAGGCAGCTGGGACCTGGACTGGATTCCCTCCTCTTGCCACTTGCAGGCACGCAGGACCCTGGCTGGCTTCCCTCGTGTGGCCGCTGGCAGGCCCCCGGCACCCGGGCTGGCTTCTCTCCTGCCCTGGCTTTGTCAGGAAGGATGTCCAGAATGATGTCCGGTCTAATTAGCATAATCTTATATTATAGATACTTTTTGTATACCACTAAATTTACTTATACTCTGTGCAATTACACAATTTTTAGAGATTTATAGAGTTGTGAAAACAACACCCTAAACCAGTTTTGAATATTTTTATCACTACTCTTCTGCTTAGTTCCTCATTCTCTTCCCTAACCTTCTCTTTAGCCCCAGAGAATTTCTAATTTACTTTGTATTAGTGTATATTTGTTTACCTTAGATGTTCTCATAATAGGTTATAACAATATGTAGTATCTTTTTTTATTTAATTTAATTACCAGCTAAGGACATATATAATTTTTTACTGATTGTTAAAGAAAGAGGAATGGAGAGGGAGGAATAGGGCAAACATCAATAGCTTGCCTTCCACAAGCACTCCAGGGATTAAATCCATAATGTGGTTTGTGCCCTACCAGGAATTGAACCCAAAACCCCAGTGCACAGGATGTCATTCCAACCAACAGCCATACCAGCCAGGGCCAACATGTAGTCTTTATATCTGGTTTCTTCCAATCAGATAATGTTTTTGAGATTCATTCACTCTGTAATGTACATCTATATAGGATATCCCCTCAAATATGTATACACACTTTAATAGCTGATAGCTCAATTAAAAAATGTATTTTAGTAAACACTGCCTTTGAATTATTCAAAGTGTGTATGTACATTTTTGTGGACACAGTATATCATATATATTTTAGATAAAGCTGTTAGGCACACTAATTTACAAGTCTCTCTCTGGGTAAACATCCTGTATAATAAAAGCCCAGTGACCGAAATGGCGGAATGACTAGAACAACCAGAGACCAGAATGACCATGGCTCCTCATCCTGGCTGGCCCCACTCCCCAGGGAGCTGTTAGTGGTGATCAGGCAGGCAGACGAGTGGTTAAGGGTGATGAGGCAGGCAGGCAGAGGTGGTTTGGAGCCAGCAGTCCTAGACTGCGAGTCAGATGTCCAACTGCCAGTTGAGGCCCAATCAGCAGGGATCCCTGCGGGATCAGGCCTAAACCAGCAGTTAGATATCCCCCGAAAGGTCCTGGATTGTGAGGGTGTAGGCTGGGCTGAGGGACCCCATCCTCGCCCCCCCCCCCCCCGCCCCGTGCACAAATTTTGTGCACAGGCCTCTAGTATATGTATGTATATAAATATATAAATAGTGTATGTATGTATATATATCCAGATGCACCTAAATATATATATATATATATATATATATATATGTATTTGTGTATGTATGTGTATATATATTCTATTTCTCTTTTCACTCTTTTAGTTGCATCTCTTGAAGTGCAAATGTTTTAAAATTTTGGTTTGCATTGATTTGAGAGAGAGAGACACGAAGGTTTGGTAAGATTAGAGAGAGCTATATCAATTGGTTGCCTCCAGCACATACCGCACCCAGGGACTGAACCTGCAACTTGGGCATATGCCCTGAATGGGAGTCTAATAGGTGACCCTTGGATGCATGGGATGATAGTCAACCAACTGACCCACACCAGGCAGGGCAAAAAGTTTTTAATTTTTATAAAATCCTTTTATTTTTATTGTTTATGTTTTTCATGTCCTATGGAAGAAACCTTTGCCTAAATGAAGGTCATAAGGATTTATAACTGAACCCAGGGGTAACTGCTTGCTGTAACAAAAGTCAAAGAAAAGAGATTTATACAAGTGTTGGCAGCCTGAGAAGATGGGGGGCTGTAGTCACAAAGCCCATTTTAAAATATGAGTGCAGGCAAGGGTTTTTATCTGGAAGAGAGGGAAAGCAGAACAAAGATATCATGGGGAATGAGCTGTATACATGCTAGGCAGAGATCTGATAGAGATCTTAAATGTCGGTTGAAGTCTGGAGCCAAGCCACTCCATATCCACGCAAAATCAAGGTTTCTGCAGTCTGCTAAAATAAAAAGGAAAGGCATGACTGGGTATGTTGGTAAGTGGTGAATGAGTGGGTGTACCTAGTACATTAATGTTTATACTATTACAGATTTTATAAACACCACTTGGGCTACTCTGTACATATAAGACAACCAGAGGCCCTCCCCGATGGCCTGCTCTAATTGTCCCCATCGGAGTGGGCCAGCTGGGGTGAGGGGCTGTGGGTGGGGCTGGCTGGGGTGGGGCCATGGATGCTTTGCTGGCGGGCCCTTTCTCCAAATGGAGTGGGGGTGCCTGCTTGGGGGTGGGGCCAGACGGGGGAGGGGTTGTGGGCAGTTTGGGTAAACTTTTTTTTTTAAATATATTTTTATTGATTTCAGAGAGAGCGGGAGAGGGAGAGACAGATAAAAACATCAATGATGAGAGAGAATCATTGATTTGCCCCACAGTGGGGATCTAGCCTGCAACCCAATCATGCCCCCTGACCAGCAATGGAACCGTGACCTCCTGGTTCATAGGTCGACGCTTAACTACTGAGCCACACCAGTGTTTTTTAATTCATATTTGGCGAGTTCAGAAATCCTGTCTGGTATGTATGTGTTTTACAGAGCACCTAAATAATTCTTTGCCTAGTAACTGATAGAAACTGAAAGAACATTTTACTTTATTTTCAAAACCTAGATCCATTTGTGGAGGGTTGATGCATTATTTGATGGTACTTCAGTTTGTTATTTTTGTAACTAATGAACGATGAGAGGATTAAACATATTGTAAAATCACACTAAATTGTTTTCCTTTAGGTCACTAAAACCTTTATGTTATTTCATTAATTTTAGAGAAAGAGAAACATCAGTTCCACTTATTTATGCACTCATTGGTTGATTCTTTATGTGCCCTGACTTTATGTGCAGTTCCACTGCAACCTTGGTGTATTCGGATGATGCTCTAACCAACTGAGTTACCCTGCTAGGGACCTTTGGGTCATTTTTTGAGCTGACAATTAGAAGGTTTTTTATTAGAGCATGTTAAGTAAAACAAGAAGATAATCTAAGAAGAAGAAAAAAAGAACAAGGAAGGCCCCCTTTTTAGTGTTGTATGCTTTTTTCACTTCTGCTAACCTAAATGGCTATTGAGGCCTGTAAGATCATTGATCACCTTTCTCTTTACAGGTGATTTTCTGTGAATATCTCGTGATATTTCTGTGAACTTCTAAGTGAGTATTTATTTTGAACTTGACAATCAAATTATTATATGCTATTAGACTCATGTTCTACTTAAACATAATATTTGTCTGGGGAACTTGGTAGTCTTTTAAGAGTGCATTATGAACACAGACCAGTGGTCTTGAAACTTTGAAGATTCTGAAAAATTTATCTGTGTCTGGTTAAAAATTATCAGGCTGTCAGACTTTGTCTGGAGTTAGGGCACTTCATTCTTGGATGCCTCACTGATTGACTCACTGGCAGTGTTATAATTGAATTCAGCGAGTCAAACAGGATACTCCACAATCAGAGGGTCGAATTTTGAAGTCTTTATTTTAAAAGCCACTTACTGTGAAAGGCTAAAGCCCCTCCAAACCTGGAGACCCCAAAATGAAATTAAGGGTAAGCTTATAAAGCCAAGAAAGAGGGGAAAAAACTCTGGGATGGGTTCTGTGAGACCATATCTCAAGGTCTGGCCTGGCACCAGCCCTGACAATTCCGTCTAGGGGTTATGGTTTATGGCCTTTCCAAAATGAGAGCAGTGCTTAAGTAAACAGGTCCTGCAAAATGGACCATTAAGAGGGAGCAGTAACTAGACCATAGGCCAGTACATAGGCACTTTACATTAGTCACAGACTCAGCTCCCCCCCTTTCCCAAAAATACCTTATTCTCCCATTATTCAAGCAAGTTTTCCTGCAGACGCTAGAAATAGCAGGGTGACTTATTTGGTTTAGTTGTATTCTGGAATTCATAGGACAAAGGACCATTTGTGCTCATAGGAAAACCCTAAAAGGCAATTCTTACAAAATTTATAGGAATACAATGGAGTGCCTATGGTTCAGAAAGAGGGCAGGGGACAGGATGGAGTCAGTTCTTTCAAGGTCCATTTTCAACAGAAGAACCACAACCTTGGTGTATCTGGAAGATGCTCTAACCAACTGAGCTATCTGGCCATGGCCCATTTTTACTTTTAAATTTTAGTTTCAGGGGTGTGGTGCGGGTGATGGCCGACTGCGAATTTCCCATGGTGATGAGCTGTGGCTGAATGTCTGGTTTCTAGTGAAGTTAAGGCTGACAAAGGCGTCTTCACCTCCCCTTAACGTTCACAAACAGATGGACCCCTCCCTCCTTCATAGGCATTCCGTCAGGAACGGGGGCAAGGGAACCTGGTTTCCCCAGAGGACTCGTCCTGACCAGTGCAGGATTTTGGGGGGTCTGGCTGAAGACTATCAGCCCGCAGCCTGGCTCCAAACCCAGGATTACAAAATTACAGGACAGTCCCAGACCAAGGGAGGAAAACAGACTGAAGGCCACTTATCAGGCAATTTGATGTCTGGTGTTGACGTCTGAGGGCAGGGAAATGGTCGCTCCCTAATCCAGTCATCTGTGTGACCCAATACAGCCCAAAAGGGTCTTGGAACCAAGGCAGGCACCGGACAACCAGCTGTTCAGTAAGTGTAGCTGGGGGTCTTCCATGAACAAAGGACCTGCTCCAGGGCCCAATGATCACGGTCTTTTGGAGTGGCAAATGCCCAGTTGCTGGGGCCAGGACCTGCCCCAGTGGTCCACTGCCAGACCATCCCAGGTCTTTGGCAATAACTGAAAGGTTCGGGATTGGGCCAGAGTCTCACAGAACGGACTCAAGGCTCAGTGTGATCAAAATGATACTTATTCCTGCCACCTGGGTGCAGGTGGTCTGACTCGAGTGAAATGGGGAGGGAGCAGGCTTTTTATGCACTCAGGGAGAGCTGCAGATGGAGGCTTCGGCTTGACCCAGGTATCAGGACTGTGCCTTCCTCATACTGCCCCCCTCATAGTTTTATGACCTTGCCCTTTATTCTTCTGCAGGCGCCAGACCTCCTTTCTTGGGGGGGGGGGGGGCTGTGCAGGGGTGATGGTCTTCAGGAATTTCTGTAAAATAACCATTCAAGTGTAGCATGTTTGTGCAGGCTTAGGTTCACAGAACAAGCTTTCCCTTTGACATTCGTTAGAGTTTGTAAGGCTCCAGCCTTGTGTTCTTTAGTTAACCCTTTCACATTCAAGGTGTGTATACATTGTTTTCTGAAACCTTGTACATAAACAGCAAAACAATACATGATTATTTCCCTGTGTCATATAATTTATTATCAGATTTTAAAACAGTAGTTCTCAAATTGGGTGTTCTCATGGGACATTGAGAAATGTGTGGAGACATTTTTGGTTTAATTGGTTCATGATTTAATGGGGAGTTGCCAACCAATGTTTAGACAGCAGAGGTGCTACTCAACATCTTACAGTGCATAGAACCATCTTTCTTTCCCTAATCTATCAGAGTTACCTATTACCTAGTTCAGAATATTAACAGTGCTGATCCCTAGCTGGTTTGGTCAGTGGATAGAGCATTTGTAAGATTGGAGTCGCTCAAGGAAATAGGCGGACTCAGTGAGCAAGAGGGGAGTTTATAAGAGGGAATGGAAGATGGAGCCCCAACAGGGGAGGGTTAGACTCAACCTCCACTGTCCTTGGGGTTGAATTTTATGCACAAAAACTGCAAGGGGAGGAGGCTGCAAGGGGAGGAAGCTGCAGACTGGGCTTTGGCTGATTAGATGTAGTTTGTTGTCCTTTAGATTGATTACTGCTGGCTGTTGAGGCTGTGGGCTTTACACAGCCTTTGTTATCATTGGCCTGCTCTCTCTCATTTACTTGTGTGGCTACCTCCTATTATGCTGGGTAAGATTACTGTTGGCTGTTCCATGAAATGAGACTGGGGCCACTTTCTTGTTCAGGACTTTCTAGTCTGCCTGAGCCAAATGCCCTTTGCTGACCTGTCAGCCTTGGCCTTCAGAATGAAGTGTCCTGGATTCCATTCCAGTCAAGGGCACAAGCCTGGGTTGCAGGCTTTATCCCCATGCAGTGGGCAGCTGATCAGTAAGTCTCTCTCATCATTGATTTTTCTATCTCACTTCCACGCTGAAATCAATAAAAATATATTTAAAAAAAAACAACAAAACAAAGGAAGCAGTGCTGAGATTGGAATGTCATGCAAAATTATTTTTATATTATTATTTCTCTTCTTGTTGGACTTTTGCTTGAGGATTATTAAAGTTGTTGGCTTCTGGAGTTGGAGGGAGAGGGACTCAGTGTTATAGAAGGCTAAGTAATAATGTCCACAAATATATTCCTTACCTGTTATAAGAGAATATTATTACCTAAGCCATATAAATATCAGCTGTCTGAAATTGAATTGGTCTTATTAGAAGAGTGCAGTAAACCCTGGATTTTTTTCAGACCTCTATTTAATGGACTTAAGATGTAGTGGACAAGTGCCTAACAGTTTGGCTCAGTGGATAGAGCATCGGCCTGTGACTGAAGGGTCCCAGGTTCGATTCCGATTAAGGGAATGTACCTTGGTTGCGGGCAACGTCTCTGGTGGGGAGTGTGCAGGAGGCAGCTGATCGATGTTTCTCTCTCATCGATGTCTATCCCTCTTCCTTCCGTTCTGTAAAAAAATCAATAAAATATATTAAAAAACAAAGATATAGCAGACAAAATTTTCAGTCTCTGTCATATGTGAAAATTAACACCTTGTTAATTTTTAAATGTTTTTAACCAAAATTTGCTTATAAATAAATTGACAGGTTACTTTTTTGTTATGAATTCACTCATTCTAAACAAATTTTAGCAAATAGGAAATGTATTGGAAAAACATTGTATAATTTCACCAACATAAATATTACATATCTACAACTATTAGTCAACATTTTTTAATTTTTTAAAAATATGCCTCTTTTAAAAAAAATTCAGAGAGGAAGGGAGAGGGAGAGAGAGACAGAAACGTCAGTGATAAAAGATAATCAGTGGTCAGCTACCTCCTGCATGCCCAATAACGGGGATCGACCCCACAACCCAGGCAATAAGCTCTGACTGGGAATCAAACTTTCACTTTCCAGTTTAAGGTGAACACTCAACAACTGAGCCATATATAGTCTACATAATAAATCCAAGAATCACGGCTCGTAAACAGTTTTTCAGCTAATGATTACTGATACGATTTTGATGTGGAATGTGAAAGAATCCCACTAAAAGAAGAGATGAAAGAGGGAGTTTACTTTCCAAGAGAGGAAAGGGCCTATGCATTGCTAATCAATACAGGACAAGCAACAAAAAGTGTCTTGTATATTTATTTATTCATTCATTTATTTATTTGGGGGTTTTGTTTTGTATTTTCCTTTTGTTAATCTTCACCCAAGAATATTTTTTCCATTGACTTTTTTTGGGGGTGCGGGGAGAGGGAGGGAGAGAGAGAGAGAGGATGTGAAAGAGACACATCAATTGGTTGCTTCCTGCACACACCCTGACTGGGGCCAGGGATCAAGCTTGCAACTAAGGTATGTGCCCTTGATTGGAATTGAACCTGAAACACTTGTCCTCGGGTTAACATTGTAACCACCGAGCAATACTGACTATGGCATGGCTTCTACTTTTACAGAATAATGGCTGCTGTTGGTAGGTGACATGGAAGAGAAGTGCATTTGGGGCTGATGTTGAGTAGATACCAGGGCCTATCTTGAAATGTTATAATTTGTTTTCAAGGAGATAGTTTAGCAGATGTCCTAGGGATATTGATAAATACCCTATAAAACCTGCTTAGAGTAAAAGTTAGGAAGACTTCAAAAGCAAAAAAAACCCAAAACACCCTTTAATTTGAAGGGGAGGGTAGAAGGAAACTTTCTACTAACTAGAGAATCCTTGGTGCTAAGGAGTTGTGAAAATAGCAGGGAGGAGGGGGAATCCAAGCCAGGGGTCCTCAAACTACGGCCCGACGAAAACATTTATCCAGCCCGCCGGGTGTGTTTGCCGCCACTGTGTGTGCATAGGAATTTGTTCGTAGTTTTTTTTTTAAACTATAGTCCGGCCCTCCAACGGTCTGAGGGACAGTGAACTGGCCCCCTGTTTAAAAAGTTTGAGGACCCCTGATGTAGACTTTAGAGTAGCTTATCTTGTCCTGCAGTGTGAGAGGCTGTTTGAATCAGGAGCTAATAGTCTTGGAGTTTAATTACCAAGTGCTTCTCATAAAGTGTGGAAGGCTATAGCAAAGAAAAGAAAGGCCTTTTTTCTGTTACTACATTCCTCTAAGGTTCAACATTGTTGAAGGTTCGTCTTCTGTAACTGCTTCAGGCTGGTGTTCAAGGTCATAGCGATTCTCCCACCTGTGAGTCCGAAGGATAGTCCAAAGGATAGGGAAAGAGGATTGTGATGAACAGTTCCTGAAGGCTAGTGCTGTGGCAGGAGGGTGGCTATGCTGGAAGGTTACATTAATGTTCACTTATTACATTATTTACCTGTAGTCGGTTTTTTGTTTCTTAAAGAGCAGTGTGAGGTCCTCAATAGGTTCAGAAGAGTAGGTTTCAGATTGTGGTTCATGTGGGGGCTTATAAAAAATAGGTTTAATTAGAGATAAACAAATAGGTACTTAATAAGGTCATAGTCATATATCCTATGAAAATTTTAAAAAAAACCCACAAAGGTTAATCAGTATAGTAGATAATAAGCCAATTTAGATTTCTAAATGTAAAGCTTTTGCTGGAAAGATAGATTGTCTGTAGGTAGAATATCTTTGGTGATGTTATCAGTTGCTGAGGTTTCTATCCTTTGTAATCCTATCTAATAAAAGACAAAAAGGGTAATTAATTGTATCTCCGCTACGCTTCCCATTGGCTAATCAGGGTGATATGCAAATTAACTGCCAAGAAAGATGGCGGTTAACTGCCAACAAAGATGGTAGTTAATTTGCATATGTAGGCACCAAGCGATGGAGCGAAGCCGGCTAGCCCCGGGCAGGAGCAGTGAGCAAAGGCCGGCGTGGCTAGCGAAGAGCAAAGAGGGGGGCCCACCAGTCCATGCGAGGTAGGCCAGGGGCTTAGCTAAGGTTTAGCGCATATTCCCTGGTGGCCTCACAGCAGGGCATCCTGGCAGCCTCCTGGCAGGTGGGCGGCCGGGAGAGCTGAGTGGGGCAGGGGCTGCAGGGAGCCATGGAGGGGCAGAGCGGCCAGAGCCAAGTTCCCGGGCGTCTGAGGAGAGTGCTTGACAGGAGCCCAGACTGCAAAGAAGGAAGAGGAAGAGGCCACAGGGAGCTCTTCCAATCCCCCTGCACAGACACCCTATTGCAGCCCTCATACCCCCGGGGGGACAGGGAGGCTGACCAGACAGGAGAAGACCCAGCCTTGGGGGTAGCTGAAGCCCCTATCTCTGACTCCCAATCTCTTCCCTGCCACCCCCGCCAGGGGCGCCCACAACAATAGCACTCCTGTGACAACCTGTCAGCGCCCCCGAGGCCCATGGCCTGCTGTTGCCAGGCTCCCTCCGCTGGGGCCAGGCATGCCTCTCCTCCCTACAACTCCAGACCCATGTGAAGGCAGGCCTAAGGGGCCCCTCAGGGCCAGACTAATCCCCCCCAACACCCCCTCCCCGACAGCAGTGGCGCTGCAAGGTTCAGAAGTGCACTGAACCTTGCCAGAGGTGGGGCTAAACCCGCCTGCCTGGCCCCACCCTGGCCCGGCCCCAGCCCTGCTCCAGGAGATTGGAGCCCCGCCCTGAGCACATACATATGCGAAAAGGCCATGTACAATTTGAAGAATGTTGCCAAGTGGGGAGGTTTGACAGTTACTCCCCCTTCAGCCTTGCCATCCCCCCAGCATTTCCCCCTTCCCCTACCCAGCGCCTCCAGGGACAACCACAGGGCTGCTGGCCAGAGCCCGCCCCTCTGAGGCCTGTGGAACCCTCTGCAAAGCTTCCATATCTACAGTCCCAGGAAACAATCATGCCCTACTCCCCTAATCAACACCTCCTACCTGCAAGGGTACCCGTGGGCTTAAAAATAACAATCCCTTCCCATTTAGAGATTACTTACTTGATGAAACATTTCTAGGTTGATTAGCTCAGAACCTCCTCATGACAACCCAGTGAGGTAGGCGGAGAAGAGATTACAATTCCCCCGGTATATGCGTATGCAGAAATGAAGCTTAGAGAGGAAAAGTGTCAAGCACAAGGGTTCCCAAGGTGCAGCACACGCCCCACAGGGGTGGGGGGCAATTTAATTTTAAGTGGGGACAATTCCAGAATGAGTTAACAGTCAATTTTTTGCATTTCCTATGGTTCGAAGGGGCCTCATCTACAGCGTATCCTATATAATGAAAGGCTAATATGTAAATGACTGAATGGTGGAATGACCGGTCGCTATGCTGTGTGCTGACCACCAGGGGGCAGACACTCAACGCAGGAGCTGCCCTCTGCTGATCAGTGTGCTCCCACAGGGGGAGAGCCGCTCAGCCAGAAGCCAGGCTCACAGCTGGCGAGCACAGCAGCAGTGGTGGGAGCCTCTCCCGCCTCTGTGGCAATGCTAAGGATGTCCGACTGACGGCTTAGGCCTACTAATCCATCAGTTGGACATTCCCCCAGGGCTCCCAGACTGTGAGAGGGCACAGGCCACACTGAGGAAACCCTCCCCTCTACCCCCCTCCAGTACACGAATTTCGTGCACCGTGTCTCTAGTCCTATATAATAAAAACCTAGTATGCTAAGCATCGGACTGTTCATTCAACCGTTCAACCATTCACTATGATGTGCACTGACCCCCAGGGGGCAGACACTCAGACCATTAGGTTAGCTTAATGCTGGGGTCTGGCTGCTGGGAACTTGGCAAGATGGGCCAGACATGCCCTAGAGCCCTCCCGCGGTCCCTTCCTTGCCAGCTGGCCCTTACCAGCCCCAATTGGGACTGGGCGAGATGGGCTGGACATACCTTGGATGAATCCGTTTCAGCCTAATCCCCGCAGACCAGGCCAAGGGACCCCAGTCCTCTAGTAGTATATATAAGCAGAGACTTAAAACTTTGAAACAGGTAATTGTACTGGAATTTAATACCTGCAGTTGGGCATTGTGATTTTCATTGGAATAGAATTTCTTTTCCTAAAATGTCATTTTCATTGAAGAGACCGTATTAGGTTTTACCTGATTATCTGTATAAACAATTGATTATATATGCCTTTTAGATTTACTTTGCTGGAATTTTGCTTAAAGGAATATTCAGATTGAGCTTCAGTTAGCCCTTCAGGGCACAGAAGTCAAGCCACACAGTTTACATTTGGTTTTGCCTGCAAGGGTGTGGTAGATTTCACAAGTCCTTGAGGTCCCCAAAATGTCTTGAGATTCTTTCTGCTATCTCCCAGAAAGAAACTTTTATTCCTTACCTGGAAATATTACTATGAACCAAATGAACAAGCAAGATACCAGGCAATTTCTACAATGTGCTCTTATTGGCTTTAACATCAGTCTTGTATTCCTTAAGTCCTCTTGGAGACATCCAGAGTCCTGGCATGTCTCTCTCAGACATGACATACCAGTTAAAGTCTTAGTTAATAAAGCTAATTGGAACCTGGTTTTTTAAAGAGAATGGACTGATTATGATTTATGCAAATAAATATATTGTTTTGAAAATAATACTCATTGAGAGTTGTCAAATTCTGTAGGAATCAGATAGGGAAAAAAATGTAAATGCCTTTATACTGCTTGTCTACTTATATAAAGACCCTGGTGGTGTTCATCACAACCACCAGAACCATGACCAAGTGGAAGGAAGTCAGTCCTGCAGGGGTTGTGTTGGCAGTGGCTGCACCCTCCCCCTATCTGTTTCCTGTAAGGGCAGGGTTTGAGTCAGGAACCCACCCTGGGAGTATGGAGGCATCTCTTTTAAAGTGTGCCGAGCCAGCATGGCCAAGGGTGAACCTGAGTGGGGGCAGCTGAAAACTTAGAAAAGACAGACAAGAGAATGAAATCTGGGTCTCGGTGGGACGCTGCTTCTCTGAGAGACAGTGACCACGCCCACAGCCATGCCTTTATTTAATAGCAGAAGCTACAAGGCAAAGTAAGGGCGTGTCCAAGATGTTTACAACATTCTCCTGGGTTTCAATCCTACTCAACTACAGGCACCTGAATTCTATCAAGCCTACATCACTCAGGCATGTGGGGCCACATGTTCGGACCATAGGTTCAAACTTACAACTACAGCTGTTGGCTATAATTGTGCTGGGAGGGCCCTGCCCTCCAAGCTGGGACTTGCACGTGGCAATGAGAGGACTTTGCCCTCTCATCAGTCCAAGGCTTGAAACTGTCCAAAACACTGTAGCGGCTCCCCACAATAAAGTTTTAATTCTGTTTCTTTGTTACTAATGTTGTGGTCCCACCCCATAACAAAGAAACAATTTCCAGAGGATGGGGCCCAGGAATTCGGATTTTAAAAAGATTCCCAGGTGATTCTAATATGCAGCCAAGGTTGAGAACCACTGCTATAGATAATATTAAAAATATATCTAAACGTGCAATTCTTTGTCCAAAAAATGAGCATGTTCAAAAATTAAATGGAGAAAATTTGGAGATTTTAACACTTATTTGAGTGATGATTCCATTGATTCCACAGATGATGCTGAAAAGGAAAATTTTCCCATCGAATTTTTTAATAGTATTACTCCTTCGGGAATGCCGTGTCATAAATTAAAATTGAAAGTGGGTGCAATCATCATGCTGTTGAGAAATCTCAATAGTAAGTGGGGTCTTTGTAATGGAACCAGATTTATTATCAAAAGATTACGACCTAACATTATTGAAGCTGAAGTATTAACAGGATCTGCAGAGGGAGAGGCTGTTCTGATTCCAAGAATTAATTTGTCCCCATCTGACACTGGCCTCCCATTTAAATTGATTCGACAACCGTTTCCCGTGATGCCAGCATTTGTGATGACTATTGATAAATCACAAGGACAAACTCTAGACAAAGTAGGCATTTTCCTACCTGAACCCGTTTTTGAACATGGTCAGTTATATGTTGCTATCTCTTGAATTTGAAGAGCATATGATGTTACAGTTAAAGTTCTAAGTACTTCATCACAAGGGAAATTAGTCAAGCACTCTGAAAGTGTTTTCACTCTTAATGTGGTGTACAGGGAAATATTATAATAAGTTTAATCACTTTATCAGTCATTCTTTGCATCACTTGTTTTTATATCATGTGTTTGTTGTTTTTATATCATGCCTCTGTTGTTATATTCTTTTGTTACTGTTATTTATTAATAAATTTATATATTATTTTCATGTACATTTTA
Organism: Myotis pilosus; assembly: GCA_036010255.1. Lineage (NCBI taxonomy): Eukaryota > Metazoa > Chordata > Mammalia > Chiroptera > Vespertilionidae > Myotis > Myotis pilosus. Next base: position 2,293,286 of record JASKON010000044.1, read on the forward strand.
CTAATTTCCTTTCATCTCTCACACTTCTATTGTAGAGAAAGGGCAAATAGCAATATTAAAATGTCTCCGCTAATTAATTCCCTTTTTAAAAAATATATATTTTATTGATTTTCTACAGAGAGGAAGGGAGAGAGATAGAGTTAGAAACATCGATGAGAGAAAAACATCGATCAGCTGCCTCCTACACTTCCCACTGGGGATGTGCCCACAACCAAGGTACATGCCCTTGACGGGAATCTGGGACCCTTCAGTCCACATGCCGATGCTCTATCCATTGAGCCAACCGGTTAGGGCAATTAATTCCTTTTTAAAAATATATATGTTTCATTGATTTTTTACACAGAGGAAGGGAGAGGGTTAGAGAGTTACAAACACTGATGAGAGAGAAACATTGATCAGCTGCCTCCTGCACTTCCCACTGTGGATGTGCCCGCAACCCACGTTCATGCCCTTGATTGGAATCGAACCTTGGACCCTTTAGTCTGCAGGCCGATGCTCTATCCTCTAGCGAAACTGGTTAGGGCAATTAATTCCCTCTTAATATGCACGAATTTGGTGCATTGGGCTACTAGTCTATAATAGTAAAAGCATAATATTCAAATTGACCAAACGGCTGAACAGCAGAATGACCATTGGACGACCACACTATGACACCCACTGGTACCCGGCCAGCCAAGGCAGGTGTGATGCGATTGGTTGTGGGCCCAGCCATTTCCCCACTAAGGGAGGTCCAAGCCACTGGCCAGTGGGGCAATCAATCAGGGGGCTCCACGATCACCCCAAAGTGGGGGGCCCAGGCTACCTGGCTGGCAGCGCTACAGCAGTTAACCTGGGCCTCCCTCTGCAGGGATCATCCATTGTGGAGCCCTGGCCAGGTGGGCAGGGCCTACCTCTTTGTGGCAATTGATTGCAGGGCTCCTGGACTGTGAGAGGGTTCAGGCCGGACTGGAGGGTACTGACCCCCTCATCCCCGAGTGCATGAATTTCATGCACCAGGTCTCTAGTGAAGATTCAATTTATCAAATTGATCTAGGGAATAAAAACAAGCTTCCTATATCTGGAAGATAGATTTCTTAAATGTTAACAGTATTTTTAACAATGTCATAAGAATTATAATCATTCTCAGTTTATTTAGTCCTATATAATCAATTTTTTAAAAAATATATTTCATTGATTTTTTTTACAGAGAGGAAGGTAGAGGGATAGAGAGTTAGAAACATCCATGAGAGAGAAACATTAATCAGCTGCCTCCTGCACACTCCCCACTGTGGATGTGCCCGCAACCAAGGTACATGCCCTTGACTGGAATCGAACCTGGGACTCTTCAGTCCACAGGCCGGTGCTCTAACCACTGAGCAAAACTGGTAAGGGCTATAATCAATATTTTGTTTGTCCTGATTATTCATCAGTACCTTCACGAATGTAGCCATTTCTTAGATTTTTATAAATCTTTACTTTAAAGAACTGACCTGCTCCCCTAACAGGTTTGGCTCAGAGGATAGAGCATCAGCCTGTGAACTGGAGGGTCCCAGATTTGATTCTGGTCAAGGGCATGTACCTTGGTTGTGGGCACATCCCCAGTAGGCGGTGTGCAGGAGGCAGCTGATTGATATTTCTCTCCCATGGATGTTTCTAATTCTCTATCCTTCTCCCTCTCTGTAAAAAAATCAATAAGATATAATTTTAAAAAAATAAAGAAATGACCTGCTTAGAAACCTGTAATTTAGAATAAGTCAAAGTCCTTTACATGAATTTTTCCAAAGACTTAACTAATATATTTGTAAATATATTAGAATAAAACAATGTCTATAAATCACAAAACTTAAAACATGTTTATAGACTTGATCATAAAACAGTTGACAAAGAATCTTGCTCTTTTGTAAGATATAACATTTAAAGATAACGTCTTGATAAATAATTCTTATGAAATGATAGAAAAATTATATTCTTAGATTCAGTATATATAGACTTTAATATATAAACAATATGCAAGATTTTAAAATGCTATACATGGCTTATTGGAAATGTGCATTGAGTAGTAGAAACAATTCATAAATTCCCCACCCAATGTGTGGATCAAAAACATCTGAAGTACTACTGCCAGATGCCTCCCATAAGGAACTACTATTCTAGACTTGTCAGAAGTCACTGGCAGAATATGTTACTCTTTACAGTTTCTGTTTGAACTTGGCTCTGAGTCTTTGCAAGTTTCTTTATAGAGCAGACTAAAATTTCCAGAACATCCATTGTAATACAGAGATATGTTTACAATTAATCAAGGTCATTATTATGAATTCTTTTTAAAATATATCTTTATTGTTGAAAGTATTATAGATGTTCTTTTTGTGTGTTTTTTTTCATTGACCCCCTCCACCCTCCACCCTCCACCCTCCACCCTTCACCCTCCACCCTCCACCCTCCACCCTCTACCCTGCACCCACTTCTCCCAGGCCTTCACCACACTATTGTCTGTGTCAATGGCTATGCATATCCTATGTAATAAAAATGTAATATGTAAATGGTCCTTACGCATCTGCATAATGATTGACCACGTTACAACCAGATCAGCAATCAGCAGGAGGGTGGGGCAGCTATCTACAAATAGGCGGCGGAGAGCTACAGGAGAGGGCAGGGCAGCAAGCAAGCAGGAGGGGACAGGGCATCGAGCAATGAGGGAGGTGCAGGGGAGCTGCAGGAGAATGGGGCAGTGGGTGGAGAGCTGCAGGATGGCAACAGTGAGCTACTGGCGCATGGATTTGTGCGCAGGGCTGCTAGTTTATAATCTACAATCTACAGTAATAAAAGACAAAGATGCTAATTGACCATACCTTTGCTATGCCCATCAGCCAATCAGAAAAGCATGCAAATTAACTCAACAAAGATGGCAGTTAAATTTGCATACTGCAGGGGAGGTGGGACAGCGCAATCTGCCGCCCACCTGCCACCATCTGGGCCTACCATGTGTGACCCGGGGCGATGGGGCGGGGCAGTGACATCTGCTGCTTGGCCTGCCACCACAGGCCAAGCGACCCAGTGCGGGATCCAGGCCTGCCTCTCAGTCAAATATACTGGGGAGGTGGGGCAGGTACCGCAGGATCGAGCCTGCCATCTGCCACCTGGGGAGTGGGCCTCAACCAGCAGGTTGTTATCTCCCAATGGGGTCCCAGACTGTGAGAGGGCACAGGTTGGGCTGAGGGACACCCCCCTTCCCGCCAGTGCACAAATTTTTGTGCACCGGGCCTCTAGTAATTCTATAATAATAAAAGCATAATATGATAATTAGACTGGGTTTCCTTCCAGACGACCTTCCAGATAAAGCTGGGGCTGTGAGGGAAGCCCGGGTGCCAGAGGGAAACTGATGCTGGCAGCCAGGGGAAGGAAGGCCTACTTTTGCACAAATTTAGTGCATTGGGCCTCTAGTATGCATATAAGATCCTCAGTTAATCACTCCTCACCCCTACCCCACAACCTCTGCCTTTCCTCTGAAATTCGTTAGTTTGTTCCATGCTTCTATGTCTCTGGATCTATTGTGTTCATTAGATTCCACATATGAATGAGATCATGTGATACTTACCTTTCTCTGACTGGCATACTTTGCTTAGCATGATACTCTTCAGATCCATCCATGCTGTCAGAGTTACCTTTCTTTTACAGCTGCATAGTATCTTAATGTGTAAATATACCACAGCTTTTTTATCCACTCATTTGTGAGCACTTGTGAGCACTTGGGCTCTTTCCAAATCTTAGCTATTATAAATCACAGTGCTATGAACAGAGGGGTGCATATTTTCTTTCTGATTGGTGTTTGGGCTTCTTAGGATATATTCTCAGAAGTGGGATCACTAGATCAAATGGGAGTTCCATATTTAACTTTTCTGAGGAAACTCCCTACTTTTTTTCCACAGTCGCTGCACCAGTCTGCATTCGCACCAGTAGTGTACTAGGGTTTCCTTTACTCTACATCCTTGCCTGCACTTGTTATTTGTTGATGGTAGTCATTCTCAAAGGTGACCTTGTTGTCATCTTTATTTATAACTCTTAGATGATCAGTGACCTTAAGCATGTTTTCATAAGTTTATATGTGATTGGTGCCCACTTTGGAAAAGTGTCTATGTATGTCCTTTGCCCATTTTTAATTGGATTGCTTGTGTTCCTTTTGATAAGTTGTATGAACTCCTTATATATTTTGGAAATTAAATCCTTAACGGATATATCATTGGCAAATATGTTCTTGCAAGCAGTGGTCTCTCATATCATTTTGTTAATGGTTTCTTTTGCTGTGCAGGAGCTATAAGTATATGCTTATTTGACAAAGTTTCCCATGTAATTTTTCAGGCATATTCAATAGGCCTAATTAGTTTAAAAAATTAGGAGAGAAAGTATAAATGCTTGAGGTTTTTCAGGACTCATTGTAATAACACAGTCAAAAAGCCCTTTGAAATTTAAACTTTGGAAAGCTCGTCAAATATACTAAATCAAAAGATTATATTATAAATCTTTTGTAAATCTAGGTAAAATAAATCTAGGTTAAAAAAATCTAGGTAGAGTTTTAGAGGGATAACTTTAAAAGATATTAATAAAACTGGTTTTATTTTTAAATATTTTATCTGGACTACAGGATCTTGTTTAATTCTCTGTAAGCCACCAAGGTATTATAGTAGTGCCATCCAGAGGCAGAAAACACGTTATCAATAATGTACAGAGAAGTAAAGACTGTATATATGATTCAAATTACTAATTTTTATAAGACGTAAGATTTTTCATTTGCTTTTGATGACTTTTAAGAAGGCTAGAAAAGGAGAAAGAAGTTGCCAAAGTACCTGTTGAAATTTTCAATGAATGTGTCTGGGCTGTGAATGAGAGATAGAAACAAAGAAGTCTAGGCTCCAATTTAAGAACTTAAGAAACAGGAGAATGCCTGGGCGGGACTTTGACTCCCTGAAAAGTTAGAAACTCAGGTGACCTTCAATGTGACAGGTCAAGAGTGAGGTTGTTAGAAATAGTAGGAGAGAAGGAGTCTTTGGACGTCATGGATAACCAGGTCCTGACTCATTGGACCCCTTTACTTAGATGTTTCCTGGGGAGTCAGATTTATATTTCACCTCAGAATTGATGCATTTTGAGAAATGACTTATTCTGAAATTGGACAGATAGATTTACCCCACACAGACATGGGCAAGAGAAAGCAATTCTAGATCGATTAGAGAGATATTAGGTGGAGGAAGAGAACTGGAGCTTGACCGGGGTTTTTCATACACACTTAAAACTTCTATAAACTTTAACAATTTTCACAACCTTTTACATTCCTTTGTATAATTTGCATAAGCCTTTTTATTTATTTAGAAATAATCATTAGAATAACTCAATTTTAATCCTTGTCCAGCAATAATGTGCCTCCATATTTAATCTTTTATTATTAAACCCATACTAGAGGCCTGATGCACGAAATTTGTGCATGGGGTGGGGATGGGGGCCTCTCAACCTGGCCTGTGCCCTCTCACAGTGCGGGGCTCTCGAAGTCCGGGATCCCTGCACCTTACTGAGATGGGAGTGGCTCCTGCCACCACTGCTTCTATCATCAGCTGTGAGCCCAGCTTCTGGTTGAGCGGCACTCCCCCTGTCGGAGTGTACTGACCACCAGGGAGCAGCTCCTGTGTTGAGCGTTTGTCCCTTTGTGGTCAGTGTGTGTCACAGCGGCCAGTCGTTCTGCTATTCAGTCAATTTGTACATAGGGTTTTATTATATAGGATTAAAGGCCTGGTGCACAAAATTCATGCACGAGTGCAGGCCCTAGGCCTGGCCGGTGATGGAAGTGTGAGCATCTGGCATGAAAGGGCAGGTCTCAGCTGACTTTTGGGCCCCGGGCAGTACCTGGTCCCCCGCCCCCCCTCATGCCCCGCTCTGCCTGAGTCACGGTGCCTGAGGAGATGTAAGTGTGGCCAGATGCCGTGGCCCTCTGGGCTACCCCCTGGCGCCGCACAGAAGCCTGTCAGGCAGTGCGCTCTCTCCCAGCCTGCTTTGGCAGACCAGCTCCTGCATGAAACCAGGGTGAGCTTGACTGGCCCCTGTAGTCCCAGCAGCTGCAGCCTTGCTTACCCGGAAGCCCATTGGGGCCGGCAGCACCTCCACTGCCGCCTGTTGCCTTGTTGCCAATGCCCACCATGTTTTGCCCCGCCCCCTGGTGGTCAGCACATGTCATAGCAAGCGGTAGAACTTCTGGTTGAACTCCTGATCTATGAGACAATATGAATATTAGGCTTTTATTGTATACGCTATCTTCCATTGATTTTGGAGAGGAAGGGATAGAGAGAGGGGGGGGATGGGGGGAGAGGGGGAGAGAGAAACATCAACGAAGAGAGAGAATCACGGATTGGCTGTCTCTTGGACGCCCCACACTAGGGATCACGACCACAACCTGGAGATGTGCCCTGACAGTGAGTCAAACTTTGACCTCCTGAGTCATAGGTCGATGTTCAACCACTTAGCCATGCCCACTGGGCTCTTGTTTTTATTTTAAAGGAGAGAGAATTAACACCCCAGAGGTTGACTTGCCCAAAATAGCAGTTACGCAGTGGCAGTCGGAGGGAGGGGGACTGGCACTAAACGTGCATTCATGAGGCCTCTGTTTTAATCAGTTCATCCAGTGGGGCGTGTGGACAGACACTCTGGCTTTTCAAGCAGCACTTCCTTGAAGCCCTCAGATTCCCTGCATGACCCCTGCCCCCCTACCTGCCTTTGGAGCTGAGGAGGGTGAAGGATGGGAAGGGCCACCTGCAGTTCACCTGGGAGGGGATGTGTGAGGGGGAGGGAGGGACAGAGCTGGGAGCACCACAGACCCCGGGTGGGAGTTGCAGGCAGTGATCTGGATGCTGGGCTCCCTATCCCAGCATCTTAGGAGCATTTCTTTCTCTGGAAGCACTGCAAGCATTGCCTTAGGCCGTGGGACTTGGGGCTGGTCTTGGCCACCCATTCTGTTCTGTGGTGCGGGATCCTTTCTGCCCTGGAAATGAGTAGGGGATGGAGTCTGACCACCTGGGCATTGGACCCTTGAGCCTTTTGCTTTCACGCATAACCCGGTTCCGGGCACAGCTGATCTGTGTTTCCACAAGGGGGCTTCATTTTCCTAGTTTTCAGTGTTCACTTTCCATAATATTATACATTCTGTTTTGTTTTTTGCACCAAAAATAAAACCATTTGCTTGTTTCCAGTAAATACTTGTCATCACTGAAGGAACTTCGGGTGTTGGAGGGCGTGGAGGGATTAGAGCAGACAGACGGAAATGACCTGCCTCCTGAACATCAGGGTGGGAAGCTGGTCATGAATATTCCACATCCCTCGTGTGGAGCTCAAACTGAGGTCTGGGTTTTAAAGTCAGACCCTCAAAATGGATGGCCCCCTGCCAGCAGCTGCTGGAGATCCTGCCTTTCCAGGGGCTGAGTGGAGCATGGAGCCTCCTCCTCTGTCTCTCACACCTCCCCCCCCAGCCCCCCGCCTTCCGCCCCATCATTCCTCATGCTCTGGCTTCCCTACAGTACACCCCAAAGCTGCCACTGTGGCTGGCACCGTTTCCACTGTCTCTACATTGCCCTCGGGGAGGGTGCTGTCCCTCCTGCTGTCTCCCCTGCTGTCTCCCTGTTTCCTCTTCCCCTCAGTCTGCTCCTGACACAGAAGCCAGCAAGTCCTTACCTACAGCCCCGGTGCCTCCCCCTGCACTCAGGGGATGTCAGGTTCTCATGGGTGCTTGATCTCTGCAGGATGTGCTCCCCGACCCAGCCTTGACCCCCTTCCACTCGCCTCTTGCTCATCCTGCTGCCCCTCTGCCCAATGCCCTTCTCTAGGCATCTACCTGGCTCTTCTCCATCTGTCCACTTTCAGCAAGTCTCCCTTTGCCCCTCCCTCGCAGAGCCCCTGTGTGGCTTCATTCCCATGTTTTCCTGGTGCCCATGCCCTCTACACATGTGTCTGAGGCTGTTTCCTCCCCGGACCCCCATCCTCTCCTGGTAGAACACACTCTCAGTAGGACAGGGTGGCTGACTCCCTGCTGCTCTGTGAGCACCCGGGCATGCCTAGGACACGGTGGGTGCTCACTCAGTGATAAGTGTTGAATAAGATGCTCAGGCAGTGAATTTAGGAGTAAAGGCCATTGGAAAACAGGCTTACTTGGAGCAGAGGGCCAGTAAGCTCCTGATACAGTGCTCAGGGCAGGCAATGGGAGCTCGTGGTTCCTTTTCTTGCAAGAATGCGGGAGGAAGAGTATGAATAAAGCAATGTGTGTTTTCCCTCAATTACTTAAAAGCTGATGATCTCATTCTGTTCTGAAAGCTATGAATAGAAACCCTTAGATCTGTGGTTCTCAACCTTCCTAATGCCGCGACTCTTTAATACAGTTCCTCATGTTGTGGTGACCCCCAACCATAAAATTATTTTCATTGCCACTTCATAACTGTAATATTGCTACTGTTAAGAATCGTAATGTAAATATCTGACATGCAGGATGTATTTTCATTGTTCCAAATTGAACATAATTAAAGCATAGTGATTAATCACAAAAACAATATGTAATTATATATGTGTTTTCCAATGGTCTTAGCTGACCCCTGTGAAAGGGTTGTTCGACCCCCAAAGGGGTCGCGACCCACAGGTTGAGAACCGCTGCCTTAGATCAACCTTGTGAGGTGGGTTCTGGGATTATCTGAGATTCCATGGAGAGAGGCAGCCTTCGCCTGCCACACGGACTGTGCTTAGTAACCATTGGCTTTTAGTGCTGTGATTCATGCATTGGTGGTGGGCAGCCTGTGGGGATCAGTGCTGCTCATCCTGGTCAGCCCAGTGGCTGTGGACCTGCCCTCTGAACGGCTGCTACTGCTATGGGAGGGCCACATACTTACCAACCGGGCAGTTCCTGCTTTGAGCATCTGGTCAATCGGTCGTTCTGGTCATTATGCCCTTTCATCTGGGGCTTTTATTATATAGGGTAATTTCCACTTTAATTTGAACTTTTAACTCTTAGAAATATCAATTTTTTTTATGATAATCAAAAAATAAATAACCAGAGTTCCTTGGATTGATATTTAAGAACACACTTTAAACATACTCTTAAAATACACCTTCCAAATCCTCTTTATAGACTTTCTGCAATAGAAAGCTAAAAAGCAGGTGAACTTAAAACTTATCTAGCAATTAATGTCTCAGTATTGTATGTTTAGATGTTTAGTAACTTTCATTAAACCCAGCAATGCTTCAAAATTTCAAGTTATCCAAGACTTTGGGAAATTATTTATAGGTATATGTAATGTTTACTGAAAACACTTTATTAAAAATCCTTCATTTTAGTTCTACTTATCTACTTACTTATAAGTATAGGGGTCAGGTCTAAGCCAGCAGACAGACATCCCTTTAGGGGTCCTAGACTGCGAGAGGACGCAGGCCGGGCTGAGGGCCCCTCCACACCAGTGCACAAATCAGACATCCCTCTCACAATCTGGGCCCACTGGCTCTTCACTGCTCACCTGCCTGCCTGCCTAATCGCCCCTAACTGCCCACCCTGATGGCCTGGTCACTCCTAACTGCCCCCCAACCCTGCTGGCCTGGTTGCCCCCAACTGCCCTTCCCTCCCCCCACTAGCCTGGACATCCCTCACTGCCCCCTCCCACCTTACCAGCCTGGTCACCCCCAACTGTTCCCCCTGCCGTCCTGGTTGCCCCGTGCAGCCTGCTGTTTGGTTGTTTGGTCGCCCCTCACTGCCCCCCCCCAGCCAGTCTGGTTACCCCACACAGCTTGTTGCTCTGTGGCTTGATCATCCTTCACTGCCTCCCCTGCCGGCCTGGTCGCCCCACGCAGCCTGTTTGGTTTTTGCGGTTGTGACGGTCCCTTAGGCTTTCATATATATAGAATAGAGGCCCAGTGCATGAAATTTGTGCATAGGTAGGGTCCCTAGGCCTGGCTGGCAATCAGGAGTGATTGGGACCTTCTTGCTGCTGGCCGGGGCTTTCCTTCATTTCACACTGCTCCCTGGTGGTCATTGCATGTCATATCGAGTGGTTGAACTCCCACTCAGTCGAACTCCCAAGGGACAATTTGCATGTCAGCCTTTTATTATATAGGATGCTGCCCCGGAAAGATGACCTTGAGGTGTTCCTTGGGTTCAGTCATCAATTCTTCCCCTTTTGCGGTCCTCTTCACTCTGGTGTGATGGATCCAGGGCTTTAGCCCTGCCAGCCTCAGAGCATTTGTAGTGGTGAGACACATAACTCAGGGTCCTGTTCATTTTTTCCTCCAGATAGCCTATCATCCTTTCTCTGCTCATGCCTGTCTAACTACCTACCACACATCCCCTCAAGAATTTTGGCACTGAATTCATTCAGAGAAAAGGGGTGTAGGAGCTCTTCTGTAGCTGCTTTATGCTGAGGAGGGACAAAGTTTTTCTCAGAGCCAAGAGATCCTTGTTCTCTGTCAGAGGGATGATGAAGTCTGGACAGGGAAGGAGGTGGCATTGGTGTCTAGAGGTGGTATTCTCTGAGTACGAGTAGGGCTTGTAGCCTGGTGGAGTCAATTGTGTTATAAATTTTAGTATTATTGGCGTAATAGCTAGAGATAAATTTAGATCCAGTTAAACCATAGGTGAAAAATAAAACTCTGAGTCTAATATTCATAACTGTGTGTTGTAGAGTCTACTGAAACACCATTTCCCTCCCAAAAGTCATCCTCATTTTTATTTATTTATTAAGTCTAGTTTCAATTTGGCTTTATTGCATTAACACAATAGGAATAGCAATTGATCAGACAGGCTTTTAAAAAAATCTGCTTTGCTAGAATCTCATGATTGAGCTATAATCAGCCCCTCGGGCAAAGAAGCTTAGCCACCTAGCTGCCATCAGGTTTGCCTGCAATACCTGTAGACTTAAGTGAATTCTACTTTTTCTTAAAGTTCCCAAAATGTCCTGAGCTTTCTTCCTTGCCATCTCTCAGGAAAGCAGCCTTAATTCCTTACCTGGGAAGAATGCCATGAACCATGTGACTAAGCAAGATACCAAGCTATTTCTCCAAGGTGCTTACATTGGCTTCAAAGTCAGTTTTCATTCCTTAAAGCTTGGTTAAAGCTTTCTGGTGACGTCCAGATATGTTTCTCTCTTATATGAAATTTCAGTCAAAGTCTTGGTTAATATAACCACAATTAGAAACTGGTCTTATTGAGTTCATGCAAAGAAGTGTATTGCCATGACTCACTCATTAAGAATTACCAAATCTAGAGGGATCAGGCAAGGAGAAAAATATATAATTTACCAAATTGTTTTAAGAAAAGAAACAAGTTTCCTTATGTTTGAAAAACAAAAAGATAAAGAATCAGCAATATTTCCAACAAAAGTTACAAAAACTATATAATTATTTTTAGTTCATTCAGTCCAAGAATAAATTTTTTTCTCCTGATTTTTCCTGCTAGTACTTCTGTAAATCCATATGCTCTGAAGAGTTCTAATAATTTTCATCCAGTTTGAAAATGATCTGAAAATGTCAGAGTTCTTTTCAGGGATCCCTCAGAAGATGTAACATTTTTTGCTAATACATTATAACAAAGCATGACTGTCTCTAAATGACAGAGAAATTTAAAATGATACATGTATAGATTTGATTATAATGCAAATGATATGGAATCTTGTTTTTTTTCGGTAAAACAATATTTTGAAGTAACAATTAGTGATATAAATGCAAGCATATCAGGATCTTTTTTAGTAATATGCATATATAAATAGAATATAGTTATTATTTCTTTACTTGACAAAGCTTCCCATGTGCCTTAAGCAGAAAATTTTCCTTGGTAAGGAGAGAATACAACCTTTCAGCCATTTAAGGGCCTATTGGAATGATCTAAAGCCAATTCTAGGTCAAGAAAAAGTTTCTTAAAATTCAAACCCTGGGAAGGTGGCATGGTGCTGAGGGAGCAAAAGAAAGAGGAAGCGGGGAGGTGGGGAACCTGATCAGCCCTGATAACCAAACAGGCCTAGGGACCCTACCATGATGAATTTTGTGCACCGGGCCTCTATTAATGTATAACTATTTCAATAATTTAGAGAACTTTTGCTTCCTGGGCAAAAACAGGAAAGACTTTTTTCCCCCTTCTAACAGACAGAAAATGACTAAATAAATTCTGCATTAGCTTACTTTAGGTCCATTTATCTAACTAAATTTGTTATTCAGATTACCTACAATTTACTTTTAAGATTTCTCTTCACATCCTTCTATAACTATCACAAACCTTCTTACCCATTCAGAAATAACCAGCTTTAGAACTCACTTTTTCCTTCAAAATGCATCTCCATGCCTCATGCCCTCTGTTACCAAAACTATAACATTTATTTGTAATTGGTTAGATAGAATACTGAACTCTTAGAAACTTTAATTTTTAGGTGACCACTAAAAAGTAAGCAGTTAACATTTTTTAGATTGGCAAATACATTCACACTTTTGAGAGACATACCCTATAATATGTCTATAGGACCTATATAATAAAAGGTTAATAGGCAAATTGTCCCCTGACCAGGAGTTCGACCAGGGGACAGGGCCGATTGGCCAACCACCTGCAGCCCCTCCCCATGGCCATCCCTGCCCCTAATTGGCCTCCCCCACTCTGATCAGGGGCAGGGCCAGCCCAACCCAACCTGTGCACTGATTCATGCACTGGGCCTCTAATTTCTAATAAAGTATAAAACATTTACTGTTTCAGGTGTATTTTTTAGGTTTTCTGTAGTAGGTCAAAAATAGGCAAACTCAAATTGATATTTCAGTATCTTGTTACTTCAAAATATACCTATTTATTTCTTTAATTTTTTTTAAAAAAACACCTGTATTTTTAATAACTAGGGCCCCAGTGCACAAATTTGTGTACCTTGAAAGGAACTGGACCATGAGGCTGCAGTGGGCACAGGGACAGTTCTTGGCCCATCCTCCATGCCTCTCTTGGCCCCACGCGCCGCAGCCCCTGCTCCTGTCTGCCAGTAACCCCCTCTCCTGCTGCCAGTGCTCCCTCGCACTAATGGCACTGGCCCAGTTCGCACCTGCTGATAGTGCAAGCAATTGGAACCAGTGCCAGCAGTGGGTGCAAGTGCTGGCTACTGACCCGATCACCCCTCAGGAGCAGGGGGAGATGAAGAAGCCCTCGGGCAATTGGGGCTGGCAGCCGCCATTTGCACCCACTGATGGCACTGAGCGATCAGGACCTGCGCCGGCACTGAGTGCAAGCAGCAGCTCCAGCGCCTGCTGCGGGTGTGAGTGGTGACTCCAGCGCCAGCAGCAGGTGCAAGCAGGGCCATCACTAGCAGCAGTGCAAGTGACAGCTGCCGACCCCAATCATCCCTCAGGAACGGGGAGGTGGAGAAGCCCTGAGGGGTGATCGGGGCTGGCAGCTGCTGCTCGCACCTGCTGCTTGCACCCGCTGACAGTTCCGAGCTTTCAAGGCCCCCACGCCCACTGTCACCGCTTGTTGACATCTGTGGAGCAGTTGGCAAGGCACTCGGGCCCCTGCTTGTCCTGGCACCACCCGCTCACCTGCTGCACCATCCTGCTGCGGTTCAACTCTTATCAGGGCCTGTTGGGGCCAGCTGCTCCTCCACTGCCACCTCCTGCCAACGCTGCTTGCCGACGCCCACCATGTTCTGCGCTGCCCCCCTGGTGGTCAAAGCATGTCATAGTGAATGGCCATATTCCCAGTCGAACAATTTGCAAGTTAGCTTTTATATATATACTAGAGGCCCGGTGCACAAAAATTTGTGCACTCAGGGGGAAGGGGGGCATCCCTCAGCCTGGCTTATGTCCTCTCGCAGTCTGGGACCCCTCGGGAGATAACGCCCTGCTGGCTTAGGCCTGCTCCCAGGTGGCAGAGGGCAGGCCCAATCCCTAGGTGCAGCCCCTGGTCGGACTCAGAGCAGGGCTGATTGGGGAGTTGGGGCGCCGCCCCCTGTCATGCACAGAGCAGGGCGGATCAGGAGGTTGCGATGCCACCCCCAGTCATGCTCAGGGTAGGGCTGATTGGGGGGTTGGGGCACCGCCCCCTGTCACACTCAAGGCAGGGTCGATGGGGAGGTTGCGACACCACCCCCTGTCACGCACAGAGCAGGGCCAATCCGGGGTTTGGGGCGCTGCCCTCTGTCACACACAGAGCAGGGCCCATCAGGGGGTTTGGGGGTCCTTACCCTGTCACGCACAGAGCAGGGTCGATCAGGGGGTTGGGGAGCTCCCTCCTGTCATGTACAGAGCAGGGCCCATCAGGGGGTTGGGGAGCTCCCCCCTGTCACTCAGAGTAGGGCCGATAGGGGAGTTGGGGCACTGCCCCCAGTCACACACAGAGCAGGTCGGATCAGGGGGTTGGGGCGCTGCCCTCTATCACCCACATAGCAGGGCCAATCAGGGGGTTGGGGTGCCGCCAGTGTCACACTCAGGGCAGGGCCGATGGGGAGGTTATGGCTCTACCCTGTCACACACAGAGCAGGGCCCGTGGGGTTGGGGGAGGAGGGGTTGGGGCGCCGCACCCTGTCACACACACAGCAGGGCCGATCAGGAGGTTTGGGCGCTTTCCCCTGTCACGAACAGAGCAGGGCAGATAGGGAGGTTGTGGCCCCACCCCCTGTCACACACAGAGCCGCAGGGCGATCAGGGGGTTTGGGTTCTGCCCCCTTTCACGCTGATCCTGGTGCTGGGAGGCCTCTTGGCTCCGCTGATCCTGGTGCTGGGAGGCATATTACCCTTTTACTATATAGGATAGAGGCCTGGTGCATGGGTGGGGCTGGCTGGTTTGCCCTGAAGGTTGTCCTGGATCAGGGTGGGGGTCCCCACTGGAGTCCTTGGCCAGCCTGGTTGAGGGGCTGAGGGCTGTTTGCAGCTGATCATGCACCATTCAGGGTGGGGTCCCCACTGGGTTGCCTGGCCAGCCTGAGTGAGGGGATGATGGCTGTTTGCAGCTGGTCACACACCCTTCAGGGTGGGGGTCCCCACTGGGGTGCCTGGCCAGTCTGGGTGAGGGGCTGAAAGTTGTTTGAAGGTTGGCGAGTGACGGAAGCTCCCAACCACTCCTTTTTTTCTTTGTAATTCTGGGCCAGCTTTAGCTCTGAGGGTCCAGCTCTTAGGCCTCCGCTGCTGAAAGTAGGTATCTGGGTTTTTTCGGTTCTATAATCGAAACAATGTATAACTCCAGCTCTGACTCCAGGTCTGAGATCCCAGCTCGCTGAAAGCTGGTTTCTGGGGTTTTCTTTAGCTTCTATATTTGTTAAAATGTTTCAAACTGCAGGCTCAGAGGCCGGCAAGGCAGGCTAGGAACATTGGAGTCCTCAGTCACTGAAGCAAGCAAGCCTCATGTTAGTTTCCAGCTGCCTGGCTGTCGGCCGCCATCTTGACTGGCAGTTAATTTCCATATATCACTGATTAGCCAATGGGAAGGGTATCGGTCGTACCCCAATTACCATGTTTCTCTTTTATTAGATAGGATATTATGTAGATAATATAATATAGGTAATACAGTGTAAGCAATTTACTATACATATAAACAGTTCACTACATTTTAGGTTCTTTTTGTAATACTAGTTGCAAAATTGATTTTTTTTGTTTCTCTTATATACTGTTGTGGATGTTTATTACTTCAAAGTGGTCTATAATGGAACATAATTGAAACTGTGTTCATTAAATCATAATTCACCATTGCACCCACCTTCCCAACTACCATTCTACTTTATGTTTCTATGAATTACTTTGCATAATGTCCTTGAAGTTAACATTTGTTACAGCATGTGTCAATATGATAGAACTAGCCTATTTTTTTTAAAGCTAATATTGCATATTCCATTTTATGTGTATAACTTATGGTAATTATTCAACTATGAATCAAAATTTGGTTTGCTTTTATCTCTTGTATATTGGGAAGAATGCTGCAATGCACAACAGTTGTATAATGATCTCTTTGAGACTGCTTTGAATTGTGTGTATATATATATATATATATACACACACACACACATATATACCAAAAGTGAAATTGCTGGGTAATATGGTAATTCTGTTAATTTTTTTTTCATAACAGTTGTGCATTTTACATAGTCCACCCACATTATAACAAGGGTTTCAGTTTCTCCCTATCTTTACTTACACTTAGTAGGTTTTTGATGGTAGCCATCCTACTGTGTGTGAAGTAATTTGTCATTGTCATTTTGATTTTCATTTTTCTAATAATGAGTGATGTTGAATATGCTTTACTCATGTTACTTGAATTTTTTGTTGAGTTGTAGAAATTATTTTTGTCTTTTCTTTCTAGACTATTTTTCTACCTATTAACCCCTTATCAATTATATGATTTGTCTTTTTTGTTGTTGTTCAATTCTACATGTTTTATTTCACACTGTTGATTGGGTTCTTTGATGCACAAAAGTTTTTGAAGTTGACATAAGTCTAATTTGTCTATACTCCTGTTGCCTATGAGTTTGCTGTATTAATCAAGAAATCTTTGCTATATTTCATGTCATCAATTTTTTCTATGTTTTTTTCTAGGAGTTTTATAGTTCTAGGTTTTACAGTTAGGTCTTAATCCATTTTCAGTTAATTTTTGTATGGGTCCAACTTCATTCTTTTCAACATTCCCTGCACCATTTGTTGACAAGATTGTCCTTTTCCTAGTTTTGATACCCTTCTTAGAGATCATTTCACCATATAATTGAGGATTCATTTCTGAAATTTTTGTTTTATTTCATTAGTTTTCTGTCTCCATTTACTTATTTAAGAAAATGTTTTTATTGATTTTCAGAGGTTGGGGGAGAGGAAGAGACAGAAAGAGAAAGAGAGAAACATCAATTGGTCATTTCCTGCATGGCCCCACAGGGGAAAGAGCCTGCAACCCCAGCATGTTCCCTGACCAGGAATGAATTGGTTACCTCCTGGTTCATGGCCAATGCTCAGTCACTGAGTCATCCAGGCCACGCAAAAGCTCTACTACTTTACTGTAGGTTTGTAATGTGTTTTAATCGGAAGTTTGACACATCCAGCTTCATTCTTTTTAAGATTGTTTCACTAGCCTCAGCCAGTTTGGCTCAATGGATAGAGCATCGGCCTGTGGACTCAGAGGTCCCAGGTTCGATTCCTGCCAAGGGCACATGCCCAGTTTGCAGGCTCAATCCCCAGTGTGGGGCGTGCAGGAGGCCGATGGTCAATGATTCTCTCATCATTGATGTTTCTGTCTCGTTCTTCCTCTCCCTTCCTCTCTGAAATCAATCTACACTAATAAAAGAGAAAAATGGTAATTGGCGTACGACGCTACCCTTTTCATTGGCTAATCAGGGCTATATCTAAATTAACTGCCAACTAAGATTGGCAGTTAACTGCCAACTAAGATTGACAGTTAACTGCCAACAAGATGGCGGTTAATTTGCATATGTAGGCACAATGCAGGGAGGCAAAAGGGAAAGCAGGAAGAAGCCCCCTGCCACTGACAGTGATCGGAAACCCAAGGGGGAGCTAAGAGCTGGGGGGGCAGGGCAAAGGCGGCCCTGGGGCCGCCTTTGCCCTGCCCCCCAGCCATGATCGAAGAATCAGGTGCCTTTTCCGCCCTGGCCAGTGATAGCAGGAAGTAGGGGTGGAGCCAGCGATGGGAGCTGGGCACGGTCGAAGCTGGCAGTCCCGGGAGCTAGGGGTCCCTTGCCTGGGCCTAAAGCGAAGCCCACGATCGTGGGGCTGCTGCAACTGCGGGTCCCCACTGCCCGGGCCAGACGCCTCAGCCAGAGGCGTCCTGCAGGGGCAGGGGTGGAGCCCACGTGATCGTGGTGCCCCCCCACTGCCACTGCAGGTCCCCGCTGCCCGGGCTGGACGCCTAGGCCAGAGGCGTTAGGCCTGGGCAGGGGCGGAGCCTGCAACTGTGGCGAGCTGGGGGTCCCCTGCCCAGGCCTGACACCTCTGCCAGAGGCCTCAGGCCTGGGCAAGGGGCCGATCCGGTGATTGGTGATGGGAGGGTGATGATGGTCAACTCCTCTGGCCGAGGCATCAGGCCTGGGCGGGGGGCTGGGAGTCCCCTGCCCAGGCCTGATGCCTGGGCCAGAGGCATCAGGCCTGGGTGGGGGGCGGAGCCGGGGATTGGGGGGATATGATGGTCCCCTTGCCCAGGCCTGAAGCCTGGGTCAGAGGCTTCAGGCTTGGGCGGGGGGTGGAGCAAGCAATCAGAGGGAGATGGGGGTCCCCTGCCCAGGCATGATTCCTGGGCCAGAGGCATCAGGCCTGGGTTGGGGGCAGAACCAGTGATGGGGGGAAATGAGGGTCCCCTGCCCAGGCCTGACGCCTCCGTCAGAAGCGTCAGGCCGGGGCAAAGGGCTGATCCTGCGATTGGAGGGTGATGGGGTTCAACGCCTGAGGGCTCCCAGTATGTGAGAGGGGGCAGGCTGGGCTGAGGGACACTCCCCCCCCCCCACACACACACACCCACTGCACAAATTTTGTGCACCGGGCCCCTAGTAAAAATATATTTAAAAAAAATAAAAGAAATTAAGTGGAGAAACCAAGATGTCGGCATAGGTAAACACCGGAGTTTGCTGCCTCGAACAACCACTTCAAAAATACAACTAAAAGACAAAACGGACATCATCCAGAACCACAGGAAGGCTGGCTGAGTGGAAATTCTACAACTAGAAGGAAAGAGAAGAGCATATCGAGACTCGGAGGAGGCGCAGTGTGGAAGTAAAATAATAAAGTACAGAGGCGCACACAGAGTGGGCTGGCAGCTGAGGGCATGGTTGTCGTTTTCAATTGGGAGGGAGTCTCAGGCTCTGAGCTCCAGTTTCGGGTGAGTCTCTGGGGACCCAGACTCATACGGGAGAAGCGGGACTGTCTGGCATCAGTCAGAACTCAAGGGCAGCTTTCTCGGAGGCACCTGCAGTGATTACTGGGCATTGAGAAGTGGAGCCTCTGAGAGCAGCCATAACTGCTAGCCTGCTCTGTTGATCCCGTGGTACCAGCCCCACTAAGCCCTGCAGGGAGGCTTTTGCTGGATAGCCTAAGGCAGAGGCTAGATTAGCACCTTCGTAGAGATCCAGGAGCCAGTGTACCCAGAGGTCAGAGTGGGACCATCCAGTTTACAGCTCCATGGAACCGTAAAGGACACACTCAGGGGGCAGACTCAGTGAGCACTAAAGCCCTATTGAAGCAAGTCTTGCCCCGGAGGGGTGTCTCCAGCACAAAAGTTCTCTCACTGCAGACACAGCTGATTCTCACAGCCAATTGGCCTGGAGGTCAATTTCTCCCAGTGATACATGCAACAATCAGGAGTTAACTACAACAAGACTGTGCACAAAAACCACAAGGGGGTGCACCAAGAGTGTCCTCCTCAGGTAATTGGGGAGGCTGAACCACTGGGCCCTAGAGGATACTCAACACAGAAAACGCTTTATCAACACAGGGAAGCATAAAGAATGCGGAGACAAAGAAAAAGGACACAAATGACAGAAATGGAGGAAAGCAAACTACTGGATATAGAGTTCAAAACCACACTTTTAAGGTTCTTCAAGAATTTTCTAGAAACTGCCGATAAACTTAATGAGACTTACAAGAAATCTAATAAGACCCTCGAGGTTATGATAAATGACCCACTAGAAATTAAGCACACACTGACTGAAATAAAGAATTTTATACAGACTCCCAACAGCAGACCAGAGGAGCTCAAGAATCAAGTCAACTATTTGAAATACGAAGAAGCAAAAAACACCCAACCGGAAAAGCAAAATGAAAAAAGAATCCAAAAATATGAAGATAGTGTAAGGAGCCTCTGGGACAGCTTCAAGCGTACCAACATCAGAATTATAGGGGTGCCAGAAGATGAGAGAGAGCATGATACTGAAAACCTATTTGAAGAAATAATGACAGAAAACTTCCCCTACCTGGTGAAAGAAATAGACTTACAAGTCCAGGAAGTGCAGAGAACCCCCAAACAAAAGGAATCCAAAGAGGACCACACCAAGACATATCATAAGTAAAATGCCAAGAGCAAAAGACAAAGAGAGAATCTTAAAAGCAACAAGAGAAAGAAACTCAGTTACCTACAAGGGAGTACCCATACGAATGTCAGCTGATTTCTCAACAGAAACTTTGCAGGTCAGAAGGGAGTGGCAAGAATATTGAAAGTGATGAATGCCAAGAACCTACAACCAAGATTACTTTATCCAGCAAAGCTATCATTCAGAAGTGAAGGTCAGATAAAGAGCTTCACAGAGAAGAAAAAGCTAAAGGAGTTCATCACCACCAAACCAGTATTATATGAAATGCTGAAAGGTATTTTTTAAGAAGAGGAAGAGCAAGAAAAAGGTAAAGATATAAATTATAAACAACAAATACACATCTATCAACAAGTGAATCTTAAAATCAAGTGAATAATCTGATGAACAGAATGAGCTGGTGATTATAATAGAATCGGGCATAGAAAGGGAGTGGACTGACTATTCTTGTGGGGGGAGAGGGGAAGGGGTAGCTGGAAGAGACTGGACAAAAATTGTGCACCTATGGATGAGGAAAGTGCATGGGGAGCGAGGGAGGAGGTTGGGGAGGGAACTAGGTGGAGGGGAGTTATTGGGCGGGGGGGAAGAGTAACAAATGGAATCTGAACAATAAAGATTTAACTGATAAAAAAATAAAATAAAATTTAAAAAATTGACTATTGGGAGACTTCTTATTCCATCTGAAAGATTCCATTGGGGTGTTTCTTTATCTGGCTAAAATTGTCAGGATATAGATAGGGATTGTGTAGATTTTGTAGATTACTGATTACCTTGTAATGGTGAGAAACTTTACTGAAGTAATTAACATGTTTGTGCTAACAAATTATATAGGGGTGTAATGGGACATGTAAACAGAGTAGTTGCTACTAGCCTTTTAGGAAGGCAGATTTTCAGTGAAAGAGTAAGTTTGGCATCTGAGTTATGTTCAGTTTCAAAAATTATTTTTAATTGCAACACACACATTTCTTGTTCATCACCTTTCAGTTTAAAATCAGGCTTCTCAATTAGTAAAGATGTCAGAAGCCAGAAATATAAACATTTATAGGAAAAAAGCTGAATTTATATGGTGGCTGAGAAATGAATATGAGCAATAGAAAAACAAAAATACTAGAATAAAGTATATAAGTCATGACTTGATACATCCTATGATGAAAGTTTGCTCAATCTATAATGGTGGAAAATGTTGATGACAGGTTACCCACTACATACCACCCCCTAAAAGTGCCATAAAGATAGAACTGTAGAAAAAAGAAAAAGTAGCAAACAACTTTTTGAGGCTTTACAAAAGGAAAAGAGTTGTTTTAAATAGTCCTGGGAGAAAGATATAGGGTACCCCCCCCCCAGAAATGTAGACATACTTTAATAGCTGATAGTTCAATTTTGAAAATAAAATTTTAATAAACAATGCCTATATAGTTTTTCAAAATGTGTGTGTGTGTGTGTGTGTATAGGATACCCTATATTTTGTTTGAGGGGAGATTGCATTGCTAGTTTGTGTCTTATTTACTCTGATAACATCCTTATCCCCTGACAATGACACTATGTGCCTCTAGATCAGCTGTGGGCAAACTACAGCCAGCGGGCCGGATCCGGCCCTTTTATGTAATGATGTTTACTTTGAATTTTTATTAGTTCACACAAACACTCCATCCATGCTTTTGTTCCGGCCCTCCGGTCCAGTTTAAGAACCCATTGTGGCCCTCGAGTCAAAAAGTTTGCCCACCCCTGCTCTAGATAGAAGAATATGGCAAACACAAAAAAGTCTGGGCAATAGAGTTTTTATATACTTTAGTCCAAATAAACTTAAATACCAGAAAATAATACGGAGCATGGGAAATGTTTGTGAAAAAATATTTAAGACCCTCAAGCCCCCCCCCAAAAGGATATCTGGTATTGTTTTAATAAGACAGAAATGGGGTTAATTCTAGGTTGAGTACTTTCTTACCTGTGCTTTTGTCAAATCGGGTTAGCGCCTCGGGTTTATTTTGTTGTTATTATTGATTTCAGAGAGAGGGAGGGACAGGGAAAGAGAGACAAAAAAAAGTGTTGAGAGAGAATCTTCTGTCAACTGACTCCTGCATGCCCCCTGCTACCCAGGCATGTGCTCTGACCTGGAATTGAACTGTGGTTTCCTGGTTCATAGGTCAATGCTCAACTACCAAGTCACATCTGCTAGGGAGCCTTAGGTTTTTAATTCATAGAACAGATAGCACAAAATCAATATAACCTTGAAAAATTGAGGGCCTTTTGTTTTTTTGTCATTCTTTTATTTTTCAATTACATTTGACATACTATATTTGTTTCAGGTATACCCCAATATTAGCCATTATAAAACTTACTAAGTGACCACTCCAAAAAATCACATGCCCTTCTGTCACCATACACAGTTACCCTATATGATAAAAGCCTAATATGCTAAGTTTCTGGCCATGCAGTTGGCCGTTCAACCAAAAGCATAATATGCTAATGATATGCTAAGGCCACTCAACTGCTCACTATGATGTGCACTAACCACCAGGGGGCAGATGCTCCAACCAGTAGGTTAGCTTGCTGCTGGGGTCTGACTGATCGGAACTGAGCAAGATAGGCTGGACACATCCTGAAATCCTCCTGCTGTCCCTCCCTGGTTGTCAACCTCCCGCATCCCTCCCTGGCCCTGATTGTGCACTGGTGGTGGTCCCTCCACCTGACCTGTGCCCTCTCACAATCCAGGTCCTCTCAGGGGATGTCGGAGAGCTGGTTTTGGCCCAATCCACAGGTCATGACGAGGGACCCCACTGGTGCACAAATTCATGCAGTGGGCCTCTGGTCTATATATAAAAAAGCCCAATGACCAAACGGTGAAATGACCAGAACAACTGGTTATCCAGTTGCTATGATGTGCACTGACCACCAGGGGGCAGACGCTCAACGCAGGAGCCCTGGTGGTCATTGCGCTTCCATGGTGGGAGTGCCGCTTAGCTGACCGGGATGAGCAGCCACTAGCAAGCCCAGGGTGAGGCCGAGTCTCTGTAGCTATCAAATACCTGAGACATCCAGACTCTTCCTGACCCCAACAACTGATGCAGGCCCTCTTAGGTGTGTTCTAAAAAGAGCGCGGGGAGCTGGCATAGGCAGATGGCAAGAGGGGATGTGACTGTGGACCCCTAGGGAAGCTGTCCTATGTGGCTGAGGATCCTGGAGCCTGATTGCCCTGAACATCCTTGATGGTGTCACTGACCTGGCATCACACATCAAGGACATTCAGCTCTCTGCCAGGTTCCTCCAGGACACAGAACATGCCTTTACCTAAGACATTATCCTGAAATATCAGCTCAGATTAATCCTCATTCAAAAGCTGTTTGGAGGGCAGGTCCACAGCTGTTGGCTGACTGGAATGAGCAGCGTTCCCACAGTGGGCCGATCCCTGCAGGCCACACCCCTTTCTCCCCCTCACGAATCTGTGCAATGGGCCTTTAGTTAAAATATAATTGACTGTTCCCTGTGCTGAGCTCTATATCCCTGTGACTGTACTATAACTGCTAATTTGTACTTTAAAGTACTGAAAGGTCTCAGCTTTGATGCCCAGTTAGGGCACATACCAAGGTTGTGGTTTGGTTTCCAGTCTGAGGTCCAATCGGTGCTGGTCAGGGTGCATATGGGAGGGAACAGGTTGATGTTTCTCTTTCTCTCTCTCCCCCCACCTCCCTCTCTCCCTCTCCCCACCCCTCTCTCTTTCTCAGTAAGAAAACATCAACACATATTCTCAGGTGAGGATTAAAAAACAAGTTCTCTATATCCATGAGTCTATTTCTATACTATTTATTTGTTTAATCTATAGATTCAGTTGTTGATAGATATGTATTTGTGTCACTTTAGTGTTCATGTGAAAATGGATTGGTGGTATTAAAATCCTTTAGCTTTTTTCTTGTCTGAGAACCTCTTGTTTAGATCTCTAATTCTAAATGACAGCTTTGCTAGGTAGCATAATCTTGGCTGTAAATCTTATTTTTTATCACTTTGAGTATTTATTGCTCCAGCCTTCTGGGCTACACAGTTTCTATTGAGAAATCAGCTGACAGTTTAGGGCAGTTTCCTGGTAAGTAACTACTTTTCTTCCTTTGTTCCTTTCTCTCTCTCTCTCTCTCTCTCTCTCTTTCTCTCTCTCTCTCTCTCTCTTTCTCTCCTCTCTCTTTCTTCCTTTCTTTTCTTTTTCTGTCTCCCTCCCTCCCTCTCCCCCTCTTTCTTTTTTTTTTTTAATATATTTTATTGATTTTTTACAGAGAGGAAGGGAGAGGGATAAAGAGAAACAGCCCTCACCGGTTTGGCTCAGTGGATAGAGTGTTGGCCTACAGACTGAAGGGTCCCAGGTTCAATTCCGGTCAAGGGCATGTACCTTGGTTGCGTGCACATCTCCAGTAGGAGGTGTCCAGGAGGCAACTGATCAATGTTTCTCTCTCATTGATGTTTCTAACTCTCTATCCCTCTCCCTTCCTCTCTGTAAAATATCAATAAAATATATTTTTAAAAAAGAGTTAGAAACATCGATGAGAGAGAGACATTGATCAGCTGCTTCCTGTACACCTCCTACTGTGGATGTGCCCGCAACCAAGGTACATGCCCTTGACCGGAATTGAACCTGGGACCCTTCAGTCCTCAGGCCAAAGCTCTATCCACTGAGCCAAACCAGTCAGGGTTCCTTCTTTCTTTTTAGTAATTCTTTATTGTAGAGAGTATTGCATATGTCCCCTTTCTCCCCCCATAGGCCCCCTCCCACTTACCTTGACCCTCACTGCTACATTGTCTGTGTCCATGGGCTATGCATATATGTATACGGGTTCTTAGTTGATTACTTCCCATCCACCCACCCACCCTCCCTTCTTTCCCTCCGAGAATGTGTACTCTGTTCCATGCTTCCATGTCTCTGGATCCATTTCATTCATCAGTTTATTTTGTTACTTAGATTCCACATATGAGTGAGATCATGGAATACTTGGCTTTCTCTGACTGACTTATTTCTCTTAGCATGATGTTTCCATGTCTCTCCATGCTGTCTCAAAGGGTAAGAGATTCTTCTTCTTACTGCTGCATAGCATTTGATGGTATACATGTACCACAGCGTTTTTATCCACTCATCTACTGATGGGCACTGGGGCTATTTCCGGATCTAAGCTATTGTAAACCATGCTGCTATGAACATAGGGGTACATACATTCTTTTTGATTGGTGTTTTGGGTTTCTTAGGATATATTCCTAAAGGTGGGATCACTGGGTTAAATAGGAGTTCCATATTTAACTTTTTGAGGAAAATCCATATTTTTTTATACTGCCTGCACCAGTCTACATTCTCAGCAGCACTACTAAGGTTCTCTTTTTTCCGCATCCTCCCCAGGACTTGTCTTGATGATGAGCTGATGGTAGCCATCTGACAAGTGGAGATGATACCTCATTGTGTTTTAATCTGTGTCGCTCCGATGATGATTACTTTGATCATTTTTTCTTATGTCCCTTGGATATCTGTATGTCCAATTTGGAGAATTGTCTATATTGGTCTTTGCCCATTTTTTAATTGGACTGTTTATCTTCCTTTTGTTAAGCTGTTTGTGTTCCTTATATATTTTGGATATTAATACTTTATCACATGTATCATTGCCAAGTATGTTCTCCCATACAGTGGACTACCTTTTTCATTTGTTGATTACTTTTGCTGTTCAGAAGCTTTTATTTTGATGTAGTCCCATTTGTTTATTTTCTCCTTAGTTTCCTTTGCCCAAGGGGATGTACCCATAAACATGTTGCTATGAGAGATGTTCTTTCCTATTGTTCTAGAATTTTTATGGTTTCACAACTTATATTTAATTCTTCTATCCATTTTAAATTTATTCTGGTGTACAGTGTAAGTTGGTGGTCTAGTTTCACTGTTTTTTATGCGTGTGTTTTTTTTTCTGGATCAGAAAGGTTTATTAGGAAATTCCCACCCTGAACTGTGTAGCATGGGATACAGTACTGCCACCCATTAAAACTGACTGGAGGGGGGAGAGACCAAGATGTCGGCATAAGTTAAACACGTGAAATTGCTGCCTCACACAACTACTTCAAAAATACAACTAAAAGACAAAACGGACATCATCCAGAACCACAGGATGGCTGACAAAGTGGAAATTCTACAAGTAGAAGGAAAGAGAAAAGCACACTGAGACTCAGAAGATGCGGGAGTAAAATGCAGAGGTACGGAGGTATACGCGGAAAGGGCTGGAAACTGAGGACTTGGTTGTCTTTTTCAATCGAGTGGGAGTCTAAAGTTCCCGATAGTTCTGAACTCCAGTTCAGGATGAGTCTCTGGGGACCCAGACTCATACGGGGAGAAACTGAACTGTCTGGCATTGGGCGGAACTCGGGGGCGGCCTTCTTTCAGAGGTGCTTGCAGCAATTACCGTGGGACACTGAGATGCGGGACCTCTTAGGGCAGGGCTGAGGATCAGCCATAGCTATTTGCTTCGCCCTGTTGATTCCCTGAGACCCCGCCCCACCCAAGCTGTGCGCAGAGGCTTTTGCATATAAATGCCTTGGCCCTTTGCAATCTAAAATTACCTAACAAACTGCAGCTGAGTTAGAGAGACCCAGAACATCCAAAAGAAGGCCCAAGGCCCCACAGCAGCTTGCATTGCTTCACAGCTGGGCCTCATCTGGGCACCTTTAAATCCCAAACAAAGAAGAGGAACCTGCAGATCTCTCTGTAGCTCCTGACAGTAGCCTTAGGTAGAGGCTAAATTAGCACCTCCTTAGATCTAAGAGCCAGTGTACCCAGTGGTCAGAGTGTGACCTTCCAGATTACAACTCCTCAGATCCATAAGGGACACATTCAGGGGGCAGACTCTGAGCACCAAAGCCCCACTGAAGCAAGTCCTGCCCCAGACGGGTATTTCCAGCACAGAAGTTATCCCACCATAGACACAGATGATTCTCACAGCCAATTGGCCTGGAGGTTAATTCCTCCCAGTGATACCTACAACAATCAAGGCTTAACTACAACTAGACTGTGCACAAAGCCCTTGAAGGGGTGCACCAAGAGTGTCCACCTCAGGTAATTGGGGAGGCTGAGCCACTGGGCCCTATAGGATACCTAGCACAGAAAGCCACTTTACTAACACAGGGAAGCAACCAAAATGTGGAGACAAGGAAACAGGTTACAAATGACAGAAATGGAGGAAAGCAAACTACTGGATATAGAGCACGGTTATAAGGTTTTTCAAGAATTTTCTAGAAAGTGCTGATAAATTTAGTGAGACCCTTGTAGACATGAAAAAGGAACAACTAGAAATTAAGCATACATTAACTGAAATAAAGAATAATATACAGAGATCCAACAGCAGACTAGAGGATCCCAAGAATCAAGTCAAAGATTTGCAATCTAAAATTACCTAACAAAAGTAAAAAGAAGCAAAAAACACCCAACCGGAAAACCAAAAAGAAAAAAAAAGGATCCAAAAATATGAAGGTAGTGTAAGGAGCCTCTGGGACAACTTCAAGTGTACCAACATCCGAATTATGCAGGTGCCAGAAGAAGAGAGAGAGCAAGATATTGAAAACCTACTTGAAGAAATAATGACAGAAAACTTCCCCTACCTGGTGAAAGAGAAGTCCAGGAAGCGAAGAGAACCCCAAACAAATGGAATCCAAAGAGGACCACACGACGCTAACCAGTTTTGCTCAGTGGTTAGAGCGTCGGCCTGCGGACTGAAGGGTCCCAGGTTCAATTCCGGTCAAGGGCATGTACCTTGGTTGCGGGCACATCCCCAGTAGGGGGTGTGTTGGAGGCAGCTAATCGAGGGTTCTCACCGATGTTTCTAACTCTCTTCCTCTCTGTTAAAAATCGATAAAATTATATTTAAAAAAAAAAGAGGACCACACCAAAACACATCATAACTAAAATGCCAAGAGCAAAATACAAAGAGAATCTTAAAAGCAGCAAGAGAAAAGCAGTTAGTTACCTACAAGGGAGTACCCATATGACTGTCAGCTGATTTCTGAACAGAAACTATGTAGGCCAGAAGGGAGTGGCAAGAAATATTCAAAGTGATGAATAGCAAGAACCTACAACCAAGATTACTTTATCCAACAAAGCTATCACTCAGAATTGAAGGTCAGATAAAGAGCTTCACAGATAAGAAAAAACTAAAGGAGTTCATTACCACCAAACCAGTATTATATGAAATGCTGAAAGGTATTCTTTAAGAAGAGGAAGAAGAAGAAAAAGGGAAAGATAAAAACTATGAACAACAAATACATATCTATCAAGTGAATCTAAAAATCAAGTGAATAAAAAATCTGATGAACAGAATAAAGTGGTGAATATAATAGAATCAGGGGCATAGAGAGGGAGTGGACTAAGAATTCTTGGGGGGAAAGAGATGTGGGGGCTGCGGGAAGAGACTGGACAAAAATCGTACACCTATGGATGCGGTCATTGGGGGTGGGGGTTAAGGGCAGAGGATGGGATGGGAACCGGGTGGAGGGCAACTATAGGGGGGAAAAAGGGGAACAACTATAATAATATGAACAATAAGGATTTAATTTAAAAAACAAAAACAAAACTGACTGGAGGAGCCGTAGATGGTTTGGTTCAATGGATAGAGCATTGGTTTGCAGTCCCAGGTTCCATCCCGGTCAAGGACTACAGTCCAGGTTGTGGATTTGATCCCCAATAGGAGGTGTGCAGAAGGCAGCCGATCCTGATTTTCTCTCATCGTTGATGTTTCTCTCTCTCTCTCATCAATAAAAATGTTAAAACACAAAACTCTAAAAAAACAACTGACTGCAGGAAATAGGCCTGTTTCCACAGTGGTTGTTATACAAAATGTATAAAAGTTTCTGCTGTGACTTGTGCTCTGCACCTTTCCCCCTTGACATTCCAAAGCTTCCTACCAGTGGCTGTGGGTACTCATTTTATAAATGGGAAACTGAGGTACCAAGACCCTGTTGTACCAGTAATTACACACTGCAGTGGTTGTTAGGAGTTCCCCTTCTCTTCCCTGGCCAGAAGGGAGGTATGAGAGACTGAGTGGATGGGGGAAGGGAGACAGGGCTGTGTAGTGTTTTCCCCAATCCCTGGAGTAGGAGGAGGAGGAGAAGATGCTCAGGACAGAACCACTGGATAAGTGGGTACCTCTCAGAGCTGCTGAAAGACTGGAAGTGAAAAAGTCTTTGGTGGAGAGGCAAAGACTGTCCTGCTAGGTGGGAGGTGGGTAGAAGCAAGGCCAGTTTTGCTAGGAGGGGAAAGCCTGATATCGAGGCCTAGTCAGAAATCACACTTTAGTAACTCAGTGATCTCCAGCAGTAGCCGCTGGGTTAGCCAACAGGTTGGTCAGGAACAGGGAGCCATCCAGGACCAAAGCTCATCATTTGCTGCCTGTTCATTCCAGCTGCTCCCCAACCTCTGTAGCTGTAGCACCAGGCAGTCCACCTCTTCCTCCTTGCTCAGACTGTCATAGTCAAAGTTCACTAAGGTCATCATGGGCATGCTGTTCACCTTTAATTCATCAAAGATGCTGCAGGTAAAGGTGAAATAACAGACCCAGCCCTACGGAAACCATGTGCACAGCTGCTCCTGAGCCTAGTACTCCTGCTGCAGCTGGTTGAGGTATCCATTCCGGAAGACATTATGGCCTGCGTACTTGCTCTCTGCTTGAATCACGGCATAGTACATGTGTCCTGCTTCCTTGCTGAACATGCGGTCTTGCAGGAATGGGCCACAATCACATTGGCCACAATCTCCAACTCCACGGCACACCGGTCTTTGAGTGTTGGCTTCAGCACCTGCTGGGTCTCTGCATCAGAAGACTGTATTTTATACTCCTCTCCACCAGGCTCCCCCATGACCATCGACCCCGGTGCCAGCCTGGGAGCCCAGAGGCCATTTGACCAGCATGGTGCTGCGGCAACTTTGGGCCACTGCTCTAGTTTCATTTTTTTGCATGTGTCTGTCCAACTTTCCCAACACTGTTTATTGAAGAGACAATCTTGACTCAATTGTATGCTCTAACCTCCTTTGTCAAATATTAATTGAATGTAATGGCTTGGGTCAATTTCTGGGATCTTTTCTGTTCCAGTGGTCTATTTGCCTGTGCTTATACTGGTACCAAGCTGTTTTGATTACAGTGGCTTTGTAGTATAGCTTGATATGTGCTATTGTGATTTCTCCAACTTTGTTCTTCTTTTCTCAAGAATGCTGCAGGTATTTGGGGTCTCTTTGGTTCTGTATAAGTTTTTGGAGTATTTGTTCTAGATCTGTGAAATATGTATGCTGTTGGTAATTTTAATAGGGATTGCATTGAATCTATAGATTGCCTTGGATAGTATGGACATTTTAATGATGTTGATTCTACCAGTCCATGAACATGGTATATTCTTCCATTTCTTTATATCTTCTTCTATCTCTTTTTCCAACATCCTGTAATTTTCCAAGTATAGGTCTTTTGCCTCATTTGTTAAATTTATTTCTACATATTTTAACTCTTTTGGTGCAATGGCAAATGGGATTTTTTGTTTAGTGTTTCTTTCTGAGAATTCATTATTGGTATATATAAAAGCCATCTATTTTGGGGTGTTGATTTTATATCCTGCTATATTGCCAAATTCATTTATTAACTCTATTTTTTTTGTATACTCTTTAGGGTTTTCTATTTACAATATAGTGTCAAATGTGAATAATTAGAGTTTTACGTCCTCCTTTCCAATTTAGATGTCTTTTATTCTTCTCTGAATGCTGGCTAGGACTTCCAGTACTACCCTATATAATAAAAGGCCAATATGCAAATTATCCCTTCACCCGGAAGTTCAACCAGGGGGCGAGGCTGCTTGGCCAGCCACCCTCAGCCCCTCCCTCTGGCTGGCCCCATCTCAATTGTCTCCACTACCCTGATCGGGGCCAGGGCCGGCCTCCCAACCATACTCGGCCCCTCCTTCCAGCTGGCCCCATCCATGATTGTGCCCCCCACCCCAATCGAGGGTGGTACAGCTGACCAATCTTCTGCAACCCCAACCCCCAGCTGACCCTGCCGGATCGGCCCTGATCAGGGCAGGCCGACCGAACCCCACCCATTCACAAATTTGTGCACAAGTCCTCTAGTGTTGAATAAGAGTGGTGAAAACAAACATCCCTGTCTTGTTCCTGTTCTTAGGGGAAAAGGTTTTAGTTTTTGCCCAATGAGAATTTTCACTGTAGGTTTGTTATATATGGCTTTTATCATATTGAGATATGCTCTTTCTAATCCCACCTTGTTGAGCATTATTATCCAAAATTGGTGTTGGATTTTGTTAAATACTTTTTCTGCATCTATTGATATGACCATGTGATTTTTGTCTTTCAATTTGTTTATGTGACCTATCACCTCAATTGATTTCCAGCTGTTGTACCAGCCTTGCATCTCTAGAATAAATACCACTTGGTCATGGTGTATGATCTTTTTAATATGTTGCTGGATCCTATTTGCTAATATTTTGTTGAGGATTTTAGCATCTGTGTTCATCAGGGATATTGGCCTGTACTTCTCTTTCTTTGTAGTGTCTTTATCTGGTTTTAGAATAGGATAATGCTGGCCTCGTAAAATGAGCTTGGAAGTGTTCCTTCCTCTTAAATTTTTGGAATAATTTTAAGAGTATAGATGATAGTTCTGCTTTGAATGTTAGGTAAAACGTCTCTGAGAAGCCTTCTTGACTTGGGCTTTTGTTTGCTGGGAGTTTTTATTGTTACTTCTATTTCATCAGTTGTTATTGGCCTATTCACTTTTTCTGTTTCCTCCTGATTTGGTTTTGGGAGATTGTAATTTTCTAGGAATTTGTCCATTTTATCCACATTGCCCAGCTTTTTGGCATATAGTTCATAGTATTATCTGACAATCCTTTGTATTTCTGTGGTGTCCGTGGTCACTTCTCCATTTTCATTTCTGATTTTATTTATTTGACTCCTCTGTTTTTATCCTTTCAAAGAATCAACTCTGGGTTTCATTGGTGGCTTTTTTTGTATTGTTATTTTTTAGTCTATGTTATTGATTTCTGCTTTGATTTTTATTATTTGTCTCCTTCTACACTGTCCACCAACACAGCAGCTCCAGTGTTGAGTGGGATCGGGCTGAAAACGACTCTCCAGCATCCCCTGAGGTGTCCCAGATTGCAAGAGGGCGCAAGCCAGGTCGACAGGCTCCACTGGTGCATGATCAGGGTCAGGGAGGGATTCAGGTGGTTGACCAGCTGGGGAGGGACTGCAGGTGGGCTCCAGGGCATGTCCAGCCCGTCTTGCTAAGTCCCAATTGGCTGGACACCAGCAGCAAGCTAACATACCGATCGGAGCATCTCTCCCCTGGTGGTCGGTGCACATCATAGCGACTGGTCGACTAGTTGACTGACTGCCCCCTGGTGGTCAGTACATGTCATAGCGATCGGTTGAGTGGCCTTAGTATATCATTAACATATTACGCTTTGATTGGTTGACTGGACGACCGGACACTTAGTATATTAGGTTTTTATTATCCTATCTAATAAAAGACAAAAAGGGCAATTGACCATACCTTTGCTATGCTTCCCATTGGCTAATCAGGGTGATATGCAAATTAACCGCAAACAAAGATGGTGGTTCAGTTGCATACTAGGCTCCAAGCAGTGGAGTGAAGCCAAACGTACCCGAAACCTACCGAGCAGCGAGGCCTCACAGCCCCGGGATCAGCAGAGCAGTGAAGCCTGACGGCTGGGGCGGGGGGGTGCTGTGGCTGGAGCCCAGCCAGAGCAAAGGTCTGGGTCCCAGATGCTAGAGGAAAACTGGTGCCAGCAGTAGCCAAGGGAAGGGAAGGCTTATTGCACAAATCTCTTCGTGCAACAGGGCTCTAGTATAGGACATTTGCTGATTTGAGGGAGAAAGGGAGAGAGGGAGAGAGGAGTTGAAAAATCTATACTAATAATAGAGGAACATGCAAATTGTCCAGGACGCCGTCATGGTAACAGTAATGACCAGCAGGCTATGTGGGGTGACCAGGCTTGTGGGGGGGCAGTTAGAGGTGACCAGGCCGGTGGGGGGTGGGGGAGCACTTGGGGGTGACTAGGCTCGCATGGGGGTAGTTGGGGGCAACCAGACCAGCAGGCAAGTGAGCGGTTAGGAGCCAGTGGTCCTGGGTTGTGAGAGGGATGTCCGACTGCCAGTTTGGGCCTAAACTGGTAGTCGGATATCCCCTAAGGGGTCCTGAATTGGAGAGGATGCAGGCTGGGTTGAGGGGACCCGCCCTCCCTCCTCCCCCTGCACAAATTTTATGCACCGGGCCTCTAGTCCTATATAATAAAAGCCTAATAAGCAAATTGTCCCCTTAACCAGGAGTTCGACCGTGAATTTAACTGGGAGTTTGAGCAGGGTCAGGGCTGGCCAGTTGGCCAGTGGCTTGCAGGCCCTCACCCTGGCTAGCTCCACCCCCAAATGCCCCCCCCGACCCCGATCGGGGGTGGGGCTGGCCTGCCAACTCTCCATGGCCCCAATTATGGAGTACTGGCTGGACCCCACCCGTGCACGAATTCATGCACCGGGCCTCTAGTCAGTGGTAAAAGAGAATCATTTTATCAGCTGCCTCCTGCACGCTCCCCATTGGGTATCAGTTCCGCAACCTGGCATGTGCCCTTAACCTGATCCAAACCCGAACCCTTCAGTCCACACGACGATGCTCTATCCACTGAGCCAAACCAGCTAGGGCTTCATTTGTTTACTTGTTTGTTTGGTGACTGCTGAATGCACAAATTTACTAGACCTATTCAGAATAAATTTAAAGTTACTATAATACATATAGAAAACTTTCCTGTGATATTAGACTTTTCATACATACTTAATTTTAATTTATACAGATGTGTCTATATAAGTAAAAACATGTAAACTAATTTGTCTAAATTTTAATGTACATCTTTAGAAAAACCTTTTTTATGTAATGCACTTTTGACTCTAAGGGACACCCCCTTGCCCAAATTAGTTTATTATATTGAGATTTTAGTATAGTTGTTTTTTTTGTGGGATTAAAAATCATCTGCTTCCTATACAACTTTTTAAATGAGAATGCCTATATACAGAAAATAAAAGTGAAACAGAGACTGATTTTTAGGAGGGACTACATGGAGGTGTGTATGTATATATATATCAGGGATTTTTTTTTATCTACTTAGTCTTAATCTTATCCTTATAAAATCATATTGTTTTTTCCTGAATTTCATTTTTCATTTTACTTACTAAAAAGAAATCTTCATCCTGCTTTTGAGTATTTATATTTTCACAGTGTATTTATGGCAGCCTTTGATAGTCATATTACAGATTCTGAGTCAAAAATGAGAACTAAGAATCTTAAATTTCCTCTTAAATTATAAATAGTATTAAGACTGTTCCTTTATGGTTTCTTATAACCACTGGTACAGCAGTATGAATTTAAATTGAGTTTACAGCATATATATTCTGGTGTTGTTAGTAAACATTGACAATTGGAATGCCTCATTATTTATATTTTATATTTAAAAACGCATGCCTTTTTTTCTGCTTTTAGGTTATGAAATGGTCTATGCAAGATGGTCCTTGAGTTCAAGATTTTAAGGCTGACATATGCTGGCATTTTATCTTCTATAGGTGGACTATAATTTCTTCTCTTACAACAACCACATAAACAGATACAGTAGCAAAGATCTGTTCTGTGTCCAGTATGACAGCCACAACTTGTGGTTCTCCAATAGGAGGGGATGACAGCCAGGGCCATACTCCTGATGGACAGTCTCAGCCTCCTTTCCAACAGAATCAGGTAGGACATCAAGGCTTTGTTATTCTGGGTGCTAAACAATGTCACACACCGTGAATAATTTGTAAAGTTATTATCAAAGCTATTGTCATTATAAGTTACACTTAAACATTACTGAGACTATTAGCAACTAAAAACCTACTGTACATGTTTGAGAGTGTACTTCTGCTTTTGTTTCTTTTTTATGTAAGACCTTGTGTGTGAATTTGAGGGCAAAAACATAAAAGCAGTCATTGTACCCTTTATTTATAAGCACACTAACCTTATGACTCTGATTAAATAATATAATAATATGTAAGCCTTAGTTGCAGTGTCAGTTTTATGCATGCCTGCGTGGAAATATTTTTTTTTCCCTTTGGAATTATTTGTATATGATAAATGGAAAATAATTGTAAAAGGCTTAATATTAGTCCTTTATTTCTGATTTTGGTAATTTTTACTTTTTCTTGTTCAGTTTTAGGAAGGATTAATCAATTTTATTACATTGTGCAAATTATTCTCTTTGTTTTGTATTTTCATTTGTATATGTTATTTGTAATCTTTATTAGTTCACTCCTTTGGGTTTGGTTTGCTATTTTCTGGTTTCTTATTAAGGAAATTTAGATAATTGTACAGCTTTTTGTTTTCATATTTTCTAAATACTGTAAATCTTGCCAAATCACATTCCATGACTTTTGATGTATTTTCTATCTCCTGTCATTTAGTTAACATCTTTTAAAATTTGTGCTCTCATTCTTCTGGGATGTTAAGGTTTTTTTAAAATTTTATAACATGTGCTTCATTTTTAAGCAGTTGGAAGATTTTCTACTCAAATCCTTTGTGGACAGAGACTGTATTTTGTTAGTGATGTCATTACTTGGGAATCTATTGAGACATTGCCCAGTGTATTATCTACACTAATAAAAGAGAAACATGGTAATTAGTGTCACTCTGCTATCCTTCCCATTGGCTAATCCTCCTGCCACTCACAGAGTAGGGCCAAGATATGCAAATTAACTGGCAGCCAAGATGGCAGCCAGCAGCCAGGCAGCTGATGCGAACAGGGAGGCTTGCTTGCTTCAGTGAGGGAATACTCCAACATTCCCCACCTGACTTGCCGGCCTATCAGCTGCAACTCTCAGCAACTATGTTGTGAATAAAGAAGCTAAAAAAAACCCAGAAACCTGCTTCACTCAGCAGAGCTTAAGCCAGCCGGACCGCAACATTGTATCAAATACGGACAGTAAACAAAGGCCAGAAACCTGTTTTCAGCAGCTGAGGCCTTAGAGCTAAAGCTGGCCCAGAATAAAAAAAAAAAAAAAAGAAACAAAGAAAAAACGGAGCGGGTGGGAGCTTCAGTCCCAACCTGAAAACAGCCCTCAGCCCCTCAGCCAGACTGGCCAGGCTTCCAGTGGGGACCCCCACCCTGATCCAGGACAACCTTCAGGGCAAACCAGCCAGCCCCACCCATGCACCAGGCCTCTACCCTATATAGTAAAAGGGTAATATGCCTCCCAGCACCGGGATCAGTGTGACGGGGCAGCGCCCAAACCCCCTGATCGCCCTGCATTTCTGTGTGTGGCGGGGCGGGGCCCCAACCCTCTCCCCCCCCACGGGCCCTACTTTGTGTGTGATGGGGTAGAGTCATAACCTCCCCATCTGCCCTGCCCTGAGTGTGACAGTGGCGGCACCCCAACCCCCTGATCAGCCCTGCTCTGTGGGTGATAGAGGGTGGCACCCCAAACCCCTGATCCGCCCTGCCCTGAGTGTGACAGGGGGCGGTGCCCCAAGTCCCCTATCGGCCGTACTCTGTGAGTGACAGGGGGGAGCTCCTCACCCCCCTGATCGGCTGTGCCCTGTGCATGACACGGGGGAGCTCCCCAGCCCCCTGATTGACCCTACTCTGTGCATGACAGGGTATGGAGCCCCAACCCCCCTGATGGGCCCTGCTTTGTGCGTGACAGGGGGTGGCGCCCAAACCTCCCCATCCACCCTGCCTTGAGTGTGACGGGGCGGTGCCCCAACCCCCCAATCGGCCCTACCCTGATCGTGACTGAGGGTGGCATCGCAACCTCCCAATCTGCCCTGCTCTGTGCATGACAGGGGAAGGCACCCAACTCCCCAATCGGCCCTGCTCTGAGCCTGACCAGGGGCTGCACCTAGGGATTGGGCCTGCCCTCTGCCACCCGGGAGCAGGCCTAAGCCAGCAGGTCGTTATCTCCCGAGGGGTCCCAGACTGCAAGAGGACACAGGCCGGTCTGAGGGACCCCCCGTTCCCCCGAGTGCACAAATTTTTGTGCACCGGGCCTCTAGTAATTTACTAAGTACTTGAAGAAAAATTATATATTACTAGAGGCCTGGTGCATGCATTCATGCACAGATGGTAGCCAGCCAGGGTGAGGGGCCACAGGCAGTTGGCCAGCCAGCCCTGCCCCCTGGTCGAATTCCCAGTCAAGGGACAATTTGCATATTAGCCTTTTATTATATAGGACTAGGGGCTCGATGCATAAAATTCATGCAAGAATAGGCCTTCCTTCACTTGGCCGCTGGCACCGGCTTCCCTCCAGCACCCAGCACCCAGGACCCATGCTTCCCTCCGTTCACTGGCAGGCACCAGTGTCCTGGGCTTTCCTCTGTCCACCAGCAGGCACCCGGGACCTGGGCTTCCCTTGCAGCCCCAGCTTCATCCTGAAGGGTGTCTGGTCTAATTAGCATATTATGCTTTTATTATTATAGATTATGTGGCATTCATTATACACGTCAGTTGAGTTATTCGCAGTTTGCTCATTATACTTAATATATGTTCAAAGTAGTCTTGTTTTGTTCTGTTTTAAATCAGTTGGTTTTGTCGTAGCCAGGTTTGTTCAGTGGACAGTGCATCAGTCTGCAGATTGACGGGTCCCAGGTTCAATTCCGGTCAAGGGCACATGCCTGAGGTGCAGTTTTTGTAGGGTGCATGCAGGAGGCAGCCTATCAATGATTCTTTCTAATCATTGATGTTTCTGTCTACCTCTCCCTTCCTCCTTGAAATCAATAATAATATATCCTATATAATAAAAGGCTAATATGCAAATCAACTGAATGGCAGAATAACCAGTCGCTGCCCCGCACCAACCACCAGGGGGCAGATGCTCAATGCAGGAGCTGCCCACTGGTGGTCACTGTGCTCCTACCGGGGAAGTGCCACTCAGCCAGAAGCACTGAGTGGGGCTTTCGACTGGTGAGCACAACGGTGGTGTTGTTGGGATCCTCTCCCGCTCCATGGCAACACTAAATATGTCCGACTGCCAGCTTAGGCTTGCTCAAGTGGGGAGCAGGCGTAAGCCATTAGTTGGACATCCTCCAAAGGCTCCCAGACTGCAAGAGGTTGCAGGCCAGGCTGAATTATCCTCCCCACCGCCCCACACCCCATGAGTACAGAATTTCATGCATCGGGCCTCTATTTTAAAAATAAGTAAATAAATTAGGTGTTTTATTACTACTTAAGACATCTGTTAATCACTACCTGGAACTGTGGACTTACCCATTTCACTGTTGTAGTAATTCTAGCTAGATATATTTTGAACTTACAAGATGCATACAAAATTGAAAATAGTTTTATTTATTTGTGTGTGTGTGATTGGCCCATTAACTAAAGAGAGATCTCTTTAATCTCCAGTAATTCTTGCTACCTTAAGATCTCACACATAGTGGTGGTGGTCAAATACTTACTTTATAGTTGTATTGTATAAAGTAAGTGTATAGTTGTAATGCAAATATAGTACAATAATAAATAACAAATGAATAAACTGTGTTTTGTATACTCACAATTGTAAATCTACATTTGTGTATTCTTGTGTTAGTATAACTTTACTACATTTTATGAGGGGGAGGAGGGTTATTGTTATGAGGGATGTCTTTTCCTGTCCTCATATTTAAAGCGCTTACTATTTATGTTGTCTTTTATAAAAATTACCCTAAATCCAATCATTTTAAATGTTCTCGTTTTATTTTTGTTTTTATTTTTAATATGCTTTCATTGTTTTTCTTAGAGAAAGAGAGGAAGGGAGAGGGACAGAAAGATAGAAATATTGATCGGCTGCCTCCTGTATGCAACCTGAGCATGTGCCCTGACTCGAAATCCAACCCATGACCTCCTGCTTCATGGATCACTGAGCCATGCCAGCCAGGCCTTTTTTCATTTTTCATAGGCTTTTTACTTTTTCAGTTCACAATAGAGTTGAGCAGAATGTACAGAGTTTTTATATACCTGCCCCTAATCATTTATCCTCCTCCACCAGAATGGTATGTTAACAATCAGTGAAAGAAACTACACTGACACATCGTTATCACATAAGCTGTAGTTTATATTACACTTCACTTTTGTATATTCTGGATTTTCTACAAATGTTTAGATTTATTGATACACTGTTATAAATTTATCACTGCCTTAAAAACTAGTCCTTTCATTCCTTCCTTCCAGAAATCCTGGGCCATGACTGTTTTTTTTTTATCTGGCTTTATAGTTTTGCCTTTTCCAAAATATATTTTACATCAGAAAGTAGCATTTTCAGATTGGCTTCTTTCAGTTAGTCTTATGCATTTTAAGCTTTTCTCTGTTTTCATAGCTTGATAGCTGTCTTTAAAAAACACACACAAGCCGAAACTGGTTTGGCTCAGTAGATAGAGCGTCGGCCTATGGACTGAAAGGTCCCAGGTTCGATTCCGGTCAA
Organism: Myotis pilosus; assembly: GCA_036010255.1. Taxonomy (NCBI): domain Eukaryota; kingdom Metazoa; phylum Chordata; class Mammalia; order Chiroptera; family Vespertilionidae; genus Myotis; species Myotis pilosus. The sequence continues at coordinate 2,332,769 of JASKON010000044.1, forward strand.
GGGCATGTACATTGGTTGCGGGCACATCCCCAGTAGGAGATGTGCAGGAGGCACCTGATCAATGTTTCTCTCTCTTCGATGTTTCTAACTCTCAATCTCTCTCCCTTCCTCTCTGTAAAAAAATCAATAAAATATTTTTAAAAAATTAAAAAATAAATAAATAAACACACAGACATTTTATTCGTTGTATGTCTGAAGAATATCTTGGTTCTTGGTTCCTTCCAAGTTTTAGTGCTTTTGAATAAAGTTAATATAAACATCCACCCATATTCAGTTTTTTGGGGGGCCTAAATTTTCAATTTATTTAAATAAACACCTATGCATGTGATTGATGATGGGGTGTATGATTACAGTATGTTTAGTTTTTGGTATTTTTTTTTGTTGGTTTTTTTTCATGGCCTAAATATTTTATTTTTGTGGACATTGGTGAGGGTTTGGTCTTGTATTTATTTATTTATTTATTTACTTATTTATTTACTTTTTTCTTTAAATTAATAAATCTTTATTGTTCAGATTATTACATATGTTCCTCTTTTTTCTCCCCATAGCTCCCCTCGACCTGGTTCCCACCCCATCCCATGCCCTTACCCCCTGCTACTCTCCTCACCGATAGGTGTAAGATTTTTGTCCAGTCTCTTCCTGCACCCCCCACTACTCCTTCCCCCTCAAGAACTGTAAGTCTACTCCCTTTCTATGCCCATGCTTCTATTAAATTCACCACTTTATTCTGACTTAATTTTTAGGTTCACTTGTTGATAGATATTTATTTGTTGCTACTTTGTTGTTCATAATTTTTATCTTTACCTTTTTCTTGCTCTTCCTCTTCTTAAAGAATATCCTTCAGCATTTCATACAATACTGGCTTAGTGGTAAGCTCTTTTAACTTTTTCTTGTCTGTGAAGCTCTTTATCTGACCTTCAATTCTACAGGATAGCTTTGCTGGGTAGAGTAATCTTGGTTGTAGGTTCTTGCTATTCATCACTTTGAATATTTCTTGCCACTCCCTTCTGGCCTGCATGGTTTCTGTTGAGAAATCAGCTGGCAGTCATATGGGTACTCCCTTGTAGGTAACTAACTGTTTTTCTCTTGCTGCTTTTAAGATTCTCTCTTTGTCTTTTGCTCTTGGCATTTTAATTATAATGTGTCTTGGTGTGGTCCTCTCTGGATTCCTTTTGTTTGGGGTTCTCTTCGCTTCCTGGACTTGTAAGTCTATTTCTTTGACCAGGTAGGGGAAGTTTTCTGTCATGATTTCTTCTCATAGGCTTTCAGTATCTTGCCCTCTCTCTCTTCCTCTGGCATCCCAATAATTAGATGTTGGTACGCTTGAAGTTGTCCCAGAGGCTCCTCACACCATCTTCATATTTTTGGATTCTTTTTTCATTTTGTTTTTCCGAAGGGGTGTTTTTTGCTTCTTCGTATTTCAAATCTTTGAGTTGATTCTTGGGATTCTCTAGTCTGCTACTGGATCTCTGTATATTATTTAATTTCAGCCAGTGTATGTTTAATTTCTGACTGGTCCTTTTCCATTTTTTTTGGCATTCTCATTAATATTCTTGAAGGTCTCACTAAGTTCCTCGGAGGTTCGTAGAAGATTCTTGAGTAACCTTTTATCTGTGTATTTTGAACTCTATGGCCTCCATTAGTTTGCTTTCCTCCATTTCTTTCATTTGTGACATGTTTCTTTGTCTCTGCATTTTTGGCTGACTGCGAGGACCCACTGTGTCTACAGTGGAAGAACTGCTGTCCTGGAGACACCCTTATGGGGTAGGACTTGCTTCAGTGGGGCTTTGGTGCTCACTGAGTCTGCTTCTTGAGTGTGTCCCTTATGGATGTGAGGAGTTGAAATCTGGTTTCTGACTAGGTATACCCTGGCTCCTGCATCTCCAAGTCAACCACTGTGTGAGTCTATCCAGCAGGAGCTACAGTGATATCAGTAGATTGCTCTTCTTTGTTTGAGGTTTGGAAGTTTTGGAGCTCTCTGACCCAGCTGCAGTTTGTTAGGTTAGGCTGCAGAAGCGCAGATGATTCCTCTGCGCACCGCTTGGGGATGTAAATTGAGTGGGGCGGGGTCTCAGAGAATCACCAAGATGGAGCAAACAGCAATGGCTATCGTCAGCCTTCTCCACAACTCTGGGTCTCTGCAACTTTGGGTCTCTGTGTCCCCGAGTCCCGCGCCCGCACAGCAACAATGATTCCTGTGAGCAGTTCTGCGAGAATGCCACCCTCGCTCTCTGACCCGCTGCAAGACAGTCGAGTTTCTCCCCGTAGGAGTCTGGGACCCCAGAGTCTTGCCATAAATGAGTTCAGTGCATTCGAGAGCTTGTATCCCCTTCCAATTGAAAAAAACCACTCACACAGGTGCAGCCACCTCTCGCGCGCCTTTGTACCTGTGTTCTTGGCACCTCTGCACTTCCTACCCGGTCTCAATGCACTTTTTTCTTTCTTCTAGTTGTAGAACTTTCACTCGGCCAGCTTTCCCGTGGTTCTGGATGATAGCTGTTTTGTCTTATAGTTGTAGTTTTAATGTTGTTGTGCCGGGCAGCACATACAGGTTTATACTTATGCTGCCATCTTGGGTCTCAGTGTGTTTAGTTTTATAAGAAACTGCTAAACTCTCTGTACCATTTTATGATCAAGGTATCCCCCCTGTCATATAAGTAGGGTGGCTGTACCATTTTAGTTTCCCCCCAATGATGAATGAGAGTTCCTGTTGCTGCACATCTTTACCTGCATTTGATGTGTAAGGGTTTTAGATTTTGGCCATTCTAACAGATGTGTGTGAAATCTCATTCCTTGTTTTTTTTTAATTTGCTATTTTCTGATGACATGTTGAACAACTTTTCATATACTTATTTGCTATCTGTATATCCTCTGTGTAAGGTGTCTGTACAGGACTTTTGCTCATTTTTTAATGAGGTTTTGTTATTGATGACTTTTAAGAGTTCTTTTTATATTTTGGATAATAGTCCTGTCGTTTGCAATGTTTTCTCTCAATCTGTACCTTTTCTTTCATGAAACAAATTGGTAATTTTAGTGAAATCCAGTTCTATCAATTCTTTCTTTAATGTATGATGCCTTTGATGGTGTGTCAAAAGTTGTGTGACAATCGCCAAACCCATTGTCATACAATTTTGCCTATGTTATATTCTATGAGGTTTAAGTTTTGCATTTTACATTTAGGTCTCTGATTCAGTTTGAGTTAATTTTTGTGAAGTGTGTATATGATCTAGTTTTAATATGCTCCCCCCCTTTTTAAAAAGGTAATAGCCAGTTATTCCAGCAATATTTGTTGAAAGACTATTTTTTTCTCTATTGTATTATCTTTGCTCCTTTGTCAAAGATAAGTTGACTCTGTATTCTACATCTTTCTCCGTCCTTTGAATTTTAACCTATATTTGCTTTTATATCTAACTTTTAAAGAAGCTTTAAATTAACCAAGGTCAAGTTGGATTTTGCCTTTTGATCCACTCCATCTTGAATATTTATATTGCTGATATTTAAAATTATTGTTGAAATAATTTCAATAATACATCTTCTATTTGTTATTTTTTTTCTATTTGTAGCCCTTATCCAAATTTTTATTTTTATCTTTAAGTTTGTTTTTTGTTTCAGTTGAAAATTTTATGATTCCCTTTTCCTTCTTATTAACACTTTTTTTTTTTTAACATTTTTAGTGGTTGCCTTAGAGTTTGCAACATACAAACTGTAACACTATACAGCTCCATGGTTAGTTAAATTACTTATAATGACAAATTATTCCTAATCCCTTCCTCTGATATTTTATCATTGAATACCTTCTCGCTTATATTATTTTGAAAAAATTGTTGTTATTTAAGAATAAGAAATACAAGTTATTTATTTTACTTTCAACTTGTCCTCAAATGCTTTTCTTTGTTTATATACATTCAAGTTTCTATCCTATGTCACTTTCCTTCTCTTTGAAAAACTTAAACATTTTTTAAAAGCCAGATCTAAGATTAAAAATGGTGATTGAGTAAATGGATGCTGCATGGAATTCCAAACTGGAATTACAACTAAAATATAGAAAAACTGAGTAATCAGTGGAAGACTCTCTGGAGAGAACTCTGATATTCAAGAACCAAGTGGAGACTGCATAGAAGCTGGTAGGAGAGTGGAGGTGCAAAAGGGCTGGCTGGCCCCGACAGGCAACAGAGACATCTCAGCTGTGGATAGTTGCCACTGAGACCTGTGGAGTCTAATTCCCAAGCTGGGAGTCTAATTCCCTCAGCAGAGAGAAACAGAACTGAGAAGGTACCCATAGAATATCTGGTTGTGTAAAGTAGCAGGGTAGCTGTCCACCAAGGAGAGATGGCTGGAAATTCAGGTACCCTCTTAAAGGGCCAACACATAAAATTCACTGTGGAGCACCCTACTTGTGCTCCGAAAGAGGAACAGCAGAGTGGATTGGAACTCAGTTAGCAATAGCAAGGATGGAGGGCTCTGGGATAGACAGCCCAGTTTCCTGTGCTGAGCCATTCCTTCACACCGCAGAGGTCATGTTTCTCATGCAGACAATTGCATACAGGTGTCATTACCTGGGGGGGAAGTCTGCAGACCTACCTATTGGAAAATTCCTTGCCCCTTCTGAGGCTAATAGCCTCCAGGCAGAAGCAGTTACCATATCCTGTTGAGAAAAACTCTTGCCACATCTATGGGTGATTGCCTGGGGGCAGATAAATCAGAATCCTATTTGTCAGCCTGATATAATTAGTCAGAAAGCTTTCTTGACAAAAGTCCTGCACTAAAGATTGAGAGGCTTAGTAGATCAACCTAATACATAGTCACATAACAAATGGGCAGACAAAATGAGGAAAAAAGAACCAATCCACAATGAAAGGACAAGAGAATTGTCCAGAAGAAGAGATAAATGAAACCGAGATAAGAAATTCATCTGAAACAGATTTCACAATAATGATGGTAAAGATGCTCAACAGCATGAGAAAAGATATAGTAACTGTGAAAAAAGAACAGTCACAAATAAAGAATGTCAGCACAAATAAAAGAACACATTGGAAGGAATACACAGCAGATTAGGGAAGGCTGAGGACCGAATCAGTGAATTAGAAGACAAGGTTAAAAAAACCACTCAGAGAACCAAAAAGAAAAAACAATTAAAACACAGGACAGCTTAAGGGAGCTGTGGGACATGAAATGAAACAGTATTCGAATGGCAGGTATGTCAGAAGAGGCAGAAAGGGAGAAAGGGGAGAAATAATAGCAGAAAACTTTTTCTAACCTGGTAAAGGAAAATGTCACACAAGTACAGGACGCAAAAGAACCCCAAGCACAAAGAACCCAAACAGGCCCATGCCTAGCCACATCAGAATTAAAATGTCAAAAATTAAAAATAGAACGTTAAAGGCAGCAAGAGCATAGCAAATTCTTACTTGCAAAGGAGCTCCATGGGGCTGACACCTGATTTCTCATAAGAAACTCTACAGGCCAGAAAGCAGTGTCATGAAGTACTGAAGGTAATGGAATGCAAGGATCTGAGACCAAGGTTATTATATCCAGCAAAGCTATCATTCAAAATAGAAGGTCAAATAAAGAGCTTCCTTGACAAAAAAAAAAAAAAAAAAAAAAAAATGGCTAAAAGAGTACATTACCACCAAGCCAGCATTAAGAAATGCTAAAGGGACTGCTATAATAATAAGAAATAGGGACGGGGCGGGGGGAGGTTGGGGGTTATTGGGGGGATTGAGGACACATTTGTAATACCTTAACTAATTTAAAGAAAAGGAATAGAGAGTGAAACCTAGCCATATAGAATTTAAATGGCAATAAATGAGCACCTATTGATAATAACCTTAAATGTAAATGAATCGAATGATCCAATCAAAAGGCATAGGGTAGTTGAATGGATACAAACATATGACCCAACTATATGTTGCTTAAAAAAGACACATCTCAAGAAAAAACACACAATGAGAGTGGGTGGCAAAAACTTTCCATGCAAATAGAAATATAAAGCTGGAGTGGCAGTACTCATATTCAGAATGAAGGCCATCAAGGGACAACAAAGGTCACTACATAATACTAAAGGGATTGATCCAACAAGAGGAAATAACTCTGGTAGACACATATGCACCCAGTATAGGAGCATCTAAATATATTTAAAAACATTTCTAGAAGACTTTAAAGGAGAGATCAACAATACAGTCATAGTAGGGGAACTTAACACCCTGTTTACTTCACTGGACAGATCTTCCAGACAAAAATTAATAAGGAAACAGTGACTATAAAGGACACACTGGTTCAAGTGGATTTAATTGACAACTTATAGAACATTTCACCCCCAAACTGCAGAATATACATTTCTCAAGTGCACTCAGGTCTTTCACAAAGATAGACAACATATTAGGACACAAGTCTCTACAAGATTGAAATCATTACAAGCGTCTTCTCAGTTCAGAGTGGATTGAAATTAGAAATCAACTTAAGTGAAAATGCCCTAAAGCATTAATAGCATGTTATAAACGGAATGTATTACCAACGAGATCAAGAAAAAAATAAAAAACTTCCTGGAAACAAATGAAAATGAATAAACAACAACCCAAAATATCTGGGACACAGCAAAAGCAGTCCTGAGAGTAAGTTCAGAGCGCTACAGGCCTACCTCAAAATGCAAGAAAAATCACCTATAAACCGTTTAATCCTACAACTAAATTAGAAAGAGAACAAGAGGAACTCAGAGTAAATTGAAGGAAGGAAAAAATATAAGGCATAAAGAAATGACATAGGGACTAAAAAAAAAATCAGTGAAACGAAGAGCTGGTTCTTTAAAGGGATAAAAACTAAACTGATGAACCATTAGTCAAACTAATGTAGAAAAGAGAGAACTCAAATAAAATTGGAAACGAAAGCAGACAGATACCACAGAAATACAAAGAATTTAAAAAATACTGTGAACAACTATGCCAACAAGCTGGACAATGTGGATGAAATGGACAAATTCCTGGAAAATAATGTCTCCCAAAACTGAATTAGGATGAAGCAGAAAACCTAAATGTGCCAATATCAACTGTTGAAATAGAGGGAGTAATCAAAAAACTAGCAAACAGAAGTCCGGGTCCGGTTGGCTTCACAGGGGAGTATTTTTTACCAAAAATTCAAAGAACTAACATCTATACTACTCAAACTATTCTAAAAAAAAACCTAAAGGAAGGGACATTTCCAAGCTCTTTTTATGAGGACAGCATTATCCTAATTCCAAAAGTAACTAAATGCACTACAAAGAAAGAGAAGTACAGGCCAATATCCCTGATGAATAGACGCTAAAATTATCAACAAAATATTAGCAAATTGAATCCAGCAATGTATTAAAAAGATCATACACTATGACCAAGTGGTATTTATTCCAGACATGCAAGGCTGGTACAATAGCTGGAAATCAATAAATGTGATATATTGCCTAAACCAATTGCAAGTTAAAAAATCACATGATCATATAACTAGATGCAGAAAAATCATTTGACTAAATTCAACGCCCATTTTCTATAAAAACCCACAGCAAAGTGGGAATAGAGGGAGCATATTTCAATATGATAAAGGTCATATATGACAAACTTCCAAAAAACACAATAGTCAGTGGGAAAAACTAAAACCATTTGCACTAAGAACAGGAACAAGAATAGGAAGTCACTTTCACCACTCCTTTTCAACACTAGAGACCTTGTGCACAAATTCATGTACCATGGGGTACGTTGGCCTGGCCTTCAGCATTGGGCTAAAACTGGCTCTCTGACATCCCCTGAGGCATACTGAATTGCGAGAGGGCAGAGGCCAGGCCAAGGAATGCCATCAGTGCGTGATTGGGGCCAGGGAGGGACTGGCCCATCTCACTCAGTCTTCATCGGCTGGACCCCAGTAACAAGCTAACCTACCGGTCAGAGCATCTGCCCCATGGTGGTCAGTGCACATCATAGGGAATGGTTGAGTGGCCTTAGTGTATTATTAGCATATTAAGCTTTTATTATAGTACTGGAAGGATAGTACTGAAAGTCCTAGCCAGCGCTCAGAGGAGAAGAAACAAAAGGCATCCAAATTGGAAAAGAGGAATTAAAACTCTATTTGCAGATGACATGATATTGTAACTAGAAAACCCTAAAGACTATACCAAAAAATTACTAGGTTTAATAAATGAATTTGGCAGTGTAGCAGAATACAAAATCACCCAAAAATTTATGGCTTTTTTATATAACAATAATAAATTCTCAGAACGAGAAACTAAACAAACAATCTCATTTACCATTGCAACAAGATAATTAATTACTTAATAATAAACTTAACCATGGAGGCAGAAGAACCTGTTCTTAAAACTATAGAACATTGAAAAAGAGATAGAAGAAATAAATGAGTGGAAGAACATACTGTGTTCATGGATTGGTAGAATCGACGTCATTAAAATTCCCATACTGTTGAAGGCAATCTACTGATTCAGTGAAATCCCTCTTAAAATACTAACAGCATACCTTGCAGTGCTAGAACAAATACTCCAAATATTTATAAGTAATTAAAATAGACCCCAAATACCTGCAGCAATCTTGAGAAAGAAAAAAAAAGTTGGAGGAATCATAATACCAGATTTAAAGTAATACTATACAGCCACTATAATCGAAACAGTGGGCAAAAGAACAGGCAGATAGACCAGAACAGAGACCCCAGAAATTGACCCAAGCCATTATGCTTAATTAATAATTGACACAGGAGATTAGAGCATACAGTGGAGTCAAGACAGTCTCTTCAATAAATGGAGTTGGGAAAATTGGATAGATACATGCAAAAAAAAGAAACTAGGACACCAACTTACACCATACACAAGAACAAACTCAAAATGGATTAAAAAAATTAAATGTAATTCATGAATCATAAAAATCCTAGAAATAGAGAGAAAACCAAGATGGTGGCATAGGTAAACACTGGAAATTGCTGCCTCCCACAACAACTTCAAAAATACAACTAAAAGACAAAACGGACATCATCCAGAACTACAGGAATGCTGGCTGAGTGGAAATTCTACAACTAGAAGGAAAGAGAAAAGCACACTGAGACTCAGGGAGTGCGGAAGTAAAGTGCAGAGGTATGGAGGTGCACGCGACAAGGGCTGGCAAATAAGGACCCGGCTGTCTTTTTGAATCGGGAGGGAATCACAATCCCCGACTGCTCTGAACTCCAGGTCCGGGAAGTCTCTGGGGACCCAGACTCATACTGGGAGAAACTGGACTGTCTGGCAGTGGGCAGAACTCGGAACTCGAGGGCGGCTTTCTCTCACAGGTGCTTGCAGCGATTACTGGGACACTGAGATGCGGGGCCTCTTAGGGCAGGGCTGAGGATCAGCCATAGCTGTTTGCTTCGCCCTGTTGATTCCCTGAGACTCCACCCCACCGAAGCTGTGGGAGACGCTTTTGCATATGAATGCCCTAGCACTTTGCAATCTGAAAATTACCTAACAAACTGCAGCTGGGCCAGACAGACCCAGAACTTCCAAGAGAAGGCCCAAGGCCCCACAGCAGCTTGCATTGCTTCACAGCTGAGCCTCATCTGGGCACCTCCAAAGCCCAAACAAGAAAGGGGAATCTGCAGATCTCTTTGTAGCTCATGCTGGGTAGCCTCAGGCAGAGGCTAAATTAGCACCTCCTTAGATCCAAGAGCCAGTGTACCCAGTGGTCAGAGTGGGACCATCCAGATTACAACTCCTCAGATCCATAAGGGACACACTCAGGGTGACTCAGTGAGCACCAAAGCCCCACTGAAGCAATTCTTCCCCAGAAGGGTGTCTTCAGCACAGAAGTTCTCCCACCATAGAAACAGCTAATTCTCACAGCCAGTTGGCCTGGAGGTTAATTCCTCCCAGTGATACCTACAACAATCAAGGCTTAACTACAACAAGACTGCACAAAGCCCATGAAGGGGTGCACCAAGAGTGTCCACCTCAGGTAACGGGGGAGGCTGAGCCACGGGGCCGTATATGATACCTAGCACAGGAAGGCACTCAACCAACACAGGGATGCAGCCAAAATGTGGAGACAAAGAAACAGGTCACAAATGACAGAAATGGAAGAAAGCAAACTACTGGATAGTTCAAAACCACGGTTATAAGGTTTTTCAAGAATTTTCTAGAAAGTGCTGATAAATTTAGTGAGACCCTTGAGGACATGAAAAAAGACCAACTAGAAATTAAGCATACACTGACTGAAATGAAGAATAACATACAGAGATCCAAGGGCAGACTAGAGGATCCCAAGAATCAAGTCAAAGATTTGAAATACGAAGAAGCAAAAAAACACCCAACCGGAAAAGCAAAAAGAAAAAAGAATACAAAAATATGAAGATAGTGTAAGGAGCCCTGGGACAACTTCAAGCTTACCAAAATCCAAATTAGAGGAGTGCCAGAAGAGAGAGAGCAAGATATTGAAAACCTATTTGAAGAAATCATGACAGAAAACTTCCCCACCTAGTGAAAGAAATAGACATACAAGTCCAGGAAGCACAGAGAACCCAACCAAGAGGAATCCAAAGAGGACCACACCAAGACACAACATAATTAAAATGCCAAGGGCAAAAGACAAAGAGAGAATCTTAAAAGCAGCAATAGCAAAACAGTTACTTACAAGGGAGTACCCATATGACTATCACCTGATTTCTCAACAAAAACTATTCACGCCAGAAGGGAGTGTGGCAGGAAATATTCAAAGTGATGAATAGCAAGAACCTACAACCAAGATTACTTTATGCAGCAAAGCTGTCATTCAGAATTGAAGGTCAGATAAAGAGCTTCACAGATAAGGAAAAGCTAAAGAAGTTCATCACCACCAAACCAGGATTATGTGAAATGCTGAAAGGCATTCTTTAAGCAGAGTAAGAAGAAAAGGTAAAGATAAAAACTATGAACAGCAAATACATATCTATCAACAAGTGAATCTAAAAATCAAGTGAATAAAAAATCTGATGAACAGAGTAAACTGATGAATATAATAGAACCAGGGGCATGGAAATGGAATGGACTGACAATTCTTGGGGGGAAAGTGGTTTGGGGGTGCAGGAAGAGACTTTACAAAAATGGTAAACTTATGGATGAGGACAGTGGGACGGGTAAGGGCAGAGGGTGGGGTGGGAAATGGGTGGAGGTGAGCTATGGTGGGAAAAAAAGAGGAACAACTGTAAGAATCTGAATAATAAAGATTTAATTTTAAAAAATCCTAGAAGTAGCTATTGTTACGAAAATCTCACTCACACCTCTCTCAAGCAATATGTTTATGGGTGCATCTCCTAGGGCAAAGGAAGCGAAGGAGAAAATAAACAAATATACTACATCAAAATAAAAGGCTCTGCACAGCAAAAGAAACCAACAAAAGGAAAAGGGAGCCCATTGTAGGGAGAACATATTTGGCAATGATAAGTTTAATAAAAGGTTAATATCCAAAATATATAAGGAACTCATGCAACTTAACAAAAGGAAGGCAAACAATCCAGTTTTAAAAAATGGTCTTAGAATATAGACACTTCCAAAGAGGACATGCAGATAAAACATGCTGTCACTGATCATCAAAAAGATGCAAATTAAAATGACAATGAGATAGTACGTCACAACTGTCAGAATGGTTATGGTCAACAGATCTGCAAATGACAAGTGCTGGTGAGGATGTGGAGAAAGAGGGACCCTATTTTCCTGCTGTTGGAAATTCACACTGCAACCATTATGAAAATCAATATAGAATTTCTTCAAAAAAATTAAATGTGGAACAATCATTTGTCCCAGTGATCCCACTTCTAGGAATAGTCTATATAATAAAAGCCTACTGTCGTCTGGTTGTCTATTCAACCAGTGAAAGAGTAATATGCTAATGATTGGCTAAGGCTGCTCAACCACTCGCTATGGCATGTACTGACACCAAGGGGCAGACTGTCGACCAGTCGCTATGATGTACTCTTACCACCAGGGGGCAGATGCTCCAACTGGTAGGTTAGCTTGTTGCTGGGTCTGTCCTATTGTGTCTGAGGGAGACGGGCTGGACATGCCCTGAAGCACTCCTGCAATCCCTCCTTTGCTGGCCAACCTCCCACATCCCTCTCTGGCCTCGTCGTGCACTGGTAGGGTTCCTTGGCCTAGCCTGTGCCCTTCTCTCAATCCAGGACCTCTCAGTGGGGCACATTGACTGTCAGTTCCATTCCATCTAATCTAATCTAATAATAGACAAACATGGTAATTGACCATACTTCTGCTATACTTTCCATTGGCTAATCAGCAGGATATGCAAATTAGCCCAACCAAGATGGCAGCCGGGAGCCATGCTGCTGAAGCAAGCAGGAGGCTTGCTTGCTCCAGTGATGGAGGAAGCCAAGCTTCCTTCCTGCTGCGGCCAGGCTCTGAGCTCCACTCTAAGCAACAAAGTTGCAATTATAGAAGCTAAACAAACCCCAGATACCTGCTTTCACCAGGGCCTTGACTCGGAGCTGGAGTGGCAACAAAGTTTCAGTTATAGAAGGTAAGTAAGTCCCAGAATAAAAAAATAAAAAAGGAGAGGCTGGGAGCTTCCATCACAGGCTTGGCCAGCCTGAAAACAGCCCTCAGCCTCTCACCTAGACTGGCCAGACACCCCAGTGAGGACTCCCATCCTGAAGGGGGTTTGACCAGCTGCAAACAGCCATCAGCCCCTGACCCAGGCTGGCCAGGCACCCCAGCAGGAACCCCATTCTGATCCGGGACACCCTTCAGGGCAAACCAGCCGGCCCTCACCCGTGCACCAGGCCTCTATCCTATATAGTAAAAGGATAATATGCAAACTGACCTGAACAGCAGAAAGACTGGGAATGACTGGTCACTATGACACACACTGACCACCAGGGGGCAGATGCTTAATGCAGGAGCTGCCCTCTAGTGGTCAGTGAACTCCCACATGGAGGAGTTCTTCTCAGCCACAAGCCAGGCTGATGGCTGCCAGTACAGTGGTGGTGGTGGAAGCCTCTCCTGCCTCCTCAGCAGCGCTAAGGATATTTGACTGCAGCTTAGGTCTACTCCCCGCTGACAAGTGTACATCCCCCAAGGGCTGCCGGGTTGCCATAGGGATGTCTGATTGCCAGCTTAGACCCAATCCCCGCTGAGAAGGAGGCCTAAGCCAGCAGGTGGTCATCCCCCGAGGGGTCCCAGACTGGTAGAGGGCACAGGCCGGGCTGAGGAACACCACCCCCCCCAGTACACAAATTTTTGTGCACTGGGCCTCTTGTATGTGTGTGTGTGTGTGTGTATATATATATATATATATATATTTTTTTTTTTTAAGCGAACATTGTGACAGAATGACTGGTTGTAATGATGTGTACTGATCAGGCAGTCAGGTGAGCAGTAGGATCGAGCAGGCAGGCAGGCAGGCGAGCAGTTAGAGGCAAACAGGAAGGCAGGCCAGTGGTTAGGTGTGAGCAGTCCCGGATTGCGAGAGGCACAGGCTGGGCTGAGGAGCCCCCTTACCCTCCGTGCAAGAATTTACATCCCCAGTAGGAGATGTGCAGGAGGCAGCTGGTCGATGTTTCTCTCTCATCGATGTTTCTGACTATCTCTCTCCCTTCCTCTCTGTAAAAAATCAATAAAATATATTTTAAAAAAAAAGAATTTAATGCACTGAGCCTCTATTATCCTAGGAATCCCAAAACACCAATCAAATAGAATGTATTTACCCCTGTGTTCATAGAAGCATAATTTATGCTAAGATCTGGAAACAGCCCAAATGCCCATCTGTAGATGAGTGGATAAAAAAGCAGTGGTACATGTATACCATCAAAAACTATGCAGTTGTGAAAAAGAAGAATCTCTTACCCTTTGAGACAGCACGGAAGGACAAAACTTTGCTAAGTGAGATAAGTCAGTTTGGAAAAGACAAGTATTACATGATTGCACGCATATGTGGAATCTATGATAACAGAATAAACTGATGAATGAAGTTGATCCAGAAACATGGAAGCATGGAATCGTTGAGAATTTCAGAGGGAGGTTGGGGAAGGGAGGTAGGTGGGCAGTAATGAACCAAAGACCTTGTACACAAATATGTATAACCCATGAACACAAACCCTGGAGTGGGGTTCCAGGGATAGGCTGGTGGGAGTCGATGCAGGAAAAAAGGGGACATGTGTAATACTTCCAACAGTAAAATATTTATTTATATTTATAGCTAGATGTACTAACAATAAATTTCCTTCACTTTTGTATGAGAAATTTCTCTTCACTCTGAATTATAATTTTCAAGTTTAGAGAATTCTGAGAATTCTAGATTGGTGGTTATTTTCTCTCATTTCTTTCAATATTGCACTGCATTTCTTCTTTTTAAAAAATTTTTGGCTTTCACTGTTTCTGAGGAAAAGTCCAAAATAACACTTACCTTCAGGTAAGGTGACTTTCCTGTGGCTTCTTTCGATATTTTTATTATCATTTATTATCTGCAGTTTGAATATAATAGGTTTAGGTGTTATTTTTCTGACATTTATCCAGCTTGGTGTTCTCTGAGGTTCCTGGTTCTATGCTTTGGTATCTGATATTAATTGGGGGAAATTCTGAGTCATTGTTTTAAATCTTCCTTTTCTTTTCTGGAATTTGGTTTATAGTTGTCCAACAATTCTTGGATGCTTCCATTTCTTGTTTTCCAGTCTTTTTTTTTTCCTCTTTGTGTTTTAGTGTTGGAAGTTTCTCATAATATGTTTATTAAATTCAGAGATTCTGTCTTCACTTTTGTCTAGTTTCTAATGAGTACATTAAAGGCATTGTTCATTATTATTACAGTGGTTTTGATCTCTAGCAATTCCTTTTGTTCTTCCTTAGAATTTCATCTCTCTGCTTACAATACCCACCTTTTCGCATAAGTATGTGTTCATTACAACTGTGTTTTATTTCCAGTAAACATTACAAAAATTTTCTCTAATATCAATCTAGTTAACTCATTCAATACTATGTAGCCATTTATTAACTTAAAATATATTCTTAATTATGACGGGAAATTCTCACATGTTGACCAAAAAAAAAAAAAAGAAAAAAAGATAAGCAGTGTGATTCCAATTTTATTAAGTGTATAAAAATATATATTGATAATTAAAAATTTTTTCACTAATTTTTGTTGATATCTGAATTGCTAAATGTTGTTCATGTGTGATATGAATTTAAGTCTGGAATATTTTAATTTTTAAGGCTTTACTACCTGATTCCTCCAATGAGAATTCTCCAGCAATGCCTCCAGATGAACAAGGTCAAGGTGATGCTCTACCACAACAGGAAGATGAGGAACCTGAATTTCCACATAATGACTTGGCAAAGTTGGATGACATGATCAGCAGGTAGATTTTTTTTTTTCAGTGGTGGTGTTTTTTGTTTTTTCTTTATGGTGGTCAAAAACGAAAAAGCAAACTACTTTATCAGCATTGCAACTAGTAATGAATGAGTAAAGAGTGGATTGCCATGTTGTAGCAATCTTACTATGTTTTTTAAAATAGAGGCCCAGTGTATGAAATTTGTGCACAGAGGGGTATGTCTATCAGCCCTGCCTGCACCTTCTCCCATCTGGGACCCCTTGGATGATGTCTAACTGCTGGTTTAGGTCTGAACCCACAGTCAGGTATACCTATCACAATCAGGAAATGGTGGCTCTTAACTGCTCACCTGCCTGATTGCCCCCTAACCGCTCTCCCCTGCTGGCCTGATTGATGCCTAACAGCTCCCCTGCAGGGCTGGTTACCTCCAACTGCGCTCCCTGCAAGCCCAGTCGCCCCCAAATGCCCTCCCCTGCTGACCTGATGGCCCCCAACTGCCCTCCCTTCTGGCCTGGTCCCCCGCAACTGCCCTCCACTTCTGGCCTGGCCCCCCGCAACTGCCCTCCCCTTCTTGCCTGGTCCCCTGCAACTGCCCTCCCCTTCTGGCCTGGTCCACCGCAACTGCCCTCCCCTTCTGGCCTCATCTTGCCCCCAACTACCTTCCCCTGCTTGCTTGACAGCCCCCAATTGCTCTCCCCTGCCAGCCTGGTCACCTTCCAGTTGCCCTCCCCTGCAGGCCTGGTGATCCCCAACTGCCCTCCCCTGCAGGCCTGGTATCCCCAACTGCCCTTCCCTGCTGGCCTGGTCCCCACCCACCCACCTTCCCTTCCCTGCCAGCTATCTTGTGATGCGTGAGGGTGGCCATGTTGTGGCGTAGGACCACCTAGGTTTTATTAGTATAGATTCTTTTTTTATTATTATTAAATCTTTATTGTTCAGATTATTACATTTGTTCCTCTTTCTTTCCCCCATAGCTCCCCTCCACCCAGTTCCCACCCATCCTCTGCCCTTACCCACCCCTCCTACTGTCCTCATCCATAGGTGCACAATTTTTGTCCAGTCTCTTCCCGCACCTCCCACACCCCTTTCCCCGCCAAGAATAGTGAGTCCATTCCCTTTCTATGTCCCTGAGTCTATTATAATCACCAGTTCATTCTGTTCCTCAGATTATTTATTCACTTGATTCTTAGATTCACTTGTTGATAGATGGATATTTGTTGTTCATAATTTGTATCTTTACCTTTTTCTTCTTCTTCCTCTTAAAGGATACCTTTCAGCATTACATATACTACTGGTTTGGTGGTGATGAACTCCTTTAGCTTTTCCTTATCTGTGAAGCTCTTTATCTGGCCTTCAATTCTGAATGATAGCTTTGCTGGATAGAGTAATCTTGGTTGTCGGTTCTTGGCATTCATCACTTTGAATATTTCTTGCCACTCCCTTCTGGCCTGCAAAGTTTCTGTTGAGAAATCAGCTGACAGTCGTATGGGTATTCCCTTGTAGGTAACTGAGTTTCTTTCTCTTGCTGCTTTTAGGATTCTCTCTTTGTCTTTTGCTCTTGGCATTTTAATGATGATGTATGTGTCTTGGTGTGGTCCTCTTTGGATTCCTTTTGTTTGGGGTTCTCTGCGCTTCTTGGACCTGTAAGTCTATTTCTTTCACCAGGTGGGGGAAGTTTTCTGTCATTATTTCTTCAAATAGGTTTTCAGTATCTTGCTTTCTCTCATTCTCTGGCACCCCTATAATTCTGATGTTGGTATGCTTGAAGCTGTCCCAGAGGCTCCTTACACCATCTTCATATTTTTGGATTCTTTTTTCATTTTGCTTTTCCGGAGGGGTGTTTTTTGCTTCTTTGCATTTCGAATCTTTGACTTGATTCTTGCGCTCCTCTGGTCTGCTGTTGGGAGTCTGTATAATATTCGTTATTTCAGTCCGTGTATGTTTAATTTCTAGTTGGTTCTTTATCACAACATCGAGGGTCTCATTAGATTTGTTGAGGATCTCAATAACTTTATCTGCAGCTTCTAGAAGTTCTTGAGAGATCTTAAAAGTGTAGTTCTGAACTCAATATCCTCCATTGACTGTTTCGTCCTGTTTCTTTGTCTCTGCATTTTTTATGCTTTCTTGGTGCACCCCCTAGTGGTCTTTGTGCGCAGTCTTGTTGTAGTTAAGCCTTGACTGTTGTAGTTAATACTAGGGGGATTTGACCTCCAGGCCAACTGGCTGTGAGAATCAGCTGTGTTTGCAGTGGGAAAACTTCTGTTCTCTAGGGAGGTGCTAATCTAGCCTTTGCCTGAGGTTATCTGGCAAATGGCTCTGCGCAGGGCTTGGGTGGGGAGGGTGGGTCGAATGGGATCAACAGAGTGGGTGGAGGGAGCAGTTATGGCTGCTCTCAGTCCCGTCCCCAGAGGCTCTGCCTCTCAGAGTCCCAGCAACCGCTGCAAACCTCTGAGAGAAAGCTGCCCTCGCATTCCAACCGATGCCAGACGGTCCCGCTTCTCCCGTTTGAGTCTGGGTCCCTACAGACTTGCCCAGAACTGGAGCTCAGAATCTGAGACTCCCTCCCGATTGAAAACGACAACCGCGCCCTCAGCTACCAGCCCGCCATACGTACCTCCGCACCTTTGTATTTTCCACACTGCACCTCCTCTGAGTCTCGTATGCTGTTCTCTTTCCTTCTAGTTGAAGAATTTCCCCTCAGCCAGTCTTCCTGTGGTTCTGGGCGATGTCCGTTCCGTCTTTTAGTTGTATTTTTAAAGTGGTTGTTCGAGGCAGCTAACTCTGGTGTTTACCTATGCCACCATCTTGGTTTCTCCCTCCATCGTTAATGTTTCTATCTCTCTCCTTCTCCCTTCTTCTCTGAAATTAATAAAACATATTTTTTTAAAAAATAAAGAGGGACCTAGTGTAGATTCTTTATTGTTGAAAGTATTACATGTGTCCCCTCTGTTCCCTTCCAAACGCCCTTTTACAGTCCCCCTCCTCAGGCCTTTACCACTCTATTGTCATGTCCATGGATTGTGCATATATGCCTATAAGGTCTTTGTTTGATTACCTTTCACCCACCCACTCTTACCCACTTTCCCTCCAATATTCCATAGTCTCTGTTCCTTAATGTATTCTTAGTAGCCTTAGTATTTTAGTCCTTAGCACATGCATTATAACTCAGAGTTCTTAATGTAGGGA
This sequence comes from Myotis pilosus, assembly GCA_036010255.1. Taxonomy (NCBI): domain Eukaryota; kingdom Metazoa; phylum Chordata; class Mammalia; order Chiroptera; family Vespertilionidae; genus Myotis; species Myotis pilosus. Next base: position 2,351,264 of record JASKON010000044.1, read on the forward strand.
ATTGTTAGGGACTTTTAAAAATTGAAAGATAATGATAATATCAATAAAGATTTCAAGGTAAGGATACTATGTGACCCTAGGTATTAAGTTTCTAGCCTGGAGCTATAGGTAGCAAATTGCTCTTAAGCATTTATGATTGATTACTGGAGGTGTTAGTTGAATTTTCTTATATCTAGGGTGTCCATTATTTTGGTAGCAGATACTTTATTGCAATAGATTATATTGTTGCTTAAATCATTTGTCTGGTGGTTAATTTTTATGACAGTATATTTGTAATTAGGAAAGCAGAACTGAGTTATGGTAACCTCTAAGGACAGGGAAATAAAAAATAAGCATTTTGTTGCCAAAACCGGTTTGGCTCAGAGCGTCGGTCTGCGGACTGAAAGGTCCCAGGTTCGATTCTGGTCAAGGGCATGTACCTTGGTTGCAGGCATATCCCCAGTAGTGGGTGTGCAGGAGGCAGCTGATCAATGTTTCTCTCTCATCGATGTTTCTAACTCTCTATCTCTCTCCCTTGCTCTCTGTAAAAAATCAATAAAATATATTTTTTTTTAAAAATAAGCCTTTTGTGTAACTAAAACCAACAAAAAATGATAGTTTCGATATATGTCTGACAGATTATTTGTAATAGGTATCTTTATCAGAACAGAAGTATTTGGGGAAATTTCTGTATTTTTAGTAAGGGATAAGGAACAGATGGAAGAAAGTTCTTTCAAGAAAGTAGTGGTTTTTAAGATACTGGGGAAACACTAGCACTGAATATGGTCTAATTGCCTTTTGATATAGAAGTATACTAATGATGATAAGGACTCCAAATCCATAATCTTTAGGAAAAATTGATAAATGTCCTATTGATTTGAGTTGAGTGAGAAATCAGATATTTGTCCCCTGTTTCTTAATGTCTTTTTGAAAATCAAAAGAGAAAGGTTGTCTATGTCCTTATTAAATTTTATTGTGAATTTATAATATATTCAGGGTTTGTTTGTTTTCACTTTTTCATAGTAAAAATAATTAAGTAGGCAACGTATTTATAGCACTGATTTTTACTCAACCAATGCATCATCCTTTTATTTTGTAATAATTTTTAGGCCTCGTTGGTTGGTTCCTGTCTTGCCAAAAGGAGAATTAGAAGTACTTTTAGAAGCTGCAATTGATCTTAGTAAAAAAGGTGAGTTTATAAGGTTACTATGTTTCTCATAATGTGTGCTGCATATATACTTCCACATTGTTCTTGTGGCTTTGCTTTTCTCTAGTGCAGCAGTTCTCAATCTGTGGATCACAACCCCTTTGGGGGTCGAACGACCCTTTCACAGGGGTCGCCTAAATACATCCTGCATATCAGATATTTACCTTATGATTCATAATAGTAGCAAAATTACAGTTATGAAGTAGCAACGAAAATAATTTTATGGGTGGGAGTCATCACAACATGAGGAACTGTATTAAAGGATCGTGGCATTGGGAATGTTGAGAACCACTGCTCTAGTAGGAAGTTATTATGTATTCCAGAAACTGTGCTATCTCACTAAAACTTCTTAGTAATGCTTATATATACCTAAAGCAAAGGTTAATAGAAAATTTGGAGGGTTTTTAAGAACAGCTGAATACTTAAAAATTTTAGATAGACTTTTACATTTCAATCATATTTCTAAGGACACGATCTCTTTCATTATATTTTTAAAGGAGTTGTTACTCAGAAGTTGAAAAACATTTTCTAGAGTTGATTTAAAAAATCTGTTATGCGAAGTGGTATCATTAAAGAATACTATATGACAATATAACTTCAAATACAGCTCTACTTTATTGCACTTATAGCGTTTATAATTGAGAAATATGCTATTTTTTAAATAATTTTAGTAAAAAATATTTGAACTTGCCTAGCTGGTGTCACTCAGTTATTAAGTGTCCTCCCCATGAATCAAGAGGTTTTGGGTTTACTTCCCTGTCGGGGCACATGCCATGGTTTCAGATTTAATCCCCAAAAGGAGACATGTAGGATTCAGCATATCAGTGTTTCTATCTCTCCTTCTCCCTTCCAATAAAAATATATTTTTAAAAAATTATTTTAAAAAAACTAGTTTGCCGGGGTCCAACCCCAGCGGGTCCAGGGGTCCCCAAAGGTGTGGACGGAGTCGGCGAAGAAGGAATGAATGGCACAGAGGCAGTGTTCAGTTGATCAGCAGCCTTGCCAGGATCTCTAGCCACAATCTCCAGCCAAGTTCTGTGTCCATGTTCTCTTGTTAGGTTCTCCAGCCAGGTTCTCCAGGTTCTCCAGCCAGGTTCTGTAGCCATGTTCTCTCGCCAGGCTCCCCAGCCAGGCTCGGCCCAGGCTCTCCAGCCAGGCTCGGTCGCCAGGCTCTGTCTAGGCTCTCCAACAAAGCTCCGCAGCCAGGTTCTGTCCAGGATCCCCCGCCACGTTCTTTCCAGCGAAGCTCCTCCGTCTCCAGGCTCTGCGCAGGATCTGTCCTCCAATTTCTGTCTCTAAGTTCTGTCTCTCGGATCCTCATCTAAGTTCTGTCTGTGAGTTCTGAGTCCTGTTGTCTTGTTCTCTCCAGCGAAGTTCTTGTCTCTCGGTTCTGTGTAGGTCCTGTCTGCTAAGTTCTGTGTTCTAAGTTCTGTGTTCTAAGGTCCGTCTTCCGAGGTCTGCCTTCTGAGGTCTGCCTTCTGAGGTCTGCCTTCTGAGGTCTGCCGCTAAGTTCTGTCTCTTAAGCTCCGTCTCCCAAGCTCCGTCTGCAGGTTCCGGGTTCCGCGTCTCGGGTCCGTCTCTCGGTCTGCCTCTCCAGGCCCTGACTTCTGAGGTCTGTCGCTAAGTTCTGTCTGTAGGTTCTGTCTGCAAGTTCTGTCTCCTGTTGTCTTGTTGCATCTGTATTTATACCAGTTGATTCTAATCCTATCAATCTCTATTCCAAAGGTTAGGGCGTTTCTCATCTCCATTCCAGGGAGTAAAGATTATGTAGCTTAAGCATGATTGTTCGTAGTTAAAGTGATTAATTACCCGCCTGGCACTTAGTTAAGAGGTTTTATTCCCTCCCTAACTTCAGGGGAAAATCCCTACCTGGGGAAACAACCTTTCTCGGAGAGGTGACCTTGGTTAAAACACATAGTGCCAAGAAGGTGATCAAATATATTAAGAACAGTATGCCATATATGCCAGGTCCCTAGAAACAGCAAGGATGGACCGGCTCCTGGCAAATTCCCCCTTTTTTATTTTTTAAAAGCGAGCATTAAAAAGAAAAATCCCAAATTTGAAAAGAAAAAGGATATTCTAACAGAAGCCCCATCTGTTTGTTTTTACTGAAAATTTCTATTTCACTAAAGCATGTTAACTCAGTATTGCACGTTTGATTTTTTAAAAACATGCAGTAAGTTGTGAGGTTTTTTTTTTTGTTATTTTCTTGAAAAATTATGTATTTTGCAACCAGTATAGAAAATCTGTTATTTTTATTGTTGGCTAGAAGTAAAAGTTTGATTTTGGAATTAATCATTTTTCAGTGACTTTTCTAATATTATATACAGATAAATTCTTTTAGTAAATGACTTATTTTTGTATTAATCTCTATTTGATCAAGGCCTTACAAGTTAAAACAAAGGGCAAAAAACATTTTCTTTACTTGGTCATTAAATAAGAAGTTGAAATGTTTTATTTAGTAAAATGTATTTATTGAGTGGTAATGTCATTAATAAATATTTTAATATCTTTGGTATATTAGGAATTTTGATGCTGAAGCTGACTTTGGGAAGGGAGATAATTTCATTGAACTAATAGTAATTATCCTGTGGTAATTTAAAGAGTGTTTTGTTATGTTTAAGTTTAATCTTATTAACATAATCTAGGCACTGAAAATATCTTACAGTTAACAAATGTTTTTCAATACTCAGACTTACTTTATTTGCAAATTTATCCATTAATTGTATGAGTTATGAACTAGGCATGTTCAAGGTAGAAGATGAGCAGAAATTGAAATGTACATTGTTTCATAAGATTGCCAGTGAATGTATGTCACTAGCAGGAACTTTCCCCATTCTTTTTCAGGGACCATGGTTATGATAAAACAAAATTTTAAGTGTTTTTAAGGAAAGTCCTAGGTTTACATGATATATCTATCAATAAGTTTATAATTAAAATCCAAACTTACTGTATTATATTGTGTACATTTCATATTTCTGAATTTCAGTGAAGAGTTAAAAATTTTCTTTTTATATAATGGCACATAAAACTATTGGTTTTCTTAAATCAGAAGAAGTTTAAAAAACTAAAAAATTTTAGAGAACAAGAAGTGAAAGGACTAACTAGGAATAAATGATAACTTTCATCTTTTAAATTTGGTGGTAAACGGACGATTTACAGTGATATGAAATTTTATTTATTTTTTTAAATATATTTTTATTGATTTCAGAGAGGAAAGGAGAGGGAGAGAGAGATAGAAACATCGATGAGAGAGAATCATTGCTTGGTTGCCTCCTTCATACCCTCTATTGGGGATTGAGGCCGCAACTTGGGCATGTGCTCTTGACTAGAATTCAACCTGGAACCCTTCAGACTGACGTCTAATGCTCTACCCACTGAGCCAAACCTACTAGGGCAGTAAAATGAAATTTTAGCACAGTCACTTTTGTAAAGCTTTGAACTGTATTTTTTCTTAGTAAAATGGTTCGTTATTCTGTCTCCCCAATTGTCTTTGTTGAAAGTCCGGTATTATATTTGAAAGCATTTTCAGTTACTGTAATATTATTGATTTGATGTGGTTTAATACAACTCAGTATTTCTAAAATTCATTAAATATATATAACATTTCACTTTTCCAGACTCCACATGTTTTCAATGTAAGTTTCTTTTAATTTCTTATAATGCCATGTGTTGTTTCAAAAATTTTAGTACTATGTGAGTTGGAATCTATATAGCTTCTAAAAATTTGTATCTTTGTTCTTTCTTTTTTTTTTTTAATCCTTTCCTGAGGATATCTTTCCATTGATTTTTGGAGAGAAAAACACAGAAATATTGGTGTGATAGAAACACATCGATTGGTTTCTCTGTATGCGCCCCAGTCAGGGCCCAAGCTGGGCAGGAGCCTGCAACCAAGATATGTGCCCTTCACCGGATTTAAGCCCAGTCCATGGGTCAACATTATCCAGTGAGCCAAACCAGCTACGGCAATTTGTATCTTGATTTTAAAAAGTGTTTTTATTGGTTTCAGAGAGGGAGAGAGAGATAGAAACATTAATGATGAGAGAACCATCAATTGGCCACCTCCTGCATGCCCCACACTGGGGACCGAGTTCACAACCCAGGAATGTTCCCTGACCGGGAATTGAAATGAGACCTTGTTTACAGGTCAATGCTCAACCACACAGCCATGCCAGCCAGGCTAAAAATTTGTATCTTTAATGATATAATTGGCAAGAGAAATATTTACATTGTTTATTTGAACTTTTCACCTTTTCTTAGGTCTTGATGTGAAGAGTGAAGAATGTCGTTTTTTCTGTGATGGGCTGACTGTATCTTTCACAAAAATTCTTATGGATGAGGCAGTGAGTGGTTGGAAGTTTGAAATTCATGTGAGTTTTGTCATTCTTTTGAAGGATCAGATTTACATGGTGATCCCTGTGAGTTTGTCTCTGGAAAACATCACAGTGAATAATAATTAAGTTTGTTGATATATTTGACACAATTGAAGTACTTTTAAAAAATAATAGTCATTTAGAATTAATTTGAAAATTTTAGTTATGAAACATTGGTTTAATTTGTCACCTGGAATCCCAAGTGACTGTATGTAAGATATTGTATTTAATCAAATGTATTACATTACATACTATAAGATTCACTATTTTATGTACATTAAGAAAGAAAAATATCCAAGGTAGGGAATGTAATTAGGGACTACTGACCTAGCTGGGACACCAAATGCTATAGTTTCAGCTAAATACACTCATCCTGCAGAAATGATAAGCAAGGAATCTTGTATGGTTTTAAGCTGGGCAACTGGTAGAGAAAAGAAAGTTTTCTGTGGAAATTTGAACTAGACGTTAGTATTTTTATTAGTTTTGTGTATTTTCATTAGTTTCATTCGTGTGTTTGATATTAATTCAAACGACAGCTTTAAAACAAGTCAAACAGAATTTAAAGTGTTCTCTTATTGATTGAATCCTCAAGTGCCTACAGCACGAAACACAAGTACTCACAGGAATACCTTCAGTCTATGACAAAAGTAATGCAAACTACTATAGACTAAAATACCTTCATTTTCTAGAAATTTTGAAGGTGAAAAAGTATGTATCTTTTTAAAATTATTGAACTAATGTACTTCAAACTTCTCCTTATTAAAGAAAAATGGAATTAATCAGAAATTATGCAGTAAACATACACTTTTTGTGAAGTTTGTTATAAAAAACATAACTTGAACATTTCTCAAAAATGACTGTGGCACCTAAGCTCTAATATTTTCTGATGGATGAGTAACTTTTTAGTTGTAGATATAGGTACTTTGGAAATGACCGGTGACTTTTTAATTGAGGCTTAGATTACATCTCCACATCTTCGATAATTGACATAACTCTAAATGTTTACATTTTGAAATTATTGCCTTTAAAGTACAAATTCCAAACAAAGAAAATGATCATTTACATATATGGACATAGAGATGAAATAGCTAGCCTATAGTACTTAGTTCATTTGTAACCCTACTAAAATAGTTTTTGAAGTTTGGTGCAGTTCAATGAAATACTAATTTATTTTTACTGATATATATTTATTTGATCACTATATTTGTGAAATTAAGTAGAATTTAGGTGACCAATATAGAACTACTAGGGGCCCAGTGCACAAATTTGTGCAGCTTGAAAGGAATGGTGGGCCATGAGGCTAAGTTGGGCATAGGGGCAGGTCTCAGCCCATCATCCGTGCTCCCGCCAATCCCCTCCTGCTACGGTCCCCTGTCTGCCTATAGCCCTTCTCCCACCACCGCCGTTCCCACATGCTGATGGCACCAGCCCCGCTCACACTTGCTGACAGCGCGGAGCAATTGGGGCTGGCACCAGCAGCAGTGAGGTGCAAACAGCAGCTGCTAACCTGATCGCCCCCAGGAGCAGGGGAAGGTGGTGAAGCCCTTAGGGTGATCTTGGCTGGCAGCCACCAATTGAACCCGCTGATAGAGCTAAATAATTGAGGCTGGCGCTGGGCACTGGAAGCAGGTGTGAGCGGTGGTTCTGGCGCCGGCAGCAGATATGAGCGCCAGGCAGGACCACAGCATGTGGGAGCAAAGACTTTTCAGTAAACAACAGTGACCAGCACCCCTCCTTGGTCTGGCTCCCCCACTCACCTGCTTCACTATTCTGCCATAGCCGATGCCCACCATGTTCCATGCATGCCCCCTGGTGGTTAGTGCATGTCATAGCAACTGGTGGTTCAGTTGTTCCACTGTTTGGTTTATTTGCATATTAAAGTTTTATATATTATGTTATAAAAAACATAACTTGAACATTTCTCAAAAATGACTGTGGCACCTAAGCTCTAATATTTTCTGATGGATGAGTAACTTTTTAGTTGTAGATATAGGTACTTTGGAAATGACCTGTGACTTTTTAATTGAGGCTTAGATTACATCTCCACATCTTCGATAATTGACATAACTCTAAATGTTTACATTTTGAAATTATTGCCTTTAAAGTACAAATTCCAAACAAAGAAAATGATCATTTACATATATGGACATAGAGATGAAATAGCTAGAGGCCTGGTACATGGGGCAGTTTTCTTCAGCCCAGCCTGTGCCCTCTCTGATCCAGCACCCCCTCGGGGGATGTCTGAGTGCTGGTTTAGTCAGACATCTGTCTCATAATCCTGGACCACTTGCTCCTAATTGCTCACCTGCCTGCCTAGTCACCCCTAACTGCTCACCCGCTGCCGGCCTGGTCGCCCCTCACTGCCTCTGCGTCCTGGCCTGATCTCCCCTAACTTCCCCCCCCCGCTGGCCTGGTCGCCCCTAACTGCTCCCCATTGCTGGCCAGGTCGCCCCAACTGCCAGCCTTCCCCACGCCCCCCCACCGGCTTGGTCACCCCTCACAGCTGCCCTGCCAGCTTGGTTGCCCCACTCAGCCTGCTGTTCAGTCATTTGGTCGTCCCTCACTAACCCCCCTGCTGGCCTTGTCGCCCTTCAGTAACTCCCCTGCCGGCCTGGTTGTAGGCAGCCATCTTGTGAGGGTGTGAGGGTTACTTTGCATATTATCTCTTTATTATATAGGACTAGAGGCCTGGTGCACAAAATTTTGTGCACCTGTTGGCTCCCTCAGCCCGGCCTGCCCCCTCTCGCAGTCTAGGAACCCTCAGGGCCTGTCCTCTACGGGGAGTGACTGGCCTCTTAGGGCAATGTGCTCCCCATCACCCCACCACTGCCCACCACTACGGTGGCCTGCCCTCGGCCCTCAGAGCCATTGCCTTTCCTCAGCCCTCGCAGCCATTGCAGCTTTGTCTGGAAGGCTGTCCAGAAGAACATTCCACTGTTTGGTCTAATTGGCATATTACCCTTTTATTATTATTGATAGATGAAGAGAAATTAACATTAGAATGTTTTTTTATTAAAAATTGTAATGTTTTATTTTCTGAATTAACTTTCCTTCTCTTTTTGTCTACTTCCCATATAACAGAGGTATATTATTAATAATACTCATCGCCTAGTAGAGCTTTGTGTGGCCACGTTGTCCCAAGACTGGTTTCCACTTCTAGAACTTCTCGCCATGGCCTTAAATCCTTATTGTAAATTCCACATCTACAACGGTACACGCCCATGTGAATCAGTTTTCACAAGTGCACAGTTGTCTGAAGATGAATTATTTGCCTGTTCTTCGGATCCTAGATTACCAAAAGTGTGTTGGTTTGTTATTATCAAAATTAAATAGTAAAATTATTTTGTATTTGTGTCAACATTTAAATGACATGAACCTCCCTTTTAACATAACTTTGTTTTATATGATTTTCTGTTGAAGGACACATTTACTACAGATTGTTTATTAACATTCCCCACATGACCAGGCGCATTATAATTCATGCCTGAGCAAAGCTTATTATATTACTTGGTTAATGAATATACCCATTGGAACTTAACCCAATATTTTCTGAGCAGCAATGATTCAGTGTTTGCTGCTTCGGTGTTAGAGAATATAACTAAGGAGCATCAACTGTACATGTTGATACTTTTATATATATTTAGAAGCAGAAAACATACATTTATATACAGACCATGTAAACAAAGATGTTTAAATTTTACAGTTTTGCTCTTATGTCATACTGTTAGGCTTTTTTAAAAAGATATGTTTTTCATTAATTTTTAGAGAGAGAGAAAGGAGAGCAATAGAGTAATAGAAACATCGATGAAAGAGGAACATTATTAATTGGCTGCCTCCTATATGATGTCATTTACTGAGGATCAAGCCCACAATCCAGGCATGTGCCCTCACTGGGAATCTAACCGTGGCCTCCTGTTTTAAGGCTTGATGTTTAATCACTGAGTCATACCTGCTGAGCCTATTAAACAACTTTTATGATGTTTTTTGTTTCATAGGATAAAATCTACAAATTATAGTATAACTAATTCAAGGAAGGTAAAAGAAAATAGGAAGAAAACACATCAACAGAACTAAGAAAAATAGCCAGAAACCGTATACTAGCTAGTCCAGGCTATGTAGAAGGGTCTGTATTCTCTGTGTTTATTTTAAAACTAGAGTCCCGGTGCACAAATTCGTGCATGGGTGGGGAGTCAATCAGGGGCGGGGCTGGCCTGGGGGAGGGGCCGCAGGTGGTTGGCTGGCCCTACTGCCCCCAGTTGAACTCTGGTTGAATTCCCTGTTGAGGGGATAATTTGCATATTAGCTTTTTATATTATACTAGAGGCCTGATGCACAAAAATTTGTGCACTCTGGTGGGGAGTCCCTTAGCCTGGCCTGCGCCCATTCGCAGTCCAGGACCCCTTGGGGGATGTCCACCTTTCGACTTAGATACACTCCCCGGGGGGTCAGGCCTAAGCTTGCAGTCAGACATACTCTGGCAGCCAGGGAACCCTCAGGGGATGTCTGACTAAAGGCTTTGGCCCCCAAGGGATCAGGTCTAAACCGTTAGTTGGACATTCTTAGTGCTGCCATGGAGGTGGGAGAGGCTTCTGCCACCACCACTGTGCTGGCCAGCCATGAGCCAGCTTCTGGCTGATTGGCACTCCCCATATGAAAGTGCACTGATCATCCATGGGCAGCTCCTGCATTGAGCGTCTGCCCCCTGGTGGCCAGTGCACATCATAGCAACCGGCCATTCTGCCGTTCAGTCAATGTGCATATTAGCCTTTTATTCTTATTATATAGGAAATTCCTATTTCCCCCCTTTTGCCCCTCTGCCCAGCTCTTACCCCCACTTCTCTCTGGCCATCACCATACTGTTGTCTGTGTCCATGGGTTGTGCATATATTTTATTTGGCTAATCCCTTCTTTAAATCCACTTCTTTAAATTTTTATTTTCAGATAAGTGCTTATAACTGCATGATTATATATTTCCTATTATATCATTTAGAATTAAGATGTTTTTTAATTGAACCCTTGTAAATTTTAGCAAAATTTAATAAATTATGCTAGAAGCAATTAGATTTTTCATGTAATGCAGATACATTTCAATTAATATTTTATTTTTATTTTTTTAATATTTTAATTTGAAATAATCTCATACATGTAAAAAATCCTCGAATATTATATGTGCCCTTCACCCAGTTTCTTAGGTGTTAATAATTTAAACACAACCATTATACAACTAACAGAATTTGGAATATATTTTCCTTATAATCTCTTTAATGTTACTTAATCGATTTACTTTGTTTTTATTAATCTTCACCCAAGGATATTTTTCCATTGAATTTTAGAGAGAGTGAAGGCAAAGGGAGAGACACATTGATTGGTTGCCTCCTGCACATGCTCTGATAGGGACTGGGGATCAAGCAGCAACTGAGGTACATGCCCTTGACTGGAATCGAACCTGGGACCCTTCAGTCCACGGGCTAATGCTTTATCCACTGAACAAAATAGGCTGCAGCTTATTAATTCATTTACTTTTCATCTGTGTCTTTATATTTAAAGTGGGTTTTGTTTTTGATTCACCCTCATAATCTGTCTTTTAATTGGTGCATTCATGCCACTGACTATCAGAGTGCTTACTGATAGAGTTACTACCATATCAGGCGGCTTCTGGGGCTTCTGGGGCCGGCCTGCTGCCTGGGATCGGATCTGATCACAGGCGGCAGGCAGGCGGCTTATGGGGTCGAACACGGGCTGGATGGCGGCTCATGCTGTCCGCCCTGCCTGCAGTATGCAAATTAGCCGCAGTTAATTTGCATATCATGCTGATTAGCCTATGGGAGGTGTAGTGAAGGTATGGTCAATCACCATGTTTGTCTATTATTAGATAGGATAGGATTTCAATGGTTTACTATCTTTAATGGCTTTTTACAAATGTTTCAGAGCATATTTTAATTTTAATTCATTTGAATTAATACTTAAACACCTGGAAAAAACTGACCACCAATAGAAACAGAAAGCAGATCATAGTTTTAGTGCACACTCATGGGCACACATAAACACAAATAAAAATATAGAACAACATAGAATTTCTATAATATAATGTGAAAAATCTTAGTTCAGAGATAATTCTACTGTTTTTTACCTACTTGGATGCCTTTCATTGCTTTGTCTTGCTAATTTATATGATAAGATTTAAGGAGTAAATTGAATAGACTGGAGGCTTAGCGTGTGAATTCGGATGAGACCCAGACCTGCCCTGCAGGAGCCACGGGCCCCGCCAGCCCTGAGTGAGGCCTGCCTCACTGGCTAAGCCACAAGTCCTGGCCCATAAGGAGTGCTCTGTGCCCCTCCTGGTGGTCATAACGCCATTTGGATACAGATTTGGGAAAAGCAGGCTTTCTTGTCCTGTTTTTGATTTTGAAAAAGTTTTTCACCATAGAGTTGATGTTTGCTCTGTGGGTTTTTCATATGGCCTTTATTATTTTGACATAGTTTTTTCTTAGTTTGTAGAGCGTTTTTATCAGAACAGGGTATTGAATTTTATCTAAACCACTTCCTACATCAGTTGAGATGATCATGTGTTTTGTTGTTATTTATGTATACCACATTTAATTTCCTCATAAATTAGTTTGCTAATATGTTGTTGAAGTTTTGCATCAATTTCATTAAGGATATTAGATTTTAGGTTTATTTTCTTATAAAGCATTTGACTTTGGTACCAGAGTAGTGCTGGCCTCAGTATGAGATGAAATATGTGTCCTCCTCTTCAGTTTTTATTTTTAAGTATGAGGAGAATAATATTAATTATTTAAATGTGGACTTTGATTTTTTTTGTTCAGAGTTCTTTAATTACTGATTCAGTCACTTCACTAATTATAGTTCTGTTCACAATTTGTATTCCTGATTTGGTTGTGGTATAGGTTAGGTGTTCTAAAATTTGTACATTATATTAAGGCTATATATGTATATGACTAGAGGCCTGGTGCACAAAAATTTGTGCACTTGGGGGGGAAGGAGAGCGTCCCTCAGCCTGGCCTGTGCCCTCTCGCAGTCTGGGACCGCACGGGAGATAACGACCTGCTGGCTTAGGCCTTCTCCCGGGTGGCAGAGGGCAGGCCCAATCCCTAGGTGCAGCCCCTGGTCGGGTTCAAAGCAGGGCCGATTGGGGAGTTGGGGCGCCACCCAATGTCATGCACAGAGCAGGGCAGATCAGGAGGTTGCGATGCCACCCTCAGTCATGCTCAGGGTAGGGCCGATTGGGGGGTTGGGGCACCGCCCCCTGTCACACTCAAGGCAGGGTCGATGGGGAGGTTGCGGTGCCACTCACTGTCATGCACAGAGCAGGGCCCATCAGGGGATTGGGGAGCTCCCCCCCTGTCAACGCACAGAGCAGGGCTGATCAGGGGGTTGGGGCACCACCCTCTATCACCCACAGAGCAGGGCCAATCAGGGGGTTGGGGCGCCGCCACTGTCACACTCAGGGCAGAGCCGACGGGGAGGTTATGGCTCTACCCCGTCATACACAAAGCAGGGCCGTGGCATGGGAGGGTTGGAGCACCGCACCCCGTCACACACAGAGCCACAGGGCGATCAGGGGGTTGGGGAGCTCCCCCCTTTCAGGCACAGAGCAGGGCCGATCAGGGGGTTGGGGTGCTTTCCCCTGTCAGTAACAGAGCAGGGCCGATAGGTAGTTTTGGCCCCGCCCCCTGTCACACACAGAGCCGCAGGGCGATCAGGGGGTTTGGGCACTGCCTCGTGTCACGCTGATCCCAGTGCTGGGAGGCATATTATCCTTTTACTATATAGAATAGAGGCCTGGTGCATGGGTGGGGGCTGGCTGGTTTTCCCTGAAGGGTGTCCTGGATCAGGGTGGGGGTCCCCACTGGGGTGCCTGGCCAGCCTGGATGAGGGGATGATGGCTGTTTGCAGCTGGTCACACACCCTTCAGGGTGGGGGTCCCCACTGGGTTGCCTGGCCAGTCTGGGTGAGGGGTTGAGGGCTGTTTTCAGGCTGGGACTGAAGCTCCCATCTGCTCCTTTTTCTTTTTCTTCTTTTTATTCTGGGCCAGCTTTAGCTCTGAGGCTTGGCACCAGTTCTGAGGCCTCAGCTGCTGAAAGTAGGTATCTGGCTTGTTTCGGTTCTATAATCGAAACACTGTATCAGCTCCAGCTCTGAGATCCCGGCTCACTGAAAGCTGGTTTCTAGGGTTTTGTTTAGCTTCTATATTTGTTACAATGTTCAAACCCCAGGCTCACAGGCTGGCAAGGCAGGCTGGGAATGTTGGCGTCCTCCATCACTGAAGCAAGCAAGCCTCATTTTCAGTTTAAGCTGCCTGGCTGCAGCCGAATTCTTGACTGGCAGTTAATTTGCATATTGCCCTGATCAGCCAATGGGAAGGGTAGCGGTCATACGTTAATTACCATGTTTCGCTTTTTATTAGATAGGATGATATTTTGGCATACAATTTCATAGTATGAGGTAATCTTTTTAGTTCTGTGAAGTCTATAGACTTCTCTTTCATTTCTAATTTTAGTTATTTAGGTATTTTATCTTTCTTCACCTAATTCATCTTTTTCAATAGATAATTCTTGGTTTTGTTGATTTATTTTTCCTCCCACCCTATTTTTTTTTTCTGTTCTGAGTTTTGTTTAAGCCTTTCTTTTTTTCCCCTCTTTTGTTGTTAATCCTCACCTGAGGATATTTTTCCCATTGCTTTTTCAGAGACAGTAGGAGGGCAGTAGGATGATGGAAGAGAGAAAGGGTGGGGAGAGAGAGAGAGAGAGAGAGAGGGAGAGGGAGAGGGAGAGGGAGAGGGAGAGGGAGAGGGGGAGAGAGAGAGAGAGAGAGAGAGAGAGAGAGAGAGAGAGAGAGAGAGAGAGAGAAACATTGACTGCTTGCCTCCCTTAGTCAGTGCAGTCACCAAATCCAAAACTGAGGTACGTATCCTTGACAGGGAATGAAAGGTGAGACTCTGTGGTGTGTAGGCAGATAGTCTAAGCATGGAACAACATCAACTATGGTGCTTTTGCTCTTTTTAAATTTAGTTTGGCATTTTTTTTTTTTTTGGTTCTTAAAGAATAAAGTTAGATTGTTGACAAGATTTATTCCTTTAATGTCTTTAAAATGATAAATTTTCCTTTTGCCATTGATTCTTTCTTTGATCAGTTTGTGAAGAATTTACTGTTGCCCTGGACAGTTTGATCAGATGGTGGGATTGTCATTCTGTGCAATGAAGAATTGCCTGTTGGATTCCTGATCAGGGCACATGCTCAGATTGCAGGTTCAGTCCACATTTGGGTTGCCTGTGGGAGGCAGCTAATCATGTGTTTTTATTTCATTTTTCTTGTTTTTTTGTTTTTAATCCTCACTAGAGGATATGTTTCCGTTGATTTTTAGAGAGAGGGAAAGACAGAGAAAGAGCGATGTGAGAGAAACACATCAGTTGGTTGCATCCTGTACTAGACCTGACCAGGGTGCAGGCTGGGGAGGAGCCTGCAACCAAGTTACATGCCCTTGACTGGAACTGAACCCTGGACCCTTTGGTCTGCAGTATCAACTAAGACAAACTGCCTAGAGCTGGGTTTTTGTTTTTGTTTTTTCTCTCTTCCTCCTTTCCTCTCTCCTTCCCTCCCTCCCTCCTTCCCTCCCCCTTACTCTCTAGAATCTATAAAGACATTTTTAAAAAAAAACAAATATTGTTTATTTCTATAGATTTGTTGATTTTCCCAGTTTCCTGCTTTTCAGTTAATTCCATCGTCATCCAAAAAGTTTCTTTCTATTATTTCACTCTTTTTTTAATAGACTTGTTCTGGCAGAATGTTTCATTGTCCTTAAGAAAAACGTGTATTTTGCGATACAGTGTTCTGAGATGTCTGAAAGGTTGAATTGTTCCATAGTACTATTGTATTGGACCATTTCTTCCTTACTGATCTCTGTTTGATTGTTCTAGCCATTATTAAAATGCATTATTAGGTTTCAGATTAGTATTATAGAACTATTTCTCCAATATAGTAGTTGCTTCATATATTTGGACTCTCTGAAGTTTGGTGCAGAGATATTTAAATAATTATATCTTCTTGGTACATTTATCCTTTATTCATTTGTAAATTTATCCTTTTGACTTAAAATGTATTAGTATAGCCATTTCTATTCTCTTTTTGTTACTATTTGCATAGAATATATTTCCTGTCCTTTCATTTTTAAGCTATCTCCTTAAATCTGAAGTGACTCTTTTAAAGCCAGCATTTTATTGGATCCTGGTTTCTTCTCCATTTTGCTAATCTGTGTACTTTAATTAAAGGGCTTAATCCATTTATACGTAGAGTTATTACTCATAAGAGGATTTACTATTATTTTTTTATATGTCCTATAATGTCTTTTTCCCCCTCTACCTGCTTTTTATTTTTTTATTGTTTAAAGTATTAATATGTCTCCTTTTTTCCCCATTAACTCTCCTCTGCCACTCCCACCCCCGAAGGCAAGCCCCCACCTCCCCAGTGTCTGTGTCTATTGGTTATGTTAATATGCATGCACACAAGTCCTTTGGTTGATCTCTAATTCCCCCTCCCCTGCCATCTGTCTCTGGATCTATTTTTGTACATCAGTTTATGTTGATCATTATTTCCCAGATCATGTGAGATCATGTGGTATTTACCTTTCTCTGACTGGCTTATTTCACTTAGCACAGTAGTTCTCAACCTTCCTAGGGCTGTGACCCTTTAATACAGTTCCTCATGTTGTGGGTGACCCCCAACCATAAAATTATTTTTGTTGCTACTTCATAACTGTAGTTTTGCTACTGTTACGAATCGTGATGTAAATATCTGACATGCAGGATGTATTTTCATTGTTACAAATTGAACATAATTAAAGCATAGTGATTAATCACAAAAAAAATATGTAATTATATATGTGTTTTCCGATGGTCTTAGGTGACCCCTGTGAAAGGGTCGTTTGACCCCCAAAGGGGTCGCAACCCACAGGTTGAGAACCGCTGGCTTAGCATAATGCTCTCCAGTTCCATCCATGCTGTAGCAAATGGTAAAAGTTCCTTTTTTTTCATAGTGGTATAGTATTCCATTGTGTAGATATACCACAGTTTTTTAATCCACTCATCTGCTGATAGGCACTAGGCTGTTTACAAATCTTAGTTATGGTAAATTGTGCTGCTATGGTCATAGGGGTGCATATATCCTCTCTGAATGGTATTTCTGACTTCTTGGGATACATTCCTAGAATTGTGATTACTGGGTCAAATGGGAGTTCCATTTTTAACTTTTTGAGGAAACTCCATACTGTTTTCCACGGTGGCTGCACTAGCCTGCATTCCCACTACCTGTGCAGGAGGGTTCCTTTTTCTGCTCATCCTCGCTAGCACTTGCCCGTTTGTTGATTTGTTGATGATAGCCGTTCTGACAGGTGTGAGATGGTACCTCATTGTTGTTTTGATTTGCATCTCTCTGATGATTAGTGACTTTGAGCATGTTTTCATATGTCTCTTGGCCTTCTGCATGTTCTCTTTGAAAAGTGTCTGTTTATGTCCTTTGCCCATTTTTTTTATTGGATCTGTAATGTCTTTATTGTGCATTTCTCCCTTGCTGACTTTTATTTGCTCAATTGATTTCTTTATACTGATATGTTTTCATTCCCTCATTTTCTCTTGTTCTCTAAGGTTACTATAGGAATTCAATATAGCATCGTAAAGTTACGAGATTCTATTTTAAACTGATATCAGTATGAATTCAGTTGCATACAGAAAACACTTCTTTGTAGCTTAACCACCCCGTATTTTATGTTGTTGATGTTACAAATACACATATTTGTAGCCATTAACAGATTTCTAATTTTTATTCTACCTTTGTTTATCTTTTAAATCTCATGAAATATAAAATTACACTAATACTAATTTTTATATTTGCCCATATATTTACCTTTAGATCTTTTTAGATATTTGTATACCATTGAATTACTCTTAAGTGTCTTTAAGTTTGAAAGACTTTATTTCACATTTTTTTATACAGTGGTTTCTAGTATGCTAGGCTTGCTCAGCTTTTTCTGGAAATGTCTTCTTCATTTTTGAAGAGCTGTTTTGTGGGATGTATAATGTTCACTTAACACCCCCCCCAGCACTTTAACTGTATCATCCTTATGAATTGCAGGGTTGCTAGAGATAAATCAGTTGATAACATTACTGAGGATCTCTTTTATGTGTAAAGTCATTTCTCTCTTGCTGATTTTAAGAGCTTTTTTTTCTTTTTACTCCCTCTGTTTTTGGCTTTAAACAGATTACATGATTATTCCTACTTTCTGAGAGTTCAAGTTATGCCACTTAGCTTTTTTAAAAAGCCTATGTTACTACTTATTTTTACTAATCAAAAGAAATCTTAACAGGGCTTTTGTTTTTATGAAAATAAATGTTATTGTACTAATGTAGTACTTTTATGAAAGTAAGGTGGCATAATGCAGACTTGGAAACTGGAAGATACTCTTCTCTTCACTTTACACTATTTCCATGTAGGAGAGGTTTCATGGTAATCCTCTTTGGATAGGCAGGGGATCCTGTAATGTATCTTTTTTTTTTTTTAAATATATTTTTTATTGATTTTTTACAGAGAGGAAGGGAGAGAGATAGAGAGTTAGAAACATCGATGAGAGAGAAACATCGATCAGCTGCCTCCTGCACACCTCCCACTGGGGATGTGCCCGCAACCCAGGTACATGCCCTTGACCGGAATCGAACCTGGGACCCTTCAGTCCACAGGCCGACGCTCTATCCACTGAGCCAAACCGGTTTCGCTCCTGTAATGTATCTTAATGTGGGTCCCTTTGGGTGCTTCCTCCGTTTTGGGAAGGTGAGGAAATTATTTCTGTATAAGCTATTTGCCTTTTTTGATTTATTTTCTTTTGAAATTACTATAATGTATGTATTTTAATACTTGGTGATCTCTTATGTGCCTTAAATACCATTCACTTTTCTTTAGCTTTTTATTGCTTCCTTTTTTTGCTCCTCAGACTTGAAATTCCAAATGGCTTGTCTTCAAGTTCAGTTTCCTCTGCCTGTTTGAGTCTGCTGTTGAACCCCCTCTGGCAAATCTTTAGTTCAGTTATATTTTCATCTCCAGAATATCCCTTTTGTCTTTCATGTATATGTCATTTTGCTCATATTTCCTAGTCCATGTTTACTTTTTTTGTATTTTTGTTTGCTCTTAAACATATTCAGCGCTTTTGTCAAGTAAGTTTGATGTCTGTTTCTGCAGGAATGGTTTCTGAAAATTTATATTGTTCCTTTTATGGGCCACGGTTCCCTTTTTCTTTTTCCATCTTTTGTTGAAAATTGGGCATTTGAAAAAGTGCCCACTTCCAGGTTTTGCAGACAGGCTACTTGCTAAGGAAGACCTTCATTAATAAATTCAGTATGAAGCCTTTCATCAAGGTCTTTTCTAGGCATGTGTTTTCCTTGACTTTTCTGTGTAAAAGGCAAATAGCTTTTTTTCCTTGTTCCTCTTTTACATGATTGCTTTTAAATGTTTTAATTCCTCCTTAATTAATAATTAGTAATTTGTCCCAGGAGTCTTGTGTATCTATTGTCCCTTTGTGGTTTTCATTAAATATGCCTGCTTTTTCCTGTGGCTTTCTTTATCCTGGGTTCCAAACCAGTTTTGGTGGTTTTATTTCCAAGGTAGGTCATGTCACACAGTCCAATTTTCTCAGGCCTCTAATGGACAGGCTATACTGTTAAAAATTCAGTCCTTACTCTCTTCAGTTTACATAAGAGAACTAGTGATCAGAACACTGCTTCTTTTAAACTGTGCTAGCAAGATAAAGAATAGAAATGAGTGAGTAAAAATACAGGGAAATCACTTAAACCCTTTGAATGTAACTTTCTTATAATTGAGAATTTCCTTGGTTGTTGTAAATTTGGGACTAGTTCCTAGAGCAGAGTGGGCAACCTTTTTATGAGTGCATGCCAAAACCAGCAAAATCTCTGACTCAAAACTATTCTGCATGCCAACCCTAATTTTTTGAGAACCTGTTAATGCCTACTTGAGACCTTGAAGAAATAATAAAATGCATTCGAGCAACAAAAACACAGTATATGATAATGAAAATACATTTATTTTTTAATGTATACATGTACACATATAGTCCAACGGAAAACTTTATGACTCCGTTTGATATTATCAGTGGGACTTTTGCTGCTGCATCACTGATGACAGAGATTTTACCTCAGGTTTATATTTCGTGACCTTCAGAGATATGCACGAGCTACTACTTTCATCCGTCAGGCTACTCCTATTATGAGACTTAACAAAATTCATCACTGAGAACAAAGATTCACAAGCGTATGTGGATGAAAACATGGAGAGTAACACTGTTGCAAAGTTTTTTAAACAGAAAAAATTTTCTGGAATGGCATTCCAAGTCCTCAATAGTTCGTTTTCGACACCTCTCTGGTACTCCTGTCTCTAATTGCCTTTTTCTCAGTGTTTTCCAAGTCAACTCTAAGGTCAATAAATTTCTGCTTCCAAATTGAGCTACTCTGAAATTCAATCAACTGCATTTCAAAGTCAGCCATATCCATCCATGAAAACATTTGTAAGTTTAGTTCTTCCAGTTTCATGTTGTCTGGAAACCTCATGAATTTTGCTGTCTCTTCCAGTTCTCTGAATTTTGCAAATCTTGATAAGAACTGCTCAATAGTTGACTCGATGATGTTTAAAAACAGCTTTTGAAGGCTTTGGCAGTCTGTTCTGTCATCTTTTAAGAGGTCTTTGATGTGCCTCTTGAGGTTTGGGAAATACATCCCTCTTAAAGACTTCCAGTTTCTTTTCAAAAGCCTTTATGTAACTTAACATAACATCAAGTGTCTTGCCAGTTCCTTGTAATTTAACATTTAAGTCATTCAAATGTTCACAAAAATTGTAAATGGAAGATTATAAGAGAGGGATGGCACGCGTGCCAAGGGTTGCCCACCCCTGTCCTAGAGCCTCTGCCAGGAGCTGGTCCATCCTTGCTGTTTCAAGGGACCTGGCATATATGGCATACTGTTCTTAATATGTTTGCTCACCCCTTAGCGCTGTGTGTTTTAACCAAGGTCACCTCTCCAAGAAAGGTTGTTTCCCCAGGTAGGGATTTTTCCCTGAAGTTAGGGAGGGAATAAAACTTCTTAACTGCCAGGCAGGTAATTAATCACTTTAACTACGAACAATCATGCTTAAGTACATAATCTTTACTCCTGGAATGGAGATAAGAAACAATGCCCTAACCTTTGGAATAGAGATTGATAGGATTAGAATCAACTGGTATAAATACAGATGCAACAAGACAACAGAAGACAGAACTTAGAAGACAGAGCCTAGAGACAGGGAGCTTCATTGGAGAGAGCATGGCAAGGGATCCTGGACGGAAACTGGAGACGGAACCTAGGGACAGAGCCTAGAGACAGAACATGGCAAAAGATCCTGGACAGAACCTGGCTACAGAACTTGGTTGGAGAACCTAGACAGAACCTGGCTGAAGAGCCCGGCTATAGAACCTGGCGACCGAACCTGGCTGGAGAGCCTAAACCGAACCTGGCTGGAGAACCTAGTGAGAGAACATGGCTACCGAACCTGGCTGGAGAACCTAGAGAGGCAGAACAGAGAGACAGACCCGAGACACAGAACTTAGAAGACAGAACTTAGAACACAGAATTTAGAAGACAGAACTTAGAAGACAGGACCTACACAGAACCGAGAGACAGAAGAACTTTGCTGGAGAGAACATGGCAAAGGATCCTGGACAGAGCCTGGCTACAGAACTTGGTTGGAGAACCTAGACAGAACCTGGCTGAAGAACCCGGCTACAGAACCTGGCGACCGAACCTGGCTGGAGAACCTAAACCGAACCTGGCTGGAGAACCTAGCGAGAGAACATGGCTACAGAACCTGGCTGGAGAACCTGGAGAACGTGGCTGGAGAACCTAGCAAGAGAACATGGACACAGAACTTGGCTGGAGATTGTGGCTAGAGATCCTGGCAAGGATGCTGATCAACTGAACGCTGTCTCCGTGTCATTCCTTCTTCGCCAACGCCGTCTACACCTTTGGGGACCCCTGACCCGCTGGGGCTGGACCCCAGCAACCATCCACATCCCTCTTAAAGACTTCCAGTTTCTTTTCAAAAGCCTTTATGTAACCTAACATAACATCAAGTGTCTTGCCAGTTCCTTGTAATTTAACATTTAAGTCATTCAAATGTTCACAAAAATTGTAAATGGAAGATTATAAGAGAGGGATGGCACGCGTGCCAAGGGTTGCCCACCCCTGTCCTAGAGCCTCATATAAAGTTATTTAAGAAGCTTTTAAGATTCATAATCTACATCTTGCTGATGTCACTCCTTATATAAACCTTTTGAAACTAAAAAGTTAGGAAAATGCTACAGTAAATCCTTTCAGAATTAAAAGTGTCAATTTACTGCAGTTTTAAATTTTATTTAGATTTGTATGATATAAAACCTAGACTCCTATAATAATAAAAGCATAGTATGCAAATTGTCCCCTCGACCAGGAGTTGTCTGGGAGTTTGACCAGGGAGGAGGCCGGCCAGGTGCAGGGAGGGAAGTCCTGGCCTGCAGCAGCTAGGTACCCTACCAGTGCACTAATTTTGTGCCCTGGGGCCTCTAGTTAGGACAGTGGTTCTCAACCTTCCTAATGCCATGACCCTTTAATACAGTTCCTCATGTTGTGGTGACCCCCAACCATAAAATTATTTTTGTTGCTACTTCATAACTGTAATTTTGCTACTATCGTAATGTAAATATCTGGTATGCAGGATGTATTTTCATTGTTACAAATTGAACATAATTAAAGCATAGCGATTAATCACAAAAACAATATGTAATTAAATATGTGTTTTCCAATGCTCTTAGGTAACCCCTGTGAAAGGGTCGCTCAACTCCCAAAGGGGTCGCAACCTACAGGTTGAGAACTGCTGAGTTAGGAGATAATGGTGTATTATTTAACAGATTTTAATAGCATTTCTCATGTATCTTGAATAATTTTTTATTTAATTTAAAAATTATTTCTACTTACAATTAATTAATACTAAAAGCCTATCCCACTGTTGACACACACACACAAAAAATAGTAAAAAGCTTGCTCTTTCCTGTTTTTTGTTCACATTTTATTATTATCGTTGCATTTGGGCCCAGGCCAATGTGGCTCAGTTGGAGCATCCTCCTGTGCATCGAAGTCTCATGGGTTCAATTTCCAGGCACATGGGTTCAGTTTCAGGGCACATACCCATGTTGTGGTTTTTGATCTGTAGTCAGGCCAAGTACTTGAGGCAACCGATAGATGTTTATCTCTCACGTCAATATTTTACTCCCTCCCTTTTTTTCTAATTTGAATAAAAAACATAACCTTGAGTGAGGATAAAAAACACAAAAACACAAAATTTAAAAAATGTGGCATTTTGGAAGGCAAGATTTAAAGATATTTCTTCCAGACTTATGCTTGTACACTTGATTTTTATATTTATGTAACTTTTCCATTTTTAATTTTTACATATGTAAATGGTTTTAGCTACATCACAACCCCTACCCAATTCCTGTTTATGAGATACTAATGGCCCGGTGCATGAAATTTGTGCAGGGGGGGTGGGGTTTTCCCTCAGCCTGGCCTGCATCCTTTCCAATCTGGGACCCCGCAGGTGTCAGGCTAAACCACAGTTGGACGTCTCTCTCTCAATCCGGGACCACTGGCTCCTAATTGCTCACCTGCCTGCCTGCCTGATCACCCCTAACCATTCAGCCTACTGGCCTGATAGCCCCCATCCCCTTCTGGCCTCATCACCCTTAACTGCCCCCCACCCCCTTGCTGGCCTCTGCCTCAAACTTCCCTTCCTGCCAACCTGCTCTCTCACAACTGCCCTCTGCTGGCCTGATAGCCTCCAACTGTCCCCCTGCCACCTACTCACCCCTAACCACCTCTCCCTCAGCCCCACCACCATGGCTTTGTCCAGAGGATGTCCAGAATTTCTCCCACTCTAATTAGCATATTACCTTTTATTAGTATAGATACTTAGTATATGTGGGATATGAACAAAAAACAATCTTGCCCCTATAATCTATGTAATTGTAACCTAGGGTGGTTTCTTGCTTTCAAGGGATGCAGGGAAAGTTTTAAGTCTCAATGAATAAATATATGTATGATCATATAAAAATATTTTGAATTCTTTTTAAAGGCAACTTTATTATTGAATTTTCTAATTCTGACTTATTTTTAGATAATAATTTTTTATTTCTTTAAGGAAAGAATTAACTAATTATAAACTGTGTTGCAGGGTTGGCTAGTGGATCTCATCAATAAATTTGGATCATTAAATGGGTTCCAGATTTTGCATGATCGTTTTATAAATGGATCAGCATTAAATGTTCAAATAATTGCAGCCCTTATTAAGTAAGTTATATTTTTAAAGTTAATATTCATTGTAGTATAAAAACTTACTGCCTTAAAATACACTGAATTTTTTCTCAAGTAGTGCTTTCATGATTTTAAAGTGTAATAACTTGAATTTTTTAAGTAGTGGAAATATCTTGTAGTTCAGTTTTTGATAAAATTATTGGACATTACAGAAATTTATGTTTTCCTTATTTCAGACCATTTGGACAATGCTATGAGTTTCTCAGTGAACATACAGTGAAAAAATACTTTATTCCAGTTATAGAAGTAGTCAACACAGTTTTTAGAAAATTTAACTGAAGAAGAATTGAAAAAGAAGCAAAAAGTGAAACAAAAAATGATACCCTTTTCAATGATTATTAAATCTCTGAAGAATTTAGCTTCAAGGATTCCAGAACAAGATGAAACTGTAAAAATTTAGAAATTTTTTCAGTTAAAAATGACACTTTAGGTAAGATATTTCCCTGTATAACAGGAAGGCTGGGGAGTGTTGCGGCGTGGGGGCGTGGGGCTTAAGAGATCAACCGAAGGACTTGTATGCATGCATATAAGCATAACCAATGGACACAAGACACGGAGGGGTAGAGGAGGCCAGGGGAGGTCAATGGGGAAAAAAAGGAGACATATGTACTACTATTTGTAATACTTTAAACAATAAAATTAAATTTTTAAAAAAAGGATCAGAAGAATTGGATAAAGACAAGAATTTTAGAAATTTTTCACTTAAAAATACTTAGATAAGGTATTCACCTCCATAAATAATTATTTGCTTTACTTTTTATAATGATACTTAATCCTTAATTTCTCTTCTAGATTGTTGCAAATTTCTTCTTTTAATGGAAAGATGAATGCATTGAATGAAATTAACAAAGTTATATCTAGTGTATCATGTTATACACATCAGCCTGGTAATCCTGAGGAGGAGGAGTGGCTGACAGCTGAGCGAATGGCCGTAAGCCCCTTTGATTTTTCTTTAAGAATAAGAACCTGCTTAAGGCAAACATGATTGACAATTCAATTGTTTGTAGAAACAATAACAAAAACTATTCATTGAAATTGGGAGATTGATTCATGGTCATTAAACCATTAAACTTTATAATAGTGATAGAAATTGACTTACTATTTAGAAATGATAGGTATCTGGTTAATATTTTTGTTTTGACTTTTTTACTTCAAGTATTTTTATTTTAAATTTTGATTACAGTTGACGTACAGTATTTTATTAGTTGCGGGCTTACACCCACTGATTACATCGTTATATAACTAAGTAATCATCCTGATATATCTTATACTCATCTGACCCTATCCTTAGGTATTACAATTAAACACTATATTCCCTATGTTATATTTTACATCTTCATAACTATTCTATCACTACTAATTGTACTTCCTTGGTCCCTTTACCTTTTTCACCCACTCCCTCCCATCTGGCAGCCGACAAAATGTTCTCTGAATTTATATAGTATTGGCTTGTTTCTGTTCTGCTTGTTTCCTTATTTTGTATTTTTAGATTCAGTTGTAGATAGACATATATTTATTGTCATTTATTGTTCATATTTTTTATCTTTTATTTTCTTCTTGAAGAAGACCCTGTAACATTTTATACTGCGGGGAGGGACCCCTTGGGGGATGTCCCACTCCCCGTTTAAACATCCCTTACACAATCCTGGACTGCTGGCTCCCACCCGCTCGCCTGCCTGCCTGCCTGATAGACCCAACCACTCCTGCATGCCAGCCTGATCCCTCCCTAACCACTCCCCTGCCAGCCTGTTCTCGCCCCCAACTGTCCTCCCCTGCCAGCCTGATCTCTCCTCTTACTGCCTTCCCCTGCTGGCCCTATCGCACCCAACTGCCCTTCCCGGCAGGCCCGGTCACCCCCAATTGCCCTCCCTTCCCTGCAGGCCTGTTCACCCCCCACTGCCCTCCCCTGCCAGCCGGTCACCCTTAGCTGCCCTCCCCTGCCAGTCTGGTC